>JAJGRX010000028.1:1207984-2415969 GCA_025461125.1 Carex kokanica | reverse complement strand
AAGATTTAAATCAAGTATGTATGTTGGTATAGGTGTAGGCTCGAGTGAGCAAGAGTTTGCGGGACCTCTCGAGACGTCCGAACCATAAGTGCGAAATACGCTCTTCGTAATCAGGTGCGGGGTTCTTGGACTTGTTTGATGTTTCATTTTCAGGAATTAAATTATTGTTCGATTGTCATGTTGTATGTTGATTGCTGCATAATTTGAAATTGTTGATTCATATGCATAACTCAATTAATTTAGAACTGAATTGTTGTGAGATGGTTGGTTTGCATATTCGTCTGGTTGTCAATTGATGTGTTCTATTTATTATTCCATTGTGAATGAATCTGCCAGGCTGACCCGTAGAGGTAGCTGGATAAGGTGACGGTGACCTATCCGTTGACCTGTTTCTGAATTTGCCAGGCTGACCCGTAGAGGTAGCTGGATAAGGTGACGGTGACCTATCCGTTGACCTGTTTCTGAATTTGCCAGGCTGACCTGTAGAGGTAGCTGGATAAGGTGACGGTGACCTATCCGTTGACCTGTGAAATGAATTTGCCAGGCTTTGATCCTATTTGAATGAAATTGCAAAGTTGAGCCTTATGGCTGACTTTGATTCCGTGTAGATGCATTTGTAAAGTCGAGCTGTATAGCTGACTTGGAACCAGACTTTAGTAAACGGTTAAGCCAATGCACTACAGATGGGTGTCAGATAAAGGGTCCAGCTCGGTGGGACATCTGTAGGTGCCAGTAACCCTACAGATGAGGGTTTGACAAAGGGTCCAGCTCGATTGAACATCTGTTGGTGCTACCAGTCATAATGAGATAAGTTAGGCCAAATACGTGTTTTGTTTGAATTTCACCTTGGAAATTCCGTAAATTGTATTTTATTCGATTATTGTTGTCAAGCATGTGCATTCATCTATATATTGTGTTGGAACTGTTAATGTAATGTTGTGAGAATTTCATTTGTGGATATGAATTCTGATTGCAAGTCCAATAACTTGATTGTGGCAAATTCGCACTGAGAATTTATTCTCACCCCCACCCTTCGGGTAATTTTTACAGGTGCAGGTGCGACTGGTTCTGGGGAGGCACGCGAGTAGTAGGCCCTTGGTAGAGTGCCCTCATATGACCTTAGATATAGATATATATATACTTTTGTTGTATAGTTCTAGGTTAGGCCTGATGGTTGGTATCCGGATGAGATACTTTTGTTGTATGATTACTCTGACCAGACTGTGTACTCTGATTTATGTTTATAAACTTGTTTTATGTCAATTGTTGCGCATTTTCTAAATGAATTATTAATTGCCTGGTAAGCATACACGGTGTTGTATGTTTACGGCGGGGGACTGTCGCGACCCTTGGCCGCGGGGTGTGACAGTTCTCTTCGGTGGTATCAGAGCCAGGTTTAAGCCTTAACCAGACTAGTAGGATGCGGGAGTGGGGTACGTTATAATTGGGTCGTGCGACTAACGATCTATCTATTATAGTAATAAGTAAATACAAACTTAATAAGATTGTTTCTTGTAAACAGAAGTATGGAAGTACGTCGAGGTAGGGGACGACCCCGAACGAGAGCTCGTGATCCTGTTCAGGATCTGCCTATCGAACCAGCCGGAAGTAGAGCTGAGACCGGACCTGCAGGGCCTGAGGTCCAGGGAGTGGATCTGGGACCTAGGGGTGTGCAGGACCGGGATCGAGATTTAGATGAGAGGTTGATTGCGGCTTACGAGAGAGGTCGCCAGGCAGAGAGACGTGATGCGGTACCCGAGGTACAGAGGGGTGCTCCTGAGGAGTTCAGGAGATTATATGACTCTTTCGTGCGTCTCAATCCACCTCGTTTTGATGGCACTGGTGAGTATGCTGTAGCAGAAGAATGGCTCGCTAATATGAATACCAAGCTGGTTCTGTGCCGAGCACCTGAGGAAGATATGGTGGAGCTGGCAGAGCAGCAATTGGAGAGTGGTGCGAGATTCTGGTGGGACGGAGCCCGACGTGGTTATGCCGGGGAGGAGGTAAAGATTCCGTGGGAGTGGTTTGAGCAACAGTTCACTCGACGGTTCCTTAGTAACTTACAGCGAGAAGCGTTGCGGAGGAAATTTCTAGATTTACGGCAGAATGGGCGACCAGTGGCAGAGTATAACAACGAATTCCTCGCCCTATCCAGGTATGCCACAGATGTGCAGAATGATGTGGGGAGATATCATAGGCAGTACTTGGATGGGTTGGATGGCGGGATATCGATGATTGTGGATACCCCAGCCGCTATTGAGCTTCAGGCTATGATGGATCATGCAGAGCAAGTGGAGTTGCACAGTAAGAGAAGAAGAATACAAATGAACGAAAGAAATGTCAAACAGAGAGAGGACCAAAACAGGCAGACGGTGAGGTCAGGGGGAGGCCCTTCGACGGCTAGACCACCTCCTAGGCAGATTATGGCACCTAGACCTCCTCCTAGACAGATAGCGACACCTGGATTCCGGCCGGGTTTTCCCTCCACATGGTGCCGTTCATGCGACCAGGCACATTCTGAGCAAGATTGCAGACGCTACAACCGCGCGTGCTTTACGTGCGGCAGTTTGGAGCATTGGGCAAGAGAATGCCCGAACGCTGCGGTAGGGTTCCAGAGAGACAGTGACATGAGGGGATCCGCAGGACGTGGGCGGAGTGGACCACCATTCCGTGGTCGAGGTGTTCCGCAGCTCAGCGGAGGCAGGACTGGTGGGCGAGTGGCAGCACATGCGCTTGGCATAGCGGATGCTGCACACGACGCGTCAGAGACTCTAGGCGAAGGTGATGGCAGTATACCTTCTGGTTCTCAGGCCGATGTGATGACAGGTATCCTTTCTATCTCGGGTCATTGTGCTCATTGTTTGATAGATACCGGGTGTAGCCACTCTATAGTATCGAAGGCATTGGTGGGAAAATGTAACTGGCCAACCGAAACTGGTAACCAAATCCTTAGTGTCCAAACTCCTTTCGGTTCGACTGACCGAACAATCACCATATGCCGAAACCGAAAAGTCAGAGTTGATGGGAGGGATCTCGATATAGACTTGTTAGTTATGGAGATTACGGGATACGACGTGCTGTTAGGGATGGATTGGCTAACAAGACATGCAGCGACAATCGACTGTCCGCACCGCAGGATTCGTTTTGCAACTGCAAGAGGTAGTATGTCGTGCATGCTTAACTGTAGAAAAGTTGGAGAGTTAATACCGTGCATTTCAGCTGTGGAAGTTAGGCATCTGATCGATTCTGGGTGCAATGCATATTTGGCGGCGATAGTGTACACCACTGCAGAAGTTCCTGAGATGAATACGATTCCGGTGGTGTCAGAGTTCATGGATGTGTTCCCAGAGGAGATAGTTGGACTACCACCCGAACGAGAAGTGGAGTTTGGCATAGAATTGATATCAGGCACGTCACCAATTTCTAAGACTCCGTATCGTATGGCCCCTGCGGAATTGAAAGAACTCAAGGCCCAGTTAGAAGAGATGCTGGAAAGCGGGTTTATTAGGCCGAGCACATCTCCATGGGGTGCTCCCGTGCTGTTTGTGAAGAAAAAAGATGGTACCTTGCGGTTATGCATTGACTACCGCGAATTGAACAAGGTAACCATTAAGAATAGATACCCATTACCCCGAATTGATGACTTGTTTGATCAGCTGCAAGGATCTTCGATCTATTCCAAGATAGACTTAAGGACGGGGTATCACCAGCTGAGGATACGGCCAAATGATGTAGAAAAGACAGCCTTCCGTACACGATACGGGCACTATGAATATCTGGTTATGCCGTTTGGGCTAACGAACGCTCCAGCTGCATTTATGGATCTGATGCATCGAGTGTTTCATGATCTGTTAGACTCGACAGTGGTGGTTTTTATCGATGACATTCTGGTGTATTCGCGATCCCGAGAGGAGCATGAGATACATCTACGGATAGTGTTGCAGAGGTTGAGAGAGCATCAGCTGTTCGCAAAATTCTCGAAGTGTGAGTTCTGGCTCGAGAAAGTCACATTTCTCGGTCACGTGATATCAGGAGAAGGGTTGGCAGTAGATTCAGATAAAATTCGAGCGGTGACCGAATGGAAAAGACCAGAGACAGTTACAGAGATTCGTAGTTTTCTGGGGCTAGCAGGTTATTACAGACGGTTCGTACTGGGATTCTCACAGTTGGCTGCTCCCCTTACGAAGCTGTTGCATAAGGGTGAGAAATTCGAGTGGGGCGCCGCACAAGATCAGAGTTTTCAGGAGTTGAAGAGTCGGTTAGTATCTGCACCGGTTCTCGCCATGCCTATTACGGACGAGGAGTATACCGTCTACACCGATGCATCCCGATCAGGTTTGGGATGTGTGTTGATGCAGAAGGACCATGTTATAGCCTATGCCTCTCGGCAATTACGATCGCACGAACAGAATTACCCGACCCATGATCTAGAGCTAGCTGCAGTGATCTTCGCCTTAAAGATTTGGCGGCATTACCTGTATGGAGTAAGGTGCCGTATTTTCACGGATCACCAAAGCTTGAAGTACATCTTTACTCAACGGGAGTTGAATTTGAGACAGAGGAGATGGTTGGAGTTGATGAAGGACTATGATCTGGATATTCAGTATCATGCAGGGAAGGCGAATGTGGTAGCAGATGCACTAAGTAGAAAGAGTCAGGTAAATCTGGCATCGATTATCACTAGTGAAACTCATCTTCTCGAAGAAATGCGAAGAATGAATTTGTACGTCGGTGCATCCCGGGAGTTCGCATTGGAAACATCATCCCGTTTGATTGGAGACAGCGCTAGGGCAGGTACATCTGCTGTGGCCTCGATTATCTTGGCTGCGGTCGAGATTCGACCAGAATTACACGAGCAGATTCGAGCAGCACAACAGGAGGACTCAAAATGCCAGCAGTTTCGACAGCATTACGAATCGAATGCAGACTCGCCATTCCAACTCCGCGAAGATGGTATTCTACAGTTCCATGACCGAATATGCGTTCCGAATGACTTAGAGTTGAAAAAGTTGATTCTATCAGAAGCACATGACTCGGGGTACACCATTCACCCTGGAGAAGTCAAGATGTATCAGGATCTAAAACGACATTTCTGGTGGCCAAAGATGAAAAGGAACGTGCAAAACTATGTCGAGAAGTGCCAGGTCTGCCAACAAGTCAAAGCAGATAGACGGAAGAGGGCAGGATTACTAAGACCTCTTGAGATACCCACACAGAAATTTGAGTCGATTACCATGGACTTCGTGACTGGATTTCCGAAAACTGTCGGACGATACGATGCCATCTGGGTTATAGTGGATAGGCTGACGAAAATTGCACATTTCATTCCACTTCGGATCGAGACATCTGGAAGAGAGTTAGCTGATCTGTTCTTGCAATATCAGTTTAAATACCACGGTTGCTCGCGAAACATTGTCTCCGACCGAGACACTCGATTTACCTCTCACTTTTGGGGAAGCTTTCAAGAAGCCCTGGGGACGAAGTTGAGATTCAGTACCGCACATCATCCGCAAACCGACGGTCAATCCGAACGAACGATACAAACATTGGAAGATATGCTTCGATCCTGTGCTTTAAGTTTCCGAGACTCTTGGATAAACCATTTGTATTTAGTAGAGTTTGCGTACAACAATAGCTACCATTCGAGTATCGGAATGTCACCACAGGAGGCACTTACGGGACAGCAGTGTCGCACACCGCTGTGGTGGGGACCCGCAGGTACGTATTCACCTACCGGGCCTCAGATGCTAGAAGAGGTTGCTGAGAAGACGAAAGTCGTTCTAAGTCGGCTTAAGTCAGCCCAAGAGCGACAAAAGAAATATGCAGATGTTCATCGAAGGCCGCTGGAATTTCAGGAAGGGGATCACGTGTGGCTTCGAGTTTCGCCCGTCAGGGGTGTACATCGGTTCGGCGTTTCAGGTAAATTGAGTCCTCGATATATTGGACCGTTTCAGATTACGCGGCGAATTGGACCGGTGGCATATGAGCTTGCATTACCACCAGCATTGGACCGGGTTCATCCGGTATTTCACGTGTCACAATTACGCCGGTATGTGCGAGATCCATCTCATTGCATCGATCACTCCGACTTGCATGTCCAAGATGACTTGACCTATCAAGAAGAGCCGATGCAAATAGTGGACAGAAAAGAACAGCGACTTCGGAGTAAGGTGATCAAGCTTGTTCTGGTCAAGTGGGGACGCCATTCGGAGAAGGAAGCAACATGGGAACTTGAGGCAAGCATACGCGAGAAGTATCCGGAACTGTTCGATGACTCAGGTACGCAATTAAGTTCAGAGGACTGAACTTTATTTTAAGGGGGGAGAAATGTTACGTATCGAAAGTTTCAACAATAAAATAATTAGAATGTTTAAAAACATAATCGAAAATTCTATTGATAAACTAGGAATCAAAAATCTAAAATAATGTTCACAGACAAGTATATCTAATTTGACCTTTAAAACACGTCTCTAGTTCGCTAAAAGAATAGAAACTGCGTTGGAAACACGAAATTCTGACACTCAGCAGTTTCACTGCGTCCGCACTGGTGGTGAGTGCGGGTGGTCCATCCGCACTGGCACCTTGTTCCTTTAACTCGTTTTTCTGAATTTCTGTGAGTGCGGGTGAACCACCCACACTGGATATCAGTGCGTCCGCACTCATGAGTCTCCTGTGCTATGATTTTTCTTCAAAACGACTTCTAAGTAGTGAGTGCGGGTGGTTGACCCGCACTGGAGGAGAATGCGGACGCATTAGGCTCGGACTTTTCTTGACAAGTGAAATTTTGACGAAAAATGTGACTAAGTACTGAGTGCGTCCGCACCCAGATCCAGTGCGGGTGAAGGACCCACACTGGATGTATTGAGAATTAACGAAAATTCGACTAAGTACTGAGTGCGTCCGCACTCAGATCCAGTGCGGGTGAAGGACCCACACTGGATGTATTGAGAGTTGATGAAAATTGCCTAAGTACTGACTGCGTCCGCACTCAGATCCAGTGCGGGTGAACGACCCACACTGGATGCGTTGAGGGTTTATTTTATGAAATTTCTGTGTCTCTCTCTCTCACTCCCTCATTCCGCCCCTTCCCTGTTCTGGTGAGGTCCGCCCAACGAAAGAAAAGGAGAAAGAGAAAGGAGCTCCAAATCCTTCCAAGTCGCTCAAAAGTCTGAGAAATCGAAGTTGGAACCGAGAAAGTGGCCGTAGATCTCTTATAACCCTCCTATTCGGTATTTCCTTCTCTTCCATTTCCTCTCCAAAATCTCAGATTTCTCGATGGTTTGGATTTTCGTTTTTAACCCGAGATTTGGGCTTAAATTGCTGGTAGTCTATCTCCTTCGACCTCCTTGCTGATTATTTGTCGATTCTTTTCTCGAATTCCTCTCAATTTTGGATTTCCTTTTTCTAGGGTTTTTGGGTACCAAATCAGAAATTTGAGAAAATGTCGGTGATTGATTAGGCCAGTCCGACCGAATAGATTCGTAATCGGTAAACCTCTCCCTCAACCTTGTCAATTAGCGATTAATTTGGATTTCGACAAAATTAGGGTTTAAGAATAAGTGCTTGGAACAAAGATTTAAATCAAGTATGTATGTTGGTATAGGTGTAGGCTCGAGTGAGCAAGAGTTTGCGGGACCTCTCGAGACGTCCGAACCATAAGTGCGAAATACGCTCTTCGTAATCAGGTGCGGGGTTCTTGGACTTGTTTGATGTTTCATTTTCAGGAATTAAATTATTGTTCGATTGTCATGTTGTATGTTGATTGCTGCATAATTTGAAATTGTTGATTCATATGCATAACTCAATTAATTTAGAACTGAATTGTTGTGAGATGGTTGGTTTGCATATTCGTCTGGTTGTCAATTGATGTGTTCTATTTATTATTCCATTGTGAATGAATCTGCCAGGCTGACCCGTAGAGGTAGCTGGATAAGGTGACGGTGACCTATCCGTTGACCTGTTTCTGAATTTGCCAGGCTGACCCGTAGAGGTAGCTGGATAAGGTGACGGTGACCTATCCGTTGACCTGTTTCTGAATTTGCCAGGCTGACCTGTAGAGGTAGCTGGATAAGGTGACGGTGACCTATCCGTTGACCTGTGAAATGAATTTGCCAGGCTTTGATCCTATTTGAATGAAATTGCAAAGTTGAGCCTTATGGCTGACTTTGATTCCGTGTAGATGCATTTGTAAAGTCGAGCTGTATAGCTGACTTGGAACCAGACTTTAGTAAACGGTTAAGCCAATGCACTACAGATGGGTGTCAGATAAAGGGTCCAGCTCGGTGGGACATCTGTAGGTGCCAGTAACCCTACAGATGAGGGTTTGACAAAGGGTCCAGCTCGATTGAACATCTGTTGGTGCTACCAGTCATAATGAGATAAGTTAGGCCAAATACGTGTTTTGTTTGAATTTCACCTTGGAAATTCCGTAAATTGTATTTTATTCGATTATTGTTGTCAAGCATGTGCATTCATCTATATATTGTGTTGGAACTGTTAATGTAATGTTGTGAGAATTTCATTTGTGGATATGAATTCTGATTGCAAGTCCAATAACTTGATTGTGGCAAATTCGCACTGAGAATTTATTCTCACCCCCACCCTTCGGGTAATTTTTACAGGTGCAGGTGCGACTGGTTCTGGGGAGGCACGCGAGTAGTAGGCCCTTGGTAGAGTGCCCTCATATGACCTTAGATATAGATATATATATACTTTTGTTGTATAGTTCTAGGTTAGGCCTGATGGTTGGTATCCGGATGAGATACTTTTGTTGTATGATTACTCTGACCAGACTGTGTACTCTGATTTATGTTTATAAACTTGTTTTATGTCAATTGTTGCGCATTTTCTAAATGAATTATTAATTGCCTGGTAAGCATACACGGTGTTGTATGTTTACGGCGGGGGACTGTCGCGACCCTTGGCCGCGGGGTGTGACAGTAGCACATTAACTAGCTTTAAAATTTTCAAACTACATTAATTTTATGCAATTTTACTTCTACATACATCTTTATGAAGATCAACATTAATAATGGAGTAGAACTAAGGTGCTCTTAAGCTCACCAAGCCCTTTGTGAGCTTAACTCAAAAACCTATCGGCTTGACTTCAAACGACATTTTCAAACCGTTAGATGTTCAATCTATATTAAAATGTGCTTGGAGACCAAATTTTACATTTTTTGAAATTTTTTTACTATTTATTAAGCTGGTTTGAAAACCGCTATTTTTATTAAAATTCTGCACCATTAAAAAACAGTGATTTTCAAACCATCTTAATAAATAATAAAAAAATTCCAAAAAATGTAAAATTTGGTCTCCAAGCACATTTTAATATAGATTGAACATCTAACCGTTTGGAAATGTCGTTTGAAGTCAATCTGATAGGTTTTTGAGTTAAGTTCACAAAGGACTTGGTGAGCTCAAGAGCACCTTAGTTCTACTCTTAATAATGATTGTTGTATTTTTATTTTTTCTGGTTAATTTCTCAGTCAATTATACTGCTCAATTCTTTTGTCACGGAAGTACCATGGGATATCTGAGGCCAATATAATAAAAAAGAACAATACAACTGTTCAAGACACTAATTAATTAAAGAAAAAGCGATCACAAAATACAACATATATAGGCAATTAATTTCTTCATAACTACTGTGATTTATTGCCCTCTTTCATAGATTAATTCTTTGTTACACAAGTAATTACTTTGTATCTACTATTCCAGCGTTAAATGCAGCATATCGTATAACGGCAAGAAATATTCTTCTTGATTTGAGAGGTTTGGCAGACATTTTGCTATGTCTTCACACAATTAGGGCCTATTCGGCATCAAAAGAGGAATGGAATGGGTACAGAAATTGAACTGAATTTTACTGTGCGCGTAGGGAAAAAAAAAATTCAATTAAAGTGAATTTTTTTTTCCCAAACGCACAATAAACAGCCGAACATGCCCTTAAAGCATTTACACTGAACTTTTTATTCATATTCTATTTCAACGCCACAATTTTTCGTTCAATTTCAGAGATATACGAGATTTTTCAAAAATATCAAAGTTTCTTTGAAAGAAATCACTTTCTAATCCACACGTTGGCAAAATTATGAATTCTGATTTCTGATTCGCTAATTATTAATTGGTAATTCTATATATATTGGACTTTCAATTTTAATATCTAGTTTAACAAGACAAGTTTTAGAAATAAAGATGCCTTTTAAGTTAATTTCTACTGTTTCTATGGCAATTGTATTTAATTTAATTTAATCAATGTAGATGCTCTTGTGTATCCAATTTGTTGATTTTGCATGTTTCCTTTGGCATGGTGAATTAATTGCTAATTTAATAAGCTTGCTAAAGTTGTTAATGTATCATTTGTAAGGCTATTGTAAGAAAAATTTGAATAAAAAACTTTTGTAAATATTAAAATAGTTAACTTCCATATTACTAAAAGGAAAAAAAAAATGATGGAACTATGGACCAGAGATTTTTACTTGCTATGGTAAATTTATTTGGATCCGTATCCTCCCAGGTACCTGACTCAAGCAAATTGAAACGGACGGTCCAGATTAATTCTATCTGGGCCAAACTCAATCCAGTGTCTATGGAGACTAGAGTGCGAAAAATGGCACGGCGGAGCCGGCTCCGTTATGGAACGTCACGGCGTGCTTACCAGTTACGTGCTGTGACTTACATGTCCCGTGCCGTGATAATTCGCGTGTCATGTTCATTTTTTGAAACTTTGGCACGACACGGCACGGCATGTGAAAGAGGTAGTCACGGTACGGCACAGCACGTAGTCATGCGAGTCAAGTGTAATTAGGATCATTCGATATTGATTTAATGGTGAAACTTGAATAAACTAACCTAAATTATAATTAAATGATCATGCGAGTCACGTATAGTCACGGCACGTTTAGGCACGGCGTGACTCACGTGGTGTGACCATTCGCGTGCCGTGACCACTTATTGACATTTTAGTCACGGCACGGCATGATAAGTCACGTCACAGCACGGCACGTTTTTTCCATTCTATTGAAGACTGTAGGAGTCTGTTTTGAGATTCGTGCCATGTTAAAAGACCGTCCGATTATAATTGTCTTGAATCAGGTAACCAGAGGTGATGTGAATTCAATTTCCAACAACCCTGCGCAGATAGGTCAGGTCAAAGATTTTCCTGCCCTGCTCAAATCTACGAGTAGGACCAGACAAAGCCCAGCCCAACCCATGGGTCTTATCTTTTCACTCACACTTTTTTATAAATAACCGTAATAAAGTGGGCCTACGTGGGGCTCGACGTGGATAAACCGACCAAGCGGCGTGCAAATATCAAACGAAACGCAGTATTTAATGCTCCGTCCTCTCCTCTCTCTCCTCGTGCCTTTAAGTCTTTAAGTCTTTAACTTCGCGCAAAGAAAGAGAGACCCAGAGAGAGAGAGAAGACTTCATACTTGGAATTTCGCACAAACTAGAAAAGAGCGCCTCTTACTTCTTTGTTAATACTCTTCACTCCAGTTCTCCTTTTCGCATTCCAAATTACCAATGGGGGAATCAGAGAAAGCGAAGGAGATGAAGTATGTTCTGGTCACCGGCGGTGTGGTTAGCGGGCTCGGAAAAGGTATCACCGCGAGCAGTATTGGCGTTGTTCTCAAGGCGTGCGGCCTCCGTGTCACTTCTATCAAAATCGGTAAGTTTAATCAGTTAATACCTTTTCGTAACTCCGGCGCAATGTGCAAAATGTAGCTTATTCTCAGAAATTGTTCGATTTGCATAGATATTTCTTGCGCACTCGTTTGTGTTTTCATTTCTTGCGCAATGAAAAGGGGTTTTGAATTAATGTTTATTTAATGACAGTATCTTTCTTTGCAGATAAGTGTCTTTTTTTTTTTTTTAGTTTTACTTAATGGCTGTAGATAAGTGTCATTTTATAATCCAGTTCGTTCTCTTTGAAAAGGACATACAAGGCCGCATTTAATTTTTTTTAGACTAAATTATGTTGAAATGTATTACCTTGACTATGTATAGCTACCATTTTTTTAGATTTTTTTTTTTGTACTCCATATCAACTTTCCTCCTACTAATGTAATTCAAAGCTGAAAGACCCAGGTAATAATTAGCTTTGCATGACAAATGTGCTAGTAGGCTAACGAATTCAATCCAATTTGAGAAAAAATTTACTAATTTTTCATGGATTTACTAAAATAGATCCATATCTAAACACTGATGCGGGGACCATGTCACCATTTGAGCATGGAGAGGTTTTTGTCTTAGACGATGGAGGGGAGGTATGTGTCAATCTTTATATCCTTTATTAAATTGGTGCTCTTTTTGTTGTGTATATTTTTGGATGGCTGTTAGGTGGAATGTAGCAGATTTCTCCATGACCTCTTTTTCTTCATTGAATATTACTTAAATATTTTATTTGTCGTACCCATGTAACACCAAATTTTGGAATCTTAGAAAGAAATTGACTGAAACAATATTGTTTTTGGTGGAACTACCGACAAGTGTTATCCACCTGTTTGTTATTTGACCCTGACTTTTTACTAATTTTGTTGCCACTCCTTGCAACAAGTATATTTCTCACTTATAGAATAGTATCAGATCCTTTTCACACCAATCACTAAGAAAATAAATGATTTCATAGGTTGACTTGGATCTTGGGAACTATGAGAGATTTCTGGATGTGAAGCTAACCAAGGATAACAACATCACCACAGGAAAAATTTATCAGGTAAAAGGTTAAGTTTTTTTTTTTTTGTAGTAGTCCTTGAAGAATTTACAATTTGCAGCGAAATCCTTACCATCTTTTTTGTTACTTATCTGCAGCATGTCATAAACAAGGAAAGAAGAGGAGATTATCTTGGCAAAACTGTTCAGGTCTGTTTAAATTTCAATTAAGTTTTTGTCCCAATCTTTCGAAGAAAAAGTTTCATCTTATAATTTGTTTTTTGGTGAAAGGTGGTGCCTCATATAACAGATGCCATACAAGAGTGGATTGAGCGAGTGGCGGGAATACCTGTAGATGGTATAGATGGACAACCTGATGTATGTGTGATTGAATTAGGTGGTACCATAGGTAAGATTTATATTTGTATATGTACTGATACAAGTATGGAAAATCCTACTTTACTGAACTGAGGAAAAAACCGAAAATATATACATATGCAGGAGACATTGAATCCAGGCCTTTTATTGAAGCGTTGAGCCAGTTCTCTTACAGAGTTGGTAAGTTTATCATCCCATCGTAAATTAATATTTGTAGTATTTGAATTTCAAGTAGCTTTTAATTTTGCTTCTATTTCAAAAGAATTCTTTTTTTATTTTTCAGGGGAGAGCAACTTTTGTCTGGTTCACGTCAGTCTTATCCCTGTTTTAAATGTTGTTGGTGAACAGGTATATATATTCAAAGAACAATGATCTTTCATGACTATTCTTTTATACATATTTTCTGATTATTGTTTTTTTTTTAAAAATAGAAAACAAAGCCGACACAGCATAGTGTTCAACGACTAAGAGCCCTTGGCCTCACTCCTAATATTCTTGCTTGTCGTAGTACTACGGTACTATTTTTTATTGTAAATTTCAGGTATTTCATTGGTTGCATTGTAGACATGCTGATCAATCTATATTATTTTTAATTGTTCCAGCCTCTCGAGGACAATGTCAAAGAGAAATTATCAAAGTTCTGTCATGTCCCGGTAACTGCACTCAATTGATGTTATTATGAATTATTTTAGTTTGTTATTGAACAGATAGAAAAAAAAAGAATGATATTAATTGAGAATGTTTACTTTTTTCAGACAGATAGCATCATAAGCCTTTTTGATGTCTCAAATATTTGGCAAATTCCAATTCTACTCAGGGTCAGTTTAATTGAAAATGTTCTTTCTTATATTCTTTTCTTTGTGTTTGGAAAATTTTAAAATTATGCATCATTTTGCTTGTATTCAGGAGCAGAAAGTTCATGAAGCAATCTTAAAGCTGCTGAAACTTTCAAGGTAAGCACACCGACCAACAAAAGTATGATTCTATGTTGCATTTGTTTGATGAATACCACGAGGAAACTTAGATTTTTGTGAATTCCTTATTTGTTTGGTGTAGTATTTCATCAGAACCTAGGTTGGATGAGTGGATCAAAAGAGCTCAAATCTGTGACAATTTGCATGAATCAGTAAGTCACAGACTCTTAAGTTTTGTTAGTCATTTTTAATTTGCTGATATTCAAATATATTAAACAAGTAATTATTGCATTTTTAAAATTATCAGGTTCGAATTGCCATGGTCGGGAAATATACAGGTCTCTCTGATTCATATCTCTCTGTTTTAAAGGTATATCTTTTCACTTGCTATTTATGCAATTATTAGGGCATTTTCAAGTACCCCGAATAATAATAAATTTACATGTCATCTACCAAACATAAGGATCATTTATGAACTCCTCTCCGCTGCTTGATTAAAAATTACATGTCATCTACCAAACATAAGGATCATTTATGAACTCCTTTCCACTGCTTGATTAAAAGAATGTTCATACTATCCCTTTATCCCCCATTGGTTGCCAGAGAAATAACAAGGGTAAGTTTGGGGTTATTTTGAAAAGACTTGGATGCGAGGTATGTGGGTGACATAATCCCATGTTTTGAGGGGCAGATGTTACTGCATACAGTGTAACATGAAATTTTTGTAGTTGTACACATGAAATTTGTCTTATTATTGATACAATGTAGCCACTGTAATTTTCATGAACATATTATAATCAACTACACTATCTTAATATAATGTCTCTCAGGATCTGTTGCATGCATCAGTTGCTTGCCAAAGGAAGTTAGTAGTAGAGTGGGTCCCAGCTCCGGACCTTGAAGAGAAAACTAAGACTAAGGTTGGTGCTTTTTTGTTTAAATTCTATACACTTTCTTTTACACTTATATAACATGTAATTAATTTATCATTTTTTTTTGGTTCAATTCTCATAGCAACCTGATCTTCATGAAAAAGCATGGAATCTCTTGAAGGTGAGTTAATTCATTCCATTTTTGAATGTGTAAATTGTATTTCTAAAGGGAAAGGATGTATTGAGACAACCGTATTTATTTTTCAATCGTAAGAACCCACAAACGATTAACAAATTCAAAAAATAAAATTGTAGATTTGTTCTCTATAGTTTAGATTTGTTGTGTATCAATTTGGTGTCATGCACTCAATGGAAAATGTATCAGATACAATTTTGAGTGAAATTGCAAGAATACCTATTAGCATGCTGCACCAAGACTTTTACCCTTAGATATGCATAATGTGATGAAATGACAAAATGTGCAAATTGTGACTGAGATTACAAATTGTCACAGGGTGCTGATGGTGTTTTAGTCCCAGGAGGTTTTGGGGAGAGGGGTGTCGAGGGGAAAATTTTGGCAGCAAAATATGCCAGGGAAAACAACGTACCATTTCTCGGTATCTGCCTTGGGATGCAAACTGCTGTGATCGAGTTTGCTAGATCGGTTCTACACCTTGAGGATGCGAATAGTACAGAGTTTGATGAAAACACAAGTTATCCATGTGTCATCTTTATGCCAGAGGTGAGAACAAAGTTATTTCCTTATTTTATTGATCTTTTGTTTCATCTAGCTGCAATTTTTTTATTAAGATTCAGTTGTTAATACTTTTTATGTGCTTTAGGGGTCGATAACCCATATGGGAGGGACGATGCGTCTTGGATCAAGACGCACTATTTTTCAAGATTTGGACTGCTTAACAGCTAAGCTGTATGTACACAGTAATTAGTTTTTATTCTATATTTGTTTTTATTTCAATTCAACCTTTCCATATTGGAGAAATAATACAAGGTTAAATTGGGAGATTTCGGTGAAAACTATGGTTTGAAATTTCTGTTTCTTTCAAACAGGTATGGGGGTGTTGCCTATGTTGACGAACGACATCGGCATAGATATGAGGTATCATACATGCATGATTTAAAAGTTCTATATAATAAAAAATAAATTTGAAAGTGCTAAAAACACAGGTGATTTTTTTTTTCTTTTGGAAGGAGGACTTAGGTGAACATGTGAAGGATTTCAAACATAAGCTAAATGAATTACAAACATTAGTGCATCACTGGGACCAATTTTATAGTTTCAAAATTCACACAGTGCTTGTAATTAAAGATTATATGCACTGTAATTGTGTTTTTATTCCAGGTAAATCCAGATATGATTACGGAACTTGAAAAGGCTGGTCTAGCATTTGTTGGTAAAGATGAGACTGGAAAGAGAATGGAGGTACCTTTATTTTATTTTAATTAATTCGGGTTCTTTTAGATTATGATCAGCCTATTAGTGGTAGAATATGACTCTTGTTCCCTCTCTTATTTGCAGATTCTTGAACTGCCTAGCCATCCGTATTTTGTTGGTGTGCAGTTCCATCCAGAGTACAAATCACGACCTGGAAAACCTTCTGCCCCATTTTTAGGTATAGAAGTTTTAATATAATAAAATCATGATCTTTGTTAATTCTATAAATAATTCTGAAAGATTCCGCCTCTATATGTGTATGGCTTGCAATGTTCTTAAATTCCTAAACCAACTTTTTATATACTCAATCCTTGGGCCCATGTTGTTTTGAATAGCCCAAGTTTCCCTCAGCTCAATTAGCCCAAATTCTTTAGCCCCTCTTTATATGTTAGCATTGAGAGGTATAATAAACCTGAATATGCCTATAGGCCTGTATTATTTATTAGTGTCAAATTTTTGTCAAAATCATGGGATGACTCCTATTTATGTAAGTATAGCACAATATAATCATATTAGAAACCCTACTGCTGAACTACATTTTTTTAACAAGGCCTAATATTAAACTAGACAGAACATGTGTATTATCAGAAACTAATCCTCTATAGCTTAATGAAAATTGGCCTCTGACAAATAAATATATTTCTCAAAAAAAATTCAGGTTTGATAGCTGCCTCATCTGGGCAACTAGGTGCCATCGTTCAAAACATTAGCCAAGAAAACCAGTCAATGGTGAAGAAATCAACAACCAATAGCATGTCTGTCTCCAAGGCAAACTCCTATTACAATCCATACACGAACACAAATGGCAGTAGTCTTTTGAAGGATGGAAGCATGATGTCTAATGGAAATGGCACTCATATCAAAGAGAAAGCAGCTGGACTGGTGTAGTCTTTCTTATTTCCCCCTTGCCATATTTTATTTTGGCGTGGTATACTTCTGGTTACTATCATTTTTAGGTGTTTTGTTTCTTTTTTCCTTTTGTACAGTGCTATTTCAGAAGCTACATGTTCATAGATTTGTCTTGTTCCACGGTTATTATTTGATGGAACAAGGTTTTATCTATTATCACTAGAGATTTTGTCATGTGCCTCTTAATTTTATGTATATTTAGTATTTACAATTATGAAGCTTGAGATATTTTATAATATACTTGTGACCTGTTCTCACTGTATGACATAAATTTCTGCTGACGTTCTTTCTAATTTATTCTATGAAAAAGATGAGGCATGCATTATCTCCTCTCTATCCAATCACAAACCGACAGCTCATAAGCAGTTGATGTCAACATTTGGTAGGGGCTTGACTCAACTAGAATGGAATGTGAATATTTTATGGCAGATTCTCTGATACATAATCTATAACAGATAACTGCCATGCTCTGAGTTCACAGATTAAAATAGCTATCACCTTTGCTTTTACATATTTTATATGTTGTCCTAGTCACGCGGATATATATATTTTTTGTATGACTAGTTTTGGGATGACTTTTTAAATACAAAATTACTACAAGGCTCAAATGCCTCCATCATGCATCTATTTTTTTAAACGTTAATAATTTAAATTTTAAAACTCAAATATCAAAATTAACCATTAGATTTGATTTATTTATATCATTTTTTCTATGTATATATAAATAATTATAACTTTTTTTACTTTGTTTTAATCGGTATCAAGAACTTGCAAAAAAAAACATTGATATGAGTAATTTTAGATGTTGATTTTTTAACTTACTGATTCACATAAAAATAAAATAAAATAAAAAATGATACAAATTTATGAACTTGTAGAGAAAATAATATATATCTCATCTAACGGTTTTATTTTGACATTTATATTTTAAATTTGTTGTTATTAAAAAAATAAAAGTGGAGGCATGATGGAGATACAAAATATAAAGACATTTGAACTCTTCTCAAAATTACTAAATTTGACAGTGTAGTGGAACAAAGTAGGTGTGTGGTGGGGTTAGAACTTAGAACTCGGTACACAAAAGAACATGAGCCATGAGGTGAATAAAATCACAAGGATTTGAATATGAAACAGACAACATGAAATGAAGATACCAGCCTGTACATGCATCAAGCGTCCAATCAAGGGGGGCAAGAAAAAAGATTGGTGCTCTTATCTAATCTCCTAGCCTAGGTGATTGCTAACTGACAGAGAAGCAAAGCAAGAAAAGTCGCCTCACATGTTGCATACTTGCATTTGCAACCAATTACCATGCTGCTGTGAGACATATATAACCTTCAGTTGTCATAATAGGAAATGAGATCTAGAGGCCCCTGTCACACGGTTGACAATTGTTTATTGCTTATGTTCTCTGTCTCCCACTCAATTTTGGAGCTCATGAAAACATCAATTTTCCATTCATTCTTTATCTCTCTCTATTTACCATATTTATTGTTGGTCCTTTTGTAAAAAAAAAAAAAAAAATTATTGTCTGGATGAGCTTCTCTTCTTTTTGTAAACAAAAGATTGGTCCTTTTTGTAAACAAAATGAATTCTTTACCTTGTCTTATCTGAATTTTATCTAAATGATAATTTTACAAAAATTTATTAATTAACAATGAAACTAAGTTAAAAATCATAGAATACACATATGATAGAGTGTGTTTATTTTCCAAGTTATGTTGGTCAAGTTAGGATAAATATTATAATTTTATAAGTCAAATTTAAAATTTACGAGAAGCGGATAATTTTAGTGTTCGTCACGAATAGTTTGAATTTTTTTTATTGTGTTACTCCAAAGGATGTGAATTCCATATGATAATAGGAAATAACAGAGAATTTAACTATTATTAGAGTTGAGGGCTTACATTACTTTTATCTTATTTAATGGTATTTTTACAATGTATTTTATGGTTATGGATGCAAAAATGTTCTAATCAAAATCTAACCATATGAAAGTAAATTTTATCTACAAAACTAAGGGAATATAATGCATTATTTGTTCATATTGAGAGATACACCCTCCATTATTATGCATAGCAAAACACTAGCCAATCAATCCGCGCCTCATTTTTCTGATTTACAGAATAAATAATAGAGGAGGGTTCAAATGCCTCTATTTTTTGTGCCTTCACCATGCTTCTATTTTTAAAAAATTTAATAACTCAAAATTTAAAACTTAAAAGTCAAAATAAAACCGTTGGATATGATCTACATCATTTTATCTATGTGCTCATAAAAAAATTATCACATTTCGATTTTATTTTTATGTGAATCAATAAGTTGAAAAATCAACGTCTAGAAATTATCCACATTAGTATGTTTTTTACAAGCTCTTGATGACAACTAAAAAAAATTGAAATGTCATAATATTTTACACGTGCATAGATAAAATTATGTATATCATATCCAACGATTTTATTTTGATTTTTAAGTTTTAAATTTTGAGTTATTAAAGTCTTTAAAAATGGAGGCATAGTGGAGGCATGAAAAATGGAGGCATTTGAACTCTCCTCTAAATAATAAAAATTGAATGCATAGCAATTCTATATATTTCAAGTACATTTTTCTTAATTTTAAAATATAACAATCTTGAAAGAGAAGTTCAATACATTTTTTTGTATCAAAGTGACGACATATGACTACCTTTATCAAAAACAAATGTATTGAACATTTCTTTCCAGGTTTGTTTATTTTAAAAGTAAAAAATAATTTCTTAAATGAAAAAAAATATGTAACATACAAAATTAAAGAAAAAAGATAACTTTTGCATACAGTATTTTTTTTTTTTTGGGATCAAACAGTCAAAGACCACAGAAATCAAATTATTTTAGTAAACATTATAAACATAATATTTTTTCTAAGACATACAACTGACATAAAATTTCAAGCAACACAGAAATCAAATTATTTCATTTATTATCCGATCAAAATCAAACAGTCCAGAGAAGTACCAACACTTCAAAAAGAGTAAATGCTTGATGTCATGTGACGATCAACTCAAAAAAAAAAAAATATATATATATATATATATATATATCATCAAATTATTTATAAAATTTCAACAATAACCGATGTAACATCTATTCCTTAATCAACAACAATATTTTTCAAGTTGGAGAAGCAAATCAGCTCAAACATGGAGCCGATCCTAACGACCCCTAAGAGTTTAGAAATGGCGTGTACTATCCATATCCACTCAGAAAAAGCAACCCCAAAGTTTCGGAATCAAAATTGGAACATCTGTAGGAAACTAGAAAATTAAGATGGGAACTAGATGAATAGATATTATGTATTTTTATTTTATTAAAGAAGATTAATAGTAATAATTTTTATGAAAATAAAAATTTTGAATTTGTAGAGAACTCTGGTTAGTATGATATCAGTATCATATGACACCAATTTTAAAATTTATTAGATAGACTTCAAATGATGGATTCAAATCGTTCAAACCGATTTACTTTATGACTGATGTGTTTACATGTAATTTTTTTTATTTTTTTCGAATTATTTTAGTAACAAGTCAAGCAGTCAAAAATATTGAAAATAAATGCATTAAAATTAACTTGAAAACTCTCACATTTTACCGCTTGACTTGATACTAAATAAATTCGAAAAATTATAAATTTTGCATGTAAATCCATAACAAATGAAATAGATTGGTTTGGATTCACCGTTTGAAGTCAATTCGATAGGTTTTGGAATTGACGTTATCCCGATGAAATGATGTCAATGTCATACTATCCAGACTATTTATAAAGATGGTTTAGTTCTCTTTCATTTGAACTATGTTCCGCCACTAAGTTTATGGTAACATGCACAACCCACTTGGTTCATACTATGGATGTATTTATTTATTTTTAAAATTCAACAGTCAATTCGAACAGCTCAAGATAGTCTCCATTTGAAAACATATTTGGAGTTCAAATTTTACGTTTTAAAAAAAAACTATTATTTTATATAGATAGAAATTCACTACTTTCGTAGATTTTTAATCGATTTTTTATTAATAAAAAATAAAATAAAAAAATATCACAAAAGGAGATCGTTTTGCTGAAAAATCAAAATATAGAAAAAATGGGATGATTTATCTCGTCCGACAATGTAGCTGGACAGGATAAACCATCCCGTCCCGTTAATCTTATCCTAATCAATGATCTAACTTAAAAAAAACTGGATGGGATAGACCATCCCGTCCATCACTGTAGCAAAAAAAATTTCATTCTCTTAAAAAAAATTGCTACAGTGCTGGACGGGATAATCTATCATGTCCATGATTTTTTGTTTTTTTCCTGCTTAGCGGGGTTAAGGATTTAGATTAGCGGATCATTAATCTGGATGGGAAATTTTGTACCGTCTGGAGGACGGGATAATCAATCTCGTTTTTCCTATATTTCGATTTTCCAGTAAAACGATCATCATTCGCGATATTCTTTTATTTTATTTACGATTAATAAAAAAAATCGGCATTTTTAACCACTAGGTACATTTTTTTATGGAAATCATGATGAATGGATCATTTAAACTTTGAAACTAAAAATATAAATTCATAGTATGAAACAAAGTGCGCTGACAGAAATGATTTATGCGCTGTTGTCATTACTCTACCACAGCGAGTGTTGCGTGAAAAGTTTGTATACTTTTCCGTGCTTCTACACAAAAGTTACGAAAACTTGAAAAAAAGGCTACAGTGCTACAAAACAAAAAGGCAAATTCTTCTATGGACGTCCATAAGGACCTATTTGTAAAATGAACATATTTTCATTTTCAAAGTTCAAACAGTCGATCCGACCGTTCAACATTATCTCCATATTAAAATGTACTTGGAGGTCAAATTTTACATTTTTTTTGAATTTTTTTACTATTTATTAAGTATTTTACAAAATTCAATGGTCTGAATTTGACTAGTTTTTGTAAAATACTTAATAAATAGTAAAAAAATTCAAAAAAATGTAAAATTTGACCTCCAAATACATTTTAATATGGAGATAATGTTGAACGGTTGGATCGACTGTTTGAACTTTGAAAATGAAAGTATATTCATTTTACAAATAGGTCCTTATGTCCATAGAAGCATCTCTCAAACAAAAAAAGTTACGAAAAATTTACAAAAAAATGCTACAGAGTTACACAAAAGTTACGAAAAGTTTGTACAGTTTGTATACTTTTCCAGCTACAGGGTACACAAACAAAAAGGTTACAGTGCTACACAAACAAAAAAAAGTGCGTATCTGTCGTCTTCTGATTGTACCACGTTACCAGTGCCACATCCCAGATCTTTTGTAGCATCCTGTCATTGTCATGCGTGTTATATCCTGACTCGTCAGGATGTTAATTGTTAAATACTATCGGCCACAGGATAAAACATAGAAAAATGGCGACAGAAGGATATCACAAATTTGGGAATTTTATTCTACAACGTAACCGTCCTAAGTATCTTTCACAAAGTTTTTTATGTAATAGAGATGGAGCGGTTTTCTAGAAAAAAATGTTCTAGGACCGTGGTAATTTAAAAATCGAAAGTTAGAGCTCGACTTTGCAGTTCTGTAAAGATTTAAAAAAAAAATTATACATTATTACTATACACACACACACTGGTGTTGTAAAAAACGTTCGTCTAATTAGTCGTTGGCGATGATCAAACCATTACGAATCGTCCTATTAGTTGGTCATTTTATTATTCTTTTTTCTGCATTTATCTATTACATGAATTATATTGTACCTTGTCTTATCTGAATTTTATTGAAATGATAATTTTACAAAATTTTATTAATTAACAATAAAACTAACTTAAAAATAAGTTTATTTAATAAGTTTGTGTTAGTGTTGTAATCCAGAAGTCAATCATAGAATTATTATTTTCTAAGTTTTGTTCATGTAATTGAATGATTTGTTTATTATTATGTTCCTTGAATATTTTATTACTTATAGAACATTCAAGTTGAGAACTTGGAATTGTGGAACTATAAATGAGTTAATAAATATTCTAGAGTGTCCCTAGTTTGGGTAAACGGTATAATATTAGCATTTGGAGTAGATGATGATCATGTTCTGCTGATCATATGACAAATGGTTGTCAATCTAATCAAATGGATACCTGATGGAGATCAGGAGATTGGACGTGATCAAAATAAAACATTTAATATGGATTGTGTTTGTATCATTAATGTTTTATTTGTGTCTGAAATTCTAAGGTATGAGATGATTGTTTCTCTCACATGAGAATACATATTCATGGGTATTATCCAACGCTGTCCATAACTGGCAGTCATACAGATTATATCTCAGTATGTGTCTATCATGTGGAGAGGTAGTAATTATCAAGAATATCAATGTCTCTCATGTAAATGAGTGATGATATCACTGGGTCCCTTGATGAAATAATACAAGTATGTGCACATATGATTAAGAAGTTAATCATAATTACTAAATTATTTCGGAATCAAGAAACGAGTAGATTTGCAAAGATGACACGTTCCTACCTTGGATCTATTCATGATATCATGAGACATGGAATTGACACGAGGCAATTGTTGCTTAGGGATCATGATACTGTATGGTACTTATCATATGTGTCATTTGGGTAACTATAATGCATATTGCTAAGTGCCGCTTGTAGTTTATGAAATCGAAAGAAATTTCAGATTTTATTGTCATATGACATAGATCTCACATGGTCACACCAATAAAAAATTAATTAGAAATGCTCCTTAATTTATTTGACATGTATGGCATGACAAATTAATTAGTTTCTCCACCAAAACATGAGAAATATAATTATTTGGGATAATTATATATAATACAACAATTAATTAGATTAATTGTATTAATTCAAATAAGGAAAAATATAACTTGGCCTAATAAACAAAGTCCAATGGCTATTGTTAATTATGACCCATATTTTAAGAATTGTTTCTAAAATTAAAAGTTTGTCCAAAATAGTTTACCACGTTTTCTGAAAACTACTGCGAAACATTTCTTATTTTGACCATATCTCTCTCAATAGATATTCGTTTTTAGCATTCTATATATTTATGGAAAGCTAAAAGAAATATCTAGAACTTTTCATCTCTGGAGGAAAGACAAATTAGAAATATATCATGGTCAAAAACGTGGTAGAACGTGGTGGTTATTTTGGACCACTATGTTCTGTAAACTGTTGTGCATGTTTCATATTTGGACCATAGCACCCTCATACGATGTCTGTTTTGGGCATACTATATATGGATGGAAAGTTAAAAGAAAGATTTATAACTTTTCCTTCTGAGACAGAATCTAGTTCGAATTAGATTGTGGTAAAAAATGTGATACAATGTGAGATTAATTTTGAAAACAGAATTCACATTCGTTGTTTGCTATATATATTCTCTCTCTCATTCCTTTTGAGAAGAATTCGTTTATGAGAGTTAAATGCGAATACTCTCTCTATCTTGTTTCATCTCTCATGTGTTGAGAACCCACAAACTCTAAAACTCAAGAATAGTTCTATGGAGGATAGGGATTAATGAGCAACCAAGTTAGTACTCTCTAGCAAGAGGAATATTTGGTTTCTAATTAATTTCTTGGTGGATACTGTGGAGGACTTCTACTTTGGAGTATCATCTTGGTACAAGGTGTTCTAGATCACGCACACATCAACCACCAAGGCGCTGCAAGATATCAATCACCATTAGCATCAACAAGGAGGTGGAGGCTATAACCCTACATCTCAAGGACCTTTCTTTATTGTTTGAAGATAAGAAACAAAAGGTATGATGTTTATTGATTTGAAAATTTGAATTTGGTTTGATTTCAGTCGCACATGATGATCTCTTTTGGTACTCTTCTTGTCAAAAATTTAAAATTCCGCTGCCTTAAGTACCATAAGAACCCAACAATTTGATGAGTTAAATTAATTATTCTTAAATAATTACAAGTATATGTACATTACTTTAATAAAAATGTAAAATTATTTATAAAATTCCGACTAATCAGCTGCATACTGATTAATCGCTTAACGGTATCCCGTTTGTTCGACGAACACATATTGTTATTTACGACACTGATATACATTATAACAAAACACAAGTTATTTTACTGTTCTACATAGAGATTGTACAGTCATAGAATTATTTGCAGTTGTTTGGTGATTTAGGTTGCATGGCATACTATCTACAATATCCAACATTGTAAAATAATTATTAGCCAAATCAAATAATTTTTAAATTGACAATTCATCTTTAATCTAATAATAAATCTAATAATAAAGACAATACTATGTTGTTCTATGCAATTTTCTAATTACTGTGTTTGACTAATTTGCAAAATATACAATGATTGTATTTAACGATTTCATTGTATGAGTGAGTTTGCAGGTTCAAGAACATTATAATTGTAAGATTAAAGTTTGAAGAACCAATGGAATCAACAAGACTTTACGAAGATCAAGACTATTGATTGTAATATCAAATAGATAAGTAAAGTAAATTTGAGATTGTTGATTTCAGGAACTATTTGTTCGGCATGGAAGCAAACCGTTCAGTACAGAATGTATTGAATGGTACCGAATGGATACGAATATGAAGCGTTGCAGTACAAAAGAATTATTCCGTTTGACAAACCGTTCGGAACGAAATGATCCGTAATAAGACAGAGACTTTCCAATATAACACATTCCGTTCTGAACAGATACCATCCGTACTGTACGCTACTTGAGAAACACATAATTGGAGAAAATACACTATCCGTTCTGTACAGACCTAAACGTACTGAACGGAAAGGGTAAATTTCAAAAGGGCGAAACCCTAACTCCAACACATTTGAACTATCCGTTTGAACGGAAGTTTTACCGTATGAACGGAATAGTTCAAATACCTAGATCTGGAGCTCCCTTTATAAATAGAGTAAATACTCTCACTCTAGTTTTTAAGAAAGCTGCCCCTAAATTTCAAATAGCACTAATTCTGTGTTCTTGAGAGCTTCCTTCTTTGAGAGAGCTAAAACTTTAAAACTTCATTGATAATCTCAAATTCACTTAACAAATCTTCTTTAGATTTAGTTAGAGTGTTGGTTCTTATTCGATAGTGAGGAGATCTACTTTAGTGCTCTCTTGTTATAGTCGATTGACTTTCCCGCTTGTAGGGCATTAAGGGGCTCACCGACTCGAGCGTTTCCGCTCACATATAAACATGGTTGTGTGACGATCCTCTGCGTAGGACTCTCCAGCTCGAGCTTCTAGGCTCAACTTTGTACACGAGTTAGGCCGTGACTTCCCACCTTCGTTGGGCTCACGTGTCACGAGTTGTATCATTTCTTTTTGGGTAATAGGAAAGGAGCACCGACGAGGTTGCTCTACCCAGAGACGTAGGCATTTTACGCTGAACTCCGTTTAATCCCGCGTTTCAAAATTTCTCTAACTCTACTCTATTTACTTTATTTGTACACACTTGCTTGTTAATTAATGGACTTGTTAATTTAGAAGGTTAAACCGAAAAACGTCTAAGAGTCTTTAAGACTACTTATTCACCCCCCTCTAGGTACCGTTAGAGACAACATACTCTACATGTAAAATGTTGCATATGCGAAACCTAAATAAAAAATCACTCATAGATATAGGAGTGAAAACGGAGCGAACATGGAGCAGATAGTTGTAAAATCATATTCATATTATTTTTAATTTTTTAGATACAGATACGAATACGAATTGGATATCAGCCGGTTACAGATACGGATATGGATCGAATCGGATATTTATTAAAATAAATTAAAAAAAATATCAAAGTTCATAATATTTATCTAATTATATGGTGAATAACAATATTTTTTCATAATATATATTAAAATATATGATATGTATCTACTATTCGGATACGGATAATTGAAACGTAAAACCATATCAGTATTCATATTCACACGAATATTTGAATATCGGATATCCAAATCTAATTTTTTAATACGGATCAAATATGAATCGGATATTATCCATACAATTTTTACCCCTACATGGATACCTTCAAACTTTACCAAGAAAAAAGGAGTAGAACTAGGGTGCTCCTAAGCTCACCAAGTCCTTTCGTGAGCACGACTCTAAAACCTATCGAATTGACTTCAAACGACATTTCTAAACCGTTAGATGTTCAATCTATATTAAAATGTGCTTGGAGACCAAATTTTATATTTTTTGGAATTTTTTTACTATTTATTAAGATGGTTTGAAAATCGCTGTTTTCCAATGGTGCAAAATTTTAATAAAAACAGCGATTTTCAAACCATCTTAATAAATAGTAAAAAAATTCCAAAAAATGTAAAATTTGGTCTCCAAGCACATTTTAATATAGATTGAACATCTAACGATTTGAAAATGTCGTTTGAAGTCAATTTAATAGATTTTAGAGTCGCGCTCACGAAGGGCTTGGTGAGCTTAGGAGCACCCTAGTTCTACTCAGAAAAAAGTATTACAGAGAATTCACTTTATAATTCGTACCAAATTAAAACGGTCAAATCCGATATTATACACGGTACCGCACTGGATTTGAATCCGGTCCCACGTGGGGCCCACTCTAGGGACAACCCATTGCCATGGGCCGCGGCACCCGATGGTGAAAGTTGTCGTCACGTAAAAGATACATAGCGACCATTATAGTAATCTGCGCAGTTATGAATTAATTATGCTTACTCTTTTTATTAATTGCGTGATTAATTATAGTAATTAGCAAATATAAAATGATAAATATGAGTTCGTTTATATTTGACATATATTAAACTTAAGTCCAGATATATGTTGAAATTCAGTTGTTAGTTTTACAGAATTTTGAATCCGGGTTTAACTTCTACTAATTAAAATATAAATCGACAATATAGGCGGATTAAACAATTTTTTTATTTTAGAAACTAAATTTAATTTGTCAGAAACAAGATTGGTTTTTTTTTTCTTGAAAAAATAGATGAAACAATATCAATTATCTAGTTTCTAGGATTCAGATCAACCCGAAACTGTATGTTCAATTACTAAATCAAATCGTTCTTTTAACCTTGCACGAATCTTAAAGCAAATCCCCTATTTTTTAATAGGCACCGAATTGAGTTTGGCTCGGCTTGTAGTAAATATGGACCTTAAAGTGTGTGCCCCACTTGTGTGGTACCTGAGACGATATGGACTCCTAGTCCTAGTGGGGAGAGGCCAATAGGACCGAATCACTAATTTTCACAATTTACCACAGCAGTGACTTTAATGTGAAAATCAATTGAACCAAACCATTGACTCGGTTACATTAGTCTCTCCCCAATAGAGGCCAGGGTGAAAGAAAGAAAATGAAGAAGATGAGAGGTCTCGCAAATTTCACAGTTCCAACAGAGACCAAATAAATAGTTTCATCCTAGTTCTTCTGAGAATTACTGTAATTAAGATACACTGCAACTTATAAAAAGTATCAGAATAAGTCTCATTGACATCTCTCCATTAATATGATTCCATTAAATTTTCAAGAAAAAAAAAACAATCAATATTATTTTCAACAAATTGAGTTTTGAATTTCTAAAAAATTAAAAATAATTGCGGATTAGATGTCACTATTGTCAGACCGCATGAATGATGAGACAGACCAAATGACAGTCTGATGGGGCCCCAATCTGTTCAAAACCCAGTATTCGCCATATCAAAAGTACCATTATAAAATGTATGGCATCGGTCAGACAACGGTCCACGCAGTAGGGAATTTTCAAAAGGTAATATCAATTATCAACCGTCCGATCGTCACATCAAGCCGCACAAATCGACACGACTACGAGCATAAGTTTCTGTGTTTCTTGGGTGTTATGCACCGTGCGACTAACCAATTTTGACCTAATTATTCTATTATAAGTGACCCGTTGCACATTTAGCCGTAATTTTTTTGTTTCTGCAAAAGTTGAGGGGAAAAGAGAAATTAATGAAAATGATCGGTGCCGTTTATCTGGTCTCGCGTGCAAATTTTTGAAGCAAATCTAACGGCTTAAATTTATTGAAAGCTTCCCGCGTTAAAGCGGTTAAGGAGGTCTCATGCGATTACATTGTCAATATGTCACGAGACATTGACATTAATTGTTTTTTTATCTTCTTATGGCCAGTAAAATTTTATCACTTATAATAACAAGTCGGTTGCTAGTAAAATAAAAAATGACAACTTGCCAAGTTGGTCAAGTGAAAATATATAAATAATTATGATATATAGTGCATGTTCTCTTTTTTTTTTTTCTTTTTGTTGTGTACCTTATCCAATCTCTAAATAGAAATAAAAGTCAAGTCATGTACTTTTAAATATTCACAAAATATTCTTTAATCGGATTTAAAACATGTAATCTCACGTAAGAAAAACATTGCCTTAACCACAACATTCAAAGCTATATATATTTTATATAGCTAACTATTAATTTACCACAATAATGTCTGCATAATTTGAATGAACATGACATGCTCGAGTATCATTATTAAATGTTCTTGACATGTCATATGTACGTCAACTATGTTATATAATATTCAAAATCTATCATTATGTCCTTGGTATTATATCTGACGTATTATAATTTGGAATCATTGTATTTTTTTTTGGGATAGAAAGATGGATGTTCAACCTTGTAACTTTCATTTAAAATCTATAAAAGATTCTTCATTTATATTTCGAACTCACAACCATCTAAATGTTGTTATTTGCTACCAGAACAAAAACTGGGGAATCATTATACTAATAACCTCTCCTCTTATATTATGGATATAGATGTTTTGATTCGTCAACGGCTGTGATTTACTTTGTTGGATTTTAAACGGTTAAGATAAAAAAAAAAAATTGAATTGTGATTTTATGTAACAATGTATTGACATTTATTTTGTTGAAATTTGTATTTAGTTTTCTGAACACTCGCTACACTGATTTTCTCGTTATCATATGAATGTTGCCATAAAAACAATGAATAGATAACATTTCTTTCTTTCTTTTTATGTTATTGATTACAAAAAAATAAGTAATTAATTAACACGTTTGCTCACTAAATATTGATTACCTTCCTATTTAACGAAGAGATAAAGACAAAATAGTTCATTTCATTATTGAATAAATAGAAATTATAAAAAGACAAATATTGTTTCAGATGAAAATATTTAGCTAGTTATTAATGTAAAATAAAAAATGCCCAGAAATTAAACAAAGTTGGACTGCCAAAAGAGTTAGACACAAAGATGTACTTTTGTATTTAACAGTTTTCCTAAGTATAGTTGACCTTATTACCTAGATATATATACACCAATTAAGTATAAGTGACACAAATCTACAATTTGATGGTTGCTATCGATTAGGTCAGTATACGACTTATTTTCTATAGCACCTGGTACTTGAAAACAACAACTCGATCAGTATATATATATAGCCTTTGGTGTGAAGCATTTATGAACACGAGAGATTTCTTTGCCCACCTATTATTGCTCTCCCCAAGTTCCTTGTTTTCAAATCTCAACTACAACCTAAAGAACTAACTAAAATTTAGGCCATGCAAAGAGAGAGGGATTCTTTGGTTGTTGGGAGAGTTGTTGGTGATGTGCTTGATCCCTTTGAGAGAAGAGTGCAACTTAGGGCTACATACAGTTCCAGAAATGTAACCAATGGCTATGAGTTCAAACCATCGGCTGTGGTAGAACAGCCTATAGTCGAGGTTGGCAGTTCCGATCCTAGTTCTTTGTTTACACTTGTAAGTACTACTGTAAACATTGTTTCTGTCGATCTTTCTTCTCAAAGTTAAGTTTGTATTCTATGTTTTTTATGATAATATATTTGTAAGCATAAGAAGATTAGCTAGTTTTCCTTAATGATCTCAGAGCCTCCATAGATATAAACAAAATAACATCATTTTTGTTTGAATCAATTTTCTACTTTTCAATTTTGGTGCTTTTGATTGATTTGTAGATTTGTTTTCACCAATTAAGGATTTTATAACCTTCTCCATCGTCCTTCAATCTCATATATAGTCATAATCAATACAATAAACAAAACTTTTAATTCTCTCTTTATCATGAAGACTTGCATCTTTTGCATTTTCTGACAGTTGAATTGGTCTAAAATAAGAACGCTTCAACTTTTCTCTTGAGAAGCTCCATAGCTAGGCCTTGCTATGTTACAGATTTGTTAGTGAAAAGTAATTATGTGAAGCATTCACAGAATCTATAATTAATGGCGTAACTTACGGTCACTTCTGTAAAATTCAAATTGATAGTAATTATCTTTTGCAGGTTATGGTCAATCCAGATGCGCCAAGCCCAAGCGACCCGACTCTTCGGGAATATCTACACTGGTGATCTCTCTCTCTCTCTCTTTTAAACCTTGGCCATGGCTGCCAAGTATACTCTCTCTCTCTCTCTCTCTCTCTCTCTCTCTATATGAGTATGTATGTGCGTTTGTGTGTGTGTGTGTTCCGTTAATTGTGCCTGACTATTTTTGTTTTATTCGTTCCATATTTTCGTTTCTTTTAGTTTTAAAGAAGAAAAGAGCTGACAACTGTTAGTGAACTGTACTACAGAGTAGCTGGTGTTTACAAGATAAGGACAAAGTGCAGTTGTTTTTCTCCCAAGGAATAAAAGTGTTTCTCAGCAATATGATTTTTTTTTTTGGGGTTTATTATTTCTTCATATGCTGCTACTAGATTTTTTTTCCAATGATCAGTTCAGCTGTAGCAGCTATCAGCCCCTATATATTAACTGTCAGGAAAAGGACTTCTTTTGCTGATTAGTTCACTGTACTACTTTACTAAGAAAAAACGTGTGGATGTCTCGCGTGCATGTGCAGATGTGCTATGATTCTAATTATGTGTCTGTGATTAATTGTTGTAGGTTGGTCACTGACATCCCGGGCACAGCAGGAGCAACACATGGCAAGTCATACAATAGTAATTCTATGATTATGATATATATCTCATCTTGGATATATGATAATTCTTTTCTTTCACTTTTTTTTTTTCTCTTTTAGGCCACGAGGTAGTGTCCTATGAGAGCCCACGACCCTCCCTCGGCATCCACCGGTTTATTTTTGTTCTATTTCAACAGCAAGGAAGCCAGACTATTTATGCACCGGGATGGCGTCAGAACTTTTGCACGCGGGATTTTGCAGAGCTGTACAATTTGGGGCCTCCTGTAGCTGCAGTTTTTTTCAACTGCCAACGAGAGTCGGGTTCAGGTGGAAGAAGAATGCCAGTGTAAAATTACTAAATGTTCATGGAATTGGTCCTTTCTTTCCTAGCTTGTCTCTGTTTGATTCTCCTTGTAGATCACGGAGAATAAATTCCTGAGGTGCCGAGATTTGCAAGTTAATTTTAGGCGAGATGTAGTAAATTTAACATTATTTATTGTTTGGAGTAACATGTGATGGTAAATGCTTCTTGTTTCTTATGTTTTACCATTTTTTTCTATTACGTACGTAGAGCAGCCACAGTTACCGTGAAATGCGAATCAAACATGAACAACACATATATAATATAGAAGTGTATGATTTTAATCCTCGTATATATATAATCATATATAGAAATGGATGGTGGTGACGCGCGGTAGTATGGTCTCTGACTTACTCTTTTTTTAATTTGCTAAAAGAAAGATAGATGAACGCTTTGAAACAACACAAATGGATAAGTTTGATCAGTATCCCCCGCTTGTTCTTGCACTGTCTAATTACAATTTACAAGGAATCTAATTACAAAAAAAAAAAAGGCACGTGCATCATTAATTAGTTCACTTACAGATTTCCTTGTAACCTGACAGGCTATTATGTACATGCTTATTTTTCTTTGTGCATTAAATGCCCATCATTGCATCTCACAACAAAAAGTTCTAATCAAAAACCCAACCCACTCACCCAGGGTTCACTAACTAATATTTGCTGCTTTGCAAATCTTCATTGCAAAGGTAATAGCAGAATTACACTGAAAAAAAAAATAGCAGAATTACACTGAAGGAGTCGTCTCTTCAATGGGCCCTGATGTCTGATTTATGGGCCTAGCACTCCAGTTGCGTGAACTGCCATTGTCATTTGAATCAGATTTCATTATGTTCAAGACTCTTTTATGGTACTTCAGTAGTGTTTTTCTGTGACCAATGCTGATGTAGGTTATCCCAGCTTTTTCTATCTGCCTATATAGATGATCCTGTAAAAAAAAAAAAAATTAAGACAAAAAAACAAAGAGAAGTTATATAATATTTCCAGTTGAACCTGATGATGTCTATCAGCATGAGTAGATTGCAGTACAGCTTTATCAGCATGTACCTCCAATTTAGGGTTCTCCTCTGCTGATTTTCCTGCCTTGGACAACAGGAGTAGCATAGCCTTTGGGGCTATTCAAATCAGGTCAGATGGTGTGAATCAGTTTTCAGCAGAGAAAATCTGACAACATGCAGCCCACCAGAACCAATCCCAACCCAAGAAAAAATTTTGGAAAGGGCAAACGCATGTGACATTCTGACCAGAAACTTAAACTACCTGAGATGGGAGAACAAAACATCATTAACTTGTAACAAAACCCTGCCTGAAACCCAAACCATCTGAGCTGAAAAGACAGTCTGATGGCCCCAATCTCTTCAAAACCCAGCATTTCCCATATCACAAGTAGCGGTTAATATTTTTTGAGACAGTTCACATTGAAGTTATCTTTGCAGATAAAATCAATCAAGATTTTTCAATGAAAAACAATCATTATTTCAGGAAGTTATAAAATCAATATTAAGAAAAATCTACCTCGTTTTCCTCGTCTAGAGCACTAGTTGACTCATCTAGTAATATCAATTTGGGTTTGGCGAGGAGTAATCTTGCAAAGGCGAGGCGTTGTTGCTCCCCTAAAGAAAGTACACTTGACCATTCATGTATTGCATCCAGGCCACTGAAGCGTGACAAAATATCACCAAGCCGAACTAATTGGAGCGCCTCAATAAGATCATCACTTGTCGGCATTTTTGGTTTTTCCATTGCCTCATTGGTCGTTGATCCTTGAGATAGGAATGGCAATGAGCCTAAATAACAATTTGAAAGTATCCTTCTAGTTAGGAAATGATTCTCACCTCGAAAGTTAGGCAGCATTAGAACATTGAAAAACTATACACACGTATTTTTATTAAGATTCTGTTCTTATTTACCACTAATTTTTTATTTACTATACACACGTATTTTAGTTAGGCAGCTTTGTTGACTTATTAGCGGGTTAGGCAGTGCATATTCTGCTGATACTTGTGAGGCCTCCTTGATAAATAGAAAGTATCCACAGATCATGGGTTGCCTATCAAAGTAGAAGATATCCCACGTGTTCTTGCAAGAGATGGGAATATCTTTTATAGGCTTTCCTTATTTCTTTTTACAAAAATGCCAAATTCTCACTAACTGGTGACAAGAGAGACTCAAGGAGTAATTTAAGTCTCGATCAAAAACCAACACGGAAAGATCATATGCACAAGACATATATCATCTTTGCAGGGGAATGAAATTTTTTTTAATTTGGCAGGGATTAGTAATAACTCCATTTTCTTGGGTCAACAGATATTGCAGACATCGTAAATCAAACAAAGAATACAAGTATATATACAAAATGAAAGATGTACCCTTCTTTTTTGGGTTATCTGACGATAGGAGAAGATCATCAGTCCACGTAGGATAAAGCAGTTGCTGACGGAGTGTACCCAAAACCATATAAGGCCTTTGGGGAAGAAAAAATATGCCTCCAAGCCTTCTATACTTGGAGCTCTGTATTAGTTCTTCTTCATCTTGTGTCTCCAAAGAGTTATTCGTTGGTTCAGTAGATTTATTAGCTGTTGAATCAGGAGTTTGCCTATCACCAGTTATGTAATATACTATAGTTCCACTACCACTGTTCCACAGGCCAGCTAGAGCTCGTAAAAACGATGTCTTGCCACTGCCACTGGGTCCCATTACCTAAATATTTTAGAAATACTTTTTTCATCAAACTATGCCATTTAATATCAAAGAAGAGTGATGAGAGTAAATATAAGTAACAAAAATAAAAGAGGATATGACTATTGCAGAAATATGAAATAGCAGACTGTTGCTAACAATCACTGTTCGAAGAGACCAAGTTCTAAATAAGTTTAAAGAAATAAAACTAGTACTTTGAACTAAATAGTTATGTCATACTAGATCAAAAGAGTAATATCGGCTACAGGTTATATGAAAATGCTTTATTTAGCATTACAAAGAAAAAACATTATATGGGCTCAAGGTTAGATTTTATAGCAAATATATTTAGAAAGAAAATATACATGCAGGACATGGACAAGATTTGCTTACCAGTAGATGGTCCCTGTTAGTTATCTCCAGGGAAAGATCAGTGAATAGTACGTTTCTACTTCTAGGAGCTTGTAAAGTCAAGCTTTGAACTTCTAGAAGCTTTTGAGGCTCAGTCTGAAGCATAGACCCATTTGAGCTGATGGAAATGGGGTCACTAATTTCTTTAAAAGCAATTTTTATTCCCTCAGTACTGTCATGTTTGAGTAGGATAGAAGACTCATTTCCATCCAATAAATCATCAAACTCACCTGAAAATCAAACAAAATAAGTTGTTAGATATGGCAGAAGACCCGAGTTGTCTAAGTGCAGGTACACAAAACCTTGTGATTACTTTTGAGCATTTCAGCCAAGAATTTTGTAGCTTTGATATTTAATAAAACCTTGAATAAGCATTTTGCAGATAACCAATCTATACTGATGAGTACCAAAAAGAGGAGCATTCTGGGTCACATACAAATCACACCAACTGTTAGGGATGTAAATACGTGATGTCCTGTGCCATGACTAGTCACGCGGTGACTTGGGTCATGTGCCGTGCCGTGACCAAGTCAAATTTTTACGTGTTCTGACCAAATTCAGAAGGACAGTCACATTAGTCATGCCGTGACTACACGTGACGTGTCCAAACTTTACTGGTCACATTTGTCACTTTTGGTCACATTTAACTATTATTTTCATAATTTAAGTTAGTTTATTCAAGATTCACTATTCGATCAAGATCTAACGGTCCTAATCACGCGTGACTTGCATGACCATGTGATGTGCCGTGACCAAATCTTTTGCGTGAATTGTCGTGCCATGCCAATTTTCTGAAGGATGGTCACGGCACGGGACACGCGAGTCACGGAACACGTGCCGTGCTGTGCCATGACGTATCCAGTCACGGCGTAATTATTTACATCCCTACCAGCTGTATAAACTTAGGTCGTTTTAAGAAAAATGTGGGAAAAATTACCCTTGCAAGCTATTGAAATGGAGGATCAAGTAAACCCCAAACCCCATTTGAGTCCATTTTACTTTATAGAATAAAGGGCCAAGTTGTTGACATGTGATGAACTGCACCTCAACTTAGCAAGATGAAAATTGACTTTTAGCGGCAGGTACAAGAAATGACAGCATGTTATTCATGTATGGATAAATTACTGGAACTTATTAAACAGCAGTAAACAAAATGGAAGACCAAATTTCAATATAACAATGCTTAACATAATGGAAGGTACATGCCTGAGTGGTAGGTGCCTGTCTGTGTGTCTGTGTGTATGTGTGCACGTGTGTGTGTGTGTGTGTGTGTGAGAGCAAGAGAGAGAGAGAGAGAGAGAGAGAGAGAGAGACTTTACCTAAACGATCAATAACAGCTGAGAAAGCACTGATAGCTTGAAACTGATACACAATGAGAGAAAAATCACTAAGAATATGGTTAAATGCAGAGACAGACTGGTTGATAACTCCAAACTCTATTTTCCCTGCGAAATACATAGGAGCAACAACAGCAGCTGGTAAGATTTGAATTAGATAGCGGTAACCGCTGGTGAAGAACTCCAAGTTACGTGAAGATATCAGTAGTTCCTACAGGACACAAAAACAACATTCTGAGCTCACATGATGCATCTATATGAATAATGAAACAGAATTATCATTATTTACAAAAACATCAGTGAAAGGCCATATCTTCATTAAGCATTTGCAATGAAGGATTAAACCATTAGACTCAATAACCAATAAGATGGATTCTTCCTCTAAACTAAATTTCCCTCCTTGCCCTCTTAAATATGTAATTAGTTCATAAGGATAAACCTTCTGTGGGAATTATCCAAGAAAAAACAAAATAGTACGGCGCTTAAAGTAGTTAATAGATAGTTTCGATACTTAGTAGATGGAGTTAGTTTGTCTAAAAGTTTGATGTAAACTATTTTTGGAAGTAGAAACTTCCTCAATGACAAAGATGTCAACGTTTATAGATCAACTCAAACTACAGAAAATAGAACTAAAAGGAAGCTCACCTTCCTTTAAATCACTGCAACATAGCTCTCATGGACCAAGACTAAAGTTCTTTACATTCTGAATTACTTTTGTAAGTCATTGCTAATCCTTTATAGCTTGTCTGGATCCACGCATCATTTCTCTAACCCTTGACAAAATTTCTACTTAATTTGAGAAATATTGAACTAGATTTTTCTGCATAGATAATGTGAATCCAAGAAAATTAATTCTAGAGACAAAAGACCATCTATCCATTCTGAAAATGGTGCTTTTCAATACCAAAATTTGATAGGTCTTTTCTGCGAGCGAGGATAAGTAGTGGAACCTTTTCCCTAATACAGGAATAACAAAATGCATTGTATAATGCATAGTTAAATCCATTAAACAAAGTTCCATCAAAAAGGAGCTTACACTAAGGTTTTCAAAGGCCCTTTTGAAACGATCAATTAAAAGTTGTAGCTCATTCTCCTCGCCTCCATAAAATGCAATTGATTCGGCATTTTCTCTAACTCTGACAAGTCCGTAACGAAAATCAGCCTCTTTCTTCTCTTGCATGAAATTCAAGTTAACCAATCCCTACAAACAAGCACAGAGCAGCACTAGAAACTAAAGACATGAATATATATCTAATTTTACAAATAAATTGCATGGTAATTATTTTATGGGTTTCCTTTTTATTAATGAAACCTAATTTTATGGCAGTTGCAACACAGGACCTAACATTTCCCAGATTTGCTACTTGCAAAGTCAAGCCAAACAATTTCTTCAGAAATTTGCAACTTAATTCATTCCAATAACTACAGCTCTGCTCCATAACTAGTGTACAATAATTTCATCACAAGCTCGACTTGAATTACAACCAGAACAGATGTACACATGTCAGCTTAAAATTTTTCTGAGTAACAAAGATATATTCCTATATGAATATAACAAGCTAGGGAAGATTTTAACCTCAGTTCAGATAGTCAGGTGCCACTGGAAAATAACCCAAAAGTTATTCAGTTTAACTGGAAGGACCAACAAATGCATGCTAATTTTATTTGGTTTAGTTTGCAGGTTGAATAAGAGTTCCTCTAATGTCAAGTGCTAGAAAGTAAAATGAAATTACCTTTCCAAGAAAGACACTGATCGCCGTGCCACCCAGAGAATACACAATAAGCACCACAAAAAGAGGAGGATAGATTCCGTACAAAATGTTACTAAAGGAAATCAAATCAACTGCGGCATTAAATAAGGTCAGAGAAAAGGAAAGAGCAGTCCCAGTGAAGGCACTCAGATCATCTACAATACGCTGATCAGGGTTGTCTATTATCGACTGCGATTGTATTTTGTAAAATGTGCGGTTTTTAAAGTATCGCTTCATGTAATAAGTCGTCATCCAAGAACGCCACCTCAGAGAGAGAGTCTCTCTTGCATAGTCTCTTAACACAAAGAACTGCAAGGTATTCAAACAAGATAAATTTCTTAGAAAATTATAGAAACCTTGATTTCGTACTACAAATATGAGGAAATATACACTAAATTAGGCATACTAGAGGTAGAGGAACATATCTGCAATACTAATATAGTCACCAGGTACAAATTAATGCTCAAACAACAATGCTCATAGAAGCAAAGTTTATAGTTGACCTAGACTACCAAATGCAGATGACTTGTGTTACCTACAGTTATTTGTCAGCACTGTTAAGTGTTGAACTGTTTAATTTCTAAATAAAATTTCATCAAGGTCGGTATCTGATAGTCTGATGGATCTCAAAGAAATACGTACAAGAGCTCACCGGAATTCCTCCAGCAAAAGCTCCAAGATAGTACAAAAGTTGTGTCATGAATTGTTCTTGGTCCTTGTCTTGCAAAAGTAAAAAAATACAAAAAGAACAATATTGATTAGCTTAAACTGTCCTCACAGATTAACACCACCAAAAATAGATGAAAAGAAAAACCGGAACTTACTAGCAAGTGAGTTATAAAAATCCCGGCCGAGAAAGCTGAATCCAACACTAATCCCAGTGGTTGCAAGTGTCAGAGCAAACACGGCACCGAGCCTCAGCCTTGCTTCGACTTTATCCTCTGACGACCAATAAGGCGCTGCCACCTTCAAAAATCTCCTTAGAAGAGTCGAAATATCGGGACCAACTCTCTGTCATAATTTCAAATATTTAATTCTTGTTTTGAAAAAAGCAGTGTTTTATCAGCAACATTTTTTTTTTTTTTTTTTGAGGATAAGCCCGTAGGCGTATCAGCAACATGTTGCTATTGAGAAACTAGTAAAGATACAAGTGTTTAAATTAAGAAACACACACATAAAGCAAGCCTCCCATCTGTAGCAGCAACAGAAACAAAAAAAACCAGTAACCTAACATTTACTAAGCCTGACTGATCTAATTAAAAGGAATGGAGTTCAATTAACCCGCAATTTTTTTAAAAAAATCCAGTGGTACTTTTGTGATGCTTTTCAAATTTATTAAAGCTGCTCATAGGTATACCCAGTTTAAACCCCATAATTTGTATTAATGCATTCAACTACTCAACCTTGTCCTTCCAAATTAATTAAAAAAATAAATTTCACAATGGTGTTATTCTCAAGTGTGCAGGATTGACATCAGTAGAAGAAACATCTGGATAGAATCATAGAAATGATATCTTAAATGATAAAGTTCAAACTATAACAAACCAAAGCTGAATAATGTAAGATCAGAAGAAAGAATTTACTGTGGCGCTCACAATGTGGCAGTTTCCAGCCTGAAAAACACACTAAAAGCCACACGGCGGGGGCCACAGCAGATCCTTCACCAAAAGTAGCTAACCAAAGTGTACCTTATCATCATCGGTCGAGACGGAGGCGACGGACTCTTCAGATGTGGCGGCCCGGGTGGTGCTCCCGCGGCCAGACCTCCAGCCTCCTCGGCGGCGGCGCATCGTGAGAGGAGGCAAGGTTTTGGCGAGGTGAATGCGAGAATAAGAACCATAGGGTAAAGAAAAACGACTAGAGTGGGGGCATGGATGTAAAAGTTGAGGCAACATCGTAAATAAATGACAAGGCATCTTTTCGGTTTCTTTCTTTCGTTTCCTCTTTGTCTCTCTCCTCTCCTTTCTCTCTCTCTCTCTCTCCTCACTGGTCGAGGGTCGAGTGAGGGGTCGGCCGGTCAGGTGAAGTGTTTTAAGTACTCAATGGCGATGTTACCATTACAGTAGAAATACTTGCTGTTTTACTGGAAAAGAATTCGTAGTGTACAGTACACAGCGGTTAACTGGAGGAGGTCGTGTCGAAGAACCAACCAGCATGTTCCACGTGCTTCCATTTCGTGTCAAAGCGGCTACATGGAGCAATCGCAACCGCACACCGAAGGAAGCCTATCTGCATCCATCCACATGCCAGCTCCTGGACCAGGGCTCCACTATCACCTAAATGACCGGGACACGTGACTTGTGTTGACTTTTGTACCATGCAACATGATAAGATTGTATAAATTACTGCAAATCAGTGTTCTACGTAGCGCGGGCGGTAGTGTTTTTGGATCTCAAATACTAAGTTATAATATTAAAATGTGTTATTGTTTTTGGATCTCAAATACTAAGTTATAATATCAAAATGTGTTATTTGTGCTACGGCCACTATAGCGGTGATAGCGGTCCGCTATAGAGTTATAGCGATCCGTTATTTGCGTTATGGCCGCTATATAATATAATTTTATTTTTTAATAAAATCTATTTAGCGGCCACAGCCAAATTTTTCAAAAAAGATAATATGAATTTTTTTAAGCAATTTATATGGGCTGTAAATAAAGACCTAAAAAAGCTCAAACCGAAATTGAATTTGTTGCTACTTGCTACAGATAAATCAATTTGAAATTGGGAATAGAAATTAAAATTTGAATAAAAAAAATAGATTATGTCATGAATCATAATGCTTAAGATATTTTTAATAGGAAAAATCGATAATTTATGATATTACTATGAATATTTTGAACCGCAATTTGGACTTTGTACTGGTTCAATATGAATATTATAATTTCTTGATTACTTTGTTGTTATTTATTGTTCTATGAGACTTTAGATAATGTTGATATTTAGTACAAATATTGAATATACGAAATGTAAAAAAAAAAAAAAAACGCTATGTGGCATAGCTTCCGCTATGTCGTTATTCGTTATAGTTTTTTTTATAGCATTTCCGCTATAAACGCTATTTAGAACCTTGCTACAAATACTTATTCAGTTGCTGAATATATTATTAAATGTTATAAACATAATGCATTTGCAATAAGTAACTTATTAGCTTAATTTGTTTCAAAATCTCGCAGCTGTCAGTCATATTTAACATAATCGCCGTATTATACTCCGTCAAATCTCATTTTAAAAGAACTTAAAGTTCGCATATTTGTGTGATACAGACAGAAAGGCAAAAATTTGTAATACTTGTACATTTTCGAATTTGAAGTTGGAAACAGGTCTCAGATTTGAAAATGAAGGGATACATGATGCGCCGTTAATGTAGCACTGTTTAGATATATCGAGTGCTATTCAGATAGGTGCCGTTAGGAATTCTGGGGGTATACCAAGTGAGCACTGTTTAGATTATTGAGTGCTATTCAGATATTTTGGGTATGTAAAAGAAGTAAAAGTTTAACATAACTTGCCGCACGCTATACCTATACCCATAGTGACAAGATACGCGTGTAATTCGTGAATAAAATGTTTTTGGGGTGTTTTCGAACCGAATGGCGTATTATTCGTTGACCGAACATTTGACCGAATAAAACGCAAATTTAACAAATTTTACGAATAATACGCGTTTTTTTCAAGATTTTTTCGGAAAAAAATTTTAAATTCTCGCGCGCACAGTAATTTCCCTAGGCACAGTACAGTTTACCCATTTTTCCCAGGCAGTCAGGCACCCATGTGAGCACAGAGCACATTTCCCATTATATATACTTTTTGACTATTTGATCTTCTATGACAAAAAACAAGCAGTATATCGTATAGTAAATCATCGGTAATAAATTAAATATGCACTGAGATCTCGTATTGTAATTCCGAATTATTTCCGAATCACGAATTTTTGACCCTGCCGAACCGAACTCGAATTATTCATTTGTTACTATGCCTACACCTAAGCGATGATCAAACTCCAAGACTTGTAATTCTTTGTGAAAGAAATGGTTCTTCCACAGCCTTTGCATGTTTTATTACCACCCACACCCAGCCGATATTTTTATTAATATCCCCAGAAAAAAGAAAAATATCAAATATAACCACGGGTTCAATTTTTTTTTTAAATATGCCCTAACCGTCCCTTGGGGGGGCAGTTTACTCTTCCCACCAAATCGCCCCCCTGTGGGGCGGTCAGCCAGTGTATACTGAACCGCCCCACAGGGGGGCAGTCCATTTTTTTTTTTTTAAGATTTGAGAGATAATATGAATAAAATTTAACAATAAAAATTCGAATTTTGTTTTTAATATTTGTTAGATTACTTTTTTTGTCAATTACTTTTTTTTAATATTTGTTAGATTACTTCTTTTTTTTTAAATTCGAATTTTGTTTTTAATTTTTTTTTAAAGACAAATAGCTAAAATGATGAAATATAACACTAAAAAATCGAATTTTTTTTCCCTTTGTCAAATTACTTTTTTGATAGCATATTTATACTAAAATACGCTAAATTACTTGAAATTATGTTAATTTATGCTGATTTACACTAAATTACTTGAAATTATGTTAATTTTTTTTAAGAGACAAATAGCTTGAAATATAACACTAAAAAATAGAATTTTTTTAAAATATTTGTTAGATAGATTACTTTTTTGACATATAATTAGCATAGTTATACTAAAGTACGCTAAATAACTTGAAATTATGTTAATTTATGCTGAATTATACTAAATTACTTGAAATTACAATAATTATGTATAATTATGCTAAAATACGGTAAATTACGCTAAATTACCTATGAATAGGGATGATATCTTCACTGAGAAGGCGAAAAACGACGACGAAACTTCAAACGGTGCTCGAGTGTCCGATTTCAGCAAATGACCACTTTTCAGAAAGCTTGTGAAAATACGCATGCGTCTGAACCAGTAAAACTAGATTTCCATATTCATAATCGCCAAAAAACAAAGGGAAGAGTCTCAAAACTTCAATTGAAGTTTCCGATTAAGATTTTCATTTCTATTGTTCAATCTAGGTAGTTCAGTAAATTAGTTATATAATGAACTTGTAGAATACCATTTTTTATTATTTTTGGAATTTTTTTACTTTTTTTTATGATTTATGAAAGATGGCACAAAATAGGCCCTATTCATACGTAATTTAGCGTAATTTACCGTATTTTAGCATAATTCTACATAATTATTGTAATTTCAAGTAATTTAGTGTAATTCAGCATAATTAACATAATTTCAAGTTATTTAGCGTATTTTAGTATAACTATGCTAATTATATGTAAAAAAAGTAATCTAACAAATATTTTTAAAAAAATTCAATTTTTTAGTGTTATATTTCAGCATATTACCTATTTGTCTCTTAAAAAAAATTAACATAATTTCAAGTAATTTTGTGTAAATCAGCATAAATTAACATAATTTCAAGTAATTTAGCATATTTTAGTATAAATATGCTATCAAAAAAGTAATTTGACAAAGGGAAAAAAAAAATTGATTTTTTAGTGTTATATTTCATCATTTTAGCTATTTGTCTCTAAAAAAAATATTAAAAACAAAATTCGAATTTAAAAAAAGAAAAGTAATCTAGCAAATATTAAAAAGAAGTAATCATTTTAGCTATTTGACAAAAGATGTAATCTAACAAATATTAAAAACAAAATTCGAATTTTTATTGTTAAATTTCATTCATATTGCCTCTCAAATCTAAAAAAAAAAAAAAACTGGACCGCCCCCTGTGGGGCGGTTCAGTATACACTGTCTGACCGCCCCCACAGGGGGCGGTTTGGTGGGAAGAGTGAACCGTCCCCCAAGGGGCGGGGGTCCGACTCTGCTGCTTTTCTAGCAGAAAAGGAGGACCCTCCTCTTCCAAATCCAACGATTCAAAATTTTCATTCACGTATCTCGATAAAAAAACTTGTTTCATGCACAAATCTCAACGAATTTTGAATTGTTGGATTTGGAAGAGGATGGTCCTGCTTTTCTTCTAGAAAAGCAGCGGAGTCCGGTCCAAGGGGCGGTTAGGGCATATTTAAAAAAAAATCGAACCCGTGGTTATATTTGATATTTTTCTTTTTTCTGGAGGTATTAATAAAAATATCGGCGCACCCAGTACCTAAATCAAAGAAAATTATTATTAGGTTACAAAACCAATCACAAAATCAAATGATTTGAGATTCGTGCCAAGTTAAAATGAACAAAAGGCCTTAACGGGTGAGAATCAGGCCCAGTAAACCCGCTAAGAGGCTGTTAGAAGAAAAACAAAGGAAATATGCAGTTTGAACTTTGAACTCTCCAGTTTCTGGAAATTGTAGCTGAGGCAGGAAGGGGAAGGGTAGTCAAAGTTTAGTGGAATTTACTTTTATGGCTTTTACAATTATTTAAGCTTTACTTCATAATTAATGCAAGACCTACGGCTATTTCGCTACTATTCAGATCTTACGACAAATGTTCGATATCAACCGTCCATCTGAATTCATAATATTTTGTAATTAATGAATTTGGTAATTTGGATATTTTTAAAGATTCGTATCTCTGCATTAACTCGCAAGGACATCACCAATTCACCATTCCCTATTTCCCTTTCCTTTTAACGGCTGTCTTCCCAAATTGAAACTTCCAACTTCTCTCTCTATTGAAGCACGCTTCCAGAGGAGCCATAGGAAGGCGATTCATACCCATCTACCGTTCTCTCCTCATTCACAATTCCTCTTATTTTCTTCTCGCTGATTAATCGCTCGATTGACGCTCCTCTCGCTTCTCAGCTCCTATTCTTCCCGTTTAAGGGAGGACAGCACTCTTCTTCCGATTTCTCTCAGATTTTTTCCCTTCCAGCGCTGCTCTGGAAGGGGGAGGAGATCGCATCTCTTACTTTAGTATTTAATTAATTACTGTTTATTTGTTGAATATTGTTTATGTAACTCTTTTTCGCTGCAGGATTTCTCCTTTAACCTTATAATTTTTTAGTTCCTTTCTTTCTCGGGGTCTTTTCTTTTGTTGTTTAATCTATGGATTCAGGTTTCTCGATTTCTTCTCGAAAGAGCCGGTTTGAATGCCGCCATCCCCTAAGAGATGTCGCATCTAGGCCGTACATTCCTCCTTTGCATTCTTCCTTGTATCGGACCTCTTCTCGCACCTACGTAAGATTTTTCTTTTAATTACCGAAAAACACTTAGTTTCTTTTAATTACCAAAAAACACTTAGTTTCTTCTGTATGTTTTTTGGCAAATCTGTTCTTTCAAGGGACAATTATTAACTTAATTTCCTATATTTTATATTAAATCGTAGGATCTTTTCCCCTCTAAGATAGAGGAGGTTAAATTGAACTTTTACATAAAGATTTCATTTGTAGATTTCACATTACAGTCTAAGGTCTTTCTTGAATTCTGTCAACTGGGGTCTTGCATTTGTAATTCAATTTAAACAGATTGGAGGAAGAAATTTAATCTGTTGTTCTTTGAGAATCTTCTTTCCTTCCAAAATTAATCCAGTCTTTCTTTAAGAATTTCTTTTTAATTGCTTAAATTTATCAATGTTTCTTTAAGAATTTCTTTAAGTAAACCCCTTAATTTAACAATTTTTCTGTTTCTTTTACAATTTCTTGCAGTATGTCTTACAGATCTTTTTTTGTTTCTAAAATAAATAAATAAAACAGGGAGATAGGTTCATCCCAAATCGGTCTGCAATGGACATGGATGTAGCTCATTACCTCCTGACAGAGCCGAAGAGAGACAAGGAGAACAAAGGAGTGGTATCTCCTGCGAAAGAGGCATACCGAAAGCTTCTAGCTGACACCATGCTGCAGGGACGGACACACATCCTCTCTTTCCGCAACAAGCCTCCTGCACCTGTCGATCTACTGCCAGGCATCCCTTCTTCCACTCAAGCCCAACCTGCAAAGCAGCATAGGCGCATCCCTAAGGTATATCTTTTTGTTCTTTAGTTGGGTTTAGTTTCTTGGGTTTAGATTCTTGGATGTTCTTGTTCCTTGTTCTTTAGTTGGGTTTAGTTTCTTGGATGTTCGTTTATTTGTTTTTTTTTTCCAAGGGCTATGATTAGGCTGTCCTTTTAGGGCTATTTGTTACATAAAAGTCGGGTCTGTAATTTTGTTACCTCCTAGGTTAGGAGTTGTTGAGATTTCATGTTCTACCCCACAATTCAGGTCCGTGTATGGTGGATGTGAAATTTTTTTTTTGATATACCTTGTTCGTTCTTGTTCTGGTATAAAACAGACTGTTAAAATTTGTTGTCAATTTGTTTCTTTCATTACTTAACTTTGGAATTGTGACATGCTCATTTAGGAGTTGTTCAGATTTTAGTGTTGTACCCACAATTCTGGTTCGTGTATGGTGTATGTGAATTTATATTTTTTATATACTATAAGATAATAGAAAAGAGAGATGAAATAAAATTGTATTTCCTTGATTGATCTTTGATTACAACTATGCTCTATATATAGAGTCTTACCTAATTACAATTCTGCCAATAACAACCTCTTAACAACTCTAACAATATTTCTAACATCATCTTAACAACTTCACTAACAATATGATTAGCACTAACTAACTTCCTAACTATCTCTATTACGCCCCCTCAAGCGAAACATGGTGCGCTATAACATTGTTGAGCTTGCTCCGAAAAGAAGAAGATTGATGCCAATATCTCAATGCCATTGTTCTTGCGATTTGAATCGTCAAGTGTGGGTCTCCTTGAAAGAAGAAGAAGGTAGGGAGAGAAGAATGAGCTCTTTTGGCTCAAGAATGCTTCCATGTACTCGAGAGGCTCGTTTGAGTCCTCTTTGAAAAATAAAAACAAAAAAAAAAAAGAAAATTGAATAGCTCATGGCTTTGTGACAAGTACATGGATTCAAGAAGCTTTGTTGCTCTCTTGTCTCATTTGAGAAAAGCATTGTGAAGGTAGAGGAGAAGAGAAGAGAAAAGGAGCCGACATTGATTTGGCTTGGTGATTTGAAATATTGGAGGTCTGTGGGAGCTTCATATCAATTCTAAAATTTCCTATTTTTTTTTTTGCCATACGTGAACCTGAAAAGAGAAATGTGCTTGAAAGCAAAATTAGAGAAATGGGCAATGAGCTTGTGATCTCAGCCCAGCACATGAGTGAAGCCCAATAGAAAAGATGATTCGAAATCAGAAATTTGCACCCAAATCTGAAATAGATTCGATCCATAAAACAGATCTTTGAGACCATTCTTGTTTTTGTGATCCGATTCAGATGTACCCATTAGGCAAAGCTCTTGCGCGGTGGGATACTTGACAGCGCTACAGAGGAATCCAGTGGGAGAGGGGCTAGGTAGGCTTCGAGCTCCTTCAGTGCAGACTCAACTGACACGAAATCCATGCGACTCATGCATATGTGAGCGGCGGCGCTTCTCTGACAAGGATTCTCGTTCTTTGCCTTAGCTTCTGACGGGTTGATTTAAGTGGAGAAGTAGGTCAGACTGGAGCGTCGGAGAAGGAGACGACGACGCCGGAGATGTACGGAACTGAGCAGAGAGTGTCTGTGGCAGGGGAGGTGGCTGTTTGACAACCTGATGGCTGGATTCGCGATGTTGATGAATGATCGCTGGTGCTTGGCGCGGTGGGCTGGGAGGGAGATCTGGTTGCTCTTTTCTCGTTTCTGGTAAGAGAAGAAAGAATGCAGCGGCGGGGTGGAGTCGCTGATCTGAGATCAGAGGTGGCGGTGGCAGAGAAAGGGTGGCAGATTGGGCGCTCAGCACGGCAAGTTGTCGATGCACCTACACTCGATCTGATACGACTCTAGAAGTCGAGATTCTCTTCTCCTCTTTTCTGGTAAGAGAAGGAAGAGAGGGACAGGGAATAGAGAGAAGAATAGAGGATTGGGAGGGTTAGGAGAATAGAGGGAGTAAAGAGGAACAGATCTGAGAATAGGGAGAGAAGTAAAGTCTGATTTCAAATTAGAAATAAGGAGGAATAAGGAGGAATAAGGAAGATTAGGCTAGAATAGAGAGGCTTATTTTGGAATAAAGGATTTTTTTTTTTTACTAGGTGGAATAGAATGGGAGTAGGGACATAATTTCTGGAATAGGCGTTAGTCTAATTCCAGCTCTACCTAGAGCTCTGATACCATATAAGATAATAGAAAAGAGAGATGAAATAAAATTGTATTTCCTTGATTGATCTTTGATTACAACTATGCTCTATATATAGAGTCTTACCTAATTACAATTCTGCCAATAACAACCTCTTAACAACTCTAACAATATTTCTAACATCATCTTAACAACTTCACTAACAATATGATTAGCACTAACTAACTTCCTAACTATCTCTATTATATACCTTGTTAATTCTTGTTCTGGTATAAAACTTACAATTTTTTGTCAATTTGTTTTTTATTACTTATTTTTGGAATTGTGACATGCTTATTCTTTCTCAATTATGCAGTCAGCTGAAAGATTATTGGATGCAGACGAGATAGTAGATGACTACTATCTTAATCTGCTCGACTGGGGAAGTGCTAACGTGCTATCAATTGCACTTAACAACACTGTTTGCCTGTGGAATGCTGCAAATGGGTCTACCTCTGAATTGGTGACAATTGATGACGACCTTGGCCCTGTTACTAGTGTCAGCTGGGCTCCAGATGGGCAACACATAGCTATTGGTCTCAACTCATCTGATGTACAACTGTGGGATTCTACCTCCAATAAGCTGGTTAGTATGATTAATTTGGTTACATTTAAACTATTCTTTTATGTCAATAATACCAAAACAATTTCTAGCATTTTTATTGCTCCACTGAAATGTGCTTGCTAATTATTTGAACAACAACATTCTCATCAACAGGTCAGAACTTTAAGAGGGATCCATCAGTCTCGGGTCGGGTCCCTTGCATGGAACAACAACATTCTCACAACTGGTGGCATGGATGGTGCAATTGTGAACAATGACGTCAGAGTTCGGGCTTACACCGTCAGCTCTTTCCGTGCCCACAACCAGGAGGTGTGTGGTCTAAGATGGTCTGGGTCAGGAAAGTACCTTGCTAGTGGTGGAAATGATAACCTTCTCCACATATGGGACCTCACTACATCCAATCCTATCCACCGGTTCACCAATCACACTGCTACGGTGAGGGCGCTTGCTTGGTGTCCCTTCCAGAGCAACCTACTAGCATCAGGCGGGGGTGGAAATGACCGGTGCATAAAATTCTGGAATGTGAATACCGGGTCTTGTTTGAGCTCAGTGGATACAGGGTCTCAGGTATGTTCCTTGTTGTGGAACAAGAATGAAAGAGAGTTGTTGAGCTCGCATGGGTATACTAAGAATCAGCTCACACTGTGGAAATACCCTTCAATGACTAAGATGGCTGAGCTGACTGGTCATACCTCCCGTGTTCTCTACATGGCTCAGGTATGTACACTTTTGCAATTGGTCCTGAGGCATTTATAATTTTGCAAATTATGTTGACCTACAACCCAAATAAAAGATTTGCATATTATTTCCTGAAAACTTGGAAAGTAAAACAGCAGACCCCTACTTGAAAATTGCAAATTGGTCATTTGCATTGTTGGCTGTCATTATTCTGAGTAGTTTTTGTAAATAATTGTAGAGTCCTGATGGGTGTACTGTCGCATCGGCTGCTGGAGATGAGAGACTCTTGTTTTGGAATGTTTTTGGAGCTCGTGAAACAAAGAAACCGGCACCGAAGTCTTCATATGTGATGGGGCCCACTAACATATACAGCCACATTCGTTAAAAGAGAGGGGAGGGGTGGCATCATCATAGCTTCTGATTCTTTGGAATTTTTTTATTATTTTTTATGGATTTTTAAAAATCACTGTTCTTCAGATTTTTTTTTTTTTATTATGAAAAACAGTGATTTTCAAAAATTCATAAAAAGTAGTAAAAAAAATTTAAAAATGTAAAATTTGGTTTCCAAGCACTAAGATAGAGAACACGTTGAGCACTTCACATCAACTATTTAAACTTTAAAATTGCAAAAACTAATTGGTAACACTAAGACCTTGATCATACCACTTTGATCTTAGTCAACCTCTATATATATATAACAACTAATCCAAATAATCAGAAGCTAAGGATTCTCGGAAAAAGGAAAATGAGTCTTCCTTTTGTAGTTAAAGGTATAGGTTAAATTATAGATTTCTCAGTTGATTTTTTTTCTTTCTAGTTAAAATTATAGGTTAATGTGTGTGTGTGTGTGTGTATTTCTTTCTTTCTAGTTAAAAGTATAGTGCTTTGTAGGACACTCTCCTGCACTATTTTAGCTGCAATAAAAAGGAAAGGAAATAATTGTTTCTGTTGTTCATTTGCTATGTGTGAAGCGCGTTGTTTATTTTTTTTATTTTTAACAAAACATGGCATGCATAAAGTCGAACATTGCTTGCTTGTGGATCCAGGATACGTTTTAAAGACACTAAAATTCGATTAAAAAGAGTAAAAGATAAAAAATTCGATTAAAAATAAAGTGAGATTTGACTGCTGTGGATCCTGGATACGTTTTAAAGACAATAAAATTCGATTAAAAAGAAAGTGAGATGTGTCTTTTTATCCTTATTTGTCCCTCTAAATTAGCAACATGAACAGAACAAGAGAAAAAAAAAAACAGAGAAACGCTTTATAGCACCTAAAACTCTTTAAGGGATTAAGGCTTAATCCGCTTCTTTTAGTTTCCTTAGCCGCTTAATTCTGTCAAACACCGACTCTTTAGTGCAGATTAAAAACACCTTATTTTGCCTCATTTTGTCTGAACCTTAAGACACCTCCTCTAGTCCAGCTCTTAATCTTCTGCCCGAATCTTAAGGCCCATCTACCTCTTCCTTTAGTTTTTTTAGCTTTCATCCATAAATTAAAACAACCGAACATTAGTTTCTTAACGTTCCTTAAGCTCTTAATCCTTCACTCTTAATCCTTTGTTGCCGAACAGCATCAACAATTAAGGTTTTTTTTTTATGGTTGGATTAAGTTAGCTTATTTACGCACTCAACCTCTCTCTCTCTCTCTCCTCTCTTTGTAACATCTGTCTTTTCTCGGAACCAAATTACCCTAAGTCAGGTCTATGGAACTATACATCTTCAAGAAAAGAACTACAAATAAAAAGGGGGGAATTTCACCTATACCCCTCAAAAACTTCAAAATTGCATATTTCCCCCTCTAAACATCAAAAAATCACATATTTACCCATTTTATTGTTTTTTATATTAAAACACATTCTAAATTCATAAAATACCCATTTTACCCTTTTCATTTTCTTATTAAAAAGCATAAAACATCCATTTGACTCCAATTTGAATATGAAAAGTTCCTCTATCGTCCGAATTGCTTTACGATCTGTGTGTGCTAGGTCAGCACAAATATTGAAGTGAACACGCACGGATATTGAAGCAACGTGCACAGATCTTAATGCAATGCATACGGATCAAAATTGCTTTAAGATCTGTGCGCGCTAGATCAGCACGAATCTTGAAGCGAATACGCACATATCTTATTGCAATGCGCGCGGATCGGACGGTAGAGGAACCTTTTAGATTCAAATTTGAGTTCGATGGGGGTTTTATACTTTTAATAAAGGGTAAAATGGGTATTTTATAAATTTAGAATGTGTTTTGATATAAAAGACAATAAAATGGGTAAATATGTGAGTTTTTGAAGTTTAGAGGGGGAAATATGTAATTTTAAAATTTAGAGGGGGAAATATGTAATTTTGAAACTTTTGAGGGGTATACATGAAATTCCCCCAAAAAAAAAAAAGGAAGCCTTTGCAGAGAGAAACTATTCTGAGATCTTTCTTAAAATTGTTGTCCGAGATTTGGCATTCGGTCTTGTCTCATAACTATATAAAACAAAAGCAAAATTCACTATTGGTTTAAAAAAAAAAAAATAGGAGTCAATTAACCCATTCTATTAAGCTACCTCCGGCTCTGTATCTAGTTACTTCCTCCATAAGCGTAAATGAGAAAAAAAAAAATGAAGGGGGGACGAGGGAAAATGAGATGAGTTTCGTTATACCTTCTTCTCGCTTTTTATCTATTTTCTTTCCTTAATGTTTGTAGAGTACATTCTAACAATAATTTTTGAGACTGAAAATATTAATTTTAAAATATTTTTACATTTTTTTTGCATTTAACAAAATTTTAGACATAATATTTTTTTCAAAAGGTATAATAATAAATAATATGATGAATTCCTTAGTTGCTATTAATCTCCTCTATTAACTTCTACTCCGGACAATAATACCAAAAATGAAAGCATTCCCCCTGCCTCCTGAACCGACATTTTTATTTGGGGCAATTTCATGTATACCCCTCAAAAACATCAAAATTACGTATTTCCCCCTCTAAAGTTTGAAATTACATATTTCCCCCTCTAAACTTCAAATACTCACAAATTTACCCATTTTATTGTCTTTTATATTAAAACTCATTCTAAATTTATAAAATACCCATTTTAACCCTTTATTAAAAATGTATAAAACTCATCAAATTCAAATTTGAATCTGAACGGTTCATCTACCGTCCGAACTGCTTTTAGATCTGTGCACGCAAAATCGACACAAATCTTGATGCGAACACACACATATTGAAGTGACATGCACATATCTTAATGTGATGCGCATGGATCAGATTTGCTTTAAGATCCGTGCGTGCTAGATTTGCGCAAATATTGAAGCGATGCGCACAGATCTTAATGCGATGCGTGCGGATCGGACGGTAGATGAACCGTTCATATTCAAATTTGAGTCTGATGAGTTTTATATGTTTTTAATAAAGGGTAAAATGGGTATTTTATAAATTTAGAATGAGTTTTAATATAAAAGACAATAAAATGGGTAAATTTGTGAGTATTTGAAGTTTAGAGGGGTAAATACGTAATTTCAAACTTTAGAGGGGGAAATACGTAATTTTGAAGTTTTTGAGGGGTATATATGAAATTCCCCCTTTTTATTTATACCCAAAGTTAATTACAGATTAATAAAAATACTCAAACCCACCAACTTTTATTAAAAATTTCCAAACCGGACATTTAATGGCCGGTCTCTAATTTTTTTTTATTTTTTTATTTTTTTTTAGAGACAAATAGCTAAAATGCTGAAATATAACACCAAAAGATCGAATTTTTTTTAAAATATTTGTCAAATTATTTTTTTAATAGCATATTTATACTAAAATACGCTAAATTACTTGAAATTATGTTAATTTATGCTGAATTACACTAAATTACGCTAAATTACAATAATTATGTATAACTATGCTAAAATACGGACTGTATCATATCACACGGACTGTTTCTTATTTGAACATACAAAATGAAAGATACTCAATATTAGAATGTTGATTATTATTAAATTAAATTCACTACCCGCATACGAACACTAAACATCATATCAATAAGTTTGATACAAGTTCTAAGTTTTACCATGCTGCATACGACACTATCACTAGCCACAAACGGGTCGTTGTGTGTCTACCAATGATAAAAAACTTTAACTAAATTTTTGAGGCACTAAATCACTTTTTTTGCAATTCTGACTCTGTCAACCATTTTATGGCCTGTTGAGAAAATAATAGAGACCGGCCGTTGTATGGTCGGTTTGGACATTTTTAAAAATAACTAGCTAAACTGAGTACATTTATTAATTTATATTTAACTTTGGAAATAAAAATAGCGGCTCACTCTGAGTAGTGCAATGCACATTTATGATTTATTTGACTGAAAGATATATTTATAGAAATTATAAAATTTTACATGAACAGTACCATGTGAAAAAAAAAATTCCAAGCCAACACCTTAAATTAAACAAATACAAAAAAAAAATTATAGCACCGAATTACTAGTAGATAACAAACTTGAGAAATTCCAAGGCCTCGGAATGATGGACCAAGCCAAGGTTGATTAAAAATAGATACCGGCCTGGGCGGTTTTGGATTAAAATAGGTACCATTCCTTTGTTGTACAAGTAATTTCCTTGGAAAAATCTATATTTTGACTGAGAATCATTCCTTTGTTGACCTCCATATTTGCATTTAATGCGTTTTATGTTGTTATAACATAGGTATCAACATTTTGTATGACATTTAAAAAATTTCTGGCTGTCTTTGGGTTAACGCTTTACTGATCATACTTAAGGCGCTAATATGATTGTATCCGGAGGAGGGATCGGATTACACCATTTTTTGGTAACATCGAAAGGCATCGTACATTTTCAAAGTCCAAACAGTCGATCCAAACCGTTCAATTTGATGGACATATTAAAATGTGCTTGCAGATCAAATTTTACATTTTTTTGAATTTTTTTTACTATTTATTAAAATGGGTACAAAAATTCAATAGTCAGAAAACAATGATTTTGTTAAGTACTTAATAAATAGTAAAAAAATTCAAAAAAAATATAAAATTTGATCTGCAAGCACATTTAATATATCTATCATATTGAACGGTTTGGGCTTTAAAAACTTTAAAAATTAACGATGTAATTTGAAGTCACGAAAAACGGTATAATCCGATCCCTCCTCTTGTATTTAATACATTTGCTCACGCGTAAGTAATTTAAATTTTTTTTAATTTCACGAGAACCGTTGAATCTTTTCAGAAATTGACAACTTGACAAGCAGCGTCAAACCTAAACCTACGAAAAAGAGGATGAAAGGGACTGATTAATTCAGAACTGAAAATTTTAATTGAGAGTATTGAAATTTAACATGTATAAATATATAGTCGAAATATGAATTTAAGTTTCTACAATTAATACATTAAAATTAAAATTCTAGATTACAAGTACACATTTATTATTTAATAATTAAAATTATTTTTTCGAGTTATTTTAGTTTCAGGTCAAGCAGTCAAAAATATTGAAAAGTAAATGCATTAAAATAAACTTAAAAACTCTCACATTTGACCGCTTCAGTTAATACTAAATAAATTCGAAAAATTATAAATTTTGCATGAAAACGCACAACTAATGAAGTAAATCAGTTTGAACGGTTCAAATGCATTATACGAAGTCAATTCAACATATTTTAAAGTTGATATTATATGAATTGAAATAGCACTGATATCATATTAGTCAGACTCTATTTTGTTTATACGTTAAATTGTCTTAGTCAGATATGCATAGCAAGCCACCTCTACCAATTAATGCGTTGGGAAAATATGACAACAATTGGGATTGTTTAATTACCAGGCATTATGACTCATCCTCTTGTTTCAATTGTACGGAACAAATTGCAGAGCACTTGGCACGTAGCCATGTCTAAGCCGTCCAGATCAGATTGAACGGTAAGGATTGAGTCGGACTGAATATATATCTTTGATACTAATCCTCTTTACTGAAAGTTGGAGCACATTCCAGAAAGCTACAAAACCACATGCCAACTTCCTTTGCCGGATATTAACTAAACATAAATGTTAAGAATTAATTTATTTCCATATATTTGTATAGATATATTTTTAATATAGAGTTCATTTATTTTACCATTTTTTGAAATCTAATACATCAAAGTTATTTTTTTCCGCCTTTTTTTTTAAGTAAAAGTGGGAGATCAAGCCAGTAAGCCACCCAACTATTTAATATTAAAAAAATAAAATAATAGACATCACTGTATTAGAATATGAGTCGTTTAATAATAATAAAATTGGTCCTTAAAAAAAAATAATAAAATTGGCGCAAGAAATAACATAATATAAGTCAGATAAGAGTCATTTAAGAATAAATAACTACTATCAGCAAAATTTATTAGAAAAGAGTTCAAGCATCTTCATTTATAGTACTTACTTCTGAGTAAAGCTAAGGTGCTCTTAAGCTCACCAAGCTTTCCGTGAGCTTAACTCAAAAACCTATCAATCCGACTTCAAACGACATTTTCAAACCGTTAGATGTTCAATCTATATTAAAATGTGCTTGGAGAACAAATTTTACATTTTTTGGAATTTTTTTACTATTTATTAAGCCGGTTTGAAAACCGCTGTTTTCTAATGGTGCAGATTTTTAATAAAAACAGCGGTTTTCAAACCGGCTTAATAAATAGTAAAAAAATTCCAAAAAATGTAAAATTTGTTCTCCAAGCACATTTTAATATAGATTGAACATCTAACGGTTTGAAAATGTCGTTTGAAGTCGGATTGATAGGTTTTTGAGTTAAGCTCACGGAAAGCTTGGTGAGCTTAAGAGCACCTTAGCTTTACTCCTTACTTCTTACATCATGCTTTTTTTTTTTAATAACAAATATTCTAAAATTCAAATGTTAGAATAAAACGGCTGGATTTGATATATACTATTAGTTTTATACGTACAATAAAAAATTATCATTTTCGATTTTATTTTTTTATGAATAAAAAAGTTAAAAATCAATAATATTTTACATGTGCATATAAAATGATATTGATATTTAACAATATTATTTGACATTTAACTTTTAAATTATAAATTATTAAAATTTTGACAAAAAAAAAGAGTTAAATCAATCAAACCGCCTTAAATTATAATAACCCAATCAGCAACTTTCTTTGCGGAATCTACAGAGAATTTTCTGGATTCGGAAAAACCGTCTAATTTGGAAACTAAATAAAAATATATCTCAAAAAAGATCCTCCCAGGTACCTGACTCAAGCAAATTGAAACGGACGGTCCAGATTAAACATATTTGAGTAAAACTCAATCCGGTGCCTCTGGCGACTGTAGGGTGTCTGTTTTGAGATTCGTGTCATGTTAAAAGAACCGTCCGATTGTAATTGTCTTCAGTCAGGTAACCTGAGGTGATGTGAATTCAACCGAGAAGTGGGGGCGTGTGTGCGAGAGAAGGAAAGTAAAAAGAGTCGCCAGACCTATCTCCATCCTCTGACACGTGGCATCTCCTCAGTGCCTCTTCGTGTTTCCTCCCCTTATTTGCCCGTCGCGCCCCCCTTTCTTTCCCTTACACGACTCAACACAACGCACGACATCGTCTCTCTCTCTCTCTCGTTCTCTCTCCCTGACATGGCGACACAACCTCCGCTAGATCTCTTCACGGATAAGGAACGGGAGGTCGCCTCAATCCTACTGGAGGTCTCCCGTATAGTACTTGAGTCGGCTCCACAAGTGCCATTCCAGTGGGGGAAAAGACGGCGTCGGACTGAGCCTCCGTACCAGTTCAAGTCCGAACCGGACCGGGACGAGCCGGCCGGTCCGACCTCCTCTGATGAACAGAAAAAGAAAGAAGAAGAAACCGGTAGCCCTGCCACGCCTCTCTGTTTCCCGAACAGCAGTAGTGAAGAGCAGATCGTGACCCCACCTGTCCAGCAGGTCAAGGACAAGAAGCCTAACTGTCAGAAAGATGTAAACTTCTCGCTTTTGGTGCAAAGTTCTATGTTTCGTTATTTTGCGAATGGAAAGGTTATTTACTTCGTTTTTTTCATTTTGTTAAATTTTGCAGCGGCTAAAAGAGAAGAGAGAGCAGGTTGCGGCTTTAACCAAGGAGAAAGCGGATCTCAGTCGGGTTAGTCCTATTACTTCTTTAATTTTATTTTTGGATATTTTTCTTCTGAATTTGATAAAGTGGTATATTTGTATCTGTTTGTGGCTTTTCCTTGTTTGCCGCGTTTCCTGTCCTTTCGCCTTCATCTGTTTCAGTTTTTGTTTCTTTTCTAAATATGATAATAAATTATTTTTACAATATTTCAGGAATTCTTAGAGTTGCAAGAGAAGTTTCAAAGACTCTGTATGATGAAATTCTATCTTAGAGATCAAAATTCCAAGGTAAAAGAAAAACAATTGGTACAAAGTACCAACCACTGACCACCGTTTTTCTCCCACAGAATTGTCAATAGTAAAACATTTCTCCCCCAGGCAATAAAAAAAAGAATTAAAATAATATATATTTTTGTAATAGGTCCCTCGGTTCTTGAATAATTATTAATTAAAACGCCTTTTGAACAGCTCTTGGCGCAAGCAGAAGTTCGAGCCTTAAACCAGCTCAAACCGGTGGGCCCCACTCAATCAACGAACAGGAATGTCAAACCACAGTGGGCCCAACCGCCACCGGCGATCGAACGGCGGGGATTGGAGATCGACCTGAATGAAAAACCAACTGATGACGTGGCTGTGTATGTAATGGAGGCGGCGTTGACGTGTCAGTCTGACAGAGAGGAGAAGGTCGCCAAGTCAGCAATGGCCAGGAAGAGGCGCCTGGAGATACAGCGGGAGAGGAGGACATCGTCGGCCTATAAGCGGCCACGTGTCCAATGATCATAACCAACGGTGAATATGGTGATTTGGGATCTTCTTTTTCATTTGTTTTTCATTTTTTAGATATGTTTCTTTAATTGGATGGAGTATTTAGCGGGATCTTTTTCTTAAAGAGTACTGATTAGTAGTTTTGGCAAATTAGCCAATTAGAAATCTACGGCTGGATTGTGAATTAAGTAGGTATGACAAGTGGGACCAGATATTTCGAGCGTGGGATATTTTTCAGGTTTTTAGCAGTTTCTTGTACGCTGAGAGCACCTCTAAAAGGTAGATAATTAATGCGAATTAGTATTTGTAATATTTTATTAATATTTAATATTTATAGAAAGCCAGTGCGATAAGATAAACCGAGAAGTATTCCGCATTTTTTTTTCTGAAGGCAAATTGAATGAAAGTAACTAATTTTCGTGTTAAAAGTTTGTTTTTGTTTTATTTATGTGCTCCGCAAAAAATTCTCAATTTTTATTTTCTTTCTATGGTGCTGATATTATATTAAGCAAGGTTAAAAATAGTTATTTGATTCATCAATTCATATATTCATATTAATATCTTTGTATATATCATTTATAAAATGCTGATTATACCATATTTAAGTTATTATTAGTAAGTAAATTTTGTGTTGGAATGTGTTGTGCTGTAAGTAGGTAGTTATGGATTGGATTGTTTGGCGAGCAAATTAAAATTATTTTTACTTTCTAGCTATGTTACCTCGATATTTTGTATGGGCTCCGTACTCGTATCGGATACGTCCTGATACGTATCAGCAGTGGCGGAATCAGAAATGATCGGTAGGGGGGGCCCAAGGGCTCAGGAACCAGGAATAATCGGTAAAGGGGGGCTAAGAACCAGAAATCAATCGTAATCTCCAACTAATTTTTTTATTAAAGGGCCTTTATATGTTTTATGAGGCCAAGGGGGGCCAGGGCCTAGGCTGGCCCCTGCCTTGGTTCCGCCCCTGCGTATCAGATACGCGTATCGTGGGCACCATTTCCCATATCACTACACCATAACATATTTGTTGTTAGAAAGGATGATCTATGTTATTTAATCTATACTTAGGTTATTGTATCATCTCTCCTCCATAATTTTTGATAATTTAATTTATATAAAACAAATGTTAAACTAATATTATAATTAAAATAATAAAAAAATATATATATAATAGGAGTATCGTTACTATCGTATCTATGATTTTTGAAAATTACTGTATCACTGTATCCGTATCCGTATCGTATTCAATACGATACTCGTACTCGTATTCATGCAACGTAGCTTTCTAACAGAGGAGTTCATTATTCAAAAGAATGTTGGTTACTTGTCACAATATGATTGGGTCTTACCGGATATAGTCATATAGCAAGGAGTCCACATCGTCTGCGTTAACTTAAAAGAGCATCTTTTGAATTAATGCATCTCGACCGTCTGATTTTAAACAGAGCCAATCCGGCTACAGCATATAATTCAGGAGCCCTTTAATATTAGTGTAGATCTAGTCTGCACAAATATTAAAATGAATTAGACAGTTCAGATACATTAACTAAAAAAATTCCTATTTAAGTTAACGCAGAGGATAGGAATTCTATGGCGATATACTTACTACTTAGTCAACACAAGTGGAAACGTGGGGACAGACAATGTGCCCATTCTGAGGGAAATATTTTTATTTATTTCCCCTTTCGTCCCTCTTATCCAAATTTTTTCATGCACATACTATTGTGTTAAGTTGAGGTGTGACTCTGTGCGCAAAAGTAGGCTTTGATTTGTTTGATGGACCCGTCACAGTGGGCCAGTGGCACTCGAGGGGAAAAAAAACAAAGGAAAAACAAAAATTGCTCTTTTCCTTTGGGAGAATTATGGAACAAGGGGTTCAAATATTTTTAATTGTTTTGTATTATCGTGCCTTTATATTCTAAAAAAAATTCTAAATTTATAGGTTAAAAAAACAGTTAGATGTAATCTATATTTTTTTTTCTTTACATGTATATAAAAAATTATCACTTTCTGATTTTGGTTTTATATGAATCAATAAGTTGAAAAATCAATGTCTAGAATTTATCTATACCGGTGGATTTTTGCAAGTTCTTGATACTAATTAAAACAAAATTAAAATGTCATAATTTTTTACGTGTGCAAAAAGAAAATAATATTGATCATATCTAACGGTTTTATTTTGACATTTAACTTTTAAATTTGAAGTTTATTTTAAATCAAAAAATGAAGACATGATAGAGACATAGAAAATAGAGACACAAAAAGTGGAGGCGTTTGAACCCTTCTCTATTATCAAATGATCACTATCCTGGAAGTTGGGTATCCAATATCCTTTAAAGTTAACTCAAATTTTGAGTATGGATTCAGATAATCCAATCAGAATTCAGACTAATTCAGCCGAAGTTGAAGACTTACGGAGCCCCTTTAATATTGGATCCGTATCCTCTGCATTAACTCAAAAGGGAATCTTTTGAGTTATTGAATTTCAACCGTCTGATTTTAAACGGAGCCAATCCGGCTCATGTCTATAACCCTTTAATATTAGTGCAGATTTAGTTCACACGAATCTTAAAACAAATCGAACAGTTGAGATTCATTAACTCAAAAGATTCTCTTTTCAGTTAATGCAGAGGATATGAATTCTTTAATATTCATGCCAAAACTAATCAGACGATGCAAGTCCAAACTCAAATTTGAGTTACTTTTAGGTCCTGTTCGGTAGCACAGTGGGCTGAGAAATGGACACAGGAAAAAAAAAATTTTGAACTGATTTTTACTGTTCACGTGGAAAAAAAAAATTCACTCTGAGTGAATTTTTTTTTTCCCACGTAAACAGTAATCGTAACTGCGCTGCCAAACAGGCCCTTAAGGAATCCGAACTCGTAAGTTGGAGAAAGTACATGGACAAAGGAGTGTGACTCGTTGTAATTTAATCTAAGCCGTTAACATTCTTCAGTATCCATTCTAAAGTTTTAATTGGATGACTGGTATTAATGGCGGATTCAGTATGAGAGAATGTAGATCAATTTTATTTCAAAATTTATGTGCTTATACATAATTTATATATTTTTTAAAGTTAAATATTATGAGTACTGTAAAAAGTACGGAAATTTTATATGATTTTCAATATCCATTAGATGACCGCCAAAATCCTTTATATTTTTTAATAATAATTTCAGTTATGTAAACCAGTGTTGTAAAAAATGTTCATTTAGGCCGATTAATCGGCTGATTAGTCGTTGGCGGTGACCAAACTGTCAAAAAAAATTCTGATTAATCGGCTGATTTTTTCCGATTATGGCCAATTATTCTCGATTATTCCCGATTAATCGCTTGACGGTACTATGTCCGTCCGACGAGCGCATACTGTTATTTACAACACTGATGTAAACAGTGCGATCAAACACGCAGCAGATAGCATCATAACAATGGGCACACTGTCCCCGAATTTATTTGTATTCACAATTAAAAATTTCCCGCACAGTGTATTTACCAATTATTTTTATTATTTTTATACATCCTTACTAGAGTTGGTCTTGGACTTCATTTCGAAAAAAATCTATTTGAAGAAAACATAATTTTTAAAATTAGTCAATTTTTATAGAAACAATTTATCGAGAACAATTTTTTTTTTTCCTATAATTTGTTTGGGACTAAAAGTTTGATTGTTGTTGTTGTAAAAATTTACATTGAATTTTCATCACATCAAATATATTTCATTTAAATAAGGAAAAATGATAATATAAAAGCTATCTAATTAATATGTTTGTTTTTTAACAAAAGTGGATAATCCCCACTGATTTTTTTATTAAAATCAAAAGAGTCTAATTAAGATAAATAGCAAAAGAAAAATTAAATCAAATATAGTGAAAGAAGTTAGTCACACCGTTATCGATTTTGTTACAATACATCATGTCACATGTGTGATCATGTGACGTGACTCGCATGTCACGTGACGTATTTCTCTTTAATGAAAATGACATATTACGCAAACTGACTTGGTTATATCACATCACGTGATCCAAGACATGACTAGATTTCTAATCTTCTTTCTTTATTTAAATTTACTATGCAATATGTTCACACTAATTAATATTTTTTTTTTCTGATTTTCTTATAATATACTAACTTAAAGTTTAAAAAAAAACATCATTCTTACGATGCGTTTGGGCATTCACGCAACATGACTATTTTTACTATTTTAGTCACATCAAGTTACATGATCTTTTTTTTATCACATGACATGATCAAGTCCCAATACATTAGTCACGTCACGTCACATTTTTCTTGCAGTAATCAAATAGATAAAATAATAAATGATAATATAATTAAAAAATTGTTAGCTTAATTAAATATCAGTGGTTACAATGTGGAACACATTGATGTCGAGGCTGTGGTACTATGCATAGTGCATATTAGTCAGTACTATGAATTAATATTTTTATTTTTAAAATCTAAATAGTCGATTCAAACTGTTCAAAATGATTTTATATGAATATATATTTATATAACAAATTTTATATTTTTGAAATTTGTTACTGTTTTGTAGATAGGTAGCAAATTACTTGATCAATTGATCTAGAGATTCTTTAGACTATTCAAAAATATTTAATTTTTTATTTAGTAAAAAAATTATAAAAAATGTAAAATTTAGTCAATGCTGAACAGTTCATATAGATTTAAATCTCCAAAACAAAAATATTGATCCGATAGTACCGAAATTTTGTAAATATACTCTCAACAAAAAAAAATAAAAGACCATTATTTGTGTAGAATTTGATATTTACTTGGACCGCAACGTGAAATGGCGGACTCTAGAACTGGGGGCCGCCATTTGTGTTGCGGCCCGCAACAAACCAAAAAATTCAGCGTTTTTGCCATTCTTTGGTGAAATTTTATTGATTTTTTAATAATTTTAAAAAATAGAAAGAACAACTAATAATTTGAATATGTTAGAAAGAATATCAAACACAATAGATAAAACATCATAATATTAAGATGTATTAGAAGGACTCCGAAACATTTTTCAGGCAGGATTTTTCCCGACTGTAAAAAAAATTAAACTATTTGTTTGTGTGTTACTTCTAGATAAATAAAGAAATTATCGTGTTCCTTCTAGTACATTCAAATTATAAGATACTCCATCTATTTTCGAAAAAAAATTATTTGACATTTTGTAATGATGATAATTTTTTTTCAAAGTAGACGGAGTATCTTAAAATTTGAATGTACTAGAAGGACCACGATAATTTCTTTATTTACTAAAAGTGATTTTTGAACCGGGATCAATAATTCAAATCCAAAGCATTTTTATTTTTTCAGTAATACACCAAGAAATAGTTTAATTTTTTACATCCAGAAAAAATTCTGCCTGAAAAATATTTCGGAATCCTTCTAGTACATCTAAATTATAAGATATTTTATTTGATATTCTTTTTAACATGTTCAAATTATTAGTTGTTCTTTCTATTTATGAAAATTATTAAAAAATCAATAAAAAATCACCAAAGAATGGCGGAAACGCTGAATTTTTATGTTACTAGTATCATACCCGTGCGTTGCAACGGGGACATCACTACAAAAATCACTAAGTGCATTTTCATATTTATTCCCCTCCTCAAACATAGGTCTCTTATTCTTATTTATTTACAGTTTTTTTACTATAATTTGTAACAGTAAGCTTGTTTATTTTAGAATCACTAAGTGCTCAACCATTTGCCTCACAAAACGTAGTATAAAGTCATGATGCCTCCATTTACTACTGTAGGCACTACCTACACATAAATCTTCTCCTCAATTTATATACTTCTATTTGGTACAGTAAACAAACAAATAATAATTGCATGTATTGAAAGTTAAATGACACAGAGTCACAATAAAACCCCCTCGCATTATCGATTATACGAAGCAATCTTGCAATAATATTAGCAAAAGTTGCTAGTATTTATTGTTACCAGCCATAACCATACTCGATATATGAGTGTGATAATAGGTAGTTTAGGAAAATTTTTGTAAATATATTTTAAAAAAAAAATCTTTCTAAGCATAGAAAAAGAACAACAATGTCAACAAAATTTCCTGCTGCTTTGTGCTTCTATGAATTTTTCTTGGTTTTATTGGAGGGCTTCTATGATATTCAAAGGGTCGTGGATTAGATCTATATAGAAACAAAATTAAAAATATATTCTAGATTTCTCACGGCAATATGTATAGAAACAAAGTAAGAGAAATAAGAAAATTAGGAAAAAATCAATTTGTTGTGATCCATATAGAAACGCAGAAGAAGTTTGGAAACAAATAAATAAGAAAACGGAAGGTGGAGTCTACTCCATTCAAGAGGGAGGAATAAGGAAATAAAGAAATAAGGAAACAGAGAAATATATTGCTAAATTTCGGACTCTACTCAATTTTAATTGTAACGTATCGTGTGGCAGTACGTGTGGTGAATATGTTTTTAACTAAATTTAGATTTCTACACATAAAACATATATATTTAATCAAAAGAAGACATATTATGTGATTGGCGGATCGGACACCCAACGTGCTTAATAATGAAATGGAGATTTGCGGAACTGCAACAACAAATGGCGGTCTTACAGAATGGATCTGCCATTTATTGTTACGGTTCGAGTAATTCAATTCTAGATAAATAGTGGTTTTTTTGGTTTATTTTTTTTGGTTGAGGGTATATTTAAAAGTTTCGGCCAATAGTACGAACGAAGGGATGCTATGCTACTTTCCGATAAACCCTGCTACTTCAATAAAAATGCTGACGGAGATGCCATGGCCCATGGTCATCGCCCTTCTCCGACAAAAATGTCGACACTTCCACCACCTCTTCTCTCTAGTCTCTTCAATGTTAGTATCGCCATCTCCCATTAAACCCCAGTTCCCTTTTAATCCCAAGGCCATACAGAAGATTTCATTGCCGATGAAGTTATGGTCGTTGATTGTACCGAGATATAGAATTGTAAACCCTATCAATGTAGAGGTCAGGTCAGTTTAGACTGGAACTGATGCCACAGAGGTTGTGTGGGTTTAATTTGGGGATTATTGGAGGTTATTATTTACATCTTGAAGTTCAACGAGCTGATTCAGATGGGGGGGGTTCTCGAATAATTAAGTTTGGTGCTGGTGGAGTTGAAGGGGAACTTTCTAAGGTTAATCCTCTTTTGATTTTGTACCTATACCTACTAGCTTGGCATTAGAAGTTAAAATGGTATGCTTTATCTTAAACCTTATCAGTACATCATATTTGTACCCATTGAGGATATTTTAAGTTTGAAGGTTTGCTAGACCCACGAATTGCAGCAATCCTTTAGTAGTTTTATTGTTATAGTAAAATAGTCTTAGACCTATTGTTTGCAAGTTGCCATTGATTAGAGGTATCTAGAAAATATATATTTGTGAATCCGATTTTGTATATGAAATTAACTCATTTATAACAAACAAGACTACTACATATGCACTTGTGCTTATACTAATAATATGGTGCTTGGAGAACAAAAAAAAAGATGGTTTTTGAATCATTTAGCAAAAACAAAATAGTTTACTGAAGTTGAATAACTAATTCTTTTCTCCTTGGACTATTTGCAAGATCTATGTTAATGCTGAAGGAATAATGCTCAAGGAAAAATTTATTATGTTCAAAGGGCGGAAGAAAAGAACTCGGATGCTCAAGGAAAATTTTATATGTTCATGCTAAAATAGGAAAGGTGTAGGTTGGGATGCAGCCAAGCTAAGGCAGGAAAAAATATTAGTATTTTTGGCACTCGTGTTTTAATTTTTAACTTGGAGATCAATGGATCCATTGGAAAATATGAGTCATTCTCTGTGGTCAAAGAAGGGAATAATGCAGATTTACTGCTTTGTAAGTAAGAACTTTCCCCAAATGTGAAAATTAATTTGTTATTGTGCAGTTACACATCCTTTTCCTAAAATTACCATTGGTATGTCTACTTTTGGAAATAAAATATTCGTAAGACGCTTAGATTAGGAAATAATTAATCCGAGCCATCCAAACTAGCTAGGGTTTTGCATAGGGTATGTCCGCCAGTTGTTTAGAGTTGCCCATTGATTTGAGCCGTCGTCCCTTCTAGAATTTGAAAAGGTACCTAAGCATTTGCTTGGAGCCGTTCTGATTATGCTTATTTGATCTGAACCGTCAAACTTAGGGTTTTAGATTAATATCTTAGGCAGTCACATAAGTACTATATAAGACCCAAGGGAGCCGGCGTCTTTTTGTTCATCCATTCCCAAATCAAACAAGTATGAAAAATTATTAGAGAAGAGAAGGCTTAAAATAAATCTCTCACCGCATTATATGAGTATTGCAAAAATAGATGTGGCCATTGCGGTACTGAAATCTGAGACTGAGGTAAGTTTTCTCCACCTTTATTTCCTTAAAAGGTAGTGGACTCGTTTGCGCAAAATTAAGTTGCGGTAAAATTGATCTAAGTAGTTGATTTTTGGTGCATGTTCAAAATTCCTATAATTTAAATTGTTTATTTTGAATCTAATGTATTTCTTTTTTTTTCTTTTTCAGATGCCAAGTGGCAGTGCACCAAGGATTGCTGTTGTGCGAGATGCCGTGCTTACCAATAGACAAACAGAAAGGTACTCATTTGTTTATTTTTGGCAGACCACCTAAAGTTCTTTCCAAATGTTTGTGGTGAGTATGTGTTGTTTGACAATTAATATTTATGGGCATTTTGGAAGCCAAAAGTTGTTCAGTTGAGTTAAGATCAAGGAATTTTGGAAGCCAAAAATTGTTTCAATTGAGTGGAGATGAGGATTTGAGCAACATCCTGACTAGGGTTTTGGATAGGTTACCTATCTTAATTATTGGTGTGATATCCTGATCATGTTTAATTTGATATAAACCATCCTAGTTTGTGCTTTGGGTTTGGTGCCTTATTGTTTTTGTTTGGAGTGCTCCAGATTGGAGTATTTTCTTCATCTGAGCTAGCCAAAATTAGGGTTATAGGGTGCCTTTATATGCTTTTGCAAGAAGCTAAGGTGCTTCTCTCTTCCTAGTGCATCATTTTTGTCCATAGTACCACTGAGGTGTTTTTTTTTTCAGTAGTACTGTTTGATCTCCCAATAAACTACTCACTGTGCCACCAGGATGATGTCATTCATTCACAAATAGAAAAATTCTGTCTATTCTAAAACCGAGCAATGAATGTCTACTGTCCCAAGTGGTGAGGTGTTAGGTTGACAACCAGGAGGTCACAGTTTTACACCAGCATTTGCTAATATATGGAGCCCATGTTACTAGATAAGCCTGTGTGCAGATCCTGATCTGATTGAAACCATGCTGATTTTTTATCATGCTAAAACCTGGCCAAGCTGTGATTCTGGTATTGGAAGATAAGGTTTGGCCATATATTAGTTTAAGAGCAAATGCACATTTCTGAGGCTTATGGTGCAAAACATGTTATTTTGAGGGCATTTAAAAAATAGTGTATGATGAAAATAATTGCATACTTTTTGACTAATTTTGCTGTAATTTTTCAGATGCCAAGTGGCTGTGCATCAGGAATGCTATGGTGCAAGAGATGTGAATGACCTTACATCTTGGGTTTGTAGATCTTGTGAGGTGAAGAGACACTGCTGTCTGTGCCCCATCAAAGGTACTTAAAAAAAAAAAATGAATTTATGTGCTTGTTAGAAAAGGCAGCTTGAGTGATTGAAGCCCATATGTTATCAACTTTTTTGTAATCATTAATTTACAAGCTTATGTATGAAATATGTGATTGCATAATAGTTTATAATAATATAACAGGAGGTGCGCTTAAGAGATCTGATGTGGGTGATTTTTGGGTGCATGTGACATGCACATGGTTTCAGCCCAAAATGACATTCCATGATCCTAATGGCATGGAGCCTGCTGTTGGGGTACTAAGTGTGCCTTTAGACTCTTTCAAGAAGGTTACTATTTTTTTAATTAACTACTTCATTCTTTCCATTTTTTTAATTTTTTAATTTGTTGTTAATTTCCATTTTTGAGAGAGAGTGGTCATTATCCGGATATTGTGCTGGTTGTACTGGTTATTGCTACATACATGTTAGTACCAGATCTGGACCTCTCTGCTGTGAACAGGAAGTTCCTTTTTTACAATTACATTGGAGCATCTTAATCTTTGGGTTATTGAGCTGATATGGAGCACTGTGAGGGACAAAAAAAAATAGAAACCCAATAAACCTATTGTGACAAGTACCATATAATCTCTATTCTTATAGTTTTCTTATATGACAAACTGAAATTTACTTTGGTTCTTGTTTGTAGAAATGTGTGATATGTGAGCAAGTCCATGGCGCGTGCACAAAATGTTGCAAGTGTAATGTTTACTATCATGCGATTTGCGCATCAAGGGCTGGATATCGCATGGAGGTATCTCAGGAGTTTTGTTTATTAATTTGTCATTTTTGAATTTTAAGTCACCAGTGTGTAAGCAGTTGTTTGATATTGGTATGGACTGTCAGTACTTTATAGTACATTTGATTGTCAAAATGTTTGGATTGTTCATGAAAAAAAGAATACGATTATTTGTTCTCCTTTTTGTTCTTGCTTTGTTCAAATCACCTTTTCCCATGGCTTATATTTTGGTTGCAGTTACACCTACGTGAGCCATGGCAAGCAGATATCACGCTTTGATTCTTACTGTCCGAATTATGGGTATTTTCTTTATATTTTTTTTCCCTTTCATTTGTTTATTATTGCATTTTGCCAATCACTTTTTGGGCTGATGTGTTTATTCATCTGCAGAGATGTTAATAAGAGCAATGCATTAGTTCTGGCACAGAAGAAATAGTTTTCTCAAGCATGAGATCCCAGAGAAACAATGTGAGGCCGAGCTGTTTGAGACTTCGAGGCTTGTCAGGAGGGACACTGAGAACCAAAGCACGTCCTGAGATGGATTTACCATTGACAAGTTCTGAGGAAGCTTGTGCCAGATGCTGTGTTTACCAAAAGACAAACAGAAAGGTAACTTTTTTTTTTTGGCAGGCTTGTAGGAACTCTTTTCTAATGGTTGTGGTGAGAATGCGTTATTCTGCCTTAAACATAGTAGTTATGGGCACTTTAGAATCCAAAAATTGTTGGATATGTGTGGAGGTTAGGATTTGAGATGGGGTACTGTCTGAGTTAGTTGTGCCATCTAAATCATGATTTGTATGATCAGACTGGTGTTCCTTGGACATGATGTCTTTTTTTCATCTAATATGCGTTTGAACTTGATACCCAGTTCTCAATTATTTTAGTTATTGACACTGATAAAAACTTGTAATTATTGTTACTTAGTGCAGTGTCAGCCTAACTGCTATGCAAGGATTGTGACATTGCATGAGACAAATTGAATCGTGTTAATAGCCAAAGAGGACATTCCTGCTGGTCAAGAGCTGACGTATGTATCACATGTGCCGTAATTTTTTATTTTGCATAGCATCAAACTATTTCTCGATATTTTTACTGACGTGTAAACCTTTTTTTTGTGCTTGCAGATTTGATTACAACTTCAACACTGATGAGTCTGATGAAAGTGGAGTCAAGTGCCTCTGCCAAGTGCCGCACTGCCAGGATACATGGTGTGAGTCTTTTAACAGCGTCCACAATATACCCTTCTTTTGCTTAATGGGCCATTTTGGTTTCATTGTTGCATTCTTTTTAAGCATTATATCCATTCATCTGAATTCTAATTGAATAATAAATTGTATAGATGGCATTGAGTATAGACTTCATAGGTTGTTTGCGTAAGGTTTCATCCTAATTGTAAGCATTGTCTGAAAAGTGAAAATTGATAGAACAAAAATATCATTCTTTCATTTCTTCTACTGTGTTGTTATGTTATGTGTTGTGTGCTGAAGATGGAGGAACACACATAATTGTGACTGAATTAGTACATCAGATGTCTTTTAGCTTGCTATCCTTGGTCCATCATAAGAACATTGATTTGATTATTAATTTAGAATTGATGTGCACAATCTGTCTCCAAAAAAAATGGCTTGAAAAATATGTTTGAACTCGGTTATTATGTTTGATTCTTTATTGTAAAACAATTTTGATAATAAAAAACTAATAAGCAAAAATCCCCATTCAAATAAATAAGTTTATTACTTTCATACTTAATATTGTTCCTGAACACTAGTATATAATACAAGAAAGAGTAACAAGATATGCACACGTTTCTTAAAGAAACAAGCAAAACTAATAAAAAAAACAATAAAGCAATTAACTACTTATCACACACTGACTTCTTTATCACATTTTGAGTTCGCAGTGTAATAGAGATGTAAAAGAAAAATAGAACAAGAAGTGAAGCGATCAACTTGTCTATCACACTGGTAATTTCAATTGTTCCAGGCTTCCACTTCTGCTGGAGCATACAACGCCACCTTTTGAAACCTTTCATGCGAGTACTTGTTGTATACGGCATTCATTATGCTCTTGGGAGCCTGTGAATGTGCATACCTCAAAATCTGTGTGCATTCTCTGTTACAGTACCGGTACCAAATAGTATTAGATGATTTCAAAGTCCAAGCAGTTGGAAAGTTGTACCTAATTTATGGTCTGGTTATTGTACAAGTAGGTTTTACTTCGGTATGGGTCAGTTCTTAAAGGCACTGAAATTTTTGGAACGAAATTTATGTTGGTTCAACATAATTTGTTTTGTCAAAAACCTAAGAAATTATTTTCTATTTTTCTGATGAAATTATAATATCCTTTAAATCACTTTTAGCAAACTACTAAAGACTAAATATAAACAATTGGTGAGAGTAAAAAAAATCTTTGATCTGATATTATAAAATAAAATTTGTATATTCATTTTTGCCGCTCCAAACCTGCCTCTTTTGAGTCTGACTCTGCTACTTTTCTGAGAGAAAAACAGGAACCTGCTTTTCCAGATTCAACCATTCAAGTTCGTCGAGATTTGTGCATGAAAAAGTTTCTTTATCGAGATACGTGAATAGAAAAATTTGAATGGTTAGATCCGGAAAAGCAGGAACCTGCTTTTCTTTCGGAAAAACACATGAGTTCAATTCGCCTCTTTTCGGGTTCAACTAATGGCCACAGGAAAATAAAAATTACTACGGTAATTAATATTAGAATTAAACTTTGATATAAAATAAAATTAAACTAAATAATCAAAGGAAAGGAAAAGACGCACATCAATTGGGGCTCTGAGTATCTGGTGCAGCGCTGGAGTGTCTTGGTCCAGAGGAGATTTTTCTTAAGGGTACACCTTGCTGTGTACACACAAGAGGCAGCAACCAAAGAAGGGCGCATCTCAATTAGGAAGTGTTGTGTTAATGCCAGCTCCGAAAAAAAGAATATCCTGCATTCCATCTACAAAATTACAAAGACAGAGATGTTTATCGCCCTCCTCTAGCAATTCCTTCGAAAAAATGCTCATTCGTAAGGATAAAAATGAGCAAGAGAGGAGGCTAGGGAAAGAGTTCCCGTGTCCTTTTGTAAGGTATATGTGATTTAAAGCATTTAGAGTTACACGTGAAATCATTCAATAAACATAGAACTAAAACAAAAGAGAGAAAATATATACCTCTTTGTCCACCTTTTCGATGTTTATATATCTAACTAAAAACATATATGGGGTAGGCAAACTAAGACACCACTCAAGTCTGTTCAGAATCTTCTTTTCCATTTTAAGGACATCGCTTGTGCTATATCTCAGCATCCATATGTCACTAAAATCTTCGAGCTATTAATTATGAAAAGAAAAAAAAAACATTTAGGTTCTCTTTTGTGCAATTAATTATCCACAATATTACCATTTTGCAAACAGCGACCCTACATATTTCAGTAATTGCATTTTGCAACTAAACACAAATAAGTTGAGATGTAAATGAAGTGCAGCTCTTAAGTTGGTGTAATAAAACTATAAAAGAGATAAGATCAGTTAATATATGGACCTGCAGTGAACCCCTGATGTTCAGATTTAATTTGGAACTTCATCAGGACAAGGTAGTCACCAGTATGGATAAGGTGGTACAGAACAGTTAAGTTTGGTCGACTGAATTTTTTTTTATTTTGTAATAACTGACTATGCAATTGGTGATCAGTATTTGCAAATAAACCCAAAACATCAGACATTCCTTGAAACACTACATAGAAAGAAAAAGAAGAGAAGTTTCCAAATAAGAGAAAAATGTGCTGTAACGTACCAGCGGTTTATAAACCTCCTCGTATTTTGAAGCAATATGCATAGCACACAAGCCAACTAGCTTGGCCTCCACCATCACTACACTCTCTTGAGAGAGAAACCGATCAAATATGGAAACGGTGAGATAGAGGGTTTCAGGACTTAAATGAAGCTTCTGGTGCACCTCTACAATCAAATTGACCAGAGAAGCTCGTACTCTTGGTGTGATTCTTGAATACAAACTAAAGTAATTGTGTGGCCGACTTTCCCCTAAAAGTTGCATGACAGAAAAAATAAATTTTTAGATGAATTCATGCTAACCATTGTTAAATTGATAACCTGTTCAGATAGAGTTAGGAATATGCTGTCAGATCGAGTAGTGCAAATTTTTTTAATATAAATGCACTGGGTCATACCCAACCTGACAACAGATTAAGAAATATATGCTGACCTGATTAGATCTGATCACCTGTTAACGTACCATATCAGTTCTGGTAAACTACGAGTTTGTTGTTTTCTGAAAACACAGTTACATTCTGTTCTTTTCTTAACTATCTAATACTATTGTGAAATTATTCGGTGAAGGATAAGCAATTAGCAACAATCAATGTATGTATCTGACAATTATAGGGCTAATTAAGGCTTCAGTAAGAACACACCAAGAAGGAATCTTATGTACCTCAACTAGCTTGTGGAAATTATGTATATCTTCGGCGTACTCTTCAATTGGATCCGTTTGCTTCTCAGGAGCAATCTTTTGGAAATGTTCAAAATGGGTACATATTTTAGTATACTGGAGTCTTAGATATGAATGCCAAATCATGAAGGAATAGAGATAGAGATAACATATATGTATAGCCCAGGTATGAGGAAGATACTGTAGAACAGAAGCATATACAATACCTTTGTGCTTTCAGTTTGCTTTAAATACAAACCAACGACTAATTGGTCCTTTTTGTTCACTAAAAAAAAAACAATGCAACTAATAAGAGAAAATTAATGCATGCCATGCGCCAGTACAGGTACATATAATATATTGTTGCTATTTCAGGCCGTGCCAGTAGATCCTATTGGATTTGGTGCAGGAGGAGAAAATAATGATTTAATTTACTCAGCTACAATTAACCAAAAGGCATTACAAAAATGGAGACGGAAAGAAACTTTACCTGCATTGCGAACAGTTGGTTTAATTTATACTTAGAATTGAAATTGAAGGTTAAGAAACTGTGAAGAGGGATGATGCTTAATTGCTTTAAACAGCGCCGTAAGAAATTGGATAAGACCTCCAGTAGACTCTTCTTTGACATGCTGTCTTTATTTCCTGTAAGAAATTTAATCAGTTACTCAAGGCCTTGTTAAATATGCCTTGTTACTTGTTAGAAAGATATTATAAAGAAAGGTATTTTTAACAAAGTTTATCTATTATATAAACTATAATTAAAGCTATGTGCTGTGTTGACTTATGAGACACGTTAAACTCTTATCTTCTTAGCAAACATTCTGGTTCAAAATCCTAGTTTCAACATCCACCTTGTTCGTAATAAATTGCATAATGGTTTGAATTTAAAGAATCAGAAGGACATGACATAACCTCTCTGCTGCTGTTGTATCTGTAGCGCAGCAAAAGGCATCGTTTTCACGACTTAGAAGAAGAGGAGAGAAAGAGCCGTTTGTGTCTCGAGTCTCTCTGGTCGCTATTTAAAGGGAGCGAGCGGAGCGGATTTCCATTTTTAACATAATTAATAACCGTCATAAGTCAAGTGATAATTTAAGTAAATTAATAACCGTCATCAAGTGAAGTGAAATGCAAAAAAAAAAAAAAAATTCGGATAAAGAATTGAACAGAGTAATTTTAGCTTCATGCGGCGCATTAACTATATGCAAAGTTCTATTTTGATCTAGTCTTTACGCTGTATGAAACCAAAACTGCTCTGTTAAAATCTTTACGCTGTGGCCCGTCATACGAGCAGGTCACAGAAAGATGGGGGAAATTTTGTCTCCAAAAAAAATATAAAATTAGACATTTAGAAACGGAATTGAAATAATTTTAGAGAGCAGATACATAATTTCCAAGTTTTGGATGGGTATACATGAAATTTCCGCCTTTTTTTTTTCTTTCTTTTCTCCCACCGCCTTTTCCATTTTCATTCTGGCGCCCTTTCTTGATTTCTTCCTAAAAGAAAGATTGAGATACGGCGGGGCGTCTTTGCCAAACCCTCACAGTAACTCTTCAGCTCTCGCTTTCTCCTCTCTTCTCCAAACTCTCCTCCGTTTCCTCCTCCTCACCTAATCAGAAGTAGCTCTTCTTTTCCTCCCCGTTCTCTCCTTGCGACTCACCGTCGACAATTGGAGATGGCCAGATCACCGGCGCAGTCACTTAAAGAAAAATCTGGTTCTCCTATTGCAAGGTGCGCCATGGGTCCAATCTCCGGCCAGTTCCCCTCCGACTCGGCTGATCTAATTTAGATCGGCTGAGCTACATGGTTGGCAGGTTGGGTTGGGTTGGGTTGGGTTGTTGTAGGAGGTTCGGTATAGAATTAGATGTTACCAATTTACCGGTTAGGCCCAGTATGGTACTATACAAACAAGATGGGCAAGGTATTCTAATTTGTTCATTGTTCTTTTATCGTTTGTTCTCTTTTGGAATTTTATAACCCTAACTCTTAACCCTTGCTCTAATCAGGTCTGATCCAAAGCGTGAGGGTCGTGAGTTGGCGAGTGATGAAATGGTTCTTAGTGGCTGTTACAGCAAGAAAGATCACAGACTTAAGAGGTAAAATACCTCACATAACTCTGTTTTAGCCAATGTTCTCTTTTTGTTTTCAACAACTATTTTTGGATTTTATGATAATCTCTTTCTAGTTGCTGAAAGTTTGAATTTATGGTTTATATGATACTGGTACATCTAATAATTGGTTGGGGAAACTGGTAACTGATTTTTTATATGGTCAAAGAGCCTACATTTGTATAATTGCAACTTAGATGGTATTATAAAGATATGAGGCTCAGTGTTTCTCACTTATCTTCATTGCTCTCTTCTGTACTGATACCTATGTAGCAGCTGTTTCAGTATGTTAGATAAATTATGATTCTTACCTTCAACTGTCTAACTATGTATGTTTTCTTTGAAAATGTTCCTAATCACCAAATTGTCACCTTACCTTGTGTTTTTGCAAGCTTAGTGGAGATTAAATTACTTTAAAAGTACTGGTGTTTGGTTATAGTGAAGTAGATGAAGTAGTGTTAAATAAAAGGAAGAATTTCTAGTGTGTCCATATAAACTATTAAAGTAGCCAATATCTCCATGAAAACATCATAATATCCAATCCCCACAACAACTTAACATTCTTTCTTCTATCCCCTTTTATATATATAATCTTTTATTTAGTGATCTTATGCTGTTCAGATTCAGAATTACTGACCTGAATGTTATAAATTAAAAAATATGAATCGATACATTGTGATCTACAAATATATCCTGACTTGAGAGAGCCACAGAGAAAGAACTACAACAACTGAGATTCTACAATTGATCAACAAATGGGACCTCCATTTAAAATAAAAGGATATAATTGTCAATTCAATTTTTAAAATAACAAAATAAAAGATTAAATATATAAAAGGGGATAGAAGAAAGAATGCTAAGTTGTTGTGGGTATATTGGATATTATGATGTTTTCATGGATATAATGGCTATTTTAAAAGTTTATATGGGCTTGCTAGAAAATTTCCCTAAATAAAAGGCCAAATTGTCTTCATATACTATGTAAGAATAGTTATAAGGGTAAATGGTGTCAAAAGTTGAGGTTGTGGTAAGTTTAAATAACCTGTTGAGCTGTTTTAACTTTGCTATAAAAGCACCTTAAAGCACATCCTTTTGGCACCATAAAGCAGCTTAAAACTTCCCAAACACGCTTTGTACTATCAGGGATGAGATTCAATGTCCATCATTTATTGTCGTTGCCTTTGTTTACCTATGATGCAAGTATGCTGCTCCTATGTAGCATCTGTTCTGGCATTTTAGATTAACCTATAATAATATTTCTGACACTTTAAGTGAGCATCTCTTCCTTCAAAATTGTTTCAAGTCAACAGAAGGTCATTGTCTGAACCTTTATCTTACCTTTTATGTATGGCCTGTATTTGGTGCTGGTAATTTCACTGATGTGTCTTTTTCGTTCTTTTCTTTTAGACATTTTTTTTACTTGTGTATTTCCCTGACTCATGGTTAGCAATTTAGGTCCATGACCTTAGTGGGCTCTCTGTGGATTGTGGTTGGAGTTGCATATTATTGACAAAACTAATTATTTGTTAACTACTTTTTCCTCCAAAGGGCACGACAGGACAGTGAGCAGAGGGTATGGAAATATCGGCCTATGAGCCCGGATCACTGCCAGGAGGCCCACGACTATACTCCCACGGGCACTGGTTCTACCACCAGGTACGTTGCTAGGTATGGAGGTATCGCCTTACGGACTTCTTTTAGATCTTTCACTGGGTGTCAGCACCAACAAGAAAAAAAATTGAAGAGGTAAATAGTCTCTGCAAACTCTTCTTTAGTACATTTTAAAAAAATGAACTTGTTAAGCTCTTTTTGGTGCCCTTAGAGCCTTGAGCTAAAAAATTGCAACTTTACCTTGTGTTTTGCAAGCTAAGTGGAGATTAAATTACTTTAATGTATTGGTGTTTGGTTATAGTGAAGTAAATGAACTAGTGGTAAATAAAAATGCCAAATTGTCCGCATACACTATACAGGTAATAGGGATAAATTGTGCCAAAAGTTGAGGTTGTGGTGATTTGAATTCAGAAAACCTGTTGAGCTGCTTTTAACTTATTTTGCTTTAAAAACACCTTAAAGCACTCCATTTTGGCACCAAACACACTTGGTACTATTAGGGATGAGATTCAATGTTCTTCATTTGTTGTCATTGCCCTCTGTTTACCTATGTGGAAGTCTGTTGCTCATATGTTGCTTCTGGTATTTTAGATAAACTTATAAATAATAATACTTCTCAGTTCTCACACTTGAAACTTGTATCTTTTCCTTTAAGCATGTTCCAAGTCAACAGAAGGTCATTATCTGAACCTTTATTTTACCTTTTATGTATGGCCTGGCCGAGTGAGGTCTCTGTGGACTTAGTGGTTAGAGTTTGCATATTATTGACAAAACTAATTATTTGTTTACAACTTTTACTTTCAAAGGGCAAGACAGGACAACGAGCAGAGGGTTGAAGAAAAAACAGTAGAGAAAGAACTAAATTCACCCGAATGCTCTCCGGCCACTTGTACCGAGTACTGGCACTACAGCTCTGGACTTAGCCCGACGAGCCCACCCTATGTCCCCGGGTGGTCCTACAGTCCTAGGAGCCCGGAATATCGGCCTAGGAGCCCGCATCACGGCCAGGAGGCTCAGGACTGTACTTCGACGGGCACTGATTCTAACATAAGGTATGATGCTATGGATGAGGTTTTGCCTTGGGGACTTACTTTTAGGGCTTTCACTGGGTATCAATACCAAGAAGAAAAGAAATTTAAGCAACCAATAGTCTCTGACATCTCTTCTTTAGTACAACAACAATAATAACAACAACAATAACCAAGCCTTTAGTCTCAAACAAGTTGGGGCTGAACTATTGCAACTTTACCTTGCGTTTTGCAAGCTAAGTGGTGATTAAATTACTGTAAAGAATTGGTCTTTGGTTATATTAAATTACAGCATTGTAGATAAATCCGTACTCATACTTCTGGCAGTTTAATTTTGTATCCTTCTTAGAAATGTTCCAAGTCATCAGAAGGAACCTTTATCTTACCTTTTAAGTATGGCTTGTATTTGGTGCTGGTAATTCCACTGATATGTCTTTTTCTTTCTTTACTTTTTGTCTTTGTTTTTGCCGTGTGTTTCCCTCACTCATGTTTAGCAACCTAGGTCCATGGCCGAGTGCGGTTGCTGTGGAGTTAGTGGTTGGAGTTGCATATTGTTGACAAAACTAATTATTTGTTAACAACTTTTGCTTTCAAAGGGCAAGACAGGACAGCGAGCAAAAGGCAGATGTCAAAAGAGTAGAGAGAGAACTAAATTCACCTGAGTACTCTCCGACTACTTGTACCGAGTACTGGCCCTATAGCTTCGAACTTAGCTCGACGACCCCACCGTACGACCCCAGGTGCTGGTCTTATAGTCCTACGAGCCCGAATCACTGTCAGGAGGCCCAGGGCACTGGTTCTAATATCAGGTATGATGTTACGGATGGAGGTTTTTCCTCAGGGATACCATTAGGACTTCCACTGGGTGTCAATACCAAGAAGAAAGAAATTTAAGCAACAATTAGTCTCTGAAATCTCTTCTTTAGTATATTTAAAAAAAAAGTTAACTTGTTCAGCTCCTTGTTAGGCTGAACTATTGCAACTTTACCCTGCGTTTTGCAAGCTAAGTGGTGATTAAATTAAGATAAAGAATTGGTGTTTGGTTATAGTAAAGTAGATGAAGCAGTGTTAAAAAAAAGGCCAAATTGTCTGCATATACTATGCAAGTAAAAGTAATATGGGTAAAAATGGTGCCAGAATTTAGAGGTTGCGGTTATTTAAGTTGAAAGCACCTGTTGATCTGCTTTAACTTTGCTATAAAAGCACCTTAAAGCACTTCCTTTTGGCACCTTGAAACACCTTAAAACTTCAAATGCAATTGGTACTAATTAGGGATGAGATCCAATGTCCCTCATTTGTTGTCATTGTCCTCGTCTGGTGCAATTTTGGTGCTCGTGTGAAGCATCTACGACAACATTGTAGATAGACCTATGATCATACTTCTAGCACTTCAATTTTGTATCTTTTCCTTTGAAAATGTTTCTGTCACTCATGGCCGAGTGAGTCACTTTGGTTTTAGTGGTTGGAGTTGTATATTATTGACAAAACTAATTATTTGTTAACATAATTTCTTCCAAAGGGCAAGACGGGATAGTGAGCAGAGAATCGATGAAAAAGGAGCTGAGGAAGAACTAAAATCACCGGAGTACTCCCCGAATTGGCTGCCCAACTCTCCATGAATAGTTTTTAATAATTTTCTTTTTTTGAATTGAGGTTTCTTTTCCAGTAGACAGATTTTTATCACTTGGAGTAATAGTTATTCAGAAAGACCATGACAAATCAGGCGAGTGCATGTTCAAATGCTGAATGTTTTATTATGTTTTATGATATTAACAAAAAAAGGCAGCTGCAGCTTGCATTAACACATAGAGTGCTTCCTATATATGATTGTGAGGCGGAAAGAAAAAGACAAAAGAGTAATTCATTTTTGCATAAAGTCATAAACAACAATTTCAAAAAAATTATATCGCCACTAACAAATTTTTTGAATTAGAATGCATTTAACAATTATATGAAAATGGAGTTTGATTAAAAGTTATGTAAAATAATTTATGCATGTAAAAAGTATCCTTTACAAAAGCATGACTTAAATAATTCAGTTAGTAGTTTGGTATGATCAATCAAACTAAATTTCCTTTGTAGAAATTATTCCTTTTTTTTTTCCGTTTTTTAGTTAATTTCATTAGGTTGGTTTAAAAATTGTGGTAGCTTGTCTTTCGGTTTTTTACTGATATTTTTCTAATTCAAAATCAAATAAAAAAAAAGCATGAACAAAAATGAAGTAAATATTATGTTATTGTAAAATTACACACATTAATATGAATTGTCAAAGCTAGTACTTGCGTTATTAGTTATATTGTGAATTTTTCATACTAATTCACTTTAACCGAATTAATGTTCAGTGTATTTGGTTTGGTATGTAATGCGATTGTTTTCTATGTATATTTAAGCAAACTGAATAACACTTTCATTCAAGAAAACGGTGCTTAATCAACGGAAAACACCTTTTTATTAAATCTCCCTGTCAATTGATACCTAATCAAATTAAGGATTAAATAAGAGAAATAAGTCCTTTTTTTTACTTTTTTGAACCCCGCGTGAATATCATGCTCTTGAGACGAAGGTTAGCAATTTTATGAGCTTCTTTCCTCCATCATATGAAATTACTTAGCTTGCGGGAAATTACAATCCCTTTGTGTTTATAATGTTGGATGATTGTGCTTCTCGGTAATCTACTTGTTTGTAGGTTATACCGTTATAATGTGGATCTTAAAGTGCTTATATAGGTAGAGGTGTATTGCTAAATATTAGGGAATAATGAGGGTTGTTTTTTCTTTTTCTTTTTTTGTCCAAAATTATTTCAGCATTTGAGTCGTACGGAACTACTTTGACCACAACATGTAGTCTTTTGTTCAGTACATACTGGTATAAAAATCTATATATCCTGACTGTTATGATTTTAAAATGATAAATCATGAGTGTGTATTGTACTTCTGTTACCATGTTAAATAATGGGTAGGTACTTATTTGGTAAGGAATTTTGATTAACAATTTCACCATTCTTATTTGGAAAGTACTTTTGTCATCATTCTTAATTAACTTGAAGTTACTTTTAGATAAACTATTTGAGATCATCTAATGATATATATGAAAAGCACTGATAATAGAAACCCCTTTTTTCCTCTGATCAATTTGCCCTCATATTGTTGCCAAGCTCTCCTTTTTCAACTATCTTTGAATTGCCCTCTATGCTATTTGCCATTTACTATTATCATCTTACATGTACTGTTTGCTGACAACTGAGATACGCTTCGTATTTGGCATAGGTATTAAACATAAGACTCATAAACTTTCATTTTATAATTTTGCATTCAAGTTCTAACCCTCTAGGTATTCTACATATCTACTGCCTGAACTATTAATTTGCACGGTAACTGAGTTCTATTAAACTTCCAAGGACCTATTTTTTATATATTTATCCTTTTTCTCCACATAACTAAATACATAAGATAAATAATGGATCATACAAAGAATTAGATCTGTTACCTTGAGCTTTACTTATAAATACGTTAGCACAGAGTATAACCCTTATTGCTTAGGGGTAAATTTGGAAATTTGTAGAGAAGACTATTTGTATTAAGAACACAGAGTGTAGGTCCATGCAATTTCGCTAGATAATCCATCATTAATCCAGCATAATTAGACCCATGCAATTTCTTCCAGCATAATTAGTCGTGCATCCCACTGGATTATCCAACGGAAATGCTGTTTTTGAAAATTTTCATAAAAATAAAATGTTGTTTCTAGAAATTCCATGAAACCCATGTTATTTTCTTTAATTTAATTATTTTTAATGTTATTAATAAAATTCGAGCGAACTTTTCTAAGGCTGCTGAGTTAGTCTCTTTGATCATTTTAGTCATTCCTGCAAAATATTATATGCATGGTGTATACATGATGATAATGCCTTCAAAGATGCCAAATTAATTTTGTAACTTAAAGAAAAAAAATCAGGTTAATATAAGGTACGCGTTCAGATATGATTATTGAATTGCATATTGAATTGTGCAACTTGATCATCAACCGAACACATACGAAAGGTACGCCTTCAGATATGATTCTTTCGTGTCTTAGAATTTTTTCGCTGCACTGAAAGGTTATGTACAACTAGGGCTGCACTAAATATTCGTAGTTCGTAATTTGATTCGAGTTTGATTCGAAAAAGTTCGTAAAAAGTTCGATTCGAAATTGAGTTCGTTCGAAATTAATTCAAACCAAACTTAGTTCGAAATTAATTCAAACCAAACTCAAACTGGACCTAGTTCGTTCGAAATAGGTTCGCAAACCAAATTTAGTTCGAAATTAACTCAAACGTGAACCGTTAATTTCTGCTGATAACTTATGTTCACTGATGAAAATATAAGCCGTCCACTCTATAATTGCTTTCAATTCTGACTTCTGAAAAATATTTTTTGAACAGAAAGCCCAGTCAAATTACAAGCTCAAATAGAAAAATTAAACAAAACCAGTCATAACCCATAATCGTTGGTTGCAAACTTTTGGCATTCTCACTATTGGTTGCGAACAAAACCAGCAATAAAAAACCTAACCGACTTTCCCTCTCTGTTGGTTGCGAACTTGCGATACCAAAGTCCAAACTCTAGAGTTTCCCTCTGTTGGCTACTTGGCTGCGATACCAAACTCTAGACTCCTAGATGGTGCGATACCTTAGAAATAAGGTCTGACCAAGTGAAAGACCACTGGCCGTGAGGCGAGGCGAGGCAACCCTCGTTGATCTCTACTTTGTTGGTTGATTATTGGGACCGGCTGTAAGGCAAGGCGACCCTTGGTACCGGCCGTTTCTCTTTGCCCTTCTTGCGATTTGCTCCTCTCTCTGGTAATTAAAAAGCACACCCTTTTTATTGTTGCTTGTTTTATAGATCAAATAGCATTAACTTCTCAGCGCTATCCAATAATAACTAATATACTATATTCCTATAATCATCATGAAAATAGAATATACTTATTTATTTTATCTCTTCCACAAATATTATGGTATGAGAGTCTTAAAGATGGCACACGCCAGTTTAATTTTTTTTTCCTTTTTAATCTGATCCCTTGTCATACCAGAAACTTCCCATACAATAGTCTAAACCAGAAATAAAAAAATATAGAAAATCAACACAACCAGCAACAGAGATCAGTCATTTACCTTGTGTGACAGCTAAGGGTCAATGATGCAAAAATAGTGTGAGCTGATAATGATATCTTTTCTGAATTGTTAGGTAGGTATGGGCTGATAAAGATATCTGGTTCATGTTGATACCATAAATTTTGCTTTTCTTTGTAGGATTCTGAGTTTTTCGGGTAATCCAGGCTAATGATACAAAAATAGTGTGGGATGTTGAAAACCTTGCTACTGCATCTATAAAGTAATTTGTAGATGTTCAGTAGCTAGTTTAATGAAGCGAAATATATGGCTGAAGCTTTGGATACATGTAAGGGTTTTTTAGAAGGGCTTTTCAGTAGCTAGTGCATAGTTGTAATAAACTTTAATGTTTTATTTAGGATAATATTTGAGTTTGTAATGATTCTAAGACCTTGGTGATTGTTCTGTACTTCTATTGATATTTTAATTGTACTTTGGATACTTTGGAGTGCTTGAGTTTTTATTTAAATTGTATTCTATTGATATTTGAGTTTTATTTAAATTGTATTTTGAATACTTGAGTTTTTATTGAAGTGATGTAATTTCGCACATGGCCCAGTCATAAGTCATAACTCGTAAGTCGTAACAAAGTTCGTAAAGGTTCGAAATTGAGTTCGTAAAAAATTCGGTTCGAAATTGAATTCGTTCGAAATTGAGTTCGTTCGAAATTAATTCAAACCAAACCTAGTTCGAAATTAATTCAAACCAAACTCAAACTGGAGGTAAGTTCGATTCGGTTCGGTTCGTTTGCGGCCCTATGTACAACCCTTAACACAAGATTTTTTTTTTTTTACAAATTATTAAAATTATTTAGTTTCAACACCATATTAATAAAAAATTAAATGAACTTCTGAAAAAATTTCAATTTGTCATGATATGCATTCGATTATCTTATACAACTTGTTATGTCAAATTGTCATGATATGCATCTTTGACTTACTTTGACCTTCGGACGTAACTTGTCACATCAATTTGTCATGATATGTATCTTTGACTTACTTTGACCATCGAACGTAACAGCTAAACCTGCATACATCTCAAACAAAGAAACTATAAAATTCAATGGTTATATGTTTTACAAATTAGGCAAACAACACAGAAAATTACTTACAACAACACAATAGAATAGAGTACTACTTTGTGTTTCTTCGGAAAAATGGCAAAAAGCGAATGCAAAGTAGCAATTTTTCTGATTTATTTACTGCAAACGTGTTTTTAGGTATTTTTGGCAGGTTTTTGAGAAAGTTGCGTATTTAGGACAAAAACAGAGCAAAAGTGTCATATTTAGGTGATTTCTGAATAAGACGTCAAAATAGGACACTACATGGAATATGCAACATCTCACACAAAGTGCGTAACATGCGAAATGGCGAAAATACAAGAAAATTCGCTAAGTCAGAAAACCGTGCGGCCTCCTCTATGCTGCATGCGGCATACCCTTATGCCGCACGATCCGTGGACTATCCTAAAAATAGACGATTTCTCTAATGGGCCTTCTAGAAAGTCGAATTCCTGATGGCCTTCTAGAATGACGCGTTTGCTTCAGAGTCAGGCTATCATAGCTATTTTTGACTTCATCTATCTAATAATGGGTGGACCCCACGTCCCCCACTACTTCACATCTTATTTATGAAGGCTATAAATACCCCTCTTATAATAGAATTTGTTGTGTGTGTTTAATTGTGTCAAGTCTATAGTAGTAGACTAGCAATCCTCATTGTTAGATTTTGTTAGAAAGTTACTTAGAGAGAGTTACTTACACCAACACAATAGAATGAGTATTACTTACCACAACCATTATTTTAATATTTATATTGACTTTAAACGCATTAAATGCATATCTGTTAAATAAGACAAAATGTGACAATTTAATTAAAATAATAAGACGGAAGAAATCAAATTAAACAAAAGAATAAAAAAGAATACAATATAACTAAATAGAATTTGAAGTCTTAGATAGGGGTGAAAACGGATCGGATAAGGGATCGTGGTAAAATCTTATCTTTATCTGTTTTAACGGATCGAATATTAGATGGATATATATCGGATTGAATATTTATTAAAGATATATATAAATACTATTAAAAAATGAGGAGGGATCAAATTACACCTTTTTTGGTGACACACTTTGACACCTACCATTTTCAAAGTCCAAATAGTCGATCCAAACCGTTCAACGTGATGGATATATTAAAATGTGCTTGGAGATCAAATTTTACATTTTTTTGAATTTTTTTACTATTTATTAAGATGGTTACAAAATCGTTGTTTTTAGACCATTAAAAAACAGCGATTTTGTAACCATCTTAATAAATAGTAAAAAAATTCAAAAAAATGTAAAATTTGATCTCCAAGCACATTTTAATATGGTGATCATGTTGAACGGTTCTGGTCGACTATTTGGATTTTGAAATCGCAAAATTGATCTATAAAAAAAACAGTGTCATGATGTGTCACCAAAAAAGGTGTAATTGGATCCCTCCTCTTAAAAAATATTAAAGTTCATAATATATATAACTATAATGGTGAGTAAGATAATTTTTTTCTCATAATGTATATTTTTCATAATATTTATGTAATTATTAAAATTTGGTCTCCAAGCAAAATTTAATATGGAGATCATGTTGAACGGTTTGAATTTATTGTTTGAACTTTAAAATCCCAAAATATGAGCGTGGAGTAAAAGATGTCATTTACTTAATAAAGCACAATAATCCAACTCTTAAACTATATAGTATATATCTACTATTCAGATACAAATAATTGAAACTTAAAATCATATTTGTATCTGTGTCCACGCAAATATTCAAATACGGATATTCGTATAATCGTATCTAATTTTTTGAATAAAAATTAAATATTATCTGCTCTGTTTTCACCCTAGACTCTTAACATATTATCAATGGTCACAAAAATAAGCTACACAAAATCCGGCATATTAACAGGCTCCTCATTATTGAATTCATATTCCTCTGCATTAACTCAAAAGAGAATCTTTTGAGTTAATGAATCTCGACTGTCCGATCTGTTAATGAATCTCGACTGTCCGATCTGTTTTAAGATTCGTGTGAACAAGATCTGCACTAATATTAAAAGCCTCCTATGTTATAGACACGAGCCGGATTGGCTCCGTTTAAAATCAGACAGTTGAAATTCATTAACTCAAAAGATTTCCTTTTGAGTTAATCCAGAGGATACGGATCCCTCATTATTCCTTTCCGATAAACCCTACCTTGCTACTTCAATCAAAATGCTGACGGAGATGTATATGGCCCTTCAAAAACGAATTCAGGTCCAGTGCAATACCTGACCATGTAGAATGAGATCTGAATCGTCTGTTTTACTATGACACAAATCTCAAAGCAGATTCATGACCCAAATACGCACCAAATTACTTTTGATTCGGCTGTGAGGGATACCCGCTCTTCACGAATCTCGACACTTCCACCACCCCTTCTCTCTAGTCTCTTCACTTTGAGTGTCGTCATCCCCAATAGTTCGCCATCTCCCATTGAACAATACCAGAGGTCGCGTTAGTTTAGAGTGAAACTGATACCGCAGAGATTGTATGGGTTTCATATGGGAATTTGTGGAGTTGATTAAATGCATCTGGAAGTTCAGTGTGCTGAGTCAGATGGAGTGGTTCAAGGATAGTGTTTTTAGAATTCGATGTGTTTCTGGAGGTAAAAGTGGTGCACGAGGAATTAAGTTTGGTGCTTGTGGAATTGAAGGGAAACTTACTAAGGTTAATCCTCTTTTGATTTTGATACCTATACTACTAGCAATCCTTTATTAGTTTATTGTTCTATTAAAAGTGTTTTAGAACCAATTGTTTGCAAGGTTCATGGATTAGAGATATCTAGAAAATATATATTTGTGAATCTGATTTTGTATATGAAATTAACTCATTTACAACAAAGAAGACTAGTACATTTGCACTTGTGCTTCTACTACTAATAATATGGTGCTTGGGGAACAAAAAAATTTGGTTTTTGTATCATTTAGCAAAAAAGGCAGTTTACTGAAAGTTAAATAAATTCTTGAAGCTCAAGAAAACTAATTATTTTCTTCTTGAACTACTAGCAAGTTCTATGTTCATGCTCAAGGAAACTTTTATATGTTCATGCTAAAATAGGAAAGGTGTAGGTTGGGATTCAGCCAAGCTAAAGCTGGAAAAAAAGATTAATATTTTTGGTACTCTTAATTAATTTTTACTTGGAGATTGTTGGATCCATTTGAAAATATGAATTCTCTGTGGTTAAAGAAGGGAATAATGCAGATTTACTACTTTCCAAGTAAGAACTTTCCCCCAATGTGAAAATAATTTGTTACTGTGACAGTTACACATCCATTTCCACAAATTACCACAAGTATGTCTACATATGGAAATAAAATATTCGTATGACACTTAAATTAGGGAATAATTAATCCGAGCCATCCAAACTACCTAGGGTTTTGCGTAGGGTATGTCCGCCAGTTGTTTAGAATTGCCCATTGATTTAAGCCGTCCCTTCTAGAATTTTGAAAAGGTACCTAGGTTTTTGCTTGGAGCCGTTCTGATTTTATGCTTATTTGATCTGAACCGTCAAAATTAGGGTTTTAGATTAATCTCTTAGGCAGTCACATAAGTACTATATAAGACCCATGGGAGCCGTCATCTTTTTGTACATCCTTTCCCAAATCAAACAATTATGAAAAATATTATAGAAGAGAAGGCTTAAAATAAATCTCTCACCGCATTATATGGGTATTGCAAAAATAGATGTGGCCATTGCGGTACTGAAATCTGAGACTGAGGTAAGTTTTCGCCACCTTTATTTCCTTAAAAGGTAGTGGACTCGTTTGCGCAAAATTAAGTTGCGGTAAAATTGATCAAAATAGGTGATTTTTTGTGCATGTTCAAGATTCCTGTAATTTAAATTGTTTGTTTTATGTCTAATGTAATTTTTTTTTGTTTCTCAGATGCCAAGGGGTAGTGCACCAAGGGTTAATGTTGTGCGAGATGCTGTGCTTGCCAAAAGACAAACAAAAAGGTACTCATTTGTTAATTTTTCGGCAGACTGCCTGGAGTTCTTTTCAAATGTTTGTGGTGAGAATGTGTTGTTTGACAATAAGTATTTATGAGCATTTTGGAAGCCAAAAGTTGTTTCAGTTGAGTGGAGATTATAAATTTTGGAAGCCAAAAATTGTTTCAATTGAGTCGAGATGAGGATTTGAGCAACATCCAGACTAGGGTTTTTGATAGGTTACCTATCTTAATTATTGGTGCGATATCCAGATCATGTTTTATTTTATCTGAACCATCCGGATTGGTGTTTTGGGTATGGTGCCTTATTGTTGCTGTTTGGAGCCCTCCAGATTGGAGTATTTTGTTCATCTGGGGTAGCCAAAATTAGGGTTGAATAGGCTGCCTTTATGTTTTTTTCCTGAGCCGTCCATATTAGGAGTTAGACTGTTAGATTACGGTAGATTGTTTGAATCATCAAAATAGAGTTTCTGCTCAAGTGATTTCAGCTACAACAAGCTTTTGAAGTCCGATATTCTGGTAGAAATTTGAAGCACAACCAACTTATCCTTTTTACTGGCCTAAAGCAAATTAAATGAATTTAATGATAACATCATGTTTAAATTAATAACCTAGTTGCTTCAATAAACTTTCTGTTATTGATCCGAATCAAGTGAATTGGCACATAATTTTACTAGTCTTTATTGGTAGAGAAATTTATACATATGCTGATATGCCCATCAGTACTTTGTGATTTAGTTATTTGTCCATCAAAACTGTTAAATTAGTTATTTCCACATCTTAACAATATTTTATTAATATTCCCATATCTTGATTTAATTAATAAAAAAATGCAGATAAATATTAATAAAAAAATAATGACAATTCTACCCTTACCTTCAAATAGTTATAAAACAATAAAGTCTTCATTGTCCTTAATTGCTTTCTTCCTCTTTCGGTGTAGGTAAAGTCCCCATCAGGCTCTGTTTGCTCTTTCATTACAAAGGTTATGTTAATTGACAATATACCAATTACAATGGTATATTGACATAAACCAAAACGGGTTTTGCATGCAACATTTTGTGACTGATAACCAATTAAAATGCATAAGCATGTGCATACTGAAAGAAAATGCAAGACTACTCATGGCTCTTGATCATATATAGTCAAAATGGCATCTGATTGCATCCAACCACAGCCATGTGGATACAGTGACCACAGCACAGTGGCCACATGTGGGATGCATAACAATTGACTGCAGGCGATCAGCTGTCAAGGCATAGATTGATTTCTTCTATGCTACTCATGTTTTGCTTTATCTTTCTGAAACAAGGAAATAGAAAACATAATTCAATTGATGATGGGGCTCCCACCTTGCTAGCTTTAAACTGGACAATTTGTCGCTGGCATGCAACTAGTTATAGTAACATGATCAATCAGTTCATCTCATCTCTTATTTTTACCTTGGTACACTTTTGCAGGTACCCCACCAACCATGCTGATTATGCTTACCAACAGGTAATGGTCTCTTTCTTATCAAATAAAACTTTCCACAACTTTGTGCAGTGACTGTGAGGGGATAATTATGTCTCTGTGATAAGGTGGTAATTAGGCACCAGGTCGTAGCGGGCCAGCTCATGAAATATTGGGCTCCACTAGGTCACATGAATGGTAGATCCGTTATTTATAGGCATTTACTGGCGTAGGCCAGTTATGGAAGGCAGACTAGACCCATTATAGCTAGGCTCTTTGTCATTGGCATTAGAAGTCTAATAATAATAAATTATATTTTAATCACCTATCAGGATTCAAAATCTTAATCTGTACCCATGACAAACTGGAATGATCAGATAAGAGAGAGTTATTACTTTCCTTTCTTTTGCTCTGTATCAGTTTATTTGGTATTTATCCGGTTGAACTAGCACCGAAATTCAATCTTTGTCCAGCACCTTGCATATTTTATGCTTCTTGGATTTTAACTTGTGAACTTGTGCAAAAAGCAGGCTCTATACAGTCCTCAGATGAGTCCACAGTACTATCAGTATGGGCAAACCTCACCATTGCCTGGCACACCACAGCCATACAATTACCCTCAGATTGGGTTCACAACAAATCCAAGAGCTGGTCTTCAAGCTCCACAATTGGGTGCGCTATCGCCGTACATCCAACAGACGACAGCTCTGATCGATCCATCTTTCATAACTCCTGTTCCTTCATCTTTGCATAGCCTAGAGCTCCAACCACCCCCTAATGCAAGGGCACCAGTTAATTATTTAATTATTTTAAAAATTAAATTGACAAGATGTCCTTTCATTTTAGATGGAGGTGTCCCCAGAAATACCCAAATCAGGCTCTGTTTCCTCTTTCATTACATACTTGACCAGAAATTTAACTTTTCTCTTCCGTTGTAGGTGGTCCCCTTCTCTACCCTTATCCTCTTTTGACTGTCCCCTTGCTGTTTGCACCCACTCAGCCGACTCCTCTTAGGCACTGGAGATAAGTACTTGTGTGCCCATTCTTTGCCGAAATTTTTATTAATCGAAAAAAAATAAAAAAAATATCGAAAAGGAGCGAAACTTTAGTCACAATTTTAAAAGTAGGTAGAACGGAAACATTGGTACCGTCTCATGGGATGACATTTTCCTCGCCGTCCAGATTAACAATCCGCTAACACCTCTAACCCCGCTAATCAATTTTCGGACGGTAATATCAATCCCGTCCCACAAGAAAAAAATAAATAAATAAAAAAGACCGGACGGTACCATCGTTGTCGTCCCAGGAAGAAAAAAAATAAAAATAAAAAACGAGGGCCGTTGGCATTGATGCCGTCCAAGAGCTAAGGACGGTGCCTTTGATACCGTCCGAGGAAGGATATAACTTAAAAGAAATCAGACATAGGTAAAGTGGATTTCATTGTTTTCTTTATTGATCTCTACATCTCGTGTTCCTGTTACATATATAGAGATACAAGAGAAGATTCTAGAGTTATGGTGTAAATACACCTCATGCTAACAAACAAAGAGAATTACAGCTCATGCTAACAAACAAAGAAAATATCAGTCCGTTAGGTTGTCTTCTTGTGAACATTCATCTCCAGTAATTTGATAATTCGGAATGTACTGCATGGGTGATGTAATAAAGGATAAAGCTGGCGCGCTAGAGAGAGGTACCTTGATCTGGGGCTGGCCAATGTTGAACGCCGCGAAAAGTAAGCAGCATAGTGCGGCTTGCGTGAGAAAGGTACCGTCCGGCCTTTTTTTCCAACGGCCCTCGTTTTTTTTTTTTTTTTCTTCCTGGGACGGCAACGATGGTACCGTCCGGTCTTTTTTTTTTTTTTTTTTTTTTTTTTTGTGGGACGGGATTGATATTACCGTCCGGAAATTGATTAGCGGGATTAGGGGTGTTAGCGGATTGTTAATCTGGACGGTGAGGAAAATGCCGTCCCATGGGACGGTACCAATGTTCCCGTTCTACCTACTTTTAAAATTGGAACTAAAGTTTCGCCCTTTTCCGATATTTTTTTTATTTTTTTTCGATTAATAAAAATTTCGGCATTCTTTGGGATGCGAGGTCAAGAGGTACTTATTCTTGGATTTTGCTTGGTGATAATGTTGACCAGGTGCTGAAGCTTGTCATGGTTGATCAAGGTGGTGAGGAGGTAAGAGAACGTGCCAAGGCCATGAAAGGTGTTATGAAAATTGCATGGATGCGTTATTTACAAAGGCCATGTCGAGCAATTCTATTAATCTCCGCAATACTTCAAATTGGCTTGGAGTTTTAGGGTTTAGGGTTTGAGCAATTCTTTAAATGAAAAGTAAAGTGTGGGGAATGAATTATGCAAATGCAAGAAGTTCAGGAATCTTAAGGTTTAATTTGAAATTATAATATTAATTTTATTTTGTATATTTAAATATCTCGTTTGTATTAATGACTTGAGAGTTTAGATGTCCTAGGTTATTTTGTGTTTAATCCTAATTGTATGTACATTGTATCTCCATTTCTATAAATGATTTAAATTTCAATTGCATTTGTTAGTAATTATAAAAAATTTAGCAAAATTAATAATTTTGTAATTGTTCCATATTCATATGATTGCATAGCAATTGTTAAATCAGTATTTGCAATCATCAAGGATAGTTAATTTCGAACAACTATTGAAATGTTAAGTCATTTTTAAACTGTGATGGATGTCATCAAAGAATATATAATATCAAAAGATTAACAAAATGTCGAAGAAAAATTACAAACTATAGTAATTTATTATATGATGAGGTAGACTCCACGTGTTAATAAACATATATTAATTAAAAGCTATAATAATTTTCAGACGTAAGATTGAATCTAACAATATCTCATGATTGATTCAATACATGGGAAAAAAATGATGACGTGGCATGTTTCAGAGACCTTAAATTTTAACATTTCGATTGAATACATATAGCAAGTACACATCTAGCTAAAGCTGCCACGTATTAATTTTCAGTACGTATATGCTAAGGATAAATTTGCAATATTATAATTGAATAATTACTAATTAGCTATTTCTATAAATGGAATTAGCATATACGTTCTAGAAGGCCCATTAGAGAAATCGCCTATTTCGAAGATAAAGTTGCACAATTCAATATGCAATTCAATAATCATATCTGAACGCGTACCTTATGTTAACCTGATTTTTTTTTCTTTAAGTTAAAAAAATAATTTGGCATCTTTGAAGGCATTATCATCATGTATACACCATGCATATAATATTTTGCAGGAATGACTAAAATGATCAAAGACTAACTCAGCAGCCTTAGAAAAGTTCGCTCGAATTTTGTTAATAACATTAAAAATAATTCAATTAAAGAAAAGGTTTCATGGAATTTCTAGAAACAACATTTTATTTTTATGAAATTTTCAAAAACAGCATTTCCGTTGGATAATCCAGTGAGATGCATGACTAATTTTGCTGGATTATCCAGCGAAATTGCATGGGTCTAATTATGCTGGATTAATGATGGATTATCTAGTGAAATTGCATGGACCTACACTCTGTGTTCTTAATACAAATAGCCTTCTCTACTAATTTCCAAATTTACCCGTGTTGTAAATATCACCTTCTGTACTAATTTTCAAATTTACCCCCGTGTTCCAAATATATCAGCTTCCAAATCTGTGCTAACGTATTTATAAGAAAAGCTCAAGGTAACAAATATAATTCTTTGTATGATCCACTCTTTATCTTATGTATTTAGTTATGTGGAGAAGAAGGATAAATATATAAAAAATAGGTCCTTGGAAGTTTAATAGAACTCAGTAACCGTGCAACTTAATAGTTCAGGCAGTAGATATGTAGAATACCTAGAGGATTAGAACTTGAATGCAAAATTATAAAATGAAAGTTCATGAGTCTTATGTTTAATACCTATGCCAAATATGAAGCGTATCTCAGGTGTCAGCAAACAGTACATGTAAGATGATAATAGTAAATGGAAAATAGCATAGAGGGCAATTCAAAGATAGTTGAAAAAAAAGAGCTTGGCAACAATATGAGGGCACATTGATCAGAGGAAAAAAGGGGTTTCTATTATCAGTGCTTTTCATATATATCATTAGATGATCTCAAATTAATAGTTTATCTAAAAGTAACTTCAAGTTAATTAAGAATGATGACAAAAGTACTTTCCAAATAAGAATGGTGAAATTGTTAATCAAAATTCCTTGCCAAATAAGTACCTAGCTACCCATTATTTAACATGGTAACACAAGTACAATACACACTCATGATTAATCATTTTAAAATCATAACAGTCAGGATATATAGATTTTTATACCAGTATGTACTGAACAAAAGACTACATGTTGTGGTCAAAGAAGTTCCGTACGACTCAAATGCTGAAATAATTTTGGACAAAAAAAAGAAAAAGAAAAAACAACCCTCGTTATTCCCTAATATTTAGTAATACACCTCTACCTATATAAGCACTTTAAGATCCACATTATAACAGCATAACCTACAAACAAGTAGATTACCGAGAAGCACAATCATCCAACATTATAAACACAAAGGGATTGTAATTTCCCGCAAGCTAAGTAATTTCATATGATGGAGGAAAGAAGCTCATAAAATTGCTAAGCTTTGTCTTTTTCTTTCCGCCTCACAATCATATATAGGAAGCACTCTGTGTTAATGCAAGCTAGTCAATCAGAATTCGAATGCCCCAGCTGCAGCTGCCTTTTTTTGTTAATATCATAAAACATAATAAAACATTCAGCATGAAGAACATGCACTCGCCTGATTTGTCATGGTCTTTCTGAATAACTATTAGTCCAAGTGATAAAAATCTGTCTACTTACACATAATCTGGAAAAGAAACCTCAATTCAAAAAAGGAAAATTATTAAAACTATTCATGGAGAGTTGGGCAGCCAATTCGGGGAGTACTCCGGTGATTTTAGTTCTTCCTGAGCTCCTTTTTCATCGATTCTCTGCTCACTATCCCGTCTTGCCCTTTGGAAGAAATTTTGTTTACAAATAATTAGTTTTGTCAATAATATACAACTCCAACCACTAAAACCAAAGTGACTCACTCGGCCATGAGTGACAGAAACATTTTTAAAGGAAAAGATACAAAATTGAAGTGCTAGAAATATGATCATAGGTTTATCTACAATGCTGTCATAGATGCTTCACACGAGCACCAAAATTGCACCATACGAGGACAATGACAACAAATGAGGGACATTGGATCTCATCCCTAATTAGTACCAATTGCATTTGGCAAGTTTTAAGGTGTTTCAAGGTGCCAAAAGGAAGTGCATGCTTTAAGGTGCTTTTATAGCAAAGTAAGTTAGAGCAGATCAACAGGTGCTTTCAACTTAAATAACCACAACCTCTAAATTCTGGCACCATTTTGACCCATATTACTTTTACTTGCATAGTATATGCAGACAATTTGGCCTTTTTTTAACACTACTTCATCTACTTTACTATAACCAAACACCAATTCTTTATCTTAATTTAATCACCACTAGTTGCAATAGTTCAGCCAAACAAGGAGCTGAACAAGTTAACTTTTTTTTAAATATACTAAAGAAGAGATTTCAGAGACTAATTGTTGCTTAAATTTCTTTTCTTCTTCGTATTGACACCTAGTGAATGTCCTCAAGGTAGGTCCCTGAGGAAAAACCTCCATCTGTAACATCATACCTGATATTAGAACCCGTGCCCTGGGCCTCCTGACAGTGATTCGGGCTCGTAGGACTATAGGACCAGCACCTGGGGTCGTATGGTGGGGTCGTCGAGCTAAGTTCGAAGCTATAGGGCCAGTACTCAGTACAAGTAGTCGGAGAGTACTCAGGTAAATTTAGTTCTCTCTCTACTCTTTTGACATCTGCCTTTTGCTCGCTGTCCTGTCTTGCCCTTTGAAAGCAAAAGTTGTTAACAAATAATTAGTTTTGTCAACAATATGCAACTCCAACCACTAACTCCACAGCAACCTCACTCGGCCATGGACCTAGGTTGCTAAACATGAGTGAGGGAAACACACGGCAAAAAAAGGACAAAAAGTAAAGAAAGAAAAAGACATATCAGTGGAATTACCAGCACCAAATACAAGCCATACTTTAAAGGTAAGATAAAGGTTCCTTCTGATGACTTAGAACAATTTTAAAGGAAAGGATACAAAATTAAAGTGCCAGAAATTTGAGTACGGGTTTATCTACAATGCTGTAATTTAATATAACCAAACACCAATTCTTTACGGTAATTTAATCACCACTTAGCTTGCAAAACGCAAGGTAAAGTTGCAATAGTTCAGCCCCAACTTGTTTGAGACTAAAGGCTTGGTTATTGTTGTTGTTGTTGTACTAAAGAAGAGATTACAGAGACTATTGGTTGCTTAAATTTCTTTTCTTCTTGGTATTGATACCCAGTGAAAGCCCTAAAAGTAAGTCCCCAAGGCAAAACCTCATCCATAGTATCATACCTTATGTTAGAATCAGTGCCCGTGGAAGTACAGTCCTGAGCCTCCTGGCAGTGATGTGGGCTCCTAGGCCGATATTCCGGGCTCCTAGGACTGTAGGACCACCCGGGGACATACGGTGGGCTCGTCGGGCTAAGTCCAGAGCTGTAGTGCCAGTACTCGGTACAAGTGGCCGGAGAGCATTCGGGTGAATTTAGTTCTTTCTCTACTGTTTTTTCTTCAACCCTCTGCTCGTTGTCCTGTCTTGCCCTTTGAAAGTAAAAGTTGTAAACAAATAATTAGTTTTGTCAATAATATGCAAACTCTAACCACTAAGTCCACAGAGATCTCACTCGGCCAGGCCATACATAAAAGGTAAAATAAAGGTTCAGATAATGACCTTCTGTTGACTTGGAACATGCTTAAAGGAAAAGATACAAGTTTCAAGTTTCAAGTGTGAGAACTGAGAAGTATTATTATTTATAAGTTTATCTAAAATACCAGAAGCAACATATGAGCAACAGACTTCCACATAGGTAAACAGAGGGCAATGACAACAAATGAAGAACATTGAATCTCATCCCTAATAGTACCAAGTGTGTTTGGTGCCAAATAGGAGTGCTTTAAGGTGTTTTTAAAGCAAAATAAGTTAAAAAGCAGCTCAACAGGTTTTCTGAATTCAAATCACCACAACCTCAACTTTTGGCAAAATTTATCCCTATTACCTGTATAGTGTATGCCGACAATTTGGCATTTTATTTACCACTAGTTCATTTACTTCACTATAACCAAACATCAATACATTAAAGTAATTTAATCTCCACTTAGCTTGCAAAACACAAGGTAAAGTTGCAATTTTTAGCTCAAGGCTCTAAGGGCACTAAAATGAGCTTAACAAGTTCATTTTTTTTTAATGTACTAAAGAAGAGTTTGCAGAGACTATTTACCTCTTAATTTTTTTTTCTTGTTGGTGCTGACACCCAGTGAAAGATCTAAAAGAAGTCCGTAAGGCGATACCTCCATACCTAGCAACGTACCTGGTGGTAGAACCAGTGCCCGTGGGAGTATAGTCGTGGGCCTCCTGGCAGTCATCCGGGCTCATAGGCCGATATTTCCATACCCTCTGCTCACTGTCCTGTCTTGCCCTTTGGAGGAAAAAGTAGTTAACAAATAATTAGTTTTGTCAATAATATGCAACTCCAACCACAATCCACAGAGAGCCCACTAAGGCCATGGACCTAAATTGCTAACCATGAGTCAGGGAAACACACAAGTAAAAAAAAATGTCTAAATGAAAAGAACGAAAAAGACACATCAGTGAAATTACCAGCACCAAATACATACATAAAAGGTAAGATAAAGGTTCAGACAATGACCTCATGTTGACTTGAAACATTTTTAAAGGAAAAGATGCTAAATTAAAGTGTCAGAATATGATTATAGGTTATTCTAAAATGCCAGAACAGATGCTGCATATGAGAGCAATGAAGATAAGTGAGAAACACTGAACCTCATCCTATCAATACCATCTAAGTTGCAACTATTCAAATGTAGGCTCTTGGACCATATAAAAAATCAGTTACCAGTTTCCCCAACCAATTACTAGATGTACCAGTATCATATAATCCATAAATTCAAACTTTTGGCAACTAGAAAGAGATTATCATGAAATCCAAAAATAGTTGTTGAAAACAAAAGGAGCACATTGGCTAAAACAGAGTTATGTGATGTCTTTTACCTCTTAAGTCCGTGATCTTTCTTGGTGTAACAGCTGCTGAGAACCATTTCATCACTCGCCAACTCATGGCCGCCACGCTTTGGATCAGACCTGATTAGAGAAACGGTTAAATGTTAGGGTTATAAAATTCCAAAAGAGAACAAACGATAAAAGAACATTGAACAAATTAGAATACCTCGCCCATCTTGTTTGTACAGTACCATACTGGACATAACCGGTAAATGAATTGGTAACATCTAATTCTATACCGAACCTCCTACAACAACCAAACCAAACCATGGACTTCGGCCGATCTAAATTAGATCAGCTTAAGTTGGAGGGGAACTGGCCGGAGATTCGTTCCATGGCGCACCTTGCAATAGGTGAACCAGATTTTTCTTTAAGTGACTGCGCCGGTGATCTGGCCATCTCCAATTGTCGACGGTGAGTCGCAAGGAGAGAAGGGACAGGAAAAGAAGAGCTACTTGTGATTAGGCGAGGTGGGAGGAAACAGAGGAGGGTTTGGTGGGATTAGGCGTGGAGAAGAGGGAGGAGAAAGGGAGCGCTGAAGAGTTACGGTGAGGGTTTGGCAAAGACGCCACGCCGAATTTCAAAGAAATCAAGAAATAACGGAAGAAGAGAATCAAGAAATAACGGAAGAAAGAGCGGGAGAATGAAAATGGGAAAGTCGGCAGATAAAAAGAAAGAAATAACGATCATGAAAGGGCGCCAGAGTGAAAATGGAAAAGGCGGTGGGAGAAAAGAAAGAAAAAAAAAAAGGCGGAAATTTCATGTATACCCATCCAAAACTTGGAAATTATATATCTGTTCTCTAAAATTATTTCAATTCCGTTTCTAAATGTCTAATTTTATATTTTTTTGAGACAAAATTTACCCCATCTTTCTTTGACCTGCTCGTATGACGGGCCACAGCGTAAAGATTTTAACAGAGCAGTTTTGGTTTCATATAGCGTAAAGACTAGATCAAAATAGAACTTTGCATAAAGTTAATGGGCCGCATGAAGTCAAAATTACTCTGTTCAATTCTTTATCCGAATTTTTTTTTTTTTTTGCATTTCACTTCACTTGATGACGGTTATTAATTTACTTAAATTATCACTTGACTTATGACGGTTATTAATTATGTTAAAAATGGAAATCCGCTCCGCTCGCTCCCTTTAAATAGCGACCAGAGAGACTCGAGACACAAACAGCTCTTTCTCTCCTCTCCTCTTCTCTCCTCTTTCTCTCCTCTTCTTCTAAGTCGTGAAAACGATGCCTTTTGCTGCGCTACAGATACAACAGCAGCAGAGAGGTTATGTCATGTCCTTCTGATTCTTTAAATTCAAACCATTATGCAATTTATTACGAACAAGGTGGCTGTTGAAACTAGGATTTTGAACCAGAATGTTTGCTAAGAAGATAAAGAGTTTAACGTGTCTCATAAGTCAACACAGCACATAGCTTTATAGTTTATATAATAGATAAACTTTGTTAAAAATATCTTTCTAACAAGTAACAAGACACATTTATCAAATTAAAGACTACCTCGCCTTGAGTAACTGATTAAATTTTTTCCTACAGGAAATAAAGACAGCATGTCAAAGAAGAGTCTACTGGAGGTCTTATCCAATTTCTTACAGCGCTGTTTAAAGCAATTAAGCATCATCCCTCTTCACAGTTTCTTTACCTTCAATTTCAGTTCTAAGTATAAATTAAACCAACTGTTCGCAATGCAGGTGAAGTTTCTTTCCTTCCCCATTTTTGTAATGCCTTTTGGTTAATTGTAGCTGAGTAAATTAAATCATTATTTTCTCCTCCTGCACCAAATCCAATAGGATCTACTGGCACGGCCTGAAATAGCAACAATATATTATATGTACCTGTACTGGCGCATGGCATGCATTAATTTTCTCTTATTAGTTGCATTGTTTTTTTTTAGTTAACAAAAAGGACCAATTAGTCGCTGGTTTGTATTTAAAGCAAACTGAAAGCACAAATGTATTGTATATGCTTCCGTTGTACAGTATCTGCCTCATACCTGGACTATACATATATGTTATCTCTATCTCTATTCCTTCATGATTTGGCATTCATATCTAAGACTCCAGTATACTAAAATATGTACCCATTTTGAACATTTCCAAAAGATTGCTCCTGAGAAGCAAACGGATCCAATTGAAGAGTACGCCGAAGATATACATAATTTCCACAAGCTAGTTGAGGTACATAAGATTCCTTCTTGGTGTGTTCTTACTGAAGCCTTAATTAGCCCTATAATTGTCAGATACGTACATTGATTGTTGCTAATTGCTTAGCCTTCACCGAATAATTTCACAATAGTATTAGATAGTTAAGAAAAGAACAGAATGTAACTGTGTTTTCAGAAAACAACAAACTCGTAGTTTACCAGAACCGATCTGGTAAATTAACAGGTGATCAGATCTGATCAGGTCAGCATATATTTCTTAATCTGTTGTCAGGTTGGGTATGACCCAGTGCATTTATATTAAAAAAATTTGCCTTAACTCTATCTGAACAGGTTCTCAATTTAACAATGGTTAGCATGATTTCATCTAAAAATTTAATTTTTCTATCATGCAACTTTTAGGGAGAAAGTCGGCCACACAATTACTTTAGTTCGTATTCAAGAATCACACCAAGAGTACGAGCTTCTCTGGTCAATTTGATTGTAGAGGAGCACCAGAAGCTTTATTTAAGTCCTGAAACCCTCTATCTCACCGTTTCCATATTTGATCGGTTTCTCTCTCAAGAGAGTGTAGTGAGGGTGGAGGCCAAGCTAGTTGGCTTGTGTGCTATGCATATTGCTTCAAAATACGAGGAGGTTTATAAACCGCTGGTACGTTACAACACATTTTTCTCTTATTTGGAAATTTCTCTTCTTTTTCTTTCTATGTAGTGTTTCAAGGAATGTCTGATGTTTTGGGTTTATTTGCAAATACTGATCATGTCACACCCCAAACCAGAATTTTCAGATTAAGGTGTGATCAATCCCCGCCTCGTGTTTAATTATCTCTAAACACGCAAGGCTAATCAAATACAATATTCAACAAAAACAGCGGAAGCGAAATGATATAAATAAGCATCAGTCATATATCAATAAATAAACATAAACATACATGAGTCCATACAACCCACATCACAAAATACACATAAGCTAATGAAGAGGGATACGAGATCTATCAAAACCGATATATAGAACAAAAAACATCGGACTCGTAATCCTAACCAAAAGGTCCTATAATCTATCTTGAAGCGGCATGGCCATCAGGGACAGCTCCTGGCATCTCCTGCTGCGAAACTCCAGTCTCTGTACCTAAAAATCCCACATCACAAGGTGGGTGAGCGACCAATCGCCCAGTATGTGACCCAGAATTACCCTTTCAGGGATCCTCTTTGGTCAAAGCACTTTTAAGGGTAATCTACGTAAATTTGGTAAACGATAATTTTAAATGCACATGCTCAAATATAAACAACCTATTATTTACTAACTATTAAAAGAAAATACATATAGTAGATGAGATGATGCGATTTTCCTATCATGACAACATGCAAAATTTCCCAAAACAAAATACAAGGCAAATAATATAGTATTCAATTTGGAGTCCAATACCGAGGTATTGTGTGTACAAAATAATATATAATAGTACGGATAAAATATATATGTACACCCCGTGCTGTGCTAATCGGACCCAAGGTCCCACAAGATATTAGCCCAAGGACGGTGGGCAGGGAGCCAATGATACACGATGCCCAGAGACATTGTGTGAGCAAACGGTACACGATATCAGGGACATCGAGCATTAACTCGCAAGAGTGTATGCCCACTCGCCGATGAATATATCTCAATCCGTGTATTTTTTCCTTACTCTAAAACGATCCTTCTACTTACATATACAAATAGGAGAAATCTACAAGCAGGTCGTAAGTCTAGTTAATCCGTCTCCTCATGAGCAGACGACGGAACTCCACCGCCTGGCCAGACTAATGGGACAATCCGAGAGACACACAGCCTCATATAAAAAAACCTGGGACACGCAGCCCCATATCACACACCTGAGACACGCAGTCTCGAGACACGCAGTCTCATAACACACACTGAGACACGCAGCCTCATATCACACACTGAGACACGCAGCCTCAAAATCCGTATATGGCGAGTAGCTCCTAATGTAAGGGAGACCAAGCTCGAATCGTTTCGTACCCAGCGACCGCAGCCTCCGGTGTACGTAAATGTAAAATGAACGAATATATATAATTCCAACTTTAATACATATAATATTTCCTAATGCAAGACCATCCGAGAGATCAAGTGATCAAACGGCTCAGTGGCTAACGGGCCGTCTCGTATCCCATACTACGAGACGGAACGCAGTCACTCAGTCTCTACTCAGCCCTCACCAATGCATATGATCGTTTAAATGATTATACTATTGTCCTCTACGAGAAGAGGACAAATAATAGCCTAATATCTATAAATTCTAAACCTATAATTAAATTACTCTACTCCTATTTAAAAGCAGTAAATTTTCAATTTGAAAGGGGTTATGCAATTTCTAATTACAGTTCTGAAAGGATAAACATGCTCTAATGCAACTACAAATTTAAAGTGCGTATGACAGGTCAAGTGGTCGACTGGTTAGAGTACGCCACGAAAAAGTAATTCAGATATCCCACACCTGTAAGGCAAGCTGAAGGCGCGTGCTCTAATCGTCTCCGTAATCCGCGTGCTCCGCGTATGCTCCGGTATAACCGTCAGCAGGATCGGTCCACGGATCGGGATCAAGATAGGTCTGATGACCTGAAATTCGTACGTGATTTAATTAAATTCTAGACCAAGTATCGTAACCCCTAATTCCCATATGTCATTACTTATGCGTTCGAACTTAATTGGTCACTTACGGTGTACAATACTAATTGGTTCGGTCGGCTCAGTCAGTCCGACCCGGTTCCGATTGAGCGTAAGTATTTACGGCTAACTTAGTTTAATTTAATCTAACGTAATTAATTTATTTATAAACTTTTAATTTGAAGATAAACTGTTTGATTAAATTTTTAAAGTCTATATAAAATTCTATTTACTTATTTACTTATAATATAAAACACATAATAATTTATTACGTTAAATATTGCGATAATTAATCGCGTTTAGATGCTCGTAATGTAAAAGTATGTATTTTACTTTAATTACTCTAATAGGTCAATTTAATTGATTTCTAAGTACTTATATAAAATCAAATACGTCATTAGTAAAATTTTATAGAAATCAGAATGATGCAAAAACCATTAATATGTTGCTAATTAATTTGTCCTTAATAAATTAACAACATATTTGTATTTATTTAAGTTTTGTAATAAATATAATAATAGCTAAAATACTTAACCATCATTTATACTAATTACCGTGTATTTAAATAAATACATTTTAACTTTGTTAATTTATTTAAAATCTAAGTCCAAGCCCGATTACAATCAATTCATAGACCCATTGATAATATGTTTAAATAACTAATTGAAATTCGGATTAGGCCTAAAAGCCCATAAAAATAAAAGGCCCATTTGGATTTAATATAATATATTTTCGGATTGGGCCTAAGCCCATCATATTTTTTTTAGAAAAATTCACCAATTTACATCTAAACCCTCATAAATTTGAAATATCATTTAAGGCCCCAATATTTACTCAAAATTCCTCTAATTTTATTTTATTCGCGTTTGGGTCCCTGTCAGTTCGAAAAGGCCGGTTACTAGTGGCTACACTGGGCTGGTACCGGCTGGTACCAGCAATCGCATACAACTCACAAACAACAATGTAACAGGTCAGAAATTAAATCGCACCAAGGGACAGGTAGCAATACTGGTACCGACATAGTACCAGACAAGCAAAACAGCACAGGCAACAAAACAGCCAACAAGGCTATCAGAACAGAAACAGCACAGGCCAGTACAGGGGATGTACCAGAAAACCGAGCAAGCAAAACAGCAGCACCCCCAAACCAGCGAGGCACCCACATTCAATTTCAACAAGACAACCGCGCAAGTCATCGTCCGAACCGGGAAAATCAACAACCCGTCATTCGGTATCAAAACTTCAAAATTTCACGAGCCATCTCACAAATCGGCACGGCACAAGTCAAGGCTTAACCCAATCAGCAAAACAGGAAAGGATGTGCTGGAATTACCCGATAGAAGAGCAAATCGCAACAGGAACTCAACAGTGGCCGGTACCACGCAACTTGCTCGTCTCACTCCCGTCAGCAAGAAATCGGCAAGCACCACAGCAAGTACACCACACCAGAAAATCGCAACGAACGGCACCGGCAACCTCAAAACAGAGAAACCCCTTTTTTTTGGGTCTCGTATATCGTATCACAGGGGAAAACGGAAAAATGGAGGTGAAAAGAAAGTAATCTCAGCACATGAGAGCAAAACGAGTAACCAACAGAAAAAGAACCAAACAAGAGAGGGGTAAAGCCTTTATAACCCGGGAGTGAGATGAATCGCGCAAAATAGTCAAGGCGACAGGGGGCAGGTGCGTTAATCGCGCGCCTAAGTCATTGTCCGTACCAATTTCCTGACAAGGGAGAAGACATCGATGAAATTTCAAACCAGCGCGCGTGGGCGAGAGACGGATCGCACCCCCTTTTCTTCTCCTGTGAGCCATAAAAATAGGGGATAATTTCATATATACCACTCAAAAACTGTGAAATTACGTATTTACCATCCAAATTTCTATAATTACGTATTTACCATCTAAAAATCTAATAACTCACATATTTACCCAATCAATCAAAATCTTAGATTAATTAGAGATTAATTAAGTTTAATATTATAAAAAATATAATTAATACTTGAATTAGTTCCTTTCCTTTCTACGTACTGGGTTAATTTCTTAAGTGGACTTTTGCTAATCACGTACCTAAGAACCCTTAGAAGTGCCCTGGTTTCAGCATGAAACGGATCTGCTGCACACTGCAAAGGCCGTATAAAGGAGAGAAAGAGAGGGTGTTAAGCTAATCCTTAATTAATTATAGTTTTAAGAATATTAAGCATAATTAATCTTAGTTTTGGGTATATTTGATATATACTAAAGTGATATTGGGTAAATATGTGAGTTATTAGATTTTTAGATGGTAAATACGTAATTATAGAAATTTGAATGGTAAATACGTAATTTCACAGTTTTTGAGTGGTATATATGAAATTCTCCCTAAAAATAGAGAGGGCGCAGCGCAGGTGGGGTTCGGGAATCAGCGACGGAAAGGGGGCGGTGGGGCTCGCTGTCAGCGAGGGGGAGGGGAGCTAGCGGGTCGGTTTTAGGGTTAGCGGTGGGGGCAGCGGGACAGAGAGGGAACGAGAGAGATGGGTCTCTGGCCCGATAAATGGAGAAGAGGGGAAGGAGGGAGTGGGGGGCCAGCTGCAGTGAGAAGGAGAGAGGGAGACTGAGGTGAATAAAAGAGGGACTGCTTTAAGATTCGTGCAGCAGTAAAAAGAATGAACGGCTTCAACAATTCCAGAGCAAATTAGCTAAATTATTCAAGGGAAAGGTTTTGAATTAAATTACTCCTCCAAGATTTGCGTTCAGTAATCCATACGGATTTATCGGGCGTTAATCGTGATGATTTAGAAAATTAAATCATGATCTTATTTGGTCAGACATTAAAAATTAAAAATTGAATTCCAGGATTGAACGAAAATAATAAACTATAATTAATGAACTAAAATTCAACGAGAATATTTGTCTAACAGTTGGTACGAATATTCATTGTTAGTATTTTATAATTTCATTTAATTCTAGTTAATATATTACTTCTATACCTGTAGTGAAAATTTGTATTTTAAATTACGTAAACGTTTAACATCCCATCGTTACCCTTTATTTATTCCGGATCTTACAACCTATTTACTTTTCCGATTTAAATTTAATAAGTTGAAATTTTTAGGTTGGTTTAATAAAGGCTTCATATAATTTTAGTTTATTCTTTAATCAGCTAAATTCTTTTAATTAGGCGTAATCTATAATTTGTTAGTTAATTATTAATTTAAAATTTTCAGGCTATAACAGATCACCAATTGCATAGTCAGTTATTACAAAATAAAAAAAAATTCAGTCGACCAAACTTAACTGTTCTGTACCACCTTATCCATACTGGTGACTACCTTGTCCTGATGAAGTTCCAACTTCCAAATTAAATCTGAATATCAGGGGTTCACTGCAGGTCCATATATTAACTGATCTTATCTCTTTTATAGTTTTATTACACCAACTTAATAGCTGCACTTCATTTACATCTCAACTTATTTGTGTTTAGTTGCAAAATGCAATTACTGAAATATGTAGGGTCGCTGTTTGCAAAATGGTAAACTACTTTGGATAAATTGTACAATAGAGAACTAAGAGATTTTTTTTTTCATAATTTAATAGCTCCAAGATTTTAGTGACATATGGATGCTGAGATATAGCACAAGTGATGTCCTTAAAATGGAAAAGAAGATTCTGAATAGACTTGAGTGGTGTCTTAGTTTGCCTACCCCATATATGTTTTTAGTTAGATATATAAACATCGAAAAGGTGGACAAAAAGGTATATATTTTCTCTCTTTTGTTTTAGTTCTATGTTTATTGAATGATTTCACGTGTAACTCTAAAAGCTTTAAATCACATATACCTTACAAAAGGACACGGGAACTCTTTCTCTAGCCTCCTCTCTTGCTCATTTTTATCTTATGAATGAGCGTTTTTTTGAAGGAATTGCTAGAGGAGAGGAGATTAACATTTCTGTAGGGTATATAATATGTTGAGCTATTCCTGTGGTCTTTCATAATTTTGTAGATGGAATGCATGATATTCTTTTTTTCGGAGCTGGCATTAACACAACACTTCCTAATTGAGATGCGCCCTTCATTGATTGCTGCCTCTTGTGTGTACACAGCAAGGTGTACCCTTAAGAAAAATCTCCTCTGGACCAAGACACTCCAGCGCTGCACCAGATACTCAGAGCCCCAATTGATGTGCGTCTTTCTCTCCTGATTAAAGTTCAAAATTTGAATTAATTACCAGAGTAATTTTTTTTTTCTGTTGCCATTAGTGGAACCAAAAAGAAACAGGTATGGACTTAAAAAATGAATATCCGAATTTGATTCTATTATATCAGATCAAAGATTTTTCTTTTAATTGTTCTATCAATTTTTTTTATTAGTTTTTAGTAGTTTGCTAAAAGTGATTTAAATGATAATATTATTTCATCCATAAAAAAGTCATAAAATAAATTTATTAGGTTTTTGACAAAACAAATTATGTCGAACCAACATAAATTTCGTCCCAAAAGTTTGAGTGCCCTTAAGAACTGATCCATATATACCAAAGGAAACCTACTTGTATGATAACTCATAAATTAGGTACAAGTTTCCAACTCCATAGACTTGATTTCATCTAATACTATTTGGTACCGGTACTGTAACAGAGAATGTGCACAGATCTTGAGGTATGCACATTCACAGGCTCCCAAGAGCATAATGAATGCCGTGTACAACAAGTACTCACACGAAAGGTTTCAAAAGGTGGCATTGTATGCTCCAGCAGAAGTGGAAGCCTGGAACAATTGATATTACTACTTTACTAGTGTGATAGACAAGTTGATCGCTTTACTTATTTTTCTATTTTTGTTTTACAATATATCACACTGTGATCTCAAAATGTGATAAAGAAGTCAGTGTGATAGAGTAGTTACTAGTGTGATTAGTTTTTGCTTGTTTCTTGAAGAGATGTGTATGGATATATACTTGTCACACTTTTTTAGTGTTCAGGGACAATAAAAAATTTCAGTTGATTATTATTATGTGATTTGTATCTTTCCTATTGAGAAATTATGGTTACGGTAACGTAATATTCTACTAGACATGCAAGCTAAGAAAAGTAAGATCCTGCTTTTCCGATCTCAACCATTCAAAATTTTTATCTCGATAAAGAAACTTTTTCATGTACAAATTTCAATGAATTTGAATGATTGGGATCAGAAAAGCAGGACCTGAGAGTCCATTTCACATGCAAGTATGCAACCAATGCCATGTGAAGTTCTTCCCTCCATTCTAACACTCAGGGGCGTCCTTTCCGGTTTGTTGGAGCATGTTATACATTTTCAGCTGTAAAATTATTTTACTTATTATTTATTTATTTGAATGGGGGTTTTGTTTATTAGTTATTTATTATCAAAATTGTTTTACAATAAAGAATCAAACATACTTAATAACTGAGTAATTCTTTGGAGACAAAGTGCTTACAATTAGAATGAAACCTTACACAAAGAACCTTAGCATCCCGACTTGAAAAAATAATACATTGGAGAAACGGAAATATTAAAAGGTTTGAGAAACATAGAGGTGCTTAATGTAATGGAAAGAAAAACTAGTTACCTACTAAGGGCCTGTTCGGCCGTTCACTGTTCACGTGGGAAAAAAAAAATTCACTCTGAGTGAATTTTTTTTTCCCACGTGAACAGTAAAAATCAGTTCAAAATTTTTACTTTTCTGTGCTCTTTCCTCAGCCCACTCCTCCGCTGAACACGCCCTAAAAATTTTAAACACGTGGCAGTCCAGAGATCCACGGTTTGAGATTTATTCTCAGCCACTTTGAGATTCAGGCTAGCGCAGGCGAAGTATTATTGAGCTTGAGATTCGTGCAAAGTTAAAAGAATGGTCTGGATCCACTAATTCTAAAATATTCTCTTTTACTGTACCGGAGAAGATGTGAATTCGAGATCCACGCGGGTTGTGGGTTGTAGTAAGCTGCAATCATTTATGGCCTGATAAAGTCGCTCCGGACGAACTCAAAACTTTAGTCCCACGATTAGAAGGTATGTATGTATAAGCTGGATTTTATATACCAGCTCATAGTAGTTACATAGGAAACAAACATTGAAGTTCCGGACAGGTTCCGGACAATCCCTTCAAAAATTCAGATTGTTTTATTCAATAGGTTAACTTAGCTCATTGTTAATTAATAAAGTTTGATAAACTTGTCATTTAGAAAAATTCAGATAAGACATATTTACATATAACAAATAAATATAAAAAAATAACAAAAATAACAAACGATTTGTAACAGTTTGGTTACCACCGGGATAAACGGCCATTTTTTACAACATTGTTATAAAATAAGATAAATTTGATAGGAGGTCACTAAACTTTGTCATTTTTTACGAACTTTTCATTTGTTCCAATCAAGTTACTTTACAAATTTTTCGTCCAAAATACTAACGAAATATTCGCATTCATCTCCATATCACTCTATATTTTATTAATTTTTTGGATGAAAAAGTTATAGAGTGACTTGATTAGAACAAATGAAAAGTTCAATGAGAGGAACAAATCAAACTTGAGAGACCAATTTGTGACAAATGACAAAGTTTAGTGACCACTGGCGAAATTCACCCTATATAATATATTTGTTCTTGTTATAATATACTCCATCTGTGACGCGGTTTGATGGATATTAACTGTTTTTGACCAAGCATAAGACTGAATTTGATCCGATATACATCAGACTAGTACATAAGAAAGAGAAGTTCAGTATCCTCTGAGATATCTCAACTTTTGCGTGACCGACATGGACGGTGCTTATTTGGATAGAGATTATTTGTGCTTTGAGATTCGTGCATAACGTATTTGAACGGTTGAGATTTTCTCAAAAAAAAACACTCAAAGTTTTAGATATCTCAGAGGATGCGAATTCGTCTGATTCCACTGAATAAAACACAACAAAATCTTTTACAATTTTACTTTGAAGTTAATAAGTTTGAAACCTTATTTTATGTCCGGTCCCATTATATATTAATTTAATAAGAAAGAAATAAAGGGAGATATGACAAAAGTGCATTAAAGACGTCAGATTTCTAATTTAAGAAAAAAATTATGGTAATTTGCCTATTTTTGAAAAACAAAAATCAGTTTTGTTCCTATTTTGTTCCTGTTTTGGTTTTTTTTTTTTCTTATTTCCTATTGATAAAAAAAATCGGGGTTATTTCTATTTAGCAAACATGTCATGATGAAATAGGGTGTAAATTTTAGGTGAATTTTTATTTTATTTTTTGCCGAAAAAGGCCTATAGGCCGATTGTAGGTGAATTGACATCAGTAACAAATGTTATTTCCTAAATAAAAAATAAATAGAGGACAATAATCAGACGCTATCTTAATTATTATCATAATCGTATCAGATCATAATACATTCAGATAAACTGAATAACAAAGGTTAATAAACTATAAAGTGAACAATACCAATTCTAAAAATGAATAATAAAGTACTATTAAAATTTCTGATATTTTTATCTCTCCATTATTATTTTTTTTCGATTTAGCAGTGATCAGATCATTAATAATCAAATTAGTATAGTTAATAGATAAACCTTTGTCTACTCGAGGTTATATGCACCATTGCCTGAAACAATTTCCTGCGTACATAAATTCTAAATTAAAAATCCAAACGATATTCATCTGCTGTACACGTAGGTTTGACACCAATTGATTGAAATAATTCAAACCCAATTATCTACATTTCTCCATCTTCAGTACATAAAAAGAGAAATAACATAGCAACCCCGCTGAAATAAAAGAATAATTCCATTCTATTTCCACACAAAGTGCTTACAATTAGGATGAAACCTTACACAAAGAACCTATGAAGCCTATACTCTATGCCATCTATACCATTGATTATTCAATTAGAATTCACATGAATGGATTGAATGCTTAAAAGAATGCAACAATGAAACCACAATGGCCCTTTAAACAAAAGAGAACATGAAGGGGATATTGGGGTACACAGTTAAAAGAGTCACGCCATGTATCCCCGACAGTTCGGCGCTTGGCAGAGGCACTTGACTCCACTTTCATCAGACTCATCAGTGTTGAAATTGTAATCAAATCTGCAATCACAAAAAAGGTTTACACATCAGTGAAGTACCGAGAAATAGTTTGATGCTATGCTAAAATAAAATACAGAATACGTCACAAGTGATACATACGTCAGCTCTTGACCAGCAGGAATGTCCTCTTTGGCTACGAACACGATTTGATTCGTCTCCATAATCCTTGCATAGCAGTTAGGCTGACACTGCACCAAGTAACAATAATTACAAGTTTTTATCAGTGTCAAGAACTAAAATAATTGAGAACTGGATATCAGGTTCAAACGCATACTAGATGAAAAAAAAGAAGAAGGAAAGAGCATTAGTATACCGAGTGATTGATGAGCCGTGCTATGTTTCCTTTCTGGGTAGCGTCCAATACAAACTCCTCACTGATTCTAAAGAACTGCAGAAAAATGTAATAAAAATGCTATATCAACCAAAATTGGAGTTAAAATTACAAAGAACCAAAATAGAGCAAGAGTGTACAACTCACATAACAATCTTTATTCTCCGCCCGATAACGCGCCTCCCTAGCATCACTAACACTGCACCGAATTTGCTCACCACGATACTCAACTATCTATAAAAAATAAATACAAAATGTTTATAAATTTTGGAACAAATGCACTTTCAGTGATCCATTTAGTATTAAATAGTGTTTGGTAAATACTTAAGCAAAAGAAGAGAAAATTACCATTTCGCCGCATTCAATGGGTCTACGAGCAAAGAGTCCCCAGCCATGAATGCCGGATTTGCCCCAGCATACTCTGTGGTTTTCTTTTCTCTGTAATACATTATACCAACAGACCAAATCAAGAAAAATAACAGAACGCATCAAAGAGGTGCAGAGAAATATTGTACTGGCAAAATAACCTTCAAGTGCTGCATACGCTCATCAAATGTGGCGAACTCGGTTGGATCCAGTTCTTTCTGTTAATTTATAACAATTAAAGGGGTTAATGACAGTACATACATATGCTAAGGTAAATACAAAAGCAGACAGATATTATCAGATGATTACCGGAGGTACATTGAGGCTCTCAATTGCCTCCAGAGAGTGTTGACGTGGCCCCATTGTGCGGTGAGGAACAGCCTCCTCTCTTTTCCTCTGAAAGGTGAAATATTACAGGTTATGTGAAAAACTAGAACTAGATTTTTTCAGATTGCACTAGGAACTAAACTGTGGTCAACAATATCAAATAAGAACTACACTGATAAATAAGGAAGAAACTGCACAAAGCAAATCTATTGAATAAAACAAGACATAATGTTAGCTAAAAGCTCAGATGAAGAAAATCTGGTGTGCTCAAAGCAAATAAAAAAGACATAATGTCCTAGAAACACCAATCTGATCATATAAATCATGATTTAGATGGCACAACTTCGGTAAGTACCCCATCAAAGAGCCGAGTTTGATATTGCTCAAATCCTAACCTCTACACATCTCCAGCAATTTTTGGATTCCAATGTGCCCATAACTACTTCGTATATGGCAGAATAACGCACACTCCCCGCAAGCATTAGAAAAGAGTTCCTACAAGTCTGGCCAAAAAAAAAAAAGTTACCTTTCTATGTGTCTTTTGGTAAACACGGCATCTGGCACAACCTTCCTCAGAACTTGTCGATGGTAAATCCGTCTCAGGGCAACTTGTGCTTTGGTTCTCAGTCTCCCTCCAGACAAGCCTCGAGGAGCTCGGTCTTGCATTATTTTTCTGAGACCTCATGCTTGAGAAAACTGTTTCTTCTGTGCGGAGAACCAGTGCGTTGTTCTTATTAACATCTCTGCAGAAGAATAAACACGTCAGCCAAAAATGTGCTTGGCAAAATGCGATAATAAACCAATGAAAAGGGAAAAAAAGAAGATAAAAATATAAAAAATACCCATGATTCGGACAGTAAGAATCAAAGCGTGATATCTGCTTGCCATGGCTCACGTAGGTGTGTAACTGAAACCAAAATATAAGCCATGGGAAAAGGTGATTTGAACAAAGCAAGAACAAAAGGAGAACATCAATCGTGTTCTTTTTTTCATGAACAATCCAAACATTTTGACAATCAAATGTACCATAAAGCATTGACAGCCCATATAAATCTCAATCAACTACTTGTACACTGGTGACTTAAAATTAAAAAATAATTAGACAAATAAATAAACAAATTCTTAAGATACCTCCATGCGATATCCAGCCCTTGATGCACACATTGCATGATAGTAAACATTACACTTGCAACATTTTGTGCACGCGCCATGGACTTGCTCACATATCACACATTTCTACAAATAAGAACCCAAGTACACTTCAGTTTGTCATATAAAAAAACTATAAGAATAAAGATTATATGGTTCTGGTCACAATAGGTTTATTGTGTATCTATTTTCTTGTCCCTCACAGTGCTCCATATCAGCTCAACAAAGATTAAGAAGCTCCAAAATAATTGTAAAAAGGGAATTTCCTGTTCACGGCTCCAGATCTGGTACTAAGCTATATTTAGCAATAACCAGTATAACCAGCACAATATCAGGAATAATGACCACTCTCTCCCAAAAGGAAATTAACAACAATAATAAATTAAAAAAGTGGAAAGTGATTAAAGAATGAATGAAGTAGTTAATTAAAAAAATAGTAACCTTCTTGAAAGAGTCTAAAGGCACACTTAGTACCCCAACAGCAGGCTCCATGCCATTAGGATCACGGAATGTCATTTTGGGCTGAAACCATGTGCATGTCACATGCACCCAAAAATCACCCACATCAGTTCTCTTAAGCGCACCTCCTGTTATATTATTATAAACTATTATGCAATCACATATTTCATACCTAAGCTTGTAAATTAATGATTACAAAAAGTTGATAACATATGGGCTTCAATCACTCAAGCTGCCTTTTCTAACAAGCACATAAATTCTTTTTTTTTTTTAAGTACCTTTGATGGGGCATAGACAGCAGTGTCTCTTCACCTGAAGTTCCTCACAAGCTCTACAAACCCAAGATGTAAGGTCTTTCACATCTCTTGCACCATAGCATTCCTGATGCACAGCCACTTGGCATCTGAAATTACAGCAAAAATATTTAAAAATGTATGAAATTATTTTCATCATACCCTATTTTTTAAATGCCCTCAAAATATATAACATGTTCTGCACCACAAGCCTAAGAAATTTGCATTCGCTCTGAAACTAATACATGGCCAAAACTTATCTTCCAATTTCAGAATCACAGCTTGGCCAGGTTTTAGCATGATACAAAAATCAGCATGGCTTCAACCAGATCAGGATCTGCTCACAAGTTTATCTAGTAACATGGGCTCCATATATTACTATATTAGCAAATGCAGGTGTGAAACTGTGACCTCCTGGTTGTCAACCTAACACCTCACCACTTGGGACAGTAGACATTAATTGCTCGGTTTTAGAATGGACAGAATTTTTCTATTAGTGAATGAATGACATCATCATGGTAGCACAGTGAGTAGTTTATACTTTCTAGGGAGACAAACATTACTACTGAAAAAATTAAAACCAACTATGGACAAAAATGATGCACTAGGAGGAGAGAAGCACCTCAGCTCCTTGAAAAGCATAGAAGGTACCTGTTGCATATTATAATTTTATTGTAGTCCCAGTCTTCAATCCACCGGCAGATGGCACACATTTCAGTAGTCCACCTTGCATGCACTGGCGAATATGGCTCTAAAAGAATTACAAAACAAGCCAAAAATGAAGTTAAGTGCTATAGTAAACATCAATATCAAGGAAATTTCAGGACCTTATTTAAGTATATATAATACTGAGGTGTTTCGTATAAAAAAAGAAGTTTTAACATATGCATAGCTAAATGGTGCATAAGAATTTTATATAATCTGTACCTTGAAGCAACTCCTCAACCTTCTGTTTCATTGTGATTGGAGCATTTCTTTGCGTAGTCTTTGCAACACCGGGTTTCTTGCCAGTCAACTATAAAAAACCATAGTTAATAAAACAAACAAACGTACAGGTTAGATATATACAACGTAAGATCACAAATTGAGATGACTTTTTCAACTGTAGGCTTGAAAACTGTTCATCTAGGTAAGACAAGTCAACCCAACTCACTTACCACAACTATTCATACCTATAGACAGGCTGATGGGTTGGAAAATGGTTGAGACTTCTTACCAAACTGACAGCTTGGATCAGTCGGGTCAGGTCACATCGCCAAGGCACAACACAACATGACCACTCACCGATTATTATTGAAATACTCGTGGAAAAAAACAAACATCACAAGTACCCAATGGTAACATTTAATGCAAGTATAAATAGTCTGGAGGAAAACCCAGGCCATTATAATCATTTTGACCAGGCCCTACACTTACAGATCCATGTCATGAGTTAACAGTTTGGACCGAGTCTGCATTTTTCTGATGCACTGGCTGATAGGACTATTCATTTAAGAGGGGATATGTTGACGATAAAACCTCATAGACAACTGTGTCAGCCAACAAAATGGTTACAGGATCAATAATAAGAAGGGATTTGATAGACAACCATTTTGTCAGTTATTATGTTTGTGAAATTAAGTTTGTTTTCAGTACACCCTACAGAATTATTTGAATAAAACTCATTGGCTCCCCCACCACCCGTAGCCAACATGGCTAATCCAGTTTATCAGTGGAGGTATGTTAATTCTTCCAAGTGTGCTAAAAAAAATTTTACATAAAATTTCAACAAATACATACCAGGTCGTCTAACTTGATGTCAGTGCCTTTGACCTTGACAATAATCTTCCAGTTTTTCCTTCTGGAACCAGTATGACTCTCAAACCTAGCCGGGGTTAGCTTTGTACCATTGCATTGACTGCAATTGCACAGGATCCTGACATAGAACAATCAGTCCAAATCAAAAGTTAAGATCAAACAGATATAATCATTTGGATAGTATTGCTAAGTTGGTATTATATATGATGCCAGTCATCAGTGGTAATGTACATATGGGTAACTACCAAATGCAATCAAGCTCAATTAAAAAAAAAACATACAATTAAGCTTCAAGTTAACTAATTTTGAGGCTCAATCAACCCTCAAATGTGAAACCTTTTTGGGCTTGGCCACCTACTCGGGCTAAACAAAATGTATTATTCAGTTAAGCAAATTGCTAGCATGATTATACTTCTGTTTTATGTATTTATATTGTTAGTGTTTAAACAGTAAATATATGCAGGAGATATAAAAAAATAACTGAGCACAAGTGCTAAAAACTCACATATGCTCTTTGCGCAAATAGAGCCCTTCATAGTCATCAATGTAAACAGGAGTTGTGTCATGTAATTCCACTTTTAAATTTTCGTTCTCACACCTGCTCTCAGAAAAAGTGAAAAAAGGAGAATGCCATGAAATAAATGCAAAAAATAACAAGTTCTATCAATCAAAATAAAGCAAAATTTGTATTTAATAAAAATATCAGATAAAATAACCAACCTAGTTTCATCAATAGCACTAGGAATTACTGTAGTAGCCTTCATTTTGCCTTTTGCCATGCATGCAGGGCAGAAGTATTTAATGTTTTTCAGCTCCTTCAAAGAAGAAGAAAATTAATAGTAAAATTACAGAGGGTTACACTATCAAATCAGTACCAAACAACCAATGACCTTTAACATGCCCATCCATGACTAGTCCATTTCATAACCTGATTATCCAGGCATGTATAATAATACCATTTTACCAGTGTCAATCATGCCTATCAGCCTAGTACAATAAAGGTAACCAGAATACTTAAAATTCACATAATAAATGCAAGAAGAGAAGAATGGCAAACCTCTTCTGTGTATGTTTTTATGCACTCTGTGTGAACCCAGATCTCACACCCGTCACATTGAGTCTAATGAAAATTGCACAAGAACCACAAAGATGAGTAAAAAAAATGACAAAAACATAGACAAGCTAAGAATGAATTATAAATTTGTCCTTTTGGGGTTTTAAGTTTTGTTTGTTTCATGTTTTCTGGAGAACATGTTTAAAGGTCCTACTTATCAAGTACTGCTCACATATATTGAGTACCAATAAGGGATCGTACCCATGAACCTGTGTAATAATTGTTAGAAGCTAAAGGTACTTACAAAGGATCCCCCATCTGTATCGTACCAGACTCTCTCGCACACACCACAATACCGCCTTTCCTTGTATAGCTGCACAGCCACCAAACCAAATATATAAACAAAACAGGAAAACCTTATGTTAAAAGACGATGCAATATTTGTATGTCAAAGAAATACATGTTCTAAATAGATCATGAAAACGTGTGTTTGTGTTTACAACTTTACATGCGCCAATTTTGTATCATTTAAATGTTCGAGTCAATCTGACAAATATATTTTTTTTTTCTTCATGAAAAAGATGATTCTATAAGCTTCTAGAAGCACATTAAGGGTAAAGCAGTAAAAAGTGCAACTGACCTTGCTACATGCTATACATAGGTGCTGATCAGACTCAGACTTCCTATTCTTTGTGAAAGAAATGGTTCTTCCACAGCCTTTGCATGTTCCGTTACCACCCTGAAGACAACAAACAAAATTTCCAGTTCAGAAAGCCCGTCCCAAAATTAAATGCTTTGAGAAAAGTTATAGTATCAAAGATGAATTTCATATCCATTTAAAAGATTAAAAGTAGAAGCATAAGTATTTCTTACGTTAGAAGAACCTTCTTGGCCCTGGCTTGATCCAGGGACAGAATCACTGTCTGCTGGCCCCTGAGCAGAACGAGATCCGAGCTCAACAAAGCCACGCTCAGCCAAAAATGCTTCCTCTATAGCAGCTACAAACCTGGCTCTGAGCTTACCCGGTTTCTGGCCTTGAAATCTGCAAAATAAAACAGGAAAATAGAAAACTTACTACTTCGGATAATAAATTGACACATATTACCACAAGATGTGACAATTAGCTGCATACCTGTCTACATTGTCTAGAAAAGGAAATATCATTCCTGCTTTCACCCATCCGTAGTCCTATGCAAAAATAAAATACGAAAACTTTAAAAGAGTAGCTCCAGAAATAATTAAATAAGACAGTGCACCTCGATTGTTGTTTTCTTTTAATATTTTTGTTTTGGTAACCCGCTTGTTTTGCTTCAGAAATTAATAATCACATGCGGAAAAGAAAAAGAAAACATAGGAACTTTCACATACCCTGTTTCCATTGGCTGAACGGCCGAAGTACATCACACAGATTGCACTGGGGACACATGCATTGAGCACCACCTCTGGCGCATGCTCTCTCGGGTCTATGACAATGGCCGGCCAGGGGGGACTTGTCTTGCTGGACTTCGCCCATACCACCTCTCCCACCTCTAACTCCTCTAGCAAGCACGGATCATCTCTCTTTCTTGATTCCGTCACTCTCTCTTTCATGCGCGATTCTTCATTGACAGCATCGTTTTCAGGAAAAATGGCGTGTTTAGGCACAATAGACTTCAATTTGGACTTTTTAGGGACCAAAACAATGTCGCCATTCGATGAGTTATCTTCTTTAACAGAAGAGTCCTTGAAGCGAGAAGGAACAGCCCTCGCTCGGGTCCTCGAGCTCCTCCCCCCAGCCTCCACCTCATCTTCGGCACCAAATACTGACGTGTCGGGTGTTACTTGGACCGTATTCGGCCTCATTCTCTTTTTGTAGGGTTCATCACCGCCGGTGGGGCCGTCGCCGGAGGAGGAGGTGGGCCCTTCCGCCTTGCAACGCTTTAGACTCGTTATCTGTGTTCGCAATTCCCGCTTTATTAGCATCATAATTCATAGAAAACCCTAAATTAACAAAGCAGGCGCAACAACAAGAAAACCCCAGAATCGGAGATGATTTAGGCCGTATTTGGGACAAGCATTAGTGACGCGACTAGTGGTTTTGAGTTGGTTCGGTCGAGATTTGAGACTTGAGATTTCAGATTTCAGATTTGCGACCGTCGTCAATTGGAATTCGCGTCTAATTCGAGTTTGGCTCCAAATTTGGGGTTGGGAGGTTCGCTCCAAAAAATTTCGACTGGAAATAAAAGGTAGGAGTAGGCCGAGGGGGCCAGGAACTCGAGTGCGTATCCTCTGAGATACCTCAACTTTTGCGTGACCGACGTGTACGGTGACTATTCGGGATAGCGTAGGGGCCAGTAATATTTGTGCTTTGAGATTTGTGTATAACGTATTGAACGGTTGAGATATTCTGAAAAAACACTCAAAGTTTGAGATATCTCAGAGGATGCGAAATTTCAGGAACTCAGGATGGCGTTACATCCCAGAGATTTGTGAATTCAGATCCATCGCGGCGGTACCGGACCGTGTAGAATGAGATCTGAGTCGTTTGTTTTATTCTGGCACGAGTTTTATTCAAATAGGCTTCCCAGATTTTGGTCCCCTGAGAGATTCTAGACAGTCCGGTACCGCAGAGTATCTCCAAGATTTTCGTGCTTTATTCAGATCCTCCCCAGTTTAAAACTTCAGGTCTCTCTTTTCTTCATAAAGTTTGGGATAATATTACATGATTACACGCACGGTTTACATCGAACTGGAGATAATCGATGGTCCAGTTATTTTTTGGTTTCCAAGAGAAGAGGAGTCGTAATATGAAATTACTTGAAAAGGCATGGCCCATGGGCTTTACTGAAAGAACAAAATATTTCTTTTAGTATCCTAATGGGCCGGGTGCATTCTACCAATCTACCCCACGCACAGTGCACGCTTTTGCGGCCTACATGTTGCTGACGTGGGATAGAACATGGATTTTACCCGTGTACCCCTATTTTTTTTTAAATATAATATTCTCAGGTATGCTTAGTACGTAGAAATAAAAAATTAAACTCGAACTTCTGATGAAATGTAGCCAAATTGTATAACTACGTGCATAGCTTTCGTTAATTGCAGTAATGATAAGTTGCATGTAGATAAAATTTGGTGGTCCCGAGGAAACAGATATCTTTCGGAAAACCAAGATAAAATTTAATGGTTGCTATCAGCTTAATTGGCTCTGATAGTTCAAAACTATACTAAGGGTGTGCTCTAGAAGGAGGGACACGGAAGAAAGAAAGGGGACAATCACTATGCGAGGGAGACGCTCACCTCAGACTGACTCTGCCTGACAGTTTCTCCTGCTCCAAAAGAGAAGAACCGGAGAGGGAGCGGAGGTGAAGGAACACTGTTCAGAGGTTCGCATAGTGTTGATTTTTGACGAATTCTGTCACCTCCGATTTGGAGTGTAAAATTACTGTTGGGAGGTTGTCTCACCCTCGATCTCTCTCCTTCCTTCCCTTTAATAAGCAGTTTACCCCTCTAGAACGGAGCACAGCCTAAGAGAGTGCGATTTTAATACTATACGGATACAACTTGTGAATACTTCACAATAATAGATCAAGAAATTCTTACCTTATACTCATAATAATTAAATCGACATGAAAAAAAAGTGAGGTTTTTAATCATAGAACTTTTGACAAATTCGCATCTAAAGTTGGATCTAAACTGTTCAATCTATTGTTTAAATTATGAAGTTTTAAATTTGTTCGCACAAATCTGATTTTGGATAAAAATTGTCTAAATTTCTTTGAAAAATTAAACCCGATTGTCTTAGAAAGGAATAATGGAATGTTATCAAAGGACCCAGTAAGAAATAATTAATAACACATGCCAACCACAAGAAATTGAAGGCAAAATGCAGATCTCTAAAAGAAATATTTGCCTTCTTGAGCCCTTTACGGTAAAACAACAGCAATGCAAGATTTTGGACAAACACTAATTAAGCATTTAAGGGAAATATGTGCATGAAAAAATTTACAAATATGAACACCTCAAATTACCATATCAAATTAAGATCAAGAGGAAAAAATCAATACATCTACATATTACCAAGGGAAAAAAAACTAACTAGAAAATTTTGCAAATTTAAATAAAAGACATCACACTAAATCTTAAACAAAAAATTAGCAAAAGAAGTAGAAAATTCTTACGGATTGATTTTCTTCTTGGTTAGAAAGACGAACTTTGCCCTTACGAACCATAGTGATTAATGAAAGAAGTTCTTCAAATATCTCTACTTAGGAATTCTAAATCTCTATACGAACTCGGAAGAGTAATATCGCCGTGTTTGAGCAAAGAAGATGGTAGGGTTTGATATAAAAACAGTGGAGCGGAAAACTCGAGGAAATTAGGTTAACAAAAGCATGAAGGCATAGAGTGCCAGTTGTCGGAAGCCGCAGTTCGAATGACGTGTCGATAAAACTTAAAATTTACTATGTTGCTATGGAACGGGTATATGGAAAAGAAGGCATTGTTGCTTCAATTAAATGAAATAAGAAACGGCAAAAACACATTCAATGAATGTTGATCACGTGATAAACACGCCTTTCAATTACAATTAGGACGAAAAATCAGCTAAAAGTTATCGAACTTGGAAATTTCAAATCCCTACACAAACTACAAAGCGCATATATGCGCTTCTTATCTCGTTGTTAATTATTTTGTGCTTTGTTAACAAAAATGGAAGTTATTTGTGCTTCTTATCTCATTGTTTTGCAATAAGCATGGATCACAGGGTTATATTTGTAAGTTTTAAATTTGGGTAAAGATTTTAATAGAGCAACTTTGACTTCATGCAACGCAAAAATCATATACAGTGTTATTTTCATACTACAGTAATGTGTTGTATGTAGCCGAAATTGCTCTATTAAAATCTTTAACCTGAAATTTCGATGCTCCGATAATATGTTGACAAAATTTGAATTTTTTCCCTTTTGCTAGGAAATGGGTACATAAAAAAATAACACCATTCAATTTGTTATACGAAATATTGTAAAAAGACGTTCGATGATTGCTGACATCGTGATAAATCATTTTTAATTATAATTATGATAAAAAAAAAAAAAAGCATCCAAAAACGAAACAACTTACGTGGAAGAAGTCAAAGAGAAAAACTAAATTCTTAATTCTTTTAATAGACTTGTTCAATTAGTTTTATAATTTAAAATTTTGTTTGAAATCAAATTGCATAAAAAAAATTATATTCTTTTGAATATCAAGAAATCCATTAATTTTCAAGAATCGTGAATCATCTAATAGCAATGGATTTTTTGTCCAAAAATAATTAAAAAAATGTAAAACATAAAATCTAGTTCCCTAAAAGATAGATTTTATATGTATTTTTAATTTTTTGTTAAAAAAAAGGATATGGATCAAACTCTCAAGTGTAAAATTTTAATATGGAAAAAAATATTACTAACTTTAAATTTTCTTCACAGTTGACTAAGAAAAAAAAACTCTTAGAACCGTTGGTTACTCAAAAGTCGAGAATTCGACTCCTCTTCACAACTTTGCAGCCTCTACAAAGATTTTTTCAAAAAGAAAAACTATAATTTTTCTTTTAAATGTTCAGATAAAAAACAATCGAAAATTGAATAAAATCCCCTGATTTGGCTACACAAACACACAACTATAGTATTGTTGCGCCCAACATGTAGACTACAACCCGCGTGGATCTTGAATTCACATTTTCTCGGATCCAGGATTTTCATTAGGGGTTGGGCAAAAAAAATATTGAATCGGGTTCAAATAGCTAATTGGGTTCAAATCCATTAACTAATTGAGTACTCGATAAAAAATAATGCTTTAACTTGTACTTTCCAATGCTTTGACTAGTAATTTCTGATGCTCTAACTTATAATTCTAATTACCAATAAAAAATCTACAAATTTATTTAATTTTAACTTTGAATTTAACCCAAATTACAAATCAAACTTTCATAGGGGGGCAAAAGAATTTTCGGGAGGGGGGACAAAATCAGTCGAAACTGGTAGATCTGCACTAAAACTCAAAATCTAAAGAGACAGCTTACCCCCTGAAACCATGTGGGTTCGCCCCTGCATGTAGTGACGATTGACGAATTCATATCATCTGAGGTAACAAAATATTTTTGTTTAGATTGGGATCGAACAATTAGAATTCGGATCAATCCGATCTGAGCTGTAATACACAGTGTTTTTTTAATATTCATGCAGATTTCTGATTGAACGGTCTGAATCGAAATAGAAATATTCTGTTACGTAGGGCGATGTGATTCATATGAATTCAGCAGTGCCATAGTAACAAATGAATAATTCGGGTTCGGTTCGGCAGGGTCAAAAATTCGTGATTGGGGAATAATTCGGGTATAATTCGGGAATGATTCGGAATTACAATACGAGACCTTAGTGCATATTTAATTCATCACCAATGATTTACTATACAAAATACTGTTTGTTTTGCCACAGAAAATCAATGTAGTAAAAAAGTAGTGGCCAGTGGCCACATGGGGTGCAAAGTACTCATTCACGTGGGTGCCAAAAAGAAGAACCACCCTCCCAGCAGCTGTGCGCGAGAAAAAAGTGAGAAAAACGCGAAAAAAACTCGTAAAATTCGTAAAATTTGCGTTTTATTCGGTCAAAGATTCAGTCAACGAATAATACGTCATTCGGTTCGGAAACACTCCAAAAACATTTTATTCGCAAATTAAACGCAAATAAAACGCGTACCTTGTTACTATGGCAGTGACGCTGCAAGCTTCACGATGCCAGTGAGTCAGCAGTGACATTTCAGCAATCATTATCTTAATCTGTTCTCCAAACTGTTTGTAATTTACTATAGCAAGAGCCGACGTCCAAAGTTACTGGATTTGGATCCTCTGTGGCAGGATTTTTTATTTTTTATAAACTATCATCAAACAAATAAAAAATCGCAACCGGATTGATGACTTAATTTTTTTTATAAAAATCATTATTACCAAGTTCCGATATTCACTTTTGAATTTTGAAATTCAATTCCGGTGTGGACTTTCCTACCCGGTTAAAAGTTTTGCAACTTATTTGTCAAATATGTATGAATTAAAAGTCCTCCAACTTATTTTTTATGAAATACTGAATTTTGAACCTATCTGCTCTCTTACAATATTTTTTTCTAAACATATGTTATTTTCTATGATAATTTTTTTTGTTCTCTTGTAATATGTCCCATAACAATGCACTCGCACAATACTAGTAATTTATTAACAACATTATATATTTCTTTCACTAAATTTAGATTACATTTTTTTTACAAGTGCTATGTTAACAACGTCGCCACATCATTATTAAGCTCCGCATTTTATAACAATTATACTAGGGTATTTTCAAAATATTGGCATATTTGTACTTAACAAGACCATAATTCTCATGACAGTGAAACGCTACATGATATGATTCTTTAGGAACAGCCGCACGGAATCTGATTAACCTCATGTCGTTAGAGCTAGGGCCTGTGTGGGTGTTCATTGGGTCCGGTTTAGTCGGTTTTGAACCGAACCGAATTAGTTTGGACCAAACGGTTCAGTTTTTTCGGTTTAATGGTTCGTTTGGTTTGCTTTTTAAAACTGAATTATAATTTCGGTTCGGTTCGGTTTGAAAATTTTCAAAACCGAAATAACCGAACCGACCGAACTTTTATATATTATGAATTTGGTTCAGACCGTCCCGATTTATTTCTTAATACCCCGGTTTATTTCTTAATCAATTGCTTTAAATACTTCGGTTTATTTCTTAATATCTCGGTTTATTTTTTAATATACTTCGGTTTATTATAAATCAATTGCTTTAAATAAAAAAATAAATTTTTTTGGTTTGAACCGAACAAACCGAAATAAAACTTTGGTTCGGTTCTTCGGTTGCAATGCTAAATCGGTTCGAATTATAACTCTGGTTTGGCTAGAGCCAAACAATGGCAATTCTGATAATTATGAAAAACCATGGGCTTTGTCCTGCGCTGTTCCTGCTCGGCCCCTCCGACCATTAAATTGACGCGCCGAGGCTCTCTTCTCGTGGCCTCTCTCTCCGTCTCTCTCCCCAAAGCGATGGCGTTCGAGAAGATCAAGGTGGTGAATCCGATCGTCGAGATGGACGGTGAGTGTACCTCCACGTGTCCTCTCGCTCCTCTTAGATTGATAGAATACCTTAAGCAATTTATAATTTAATTGGTACTTATTACTCTGATAATCAGGCCATCTATCTCAATTAATGGAAAATAATGATGTTAAACTGTTAAGCAAACTTCAGTTTTGCAATTTTAATTTAATTTTGTATGTGTTTTTTTTGTCTCAGTCAATTTTTTTTTTTTTTTTTTTTTATGTTTATTCACACAGGGGATGAAATGACCCGTGTAATTTGGAAACAGATTAAAGATAAGGTCAGGAATTTTCTTTAACTTTTACTCATCTAATTATTTATTTTTGATGTAATGTTATATATCCAAAGCAAAAGAAAGGGTCATAACTCATAACAAGCGTTTTTATCATTTTTTAAAATAATTTTGTTATTTCTTGTGGGCATTTCAGCTTATATTTCCGTTCTTAGACTTGGATATAAAATACTTTGACTTGAGTCTCCCCAACCGGGATGCCACTGATGATCGAGTTACAATAGAAAGTGCACATGCTACACTTAAGTAAGACATCAAATTTATTTCTATTTTTTGCTTCTGTTGGTAAATTTTGCAATGTTGCATTTATCATTTTCAGCTGTTTGCAGATAACACCCTAAATATGTCATACTTATTCGGATACCAACTTTTTTGATATATTTGCAAATAGCATTGAGCTAATATGATTGAAAAAGTATATTCTTAGATGCTGACAATTTTGCTCCTATTTCTATTAACTAAGTGCATGGTTGGAAATGAATACCAAAGTGGAATTGAGTGGAAAAGGTACTGAACACATCTGGAATTAGGAGGATTAGAGAGCAATGATGATGGAATAGAAAAATAAGGAATAAAGCAGAAATTTTGTAATTAGACCCCCAATCTTACAATTTGACCCCGCTCTATTCCAATCGGATGGAATAAGATATTCCATGAGGTTGTGGCGGGGATGGTGTATCTTATTCTATAGTTGGAATAAAAGATATTCCACCGGCTTTGGTATTAGGTATATTCCACTTTGCGTAACATGAATGGAATAAAGTGGAAAAGCTCTCTATCACTATTCTCTTTCATTTTTGCCGAGTGCTATCTGAGATTTCATATGTATTGTTTGGAGTTTGTATTTAATATTGAGAGCAACTTGTTGAAGTTAAGACGTAAAAGTCAGGAGAAAGCTAACTATTCTTTATTGCTTTAATTGTTGGGCTGTACTTATAAGTAATCCCAAACGAAGTTGTGTTTTCTGCTTTCACGAGAAATGTTTTTCTTTCATTTCACTTTTCTTGTTTTTGAAAATACAACAAGGTCTTGGATGCGATTTGAAAAATGGAAGGATAGTACTTCGTGGATTATTAGCACAACCTTAGATGCTTGAATTTTTCATGATTGTTCTTGTTATTATGTTTGTGTCATTTGCTACTAGTTGCTGTTACTCTCAAGTCTCAACGTGTACTCTTTTTATATTTGACTAATAATTTAGTAGTCTCTTTTCTGTATAAAAAGATATTAGGAAAAATTTTCTTTTGTGGAACTTGATTCCCTAATCTTGTTTTTCAGATATAATGTGGCAATCAAATGTGCAACAATCACCCCAGGTAAAATAATTTTATATTTTACAGTTAAACAATAAATTGAGTTACACAGCTGGTCCTTGAAGTGCCTCTCTTGATTTTGGTCTCCAAAGTTGCCATTATGGTCACCAGACCTTTCAATTCATGTCAATTTTGCCCTTGCCGTAACTTTCCAGAGTAAAGGGAATAAATATGTTGGCAAAGAAAAATGAATGAAATCTTAGCTATACTTGTACTAACACATCACTTGAGAACATATGTTTCAATAAAATCATGCTGTATTGTGTATGTAAGAAATCAATAGATTTGCTCCATGATTTCAGTGAAAATTGCTACATTGGTACAATCTCCAAAGTTTGGGAGACCAAAACATAAACTGCATAATATTTTAGGGACCTAGTAATTTAATCTAAATGTTAATCTCTTTTAACTGATTTGTAACTTCCTAATTGTTGTAAAAAAATAGATGAAGCTCGCGTTAAGGAGTTCAACTTAAAGTCCATGTGGAAGAGTCCAAATGGAACGATACGAAATATCTTAAATGGTTTGATGCCCTTATTTCATTTTGACTTGTTCCATCCTGTAAAATCAGAGTAATTATAAATGTAATATTTTTTTATTTTCTATTAAATTATTATTTTTCCCTCCAGGAACTGTTTTCAGAGAACCCATTGTATGCAAGAATATTCCTCGGCTTGTCAAAGGTACAAACAAACCATTTCATACTTTATAGTAGTTACCAATATATGATGCAGAATCATTTGCTTGGAGAATGTATTAAAACTTCAGGAAGCAATCAAACTCGTCATGTTGAACTGCTAATAAAATATATCAGCTGATATCTCCAGTAGAAACAATATACACCGCATTACATAGATTAATGACTTTATTATTTTTTTTGTCCAATTCTAGGTTGGGAAAAACCTATATGCATTGGAAGGCATGCATATGGTGATCAATATAGAGCAACTGATCTAGTTACTAAAGGACCCGGCAAGCTTAAGCTAGTATTTGGTTAGTTAATTTATATTTTTTAGCATCTCTTTAATTACTCTTGATCTGTTAATTTGTTTTTCTTATTCAAGATTAAGGATGCTTTTCAGTGTCTCGTTTTTAATTCTAATTGTTATTTTTAAAGAGGGTAAGGAGGAGAGTGTGGAGCTGGAGGTGTTCAATTTCACAGGAGCTGGGGGAGTAGCTCTGGCTATGTACAACACTGATGAGGTATATTAAAATCTGATAGTTTCTTATACTTGCACTACAGAACTTCCTAATTATCTTGTTGCAAGTTGCACCTAACATTTACTGAATTTCCATTTTAATGTTTGCATCCCAGTTTGTGCTTATGTTTTTTTTTTTTTATTTAACACCCAGCATTTAAGAGAAGTTGGTAGGTCAACTATAGAACATGGCCATATTGCCTTTATTAATTTTCAATCATGGCTTATACTGGAAAGAGAAATTTTCAGGATATCTAGTTGGTTCTAAAAAAAGAAGAACTATTTATATTCAAAACACCTTGTTGTGATTTTGAGTTATTCTGTAAATTGTCTCTTTAACATAATATCTACTTTCCTTTTAGATGGTATGATTATCGGGAGGGGAAAATTTGTCAAACAGTCAAAGTACAACATACCTTGTTGATCTCAATAAATTGACAGTTATATGTTTAGGTTTTTATTTTGTAATTATGTAATGTGTAGACAAGGATGCAAAAATTGAGAAATAGCACATGTTCTTAAAATTGAGCCAAGGCTTTCCATAATTTGAACCTACATCTTTCTTTTGTCTTTTTTACGAATCCAGTCAATTCGTGCTTTTGCTCAAGCTTCAATGAACATGGCTTATCAGAAGAAATGGCCACTCTATCTTAGTACCAAAAATACTATTCTCAAGAAATATGATGGAAGGTGATATAGATAAAAAAGTCAGATTAGTAAAGTGCCTGTTTTATTCTCAATTATTGTTTAAGTTCTTCGATTATATATTGATTAAATAGGTTCAAAGACATTTTTCAAGAAGTCTATGAGAAGGAATGGAAGTCCAAGTATGAGTCAGCGGGAATATGGTATATCTATTTCTTATATAATTCTACGGAGGGTAATGGGTCAGGTCTGGTCAGTATTATTTTGTGCAATTTTGTTAACTGGATGGGACCTGAATATGTGATCAATCTTCATAATGGGAATTCTTTTTTTACTTTTAAGCCCTGTTTTTGTTGTTTGTTGGTCCGGAAACTTAATGGCCGGTTTGGGCTTGAAACTGAATAAATTTGTCAGTTTTTAATTGTTAGCCTGCAACTGTACCCCACCTCTGACCAACCCATGCTTGACCTAAATTGGACATAGCATTCTGCATGGCCATTCTTAAGAGGGTCAGATAAGGTTGGATCAATGTTTGCGTTACCTAAATCACATAATTATCTGTCGTCTAGGCTGATTTATATTTCTTTTTAATTTTTTTCCTTTTTTTGTTTTAAGGTATGAACATCGCCTTATAGATGATATGGTTGCTTATGCATTGAAAAGTGATGGTGGCTATGTGTGGGCTTGCAAGAATTATGATGGAGATGTACAGAGTGATTTCTTGGCACAAGGTTCTAGATATGATTTAGAATTCAATTTTGGTTTCTTTTGCAAATTTACACTTGATGTTTTCTTGTACCTGCATATAGCACCCAATATTTCTTACATTTGCAATCGACACCCATCATTTTGGAGATGATTGATAGCTTAGTGTTATGAATAAGAATAAGCCTTTAAAAATTCGCAAATTTGCCCATTAATTCTACTTGCATTTCTTTTTTGCCGAGCACAAATTGAATGAAAATCGAGTCAATTGTGTTAGATTTTGGGTTCCTGTTTTGCATGTTTTTTATGAACATAGATTAAGATGGACCAGTTAGTTGCAAATACAAACAAATTTCTATGTTATTTTTCAAATAATTTTGGTATACTTTGCAATGGGATCCATTCTTTTAATCTCTAGATTCTCAACTGTAGTTACTTTGAACCAAGACAAAAAGATTAAAGAAAGAAGTTACTTATGAGTGTACTAACGTCTTTACAGGTTTTGGATCTTTGGGACTAATGACATCAGTATTGGTACCTCTTCATTTCATTCTATTTTTTTTTATTGAAAGGTCATTTGAATCTGGTTAAATTGGTAATCTTGTTAAATATGTTGAAGAACTACAGAAGTACTTGGGTACTGCAAATTTTTGGATGTACTTTTTTGAGTTTTCTGTTTTCCCTTTTGTCAATTACAGATTTGCCCTGATGGAAAAACAATTGAATCTGAAGCTGCACATGGTACTGTCACACGCCACTTTCAGGTACATAAAAAAGGTGGCCAAACCAGCACAAACAGCATTGCTTCTATTTTTGCATGGACCAGAGGACTCTCACATAGGTATTCTTTGTGCATATTTAATATCAAAGTAGACTGAAAGATCTGAGAGTAAAACTCTTAATGCAAAGTTGGTTGGAGTTAAAATCATTTTTAAATGCAGGGCAAAGCTAGATAACAACATGAGATTGCTTGGTTTCACTGAAGCTCTTGAGAGTGCCTGTGTTGGAGTGGTCGAATCAGGAAAAATGACCAAGGATCTTGCTATTCTCATCCATGGATCAAAGTAATGCCATATATATATATATATTTCCATGACACTTTTAACTTTTTTGGTTACAGATAGCCCAGTCAGAAAAGAAAATGGACTGTTCATTTTGATACCTTGAATCCTTGCTTATGTTCTTTTTATTGTTTTTTGGGAACAGGTGCAGTTCAGTGCACATAAAAACTGAAGCATTGGACAAATTTTCTGTTACGTAATTATTTTTTAAAAAAAGTTCAAGGGTATTGCAGCAAGTGTCATCAGCTTTTCACTCATAAAGGAAAGAAAAGAAATAGTTGTTTTGTTATTACAGTGGATTGGTACATACTCTAATAACTAATTAGGTACATTCTCTAAGCATCTCTGGTAGGGGTGCTCAAAACGACTGATTAAGCAAAAAAATGATAAATATGTATATGATGCCATTCATTTTTTTAGTATCTTTAACAACTGGTTTTCCATTTAGTACATTATGAATATGCTCTCTTGTATGATTTGCAGGGTTAATCAGAAAGAGTACCTAAACACCACAGAGTTTATTGATGCTGTTGCAGAGGAGTTAAAACTGAGACTCCTCAAGAGATCCAAGTTGTAAACCTTTTTTGTACCATAATGGGTCTGCTTTATTCACTAGTATCAGGTAGAAGGGTCCCTTAAAACTATTGTTGCCTTCTTGTACACAGTTTAAGCTGCTTTAGTTTAATTGTCTGCTGTGTTGCAATTTTCAGGCCTGAATAAGCAGGGGCAGATCCAGGATTTTCGTCGGGGGGAGGGGGGGAGGGGGGGGGGGCAAGAAAAATATCGAATCGGATTTAAATACCTAATCGGGTTTAAATCTATTAACCAATTGGGTACTCGATAAAAAATTTATACTTTCCAATGCTTTAACTTGTAATTTATGATTCTTTGACTTATAATTCTAATTACCAATCAAAATTCAACAAATTTATTTCAATTTTAATTATAAATTTAACTCAAATTACAAATCAAAAGTCTAGAGGGGGGCAAAGTCGGTCGGAACTGCTAAATCTCTACTAAAACTCAAAATCTAGGGGGGCAGCTCTGGATACACCTGGGTCCGCCCCTGTAAATAAGCCATGGTGGTCGTACATAGGTTATGAAGCTTTCCTCGTTGTTAATAATAAGCTTCATTTTCTTTGTCCTCTGTATTTTTCTTTTCTTTTTTGAATTAAAGAAAATAACCGTACAACAAGTTCAAGGTGAGGGCTTATTATAGTTTGTACTTGTAAGCTTCCAACAGTGCTGCTTAGCAATTTTATTTTGTCAGTTTTATCCCAGGCTAATCGCAGAACATAAAATTTTAATAGTGATTTTAATAGACATTCTTTGAAACACTACATAGAAAGCAAAAGAACAAAAGTTGCCAAATAAGAGGAAAATGTGTTGTAACGTACCAGCGGTTTATAAACCTCCTCGTATTTGGAAGCAATATGCATAGCGCACATGCCAACTAGCTTGGCTTCCACCCTCACTATACTCTCTTGAGAGAGAAACCGAGAGAGAGAGGGTTTCAGGACTTAAATAAAGCTTCTGGTGCATCTCTACAATCAAATTGACCAGAGAAAATCGTACTCTCGGTGTGATTCTTGAATATGAACCCAAGTAATTGTGTGGCCGACTTTCTCCCTAAAAGTTGCATGACAGAAGAAATTAACTTTTTATATCTAATCATGTTAACTATTGTTAAAATGTGTCACTGTTCAGATAGAATTAGGAATATGCAGTCAGATCGAGTAGGCAATTTTTGAATATTATTTTAATATAAATGCACTGGGTCATTTCTAACCTGACAACGCATCATGTCTGGTTGAACCTATGAGTTTGTTGTTCTGTGAATACATGGTTGCCTTACTGCTCCTTTTCTAATTATCAAAATCTTATGAAATTATTCGGTAGAGGCTAAGTAATTAGCAGCAAGGTATATATGATAATTATAGGGCTAATTAAGGCTTCAGTAAGAATACACCAGGGCTGGGCAAAATTGCTCAAGCTCGTAACTCGCTCATTTACAACTCGCTTTAACTCGCTCATTTACAACTCGAATCAATTCCAACTCGAGTTGGCTGACTCGTTTAATAAATGAGTTGAGTTTGAGCTTACCCCAACTCCTCATTAATAACTCGAGTTACATAGAATTAGTTACAATAAATCTCAGAAATTGTTTTTGTTAAACTGCTGTATGAAAAATTGCTGGTGCTTATGTACTAAGTTGCTGTATGAAAAATTACTGGTGCTTATGTACTATTGTTGTATGAAAAATTACTGGATACTGATAAATTCTTTTACAAGTAGTATATAATTAACTGGTTAAACGAGTTGTGAGCCAACTCGAGTTGATAACGAGTTGAGTTTGAGTTGGCTCTACAACTCGTTATTACCATCCCAACTCGAGTTGACTCGCTCATTTATTTAATGAGCTGAGTTCGAGTTGGAGGTAACTCGCTCAAACTCGGCTCATTTACAACCCTAGAACACACCAAGAAGGAATCTTGTCTACCTCAACTAGCTTGTGGAAACTATGTATATCTTCGGCATACTCTTCAATTGGATCCGTCTGCTTCTCATAAGCAACCTTTTGGAAATGTTAAAAAAGAAGTACATGCTTTAGTATACTGGACTCTTAGATATGAATGAAACCATTAAGGAATAGAGATAACAAATTTGTATGGTACAGGTATGAGGCATAGACTGTACAACAAAAGCATATATACAATATATACCTTCATGCTTTCAGTTTGCTTTAAATTCAAATCAGGAATTAATTGGTCCTTTTTTTAAAACAAAAAAATAATGAAAGCAGTAAGAGAAAATGCATGCCATGCACTAGTACAGGTGTATAATATATTGTTGCTATCCAGGCTATGCCAGGAGTTCCTATTGGATTTGGTCTAGAAGGAGAAAATAATGTTTTTACTCGCTACACATAATTAAACATAAGTCATTACAAAAATGGAGAAGGAAAGAAACTTCACCTGCTTTGTGAACAGTTGATATTATTTATACTTGGAACTGAAATCGAAGGTTAAAAAACTGTAGAGAGGGATGATGCTCAGTCTCTTTGACCAGCGATGTAGTAAATTGGATAATACCTCCAGTAGTTGCCTCTGTATTGACATTTTATCTTTATTTCCTGTAAGAAATTTAATTAGCTACTCAAGGTTAGTCTTTAATTTTATAAAATATTACCTTGTTCCTTTTCCGGTTTCAAATGGAATTCAGGAAATCCGTCTCTTCAGAAATTAGAAGAAGAGGAAAGGAATTAAAGAAGAGGAGCAGAAGAGAAAGAGTAAGAAGAAGAGAGAAAGAGCCGTTTGTGTCTCTCGCTGGCTCGCTATTAACAAATATATCAACATTTAGTACATCAGCACTACCCTATCTCAAATAAACAACACAAATATATACATCAACACATATCAGTTCAACTTAAGTACCTAATTAGAACAAACAAACTAGCCCTAAATATTATGGCTGCTACTAGTACTCCATGAAGTGTGAGATCTGAGGGGTATATTGAAACAGACTGGTCTACATATATTTATGTTCTGGTATCTGGTGTGGTTGTCAAGCATATTGCAATTTAACAAGGAAAATTCTTCAACTCCATTAATATTCCGCAATCGTAGTTTGACACCATTAAAAAAATAAAAGTACTATTACATATAAAAATAATGTGCCCTATGATCTTTCAAATATTGTACTATCCTCATATAGAGACTGGTACAACGGTGAGGAAAAAGATAAATATTAATTATATATACAACAGAGCAGCACTCGGTGAATGAAAAATAAATTGAATAGCTAAGAAAAAAATAAAGAAAGAAAAAGAGAAGGCAATGACAATAAAAGCATGCTACAAAAAACTAATTAATGTGTCTATGCATTATATAAGATAAACTTCAGAACTTAAAATTTAACAAGGCATCTGATGGCTTAAGCCAACTTTACAATCAAGTAATACCGCTTGCGCCTGACACCAGATGCAAAAACAACATTTTTACTGGACACCACATCAAATTCACCAACGTAGTCTGCAATTTCTGCTTCAATGGGAGTGAGCTCAGTTAAGAATCATCACTCGGTACTACTGCTCCATTCTGTTTCTTGTCAGAGTTTGCAGATTTCTCCAGACAAGACTTCAATGCTCAGCTTCTCTCCACTGTCCCCTTTGACTTCCATCTTGTCAGTGTTGGCACAGGCATCCGTTACTGTTTGGCCTTCTTCTAAATTTTCTGACGTCACAGGTTTAAGTTCATCCGCTGTCTTCACTTCAGATGGACTCATTTCTCGTATGGTGGGAACAGAGTTATTTTGCCAACATAACAGGTTCTGTTTAGATAGAAGCGGGTTAATTTCTCCATCTGAGTCATAAGAAATTTGAGTGGGATTCCATTCAGGGATTTCTGATCTCACGTCAAAAGGCCATTGCTGAAATATTGAATGAAATCCAGCTGGCCGGGGGAGCTGAAGAGGCCAGTATGTGCTGATACTGGGTACTGGAGAAGGCCAAAGCAGGACGTTGATCATCTTACTCCACAAATCATTCTCATTATTGATATTTCTAATAAAATTAGGGTTGAAATTGTAGTTATTATTGATGTAGCTGTGCTCCCAGCCTCCATAATTGCAGAATGTACTAATCCCAGCTTGATATCCCAGCCACTGAGAGCCCCAGTATTGAAAAGGAACATCCTCGTTTTTATTCCAGCTATTATTATTTGAGAGAGTGTGCGGCACAGCAGGTCGGCTGGAACAAGTCAGGTTTTCCATCATATTATCCTTAGTATCGGGGAACCACGGCTGGGAATATCTCAGAGTATTGAGAGGATAAGTGTTTGTTCTGTGATTCTGTAAACGGAAAGGAGTGTTGGATCTTTTGAGAACAGGAGATAGTACCTTGTGCGGATATTCTTCTTGTTTTTGTTGAGATTGTTCTTCCTCTTCTCTCAGATTGTTGTTACTATCAAAGGGAAAGTATCAAACAGTGTCAAGCATTCTAAGAATGTGCCTTTTGAAAGGCATGCAAAATTTCTGGTAGGAACCATGGTACTGGTATGGACCGCCGGCTGGTATGAGGGACTGCAGACTGGTACAGAACAAATCCTACCATGCTGGTAAGGAAGGCTTGCTCATACGGGATTGATAGAGATGCTCTGGAGATGTTTTGGACTGCTTAAAGGCCGCAGTATATGCTTCTGAGCAAAACTTTACAATATCATGCATTCCCCTCTAAAATTAGAATATCATGTGCACTGTGACAAAACATAGCAACTGTTGTGCATGCACCAAGAAATCCAACAGTATGTTCCACCCTTTGCATGAAAGGTGCTATAACTATTACTCCATTATGCAGACGACAAAAGAATTATTTGGCTATTTTCTCAAGAAACCTGGAAAGAGATGTACATGTGATATTTGAGGAGGGATACAGTGCCCATGGTCTTGGTACTCCATCATGACTTGACTGAGATTTTTCAGTAATAATTCAAAATCCAAATTCTAAACATAAAAAATGTCAACCCCTGACATTGTTCTATCTCGAGAATAATGCATTCACGTCAAAAATTGTAGAACTGACCAAGTTTTATACCAGACCAAGAAGCCGTAAAATTAACGGGTTCATTATTATGATTAAATAGGTTATGTGAATTTTTTTATGTTTTCATAAGTGCTTTCACATTACTCTCAAGATAGGACATGATCAATGGTTCGCACATACTATTCAAATTTTGAATTTTTGGATTATAATGAAAAAATAGGTCATGAATCATGATATAATACTAAAAACATGGGCATTAGGCCCCTCATGAAAATATCTACCTTTAGGCAGGAAATTTGATATTTGATATTTACGAGGGGTTCAAAGTAACTTATACCAGTTAACAAGTATTCATTGAAAGGAGCACAGAAATATTACTGCTAAGCAAGAAAAAAAATAAAATTTGGATACCTGCTTTGCCCCTTGATTAATATAGTCCCAGAATTTGACACCCTTTTGTGAAAGTTATCACTTGACAGGTACTCAACTTTTCTATGACCATGTCTTGGCACATGCTTATCCAACTCCCCGCGCATCACTTTTGAAGCACCCTTCAAATCAGCATACAGCCTTTTCTCTCCTCTATAATATTCACCTCCGCACTTGGTACTTTTTCTCTTGTCAACATATTTATGATCTGCTCTGTTATAAAGTTTCTCTCTCTCAACTCCATCCAGGTACTTGTCACGGCGTTTCTCGTCCTTGTACCAGTGCTCATGGGTGTACCTCTCATGCTCGTATGTTGAGCTGTCTTGGTGTTTCCTTTTAGGCCTTTGATCTTGGTATTTCCCATATTTGTACCTGTCCGTCCCACAGCTCTCCTTGTAGCTTGAGAGTTCTCTGCTTCTACTAACTGGCTCTCTAACTGCAGATTATAAGATAATAGACAATAGGTTATGTTCTATTTCCCGTAGTTATATTTTAAGATTGGTAGGTAGAGCAACCAACTTCAATTTCAATCTGTACCAAACTTAAATTTGCTTGGTCCATGTCAAGTCACTCAGTTGTTTGTTTCACAAATCACATTTACATGGATAAGATAACACAAAGTAATATCTTTTATTTACTATTTCAATTTGATGTCTCAAACATAGAACAAGAAGACTATTATAAGATTATAACTGCCTAACCACATTGAATTCAGATGAAATCCTGTAAACAGTAAAAGTTACGTAGGAAATTCAAAATTAAGACGAGCACTAAATGGAAAGAGTTGTCCCATCTTGTATATTCCATGAGGCCTGATCAGATACTAGGAATATTACATGCTAATAAGTAATAACCCTTTTCCAGAATGACAAAATGGTAATAAATGAAATCAAAATCTAATCAAAACCCTAAAGCGACGAAATTGAAAATCTTTTTGAGAAACTGCCAGAGAAATTGAAAATCTTGATGACTAAATTTTTGCTCCATGCTAATACCCTTTTCCAGAACGTTTTTTTTTACCAAACAAGTACTAAAAATCAAACGTGTGCTTAATCAAATTATAGTTACAATATATAAAAAACAATGATAATTAAACCCTGAAGTATCTTACCCGAAGTATCTCTAGGCTTCTTGTTCTCTTTATCTCTCAAATTTTGTTTTCTCTCGTACTCTCTTTCTTCCTTGTACCGCTCGCCACCAGAAATTCCATGCCTCGAATTCATTCTCTCCTTTAAATCAACCACACGACCATTTCTCGCATCCCTTCTATCTTCTTTCTTACGTTCCATCGCTGAGCCAATCCGATCCTTGTCATAAACCCTAGTCCTTTTCCTGGCTCTCTCCTCATCCAAATCAAATGAAGCATTTGATCTTCGTCGCCCCATAACAACAGTGTGGCACTGATTCTTTGGTTTCTTGATAGTTCTCCGAATATAGTAATATCCTGACAATTTCCCCAAATTTGGAAATGTTCGGAGAATTTGATTAGAGGAAAAGAACCGGGAAATATATAGCAGCTGAAAGGGGTAAAGGGGACAGAAAAAGAAAGGACATTTTACATACTGTCTTTTTTTTTCAAAACATAGAACAAAATATATATTTTTTTTAATTATTAATAAAATGTTCTTGTGGACTCCACTTTTCTCCTCTCTTCCCCTCCCTCCCATCCATCCCTATTTACTCATTATTCTTTATTTAAGTAAAATAATACAACTATGATCTCATTCATGTTTTAATTTTTTTTAAAATTTTTTGTGTATAATTGATTAGAATTAAAAATTGTAGTGTAAATTTTATTTGCTTAGATCAGAAAGCATAATATTAGCTTATACATATAATCTTTTCAGTAAGGTGAAATAGCTAAATTCAATTTACCCTAGTTTAACTTAGTTGAGTAAATAGTCTAGAAATTAAATAGTTAAGCATAAATTAAATTAAATAGTCTAGAAAAATAAAAAAATACAGTAAACAATGAAAAGTACGGAATATAATTACATTAAATTTCAATTTACCACATTATTATTTCATTAAAGAATCTAATTTATCACATTATCATTTCAATTGACCAATCCTAATTTAAATTTTCTTAACATGTGATGTGATAAAATTTTCATAATTGTTAAAAATAGGAATATAAAATTTTAAAACGAATAACTAGATAGAATGTCTATGTTAAAAAAATATTAAATTAAAAATATTTTATAAAATAAGTTAATACTATGTATTTTAATAATTTTTAAAATGATCTATGTTGGAAAGATTCTACATATAAGCTAATATTTTTTTTTTATTTAAGCAAATAAAATTTTATGCTACAATTTTTAATTCTAATCAGTTATACACAAAAAAGGTAAAAATAATTCAAAACGTGAATGAAATTATAGTTGTATTTTTTCTATTTAAACAAAGAATAGAGGAAAGTAAATAGGGAGAAGTGGGAGGGAGGGGAAGAGAGGAGAAAATTGGAGTTCACAAGGGTATTTTGTTAAGAAATTTGAGAGTAAGATATTTTGTTCTATATTTTAAAAAAATAGGGCACAATGTAAAATTCCCCGAAAAAGAAATTGTTGTCGGTTTCTCCTATTTGTATGGTTGCTCTTGATTCTTGAATAGTCCAAGACGATCTGTACCGTTGATACCAAATCTACAGTGATATTCTTCCAATTGGAGACGAGTATAATATTTAATTATTTCTATTTATATTGGAATGTGTGGGCCCATTAGGCCTATTGAATGTTATATCTGCATTATATACTATCCAGAGTAGCTAATATGGGTCCTACTGCCGGGCCCCACAGAATTTCCATGAATTTTTTATTTAAATTCGAAACTTAGACCTTCAATCTTAGTTGTTGATTTTGATCGTTTGACAACATGAATTCAAATGGTTTGTAAAGTTCCATAATTGTTTTGTCATTTTTTTTAGATTCAATTAATTAACTACAATTTGTTTGAATACACGGACATAAGCTTTTTGATAAAAAAAAAAATTTACAAATCAGGTGAAATAAAATTCAACAAAAAAATTAGTAATCAAATGTCAATGCTAAGACTAACGAAATATCATTGTCAATGCTAACGAAACAACGATGTTTCGTTAGTCTTAGCATTGGCAATGAAACATCGATGTTTCGTTAGTCTTAGCATTGACAATTAAGCAGGGTAGTGCTGAAAAAATATCGGTGCGTCGCTGATGTTTTTGTAATGAAACATCGATGCACTTCTGTCGTCGACAAGCCGTGCATAAAGTATTGGTGCATCATCGGTGTTTTTGCATGAAAGCATCGTTGTTTTTTAAAAAACTTTAAACGGCCTTTGGCTAGAAAACTCGGATTTACGCGTACGACCCTAATTCGAAAAGCTTGGGATGAGACGGGGTGGATGGCACCCTGGGATGATCCTGAAGGAGCAAACGGAGTCAGAATTTCAAAAAAAACGTCGTTTAGTGCCTCAAAAATTGAGTTAAAGTTTTTTTTATCATCGGTAGGCACACAACGACCCGTTTGCGGCTGGTGACAGCGTCGCATGCGGCTAGTGAATTTAATTTGACAATAACTAGCATCCTAATATTTCAGTATTTTGTATGTTTAAACAAGAAACAGTCCGTGTGATATATTTAATAAAAAACCGATAAATATGCTATCAAAAAATTAATTTGACAAGTATTTAACTAAAAAAATTCAATTTTTAGTGTTATATTTCAGCATTTTAGCTATTTGTCTCTAAAAAAAAAAATTTAATCAGGGGATCGGCTATTTAATGGCCGATTTCTCTTTTAAATAGGGACCGGTTATTAAATGGCCGGTTTGAGCATTTTTAATAATTCCAGATGAGTCTGGACATTTTTATTAATCTGTAATTAACTTTGGGTATTGTTAAAAATGTCGGCAAAGAATGTGTGGCCCATTAGGCCTATTGAATCTTATATCTGCATTATATACTATCCAGATTCCACAGTAGCTAATATGGGTCCTACTGCCGGGCCCCACAGAATTTCCATGATTTTTTTTCAGTGTTCTCAATAGCGCGCAATAGCGTTTTTGGACCCCAAACGCTACGCTATGACATCAAAATACACTATTTGCGCTACGGCCGCTATAGCGGTCTGCTATTTGTGCTATTTGCGCTATACAATATGGATTTTTTTTTAAGCAATTTATATGGGTTTTAAATAAAGGTAAAAAAATCTCAAACTGAAATTGAATTTGTTGCTACTTGCTACAGATAAATCAATTTGAAATTGGGAATATAAATTGAAATTTGAATAGAAAAAAAGTCCAAACCGAAATTAAAATTTGAATAGAAAAAAAAATAGATTATGTCATGAATCATGATGCTTAAGATATTTTTAATAGGAAAAATCAATAGTTTATGATATTACTGTGGATATTTTGAACCTCAATTTGGACTTTGTACGAGTTCAATATGAATATTATAATTTCTTAATTACTTTGGTGTTATTTATTGTTCTATGAGACTTTAGATAATGTTGATATTTAGTACAAATATTGAATATACGAAATGTAAAAAAAAAAAAATGCTATTTGGAATAGCTTTCGCTTCAAGTTTATTATGGATAGTTAGCTCGAATCAGAGTGCTAACTTGGGTCAGACGCGACTCGGAGTGCTCCACGAATCTCCGATTGTTGGGCCGAAGAGTTCTGTTTTGTGTTGGGCTCGCACTGTGGCGTGAAGTACATGTATGTGGCCCGTCAATCCTGTTCGAGGAAAGAGGAGTCCATATCCTCTTAGGTAACATAATATTTCTGTTTAGATCAGGACCGTCCGATCAGAATCCGAGTCAACCCTGTTCGAGGTGTCATGCACAAAACCCTTCAAAATTCGTGCAGATCCGGATCTAAACATAAATATTTTGTAACCTTACGTGATATGAATTCCGGGTGAGGAAAAGATAAATAGCCAATTATCGTTTGCTTGAAAGAATGTACAACAACAGAGCAGCACTCGGTGAAAAAATAAATAAAGAAAAAGAGAAGGCAAGGACAATAAAAGCATGCGTCAAAACCTAATTAATGTATCTATGCATTATATAAGATAAATTTAACAAGGTATCCGCTGGCTGATGCCAAGTTTACAATCAAGTAATACCACCACTCACGCCTGACAGGCTGACACCAGATGCAAAAACAACATTTTAACGGGGCACCACATCAAGTTCGCTAAGGTAGTTTGCAATCTCTGTTTCAATGGGAGTGAGCTCCGTTAAGTATCATCACTCGGTACTACTGCTCCATTCTGTTTCTTGTCAGAGTTTGCAGATTTCTCCAGACAGACTTCAAAGCTCGGTTTCTCTTCATTGTCCCCTTCGACTTCCATCTTGTCAGTGTTGGCAGTTGGCACAAGCATCTGTTACTGTTTGGCCTTCAACTAAACTTACTGATGTCACAGGTTGGTTCGAGATGATAGATTTACCAGTTGTTGCAGCATATAGAGACAAGGATTTCTGCAATCAATAGGACTCAATTAGAAAATATTCAACCATACTAGGTAAAATAAATTTGTTCCACACATAGTGAGATTAATCATCATATCAAAATGCAATTAGCTAATCCTGCAGTACCTTCTTATTTTTTAAATCCCAATGCCATTAATTACACTTTAGACTGCCTATGTCATTAGCAACTTCAAACTCGACTAAATAAAATGAAAAATAAGATGGTAAATGACTTGAAAAACATCATTTCTGCTGAAGGGGAAAATGTGTTTCAAAATGCCATTTGAACCCTTCTTAGTCACCCGCTTGTTATCCTGCAAATTTGTTTGCATTCAATTTACATTAACGCTTGCTACTGGAAAAATACAAACAATATCAAAAGTTCAGGACTAATGTCAAATATCAAATATCAATATACGCTTCCAAACCATGAGGTATTTATAGGTACATCACCGAGCTGATTATAAGAGCGCCATACCAATCATATTTAGGTAATGGTGTAAGTTCCACAAAGACCCACCTAAAATCACAAAAATAGTACCCAACCTGTATTATTATCAGTTCAGTATCCTTGGACAAAAATGCATCATCAATTGCCACATACAAAAGATTATAAATAAAAAGTATTTTTAATTGTACCCACATACCCGTAAGTTTTCACTGCACAAAAGACCAGAAGCTTTCTCTGCACCACTCTTTTGAAGAATTGACATGCACTTTTCATACAGATCAGGGGGCACAAGGTCAGATGAAACTCCGATTTTAGAGAGATAATAGTAATGATGAAATAGAGTTCTCTGGACAGACTTAGTGATCTTACTTCCATCATTCTTCACAGAATTTTGAGTATTAAGATCAGGCGGCCTGTCAGAAGCAGTGACAGACAGGCCCACATTGTCAGGCTTCTTGGGTTCAGCACTTTCCAATATGGAAAATGCTGCTGTGTTAGGTTTAAGTTCATCCGCTGTCTTTGCTTCAGATGGACCCATTTGTTGTATGGTGGCAACAGAGTTCTTTTGCCAACATAACAGATTCTGTTTAGATCGAAGCGGGTTCATTTCTCCATTCGAGTTATAAGTAACCTGAGCGGGATTCCATTCAGGGATTTCTGATCTCACGTCATAAGGCCATTGCTGAAATGTTGAATGAAATCCAGCTGGTCGGGGGACCTGAAGAGGCCAGTATGTGCTGGTATCGGGTACTGGAGAAGGCCAAAGCGGGACGTTGCTCGTCTTACTCCACAAATCATTCTCATTATTGATATTTCTAATTAAATTAGGGTTGAAATCGTAATTATTATTGATGTATCTCGGCTCCCAGCCTCCATAATTGCAGAATGTACTATTCCCAGCTTGATATCCCAGCCACTGAGAGTGCCAGTATTGAAAAGGAACCTCCTCATTTTTATTCCAGCTGTTATTTTTTGAGAGAGCATGCGGCACAGCAGGTTGGCTGGAACAAGTCAGGTTTTCCATCGTATTATCCATGGTTTCAGGGAACCATGGCTGGGAATATCTCAGAGTTTTCGAAGGGTAAGTATTTGTTCTGTCATTCTGTGAACGGAAAGGAGAGTTGGATCTTTCAGGAATAGGAGATAGTACCTTGTGAGTGTCTCCTTCTTCTTTTTCTTGTTCTCTCAGATTGTTGTTCCTATCAAAAGGAGAGTATCAAACAATGTCAAGAATGCACCTTTTGAAAGGCATGTCAAGTTTCTTATATCATAAACTAAAGTCGCAATATATGTTTCTATGCAAAACTTTAAAATATCATGCATCCCAGGGTCACTGGATGATGCAATTAAGAAACATAGCCAAATTGAAACAGCAGCAAAGATGCAGCCTCCCCACCTCAGGATTAGTTGCTCTCAATGATACCATAGAATGCAGGAAGGATGCCCCATAAATATATAAGTAGTCGCAGGTAAGGATTTGTATAAGAGTTATTTGGTCATTCTTTGATAGATATGTGGATGTGGTAAAGTGCTTTGATCAAATTGACCACGAGCTCCTACTCAACCAACTAAGGGAGAATAATTCAAAATTCAAATTTTAAACATAAAAAATGTGAACCACTTATATTGTTCTATCTTGAGAGTTATAATTCTTGTCAAGAAAGGACATCAAAATTAAATAGGTTACGTAATTTTTCTATGTTTTCATAAATGCTTTCACATTACTCTCACGATGGGACATATCAATGGTTCACAAATACCATTTGAATTTTGAATTTTTGAATTATAAATGAAAACATTTGGTCATGAATCACGATATATGGCACTAAAATCATGGGCATCAGATCCCTCATGAAATTAGCTGCCTTTATGAGAAATTCAAAGTAACCTATACTAATTAACAAGTATTCATTCAAAGGAGCACAAAAATATTACTGCCAAGCAAGAAGAGAAAAGATCAAATTTGGATACCTGCTTTTCCCCTTGATTAACTTAGCCCCAGAATTTGACACCCTTTTTTGGAAGTTATCACTTGACAGGTACTCGTCTTTTCTATGACAATGTCTTGGCACATGCTTATCCAACTCCCCGCGCATCGCTTTTAAATTTGTGCCCTTCAAATCACCAGAATTCTCATTGTCAGCATAAAGCCTTTTCTCTCCTCTACAATCTTCACCTCCGCACTTGGCACTTTTTCTCGCGTCAACATATTTATGATCTTCTCTGTTGTCATGTTTCTCTCTCTCAACTCCATCCCGGTACTTGTCACAGAGTTTCTCATCGTTGTACCAGTGCTTATGGGTGTACCTCTCATGCTCGTATGATGAGCTGTCTTGATGTTTCCTTTTAGGCCTTTGATCTTGGTATTTCCCATATCTGTACCTGTCGGTCACACTGTTCTCCTTCTCATACCTGTACCTGTCTGTCGCACTGCTCTCCTTGTAATTTGAGTGTTCTCTGCTTCTACCGACTGGCTCTCTAACTGCAAATTGACAATAGGTTATGTTCTATTTCCTGTAATTTTATTTTAAGATTTGTAGGTACAGCAACCGACTTCAATTTCAATCTGTACCAAACTTGAATTTGCTCGGTCTTTGTCAAGTCAATCCAGTTGTTTGTTTCACAAATTGGATTCACATGGATAAGATAACACAAAGTAATATCTTTAATTTTACTATTCAATTTGATCCTCGTAGAGTGGAAAAAACGTGCCGTGACCAAAATGTCAAGGGGTGGTCACGGCATGCGAATGGTCACGCCGTGCCCAAACGTGACTCGCGTGACCATTTAATCATAATTTAGATTAGTTTATTCAAGATTCACTATTTGATCAATATCTAATGGTCCTAATTACACATGACTCGTGTGACCACGTGCCGTGCCGTGACTAGATCTTTCATGTAACGCGCCGTGCCAAAGTTTCAAAAGATGATAATGGCACGCGAATGGTCACGGCACAGGACACGTAAGTCACGGCATGTAACTGACACACGTGCCATGCCGTTCCGTACTGTAACCGTGCCATTTTTCCCACTCTAGATGCTCGCATAGAATAAGAAGACTATTATAAGATTATAACTACCTAACTACATCAAATCCAGATGAAATCCTGAAATCAAGAACATGGGAAATTCAAAATTAAGACAAGCACAAAACTAAAAGATTTGTCCCATCTTGTATATTCTATGAGGCCTTATCAGGTACCATGAATAATTCATAAGAAATACTTACAAATAGATCACAAGTATAACACTTATTATAATAAAATGGAAATAAATGAAACCAAAATCTAATCAAAATCCTAAAGCGACGAAATTGAAAATCTTGATGACAAATTTATGCTCCATGCTAATAACCCTTTTCCAAAACGTTTGTTTACCAAACAAGTATCTCTAGTTACAATATATAAAAAACAATGATAATTACCCTTGAGTATCTTACCCGAAGTATCTCTAGGCTTCTTGTTTTCTTTATCTCTAGAATTTTGTGTTCTCTCGTACCCTCTCTCTTCCTTGTACCGTTTGCTGACCCTCTCTTTTCCTTCCTTATACCGCTCGCCACCAGAAATTCCATGCCTCGAATTCGTTATCTCTTTCAAATCAACCACCGGACCATATCTCGCATGCATTATATCTTTTTTTTCAGTACGTTCCATCGCTGAACCAACCCGATCCTTGCCAGAAGCCCTAGTCCTTTTCGTTGCTCTCTCTTCATCCAAATCAAAACAACCATTTGATGTATGTTGCTCCATAACAGCGGTGTGGCAACGATTCTTTGGTTTCTTGAGAGTTCTCCTAATTCGAGATATACACTGGGATTCCTGGGACGAAAGGGTTAAAAGAAGAAATCTTCGAAATATTCTCGAAGAATAGATTAAAGGGCCGACATTTTTTTATTAATATTCATAATTAAATACAAATTAATAATTATACCCAGCTTTGCTGAAAAGCTAGATATTTAAAAAAAAATCCAAATTGATCAAAAAATAGCTGGCTAAGATTGAAATTAGAACCGATCATTTTTTAGCCGGTTGAGAATTTTTTTTGTGTGTTTCAGAATCTCAAAATTTAAATTATAAATATTAAAATAAAACTGTTAAATGTGATCTTTGTTATTTTTCTTATGTGCTCATAAAAATTATTATATTTTAATTTTGTTTTTATGTGAATTAATAAGTTGAAAAATCAACGTCTAGAAATTATTCACATAAAAACATTTTTACAAGTTCTTGGTGACAATCAAAACAAAACTAAAATATCATAACTTTTTACTCGTGTATAGATAAAATGATGTGGATCATATCCAATTGTTTTATTTTGACTTTTAAATTTTAAATTTTGAGTTATTAAAGTTTTTAAAAATAGAGACATAAGAGAGACATTTGAACTCTCATGTTTAGAGACCTGTTTAAGATATTTTATTGGTACTCTGTCATAGAAACAGTGCTCTGTAGTCTGTTTGGGAAATATTATTTGCTAAAGTGCTTTTTTCCTTTTTTACCCTTTATTAGCATGTACTTTTCTCAAATTTATGGTCGGTGTTTTCGCAATGTACTTTAAGCTTGCTTGCCATAATAAATGTTTTACAAAAGGTTCTATAAAAACATTTTTTACGATAATTATGATATGACTTGTATCTAATTTCACCTTAGATTAACAAGTAATTCACAAATAATTAACAATTATGGAATAACTTGATAGCTTACATATCTTATACCTAACTCAAAATATACACAAACAAATATATTACTTTAAAACATCATATACATAATATCATAAAAAATAAAAAAAATATAAGTATTGGTCTCATTATTTAAAAATTACTAATTAAATAAACTACATAAAATATTTTGTTAATAAATTTTATCATAAATTACTAATTAAAAACTATAAAGATATTGTATAAACCAATGTCGCCAAAAAATATTAATTGAAGGTAAGGTAGCAATGTGGTTTTCATTGATAAAAAAGATATTTACTCACAAAAATTACTAATTAAAAACTATATAAGATATTATATAAATTAATCAAATAATAATTTATATAGTTATATATATGATTAAAAAATATCATATAAAATATTATATTTATCTATTACATTATCGGATAATGAGGCACAAAATAGTTCTTAACTATATCTTTATCCGATAAGTTAATGAAATTTTTTCTTCTTCTTCTTATCCTTAGCTGCTAAGATAACAAAACAAATCTCTCATTCCAGTCTTACCGAATACAATACAGGTAAGAATAAAAGTACAATAAGTAATAAAGTTTATTATCATTCTCTCTAGAAATAAAACGTATTTTTATGATACTATTTTATTTCACTTTCATATATAATAAAATGATGCAACTGTGTTACAAGCTTATGGACATATGGACCGAGATTTTTAAAAATACCCTACGTTAATTACAAATTATTAAATCTGCTCACGAGTTGCTGATTTTATTAAATATGTCCAAACCGGCCAATAATTGGCCGGTTCCGATTAAAATTCGATTAAATTCCCGACCGGCCAATTATTGGCCGGTCCCGTGATTTTTTTTTTTTTTTAGAGAAAAATAGCTAAAATGTTGAAATAAAATCTAACACAAAAAATCGAATTATTTTTTTAAATATTTGTTAGAAAATACGCAACGAATAGGGCCGATTTTGTGCTAAAATACGGTAAATTACAATAATTATGCTAAAATACGGTAAATTTACTAAAATGCTGAAATTACAATAATTATGTAGAATTATGCTAAAATACGGTAAATTACGCTAAATTACGTATGAATAGGGCCGATTTTGTGTCATCTTTCATAAATCATAAAAAATAGTAAAAAAATTCCAAAAATAATAAAAATTGGTATTCTACAAGTTCATTATATAACTAATTTACTGAGCTACGTAGATTGAACAATAGAAATGAAAATCTTAATCGGAAACTTCAACTGAAGTTTTGAGACTCTTCCCTTTATTTTTTGGCGATTCTAAATTTGGAAATCCGGCATAGCAAGTTCAAATGCATGCGTATTTTCGCAAGCTTTCCGAAAAGTGGTCATTTGCTGAAATCGGACACTCGAGCGCCGTTTTATGACCGTTTGAAGTTTCTTCATAGTTTTTTCGCCTTCTCAGTGAAGATATCATTCTTATTCATACGTAATTTAGCGTACTTTACCGTATTCTAGCATAATTCTACATAATTATTGTAATTTAGTGTAATTCAGCATAAATCAAGTAATTTAGCGTGTTTTAGTATAAATATGCTAATTATATATAAAAATTGTAATCTAGCAAATATTTAAAAATAAATTCGATTTTTTAGTGTTATATTTCAGCATTTTAGCTATTTGTCTCTTAAAAAAAAGTTAACATAATTTAAAGTAATCTAGTGTCAATCAGCATAAATTAACATAATTTCAAGTAATTTAGCGTATTTTAGTATAAATATGCTATCAAAAAAAGTAAACTAACAAATATTTAAAAAAAAAATTCGATTTTTTTGTGTTAGATTTTATTTCAGCATTTTAGCTATTTTTCTCTAAAAAAAAAAAAAAAAAAAATCACGGGACCGGCCAATAATTGGCCGGTCGGGAATCTAATCGAATTTTAATCGGGACCGGCCAATTATTAGCCGGTTTGGGCATATTTAATAAAACCAGTGACTCGTGGGCAGATTTAATAATTTGTAATTAACGTAGGGTATTTTAAAAATCTCGGCATATGGAAAAGCCTTACATTTGTTTGTCTAAAGCACATTTTTACTTATAGAAATGATAGGGTCATATGTGACATGATATTTTGAACTGGTTGGATATCAGAAGTATAAATTTCAGTGGGTCTTAATTAAGTACTTAAGAGTTGCATTAGTTAGTTTTGATGGAACAACGTTCCTATCATGATCTCTCTTTTATTTATATTAATCTCTTAAAATTCAAAGAGACAGAGTAGGTCCGATGGACATCAAACTCACTTTTGGATTCAATGGGCTCTAGAACCATCCGATCCGCTTTACGATCCTTCCGCACAAAAATTGATGTGAGCATGCACGAACATTAAAGCGGAGTGTGTAGATCTTAAAGCGAATCAGATGGTCCTGGAGTTGATCGAATCTAAAATATAGATTCCATAGTTAAATTTCCTGTTTTTTTCCAAACTAAATAATGAATTAAAGGGCTAACTTTGAACTCTTCTGAAGTGTATGCAACCAAATTATGTAAAATTTCATGTTTTTTCCAAACTTTTATTTCACTTGATCACAATTTGTGAGAATATATATGTACATGCCTTTCATATCTCATTATACTTTATATTTCATATCTTCGTTTTCAAAATCCAAACTGTCGATCCGAACCGCTCAAAATAATATCCATATTAAAATATATTTGGAGATGAATGTTTGGATTTTTATTTTATTTTTTAAGATGGGTAGAAAATCACTGTTTTAGAATGGTCTAAAAACAGTGATTTTGTACCTATTTTAAAAAATAGTAAAAAAAGTTTCAAAATTTAAAATTTCATCTCCAAATATATTTTAGTATGGATATTATGTTGAGCAATTTAGAGCAACAATTTGAATTTTGCAAATGAAAATATGAAATATAAGATATAATGAGGTATGAAAAACATGAGGTATTCGAACCTCCTCATAAAAAATTCAAAAACTACTTGTTTTAGTGTTTTATTATGTAAGAAAAAAAAAATGCAAAATTAAGAAGTTCAATTACTCAATTGACACGTCATGTGAAATTCGTCATAGTTTTTTGCGGATGCACCCTGAGTATAATTTAGAATTACAGCCTTCGTTATTATAACTTTGAATCACATGTTCCATTCTCTCGTCATAGCTTTATGGGTCGTAGTTATTAACTTATAATAGAGATCGCACTGAATATGTTTTTATGTAAAAAAAAAATCCAATTAAATCAAAATATTCAAATTATATTTTAATTTCTTAAAGAGTCCTCTCATTTAATACGAACAGCCAGATTTAATTTTCTTCATATTGTTATTAGAATTTGCTTTCAAAATATCCTAAAGCTGTTCCAAAATAATTGAGGGGCTAGATCTGGCTTTCTATTATTTATAAGGACTTCTTCCGAATATTTCCAAATAGTTTTTCCTTAAAGAGGTTCAAAATTTCAAATTAAACTTAATTCAGATTTTAATCCGGCGAAGCTCATTCCATTGCCCTTGTAAATTAAAGGGTTAATTTTCTATATACCCTTAAAGACTTCTCTAATTTCTTATTTACCCCTCTAATCTTAAATTTATCTTATTTAACCCTCAACTCTTGCAATACTTTCTTATTTATCCATCACTTAATCAATTATAAATTATCTCTAATTAAATTATAAAAATTGTGATTAAACTCTGATTAAATTATAAAAATTGTGATTAAACTCTGATTAAATTATAAAAATTGTGATTAAACTCTGATTCTGTGTTTTTTCTGATTAAAATAAAGAATATATCTTTAATTGAGAGAGATTGGAGATGTACACAGAGGAGTTCAGTGCGTATCTGGGAGTCGAGAGGGGAGAGAGTGACTGGAGATGTAAAGGGCAAACTTGTCTTTTATATTTTAATTAAAGTTTAATCACGATTTTTATAATTTAATTAGAGACAATTTATAATTGATTAAGTGATGGGTAAATAAGAAAGTATTGCAAGAGTTGAGGGGTAAATAAGATAAATTTAAGACTAGAGGGGGTAAATAAGAAATTAGAGAAGTCTTGGAGGGTATGTAGAAAATTAACCCTAAATTAAAAGGAGAATACAAAAGGGCTGTTTTACAATTCCTAATATTTCTCGAGCCCCATTTTGTAAAAGATAGGTCTTCCTCCTGCTTTTCACACTCCAGTCCCAAAATCCCCAAACGATGTGATCTCCTAGCACTGTCATCGGATTCGAATCGGAGGTCGTTTCAAACTTTCAATCTCACTAAAATATGGATGCATTTAGAAGATTGCAACAAAATCTCTTCTCCGGCGACGATGAAGAACAACAACAGGAGGATGATTTACTGGGAGAATACCAAGGCCTCTGCAATCTTTCTCCAATTCAGGTCAAACCCTCAAAATCAAAGAATTACAAACCTTCTCCTGAAGTTTTATGTTATGATCCAGTGGATTGACGCCTCTTCGATTTTTCATTTTCTTATCTTGTAGAGGATCTATGGTTTCGGTGCATGCCTTGCTGCTGGATTGGTCTTTATGCTCTTGGTACGGTAATTCCTTCCTTCCTTCCTTTTTTTTTTTGCTTCAGATAAATATTTTTAATGTGTCATTGCTAATTCTAACTGCAGAACTCATTATAGGATTTATATATGTTGTACTGTCAGTAACAGGCCAGATAATTCGATCTATTTGCTTCTGTAGTTTTGAATTCTAAATTGAGGCCTGTGAGGAACTGAAGTTAGATATTATGGTAAAATTTGCTACTTACACAATTGCCATGCTGAATGCCAGCATGTTTGGTTGGTACTGGTACTGTACCCAGAATGTACCTGGTGGTATTGAACTCATAATATTGTAGCAGTGATCAGTTGCTTGCACATTCTGGCTTTAAACTATTATTTATTTCCTTTTGTAGTCACTGATAGCATTCGTTCGGCCAATCAAATTTGCATTGTTGTTCACCTTTGGAAATGTAGCGGCTGTTGGAAGGTTTGTTAAAGAATTATAAGATATTTGTTAACGAGAGCAATCGTATTTTGTTTTATTCAAATCTATTTATCTGTCCTACATAGTGTTCAATTTAGACAGAATGTAATAGTACTTTTAAATTTAGGAAAACAATACAATTATTGAGAATCTTGTAGTCACAAAACACTAATCCCTAAACCCTAAAACCCATCATATCATGTAAGTGTACTTCTTGAAAAATTGATTGTCAATTTAAAGAATGTTAATTATGAAGCCATATTTTTAAATTTTAAATGACGTGGCAGCACAACTTTTCTAATCGGGCCCACACAGCAGCTTAAGTTGATGTTTGATCGAGTTCGGGTCCTTGCAACTGCAATTTACGGTGGATGTGTTCTGCTTGCTCTTATTTGTGCCCTTTTGGTGAGAAATATTCCACAACTAGTTGTATCTAATTTTTTTGAGATTTTTGTGAGTTGATCTGATAAAAGAAACTTACTAACTTGTCAAACATTGTCTTTGTTCTTCTATAGATTCATAACAAGTTATTGACACTGATAGCAATTATAATTGAGATATGTGCTCTAGCTTGGTAAGCTTGCAGTTCATAACTTTGGTTATATACTTTACAGCACTTTCCCAAAGTATGTTTAGACTGGTTTTTGGTTATTAACAACTTCAATGCTGGTTTTGTAGGTATGGCCTAAGTTATATCCCTTTTGCCAGAAAGTTCGCCTCAGATATGTTCATAAGGGTTTTTGACACTGAGATTTGAGTGTACGGAGAGATATTTTGGTGCTTAATCATTAATTCATTTATGTTCATTATAAAGCGGTGGTGGAGCTGGAATCATACAACAGATGCAGCCAATGGTTCAATTTAAATTCCCTTGTTTTTCTTCCCAAAAAAAAAAAATCCATTGTTGAAATATACCACAGCATTGCATTCACTCCGCCACTGTTTGGATGTTTCTAGTTTTCTTCACCATTAATTGTGATTCTTTTGTTATCAATTCATTTTTGTGTGATTATGTTTTTTACTTCTTTTTTTTTGTGCTTTTCCTTGCACGATTTGTGAAATAGATTTTGTAAGATTTTGTAAACGAAGTATTGGTTAAAATTTGAGAAACCCAGTTGCAAGTTGATTGAAAATGCCATGTGAAACTTTTTTGTGCGTTTTCTTTTATCTATAATTAAATTCTGTTTCTCGTGATGAAAAGTGTAGCTGTATGATATGGTATCTTGTTTTAATTTTTCTAATTCTCTGTTTATTTCCACATGAACACTACAACTGGTAATTTTCAGACAATTATTATGATGTTCTGGTACTACTAAATTCTTATTATTTAAAGTACCTCGAATTCAAGGTTCTTGTTGTCAGAACTGTTGTCAATCACAGTGCTTCTAAGAACAAATGGGATTGAAAGAATTTTTTTTTTTATAATTAGAAAGTGTTAATTTAACGATGTGAGGTTTAATTGCTTACTGAGGATGACAAATGGGTCCCATTTTTTAGTCTAATACATACGGTTAACTATGGTGATGCCCCAGGAGCTAGATCCCTGCGGTATAATAAGTTGCTCTTGGTGCATTAGGCACATAAAACGCCTGTAGATACAATCGTCTGTTCAGGCCCCACATTTAAGAGTCATTACGTCCTTCAAACTATGAAACAGGACTGGTCAAAGTTTAATCAAGTCAAACACAGGACCAAATAATATGCAAATACCGAAACTATCCCCGAACAACCCGAGCTTGTCCAGTAGCTTTTCGGTTACGAGGGCTCGCGTTCGGGAAATCAAATACAAAACGGGGTCCATTCTATCAATCGGGGAAGTGTTACTGAACTTGGGACCCACCTAATTGGTCTTCATATGGCAGGTCTAGATAAAGAATTCTCCTCGCCACCCGATCTCTCTTTAAAATTTTGAAATCCTTCCTGCCACCCCGCGTTTATTAATCGTCTCTCTAACCTCCCTATGGGGCTGACACTGTCTAGCTACTATCAGTGGCTCAATCCATTCAATTCAAATCTGAGTAGAAAGAGGGAGAGGGAAGAAGAAGAAAACGGAGGGAGAGGAGCGATGTTGACATATAGGAGGAGAAAGAGAACGAGCAAAATAGGAGAGATATTGACATACTACAGAAGGAGAAAGAGAATGAGCAACAGAGATGGAGGCTGTAAAGGAGAGAAGGAGAAGGAGATCGTTCATCAAAGCAGTAACAAAAGGGGGAGAGAAGGAGATGGTCTCTCTGTGCAGGAAGAGAGACATGTGAAGAAGGAAAGAACAATTGCTCCTTGCAGTTCACCTCAAGCCTCGTTTATCACTCCTCATTCAACCTTTAACGGGTTTGCTTTTTCTAAATCTTTGTTTCAGCTTGAATTTGTCATTGATTTGTTTCAGATAGAGCTAAGATCGGATCTGAGATATATTATGCATTTTGTTTAATACAAATATATACTGTTATTATATAATTGAGCTCGAATTTGCTGTTTAACATGGTTAGCTTATTGCTCGTTGTTCTTCTTTGTTTTTCTCTCTGCATAGCTAAATTTCGTGATTGATTGGATTAGATTAAGCCAGATTGGACGTGAGGTGATATATGAGCTTAATAAATAAAGCTTTATGAGGATCTCTTTCTGAATTGAATTCTTCTCAATGAATTGTAGTTTGTTATGAGTTTTTGCTCGAATTTTGCTGTGATCTCCTTTTAGAAGCTTGATCTATGCATATAGACCTTTTGTGAGCATTACAGGATCAATTTTTTAGGTTACATAATGTATATTGTAGGATTTGATTCTGATTTAAATTATGCATCATGAATTAGTTCAGGGAGATCCCTTGATGTATTGTTTTAATCAGCATTGTTACTGTCTGTTAAAAGTAGCTAGGATTTGCTTCTTTTGAGTCTCAGTTGAACTTTACTTGAATTTTAAGTTTCCATTTGCACTATGCCTACGTCCTTGAGAAAATCATCCTTATCAGGTGGCATAGTTGCATGAACTTGATTTTATTCATTCCTTCGATGCTATTTTCTCCATTCAGGAAAAAAATAATAGATATTTAATCTTACTTCTGCTCTTTCCTTGTACTATAACTGTCATATGTGACTAGATTCCTCTGTCATAGCACCAGCTCCAAATTTTGAAGTTGATCTTGACATCTCAAAAAGGAGCTGACCTTAGCTCCCATTTTATTCTGATACTGTTTAAACAGTGCTTAATTTAATTAGTAAACCTCTCTGTGGCAATAGCAATTACATTTTGCAGTATCTCTCTGTTATAGTATCTATCACCATCTCATGTTTCCAATTTTAGATCTTAGTTATATATTATCATAAATGTACCTATCAGATCACTTCCATTTTAATAAATCAATTAAATTATCTTACTAAAATTTCTTGTTTACTATAATAATGGCAGCAATGACATGGATCTGTGGACAGAGGTGGCAAAACACTTGGATGGAAGAGAACTGCTAATGTTGAGCTTCACTAACCGGTGGTTTAACCGTCTAATCTCTCAAGATTATATATGGAAGTATGCTTGCCTTCGTGACATGGGTGTCCCGGCTCCTTGCCATACGTCCTTTCCCTGGAAGGAGATCTATGCCTCTTCTTTCGGTATTGATTTGTTTTTTTATAAGTAGAATTTTTAGTTTGCTTTATTTAATCTGACTAGATCCACGAACCTTTTTGAATAAAGGTAAGTGTAAACACTCAGAAGTGATTTACTTGGAGACAGATAAAGAATTTACTTCTTTGAGATGATATGTCAGATTACAAAAGATTGTCCGGTTAAATTCTTCATTCATACGAATTATCATAAAGCATTTAAAGATATCTAACTGCTTTTTTATCCATTAAGTTGTCATAAAATGCACCATTTTAGTTCTGTTACTCGAGACTAACAGATGCTCTCTTTGACCAGATGGTACTCACGCCTACTGCTTTCGCCAACAAGATAAGCACATTGGTTAGTCTGTATCTCCTTTTAAGAACAATTTACATTTCACACAATAAAAACTTCATTTCTCTAACAATTCTTAAAACCAACTTGTTTATAATATCGGTATAGATTGGATGCGGATCGGGTCTTTCTACCTGGACTCTCCTTTTGTGCTTCTGACGGAGACACTATCTCTCCCCAGTAGGCTTCCCAGGCCTGGCACTGATGCAAAGCGTTCAATTGAGCTCACCGGCACGTGCTCTGTGACCAATGCCAAGACCGGCATCTGGATAGCCGGTACATCCAACATTAAAATTAAATGAGAAAAAAAACATTTTCCCTTTAGAACATTATTTAATTATAAATCTGGCTATTAGCACACAATATCTCTAAATTTCATTTCTATTCATATGCAGATCTCCAATTGGTACGCTGCCCTGTGTGCAACCTCAACACATGTGAAGGTAAGATAATGTGACAACACTCTCCTATCTTTACACAGGGAATTTTCAATTTTTATCTAAAAAAAAAATATTAAACGAAAACGGATAGAATTTTCTTATGCAAGTTCTAACTCTCCCAAATTGTAGGGACAATGCAAATACTGGATGCAAGGCACATGGAACTGTTCCTGGAGGAAGGCTACCTGACAGAAACCTGGCAATACGAAGATATAGGCAGCAACCGTATCCCTACCCCTTCTGAAGCAGCTGTTGGTGGGATCTTTGACATATCACACCTATCCTCCCCTAGAACTGCCAGTATAATTACTTAACATGGACTACCTATTTTTAATTGAATTAAACATTTTTGCTTTTTTATAAATAACATTAATTTTGGGCAGAATCTGATGTGTGTTTCATTGTTTAAATGCTCGTAGAAATTTTGAATGCAAAGTCCTGGGTGGGGCCACCTACTGACTGGCAGCCCAAATCAAAGATAAGTTTCCATGGTGTGGCTGTTAACACCAATCTCCAACCAAATGATGGTAATTCAAGTTACTTAATTATAGTCTAAATTTGTTTAAATGTTTATTTCCTCTGGTTTATGAAGGCTGATTACTATGTTTTTCTTTTTTTGAAGTAATAGGCGAATACCTACTAATATTTCATTAAAGAAGAAAAATATTTACAAGCTTGGTTTAGGGCACATATGTAAATATGCTTTAAGTTTCTATTTGCTTTCATTTTCAGGCATTGTTGTGAAGTATCAGGTGATGAAAGACAACAGCGGTAATGTGGTCTCAATCAGGATTTCTCAGCAATTGATTTAGATTCTTAATTTTCTTATTAATATAGTTTAGTTCAAGTTTAGGTGATACTCACATAAGCCAATTATAAGGTAAAGTGAAATATACTGACCCATATAGGATACCAACAGCATATATCTGAGGCTCTTCTTGTAATGTCTTCACTTCTTTTTAGTAATTTTCCCCTATTGTATCTTGGATTAGATTACGCCTTATTAAGGTTCAACGTTGAAATTAATAACAATTTGAGTTTGTTTGTCTCCAAATTGTTAGTTTGTTCTACAAAGAAAAGTCTAGGACTTTAGGTGATACTCACATAAGCCAATTATTGAACTGCATATTTAGACACTTGCAAATTTGAAGAATTCTGCAGAGAGAAGCTCAACTAAAAGCAGAAACATTTTTAATAAGTCAATCAAGTGAGCTTACTATTCTAATAAGAGAACATTGAGGCCCAATATTTTGTCGTTTCATTCAAATCGTTTTCTCTTTTCGCGACATAACTTAAATAAAAATGAATAATTTTATTATAAAGTAGGGCTGCAAACGAACCAAACCGAATCGAACTTACCTCCAGTTTGAGTTTGGTTTGAATTAATTTCGAACTAGGTTTGGTTTGAATTAATTTCGAACAAACTTAATTTCGAACGAACCCAATTTCGAACCGAATTTTTTACGAACTCAATTTCGAACCTTTACGAACTTTGTTACGACTTACGATTTATGACTTCTGACTAGGCCATAGTGCAAAATTACAGCACTTCAATAAAAACTCAAGTATTCAAAATACAATTTAAATAAAATCCAAATATCAATAAAAGTACAATTTAAATAAAAACTCAAGCACTCCAAAGTATTCAAAATATAATTTAAATAAAACTCAAATATCAATAGAAGTACAATTTAAATAAAAACTCAAGCACTCCAAAATTAATTATAACCAAACACCACACTCAGTTTGAATGTACGCAACATGGAATTTGGGCGAGAGATGAGTCTTTGTTGTGAGAGGCCACCAGAGAGAGAGAGAAGACGTGAGGGAGATTATTTTGGTACTTAGCGGGAGAGGAATTTGGGTGAGCAGTTTTGGCGTAAATTAGCGGGAAGAGGAAAAAAAATTGGAGGCAGTGGCGGAAAAAATAGCGGGTTAATTGGTTGAATGCAAAGGGAGCGGATTGATGACATGGAAGATATCTAGACGTTGGTAAGATGATAGATCTAAGGGTGTGAAATTATTGAGGTGATCGGATTGCAAGATTTGTGGGGTCATTCGCTTAGTTAATATTTTATTTAATATTTTATTGAATGAGTCTAAAAGTGCATTGCAGTGATACAAAATAAAATTAGGCAGCAAATAATTTGGAAAAAAAAATAAAAAAATATTTTGAAACTTTTTACATTTTTTTTACTTTTTGCATGTTTATTTTTATTTTTATTTTTTTCAAATAAATAAGTATTTTTTGCATTTTTTGAATTTTTTTTACAGCAATACATATAATTTTTTTTTTCTAAATGAATAGCTGATCAATAACAACATTTTTTGCATTTCTTAGACATATAAAGAAATATTGTATCTTGATCATTTTTTTGACAGCAATACATTTTTTTGCATTTTTTGGCATTTTTTGCATTTATTTTTGGACCGTTCGTTTTACCGCGGGAAATCAACTGTCGATCTGCAACAAATCATTCCAAATCTGATCTAGAATGATCAAGGAGCAATATTGAACGTAACCAACAAAAAAGTTCGGAAGTTTTATTATGTATGAGCTTTGATCCAACACGAAATGTTTATGGCCATACGATGCTTCAATTTTCGATCAACTAGATGGATGGGTAAATCAAAACAAAATTTTATCAAACTTTCATGGAAGATGATAAATGCAGTGCTCTTTGATTTCAACGGTCCCGATCGAACCACAGACGATATATTTTCGTGCGCCTTCATTAACTCACAAGGCAAGAGTTTATGTCCCATGAAACATATACTATTGCTTTCTAAGTTAATGAAGGCGCACGTAAACATGTCATCCATTGACCAATCAGGGCTGTTGAAATCAAAGAGCATTGCATTTATCGTCTTCCATGAAAGTTTGATAAAATTTTGTTTTGATTTACCAATCCATCTAGTTGATCAAAAATTGAAGTATCGTATGGCCATAAACATTTCGTGTTGGATCAAAGCTCATACATAATAAAACTTCCGAACTTTTATGTTGGTTACATTCAATATTGTACCTTGATCATTCTATATCAGATTTGAAATGATTTTGTTGTAGATCGACCGTTGAATTCCCGCTGTAAAATGAACGGTCCGAAAAAAATGCAAAAAATGCAAAAAATGCCAAAAAATACCAAAAAATGTATTGATGTCAAAAAAAATGATAAAGGTACAATATTTATTTTATTTTATATTTTTTATTATTTAATAGTTTCTTAAAGCTGAAATTAATTGAACAAATTTATCAAATAAATAATAACTTTATCAAAACAAAGAAAAAAACGAGAGAGTTGAGATGGATTACCCGAAAAACTCAGAATCCTACCATAAAAAACAAAATTTTTGGTATAAACATGTGAATTTTTTTATTTGAGCTTTGTTGTTGAATTTTTTTATTTGAGTTTGTAATTGGACTGGACTTTCTGTTTCAGAAGTCAAAATTCAAAGCAATTATGGACTGGACGGCTTATATTTTCATCAGTGAACATAAGTTATCATCAGAAATTAACGGTTCACGTTTGAGTTAATTTCGAACTAAATTTGGTTTGCGAACCTATTTCGAACGAACTAGGTCCAGTTTGAGTTTGGTTTGAATTAATTTCGAACTAAGTTTGGTTTGAAATAATTTCGAACTAAGTTTGGTTTGAAATAATTTCGAACGAACTCAATTTCGAATCAAATTTTTCCAAACTTTTTCGAATCAAACTCGAATCGAATTACGAACTACGAATTTTTTGTGCAGCCCTATTATGAAGTATTGATTGTGGATGCATATTGTTAAAAATACATAATATGTATATCGTGGGAGATGCATACTTTGGGTACATGTAGTATAACCCAAGGGGAAGTTTTCATATTCAACCCAGTTCATTCTTTTATTATTTTTTCTTCAATTTCGACACTTACCATAAATGGGAAAAGTAGTCTTTACTGCTGTTTATATTTTGGACCTTTTTCCGACGGCTATGAAGCCTCTTCCTTTGTATAAAGTATAAACTATAAATAGAACTCAATTGTAGCTTGTAAATTATGACAATTATTCAATAAAGTAAATAATTAGTTCAATCAAATTATTACATATCAACTGCTACATTCCAACAAGCGACACAGGAAACCCTGACATTTTTATTAATATCCAACATTAAATATAAAATATTAATTATACCCAGCTTGGATGGGTTTTCTTAAAAATGTCCAAACGGTCATTTTTTGGCCGGTTGGAATGGCCGGTCAGGTAATTTTTTTTTGTTTTTTTTGTGAAATAGTTGATAGATTAACATTTTAATATATAATTTGCATAAATTAGTTTATTTTAGTATAATTTAATTATTGTTAGTTTATTTTAGTATAATTTAATTTTTTTAGTTTATTTTAATTTATTTTAGTATAATTTAGCATAATAAGCATAATTTAGTTTATTTTAGTATAATTTAACATATTTTTGTATAATTTAGTGACAAAAAAGATCTAAAAAAATAGAAATACTACCATAAAAATACGCCAGCATAAACCACACCCCTTACTTCTAGTCTTCTATCGTAATTAACTTAGATTTTTTATTTTTTCATAAGCAAAAAATCTCAAACTCGCTTTTGTTTGAATAACAAGAGATCCAGTCCATCTAGAAGAGATAATCGGTCAAATTTGGTCAAGGTCAAATTTGAATTTAGATTAATTCAGGGTTTGACTATCCTGATAAAATTGACTTTGGATAGCAGTTCAATTTGTTAGGCTCATAAAATTTGACTATACTGAGCGGATTGAGATGTTGTGTTATCCTAGTTGGATTTAGAATTTAATTTGAGTTTGGATCAAGTTTGATGTTTATGTGTGAATTGATCGGATCAGAATCAGATCACACAATTTTCCAAATTCTTTAATTAAGTCGGCATCATTATTGGACCTTTGCTAATACCAAAAATTTATATCCGCTTTTCAATGAGAAGATACAAATACGAATACAGATAGTAAACGGATGTTAAAATTTAAAACTAAATCCGCTTTAAACAGAAATGGATACGGAGTGAATAATTTTTAAATATGAATACGAAACGAATAATTGTGATTATCGAGTCGTATGAATAATCCATTAAAATAATTAACTTATATAATATAATACAATTATTAGAATCAAAACAAACATATTTTAGGCAATGCAAAAAAGACAAAAAAATGCAAAAAAAAAAATAAATCCGAATTAGTGCTCAGTAGAGTAGCTGTATGAATGAACATAAAAGAAATTTCAAGTTTCCTCCTAACTCTGGAGTAGGATGGGTGAAAACGGAGCGGATAATATTCGATCCGTATTAAAAAAATTAGATATGAATATCTATATTCAAATATCCGTGTGGATACAAATAGAGGTATAGTTTTAAGTTTTAATTATCTGTATTCAAACAGTAGATATATACTATATAGTTTAATATATATTATAAAAAAAAAGAGCAGGGCTAAAATGCTTCATTGGTTTTGTGCTCATCATGTCCCAACATCATTATTTTTATTTTCAAAGTCTAAATAATCAATTCGAACCGTTCAACATAATCTTCATACTAAAATGTGGTTGGATAACAAATTTTGTAATTTTTATAATTTTTTTACTAATTGTTTAGAGAGGTACAAAATCACTATTTTTGAATGGTCCATAATCTTCTAAAAATAGTGATTTTGTACATATCTTAAAAAATAGCAAAAAATTTTCAAAAAATATAAAATTTTGTATACAAACACTAATATGAAGATCATATTGAGCGGTTCGAATTGACTTTTTAAACTTTGAAAATAGATATAACGATTTTGGAGCATGATGGAGTACAAAACTAATAGGGCATTTTAACCCTACTCTAAAAAAATTATCTTATTCACCATTATAATTAAATAAATATTATGAACTTTAGTTATTTTAATAATATTTATATATTTTTAATAAATATCTAATCCGATCCGTATCCATATCCATCTAATATCCAATCGGTGTTTGTATCTGAAAAATAAAAACAGATATAATTTCATCACTGTCCGCTCCGTATCCGATCCGTTAAAATTCACCCCTACTCTGGAGTCAATTTTGCTTACTGTTTTGGTATCTTGTGTGATCCTCTCATTTCTCCATTTATTTGTGATTTGGTGTATGCACACAAGATGTTTGAAGAAATTACTCTTAGAAGCATTTAAGCATTTGTGTAGTACATCCTTGTTTTATTTACCTCTCCCAACACTAATACGGTAAAAACTAAAAAGTGGCTTCCTTTTATGCGTTTGAAGAAGGTATTACTTGAATCGGTATAGTGGATCGGGCTGCCACCGAGTCTGGAGCATTCATGAAACAGCTTCGGGCCTTAACAGGCCTTAAAAGAAATATGATGTCCTTTAGGCCTTAACAGGCCTTAACAGGCCTATAGAGCTTCCGGGGACAAAGAAGGACATCATATTTCTTTTAACTTGCATAACAAAATTCTCCACAATCAAAATTTTACAATAAAATTATTTATTAGATTACTCCTTATTAAGGCTCAGCGTTGAAAATAATAACAATTTGAGTGTGTTTGTCTCCAAAATTTCAGTTTGTTCTACAAAGAAATATTTTCTTATTTTAATACGCTTTCAATGATTATTGAACTGTATATTAGACACTTTGCAAATTTGAAGAATTCTCAGGTGCAGAGAGAAAGCTCACCTAAAAGCAGAAACCTTTTAATAACTCAACTGGGTCTAAAGATGGGCTTACAAAATTAATTCAATTTAGTGAGCGTAATATTTTAATAACAAAACATTGATTGTGGATGCATACCAACTGCTACATTCCAATAAGCGACACAGGAAAACTGAGTTTGGTCGCAAACAATATTATCAACCATATCTAACTTTTTTGTGTTTTTCTAGATGCTCATAAAATTGACTATACTGAGCTAGCGGATTGCAGGAGTGGATTCAGAATTTTCGTGGGAGGACAAAAAAATATCGAATCGGATTTAAATACTTAATTAGATTTAAATTCATTAATCAATTGGATACTCGGTAAAAAATAATGTTTAACTTATATTTTTCAATGCTTTGAATTGTAATTTTTTATGCTCTAACTTATAATTCTAATTACCAATCAAAATTCAACAAATTTATTTCAATTTTAACATCAAATTTAATCAGAATTACAAATCAAACGTTCAGAGGGGGGCAAAAAAAATTCCAGAGAGAGACAAAGTTAGTCGAGACCAATAAATCTCCACTAAAACTCAAAATTCAGAGGAGCAGTTGCCCTGGAACACTCTGGGTCCGCCCCTGACGGATTGAGATATTGTGTTATACTAGTTGGATTTAGAATTTAAACTGCATCATTGTTGGACCTTTAAGTCACTGTTTGACCTACGCTACAGGTCCATACAAACTTGATTTCGCTTCACGCGAAATTGCCTTTATTACGCAATTCTTGGAGGTTTATGATAAACTGTCAAACTCATGCCTTTGACGGTTTGACCCCCACCCCATGTGCTCCCCTTTTCTTATCTTACTCCTTAATTTAGTGCTTATAACTAATTTAATTATTACTGTGTATTGGGCAGTGCAAACCTAATCCCACTAGCTACATAGCTAGTCTTGATTTAGTTAGTTTCCTTTTAATTAACCTCCCCTACCCCTTGGATTATATAAAGCTTATATATCTCTCTCTCTTGTTAGCACTTTCATATCTCCTTTTATCATTTCTCATCTCTCTCTCTCTCTCTCTCTCTTGCTCTCTCCATGGGAAACTTTCTACCAAGCTTAGCCCACTGTACCAGTACTGTACCAACACCTTCATGTCTTACAAAACAAAAGCTCCAGTGCTACACAGTAGCTCTAAGCCGTCTATACAAATTCAAGAGAAAAATTAACAGCTCTGACAGTACAATTGACACTGCAAACGAAGGAGATAGTATAAAGGCTCTAACTGAGAATGAAGAAACAAAGGTTAGTCAAGAGAAAAGAGTTATTAGAGTAAAGGTGCTACTAACAAAGAAAGAGGCGGCGCAGTTGCGATCGATGTCGGTTAAAGGAGACAAAACTATAGGCCAGATCATGAGTGAGCTCAAGAAAATGGATGTACATGAAAAATCATTCGGTTCGAGAAATATTGCGTGGCGACCGGAACTTGAAAGCATACCCGAAGATCTAGAGTTAGTAACATGTGCATGAAATAGTTTAATTTCTTGAGATATCACATGAGGTATATTAATGCTCTTAAGTCTTAATTAGTGAGGTGTTTTCAATTTTTAGGTTAGTAGAAATTAATGGGATGAGAGGAGAGAAGCACATAGATGCATACTGCCCCTTCCATTATTGGTTGAATAGGAGACAATGTTTTAGCTTTTAGGTCTTCTCCTTAGATCAGACTTCAGAGCCTTTTTTCTTTTTTCTTTTTTCTTTTAGAAAAGGAAGTTGTTGTTTGTTTTGTCTTCTTAATGCATGCCAAGTGTTTGGAATTAATGAAGATATATTCATCTTGGTATTAGTGCAATGTGTGCAAAGAGCATTACACCTTTTATATTTTATACAGTATATATAATAGGACGGATGGGCATCCGACCTACTTTTAGGTTCAATTAACTCTATCACCGTACAATTAGCATTAAATCTGTGCGCACGTAAATTGATACAGATTTGCACGGATTTTGATGCGGATTGCACGAATTTTGATGCTGATCGGAAGGTCATCACACCCATCGAACCAAAGTAGGTCCGATGGGCATCGGACCTACTCTGAATTCATATAATAGCGTCTCCTTAATTAATCAACCGTACATGATACATTATTGGGCTGCTACTTTTAAATAAAATGAGCCCATGTCTTTCTCTAAACTTCAGCAGTAATTATTAAAAATATGTAGTTAAATGTTAAGAATAAGATGTAGCTAAATGTTAATTGGACAAAATATATTTGTCAATCATACCACGTTTACAATTTCCAAAAAATTATAATAAAAAAAGTGAGTGATGTGTTGTACGAACCTCACATATATATATACTTGATTAAAAAAATAGTCAGGTCAGCTACTTGTCATATTTCCCGGAATCAAATTTCAATAATGATATTTTGATTAATATATATACAATTAAGTATGTTTGATTCACAAATATGTCAGTTATAAAATTTAATCTAGAATTTACTCTATTCAACAATTAACCATTATCAAACAATTGGAGATGTGATCAATAGATGAACAATGAATGGACAAACTTATGAATGGACGCTCATGTTTCCCATCCAAAATGATCTGTACACAACTTTTTTTATTAATTATGATTTATTAGTTTAACACTAAACAGTACAATCATAAAAGGAAAAAGAAAAGAAAAGAAAAAAGATGATGGAAAGTTCCTACTAACTACATGCCAATAATTAAAAAGATATGTATAGTTATATATTAATATATAGATGATGACTTAGTTTATAAAAGGAAAAGACAGGAGGCCATGTGGGTTTGTTGTTATCAGAAGAACCAGCCAAGTGTGTTAGGAGAAGGGAATATCCTAGCTACTCTCTTGGCATTTCCTTTGAAGAAAAAAAAAAAACCTTGTGGCACTAAACGAACAATTTTTTTTAGTTTTAGAAATATATTAAATATTTTTAGAGAATTAGAAAGATGAAAAAAATTAATGTCGTGGAAAGTACCGGATTATTTGGGATCCGAATCTGCTGAAATCCGAGATCGGTTACTGTTCACCTTGAAATCCCTGCAATCTGAATGCAACCGTTGAACTGTTCTGAGATGCGTGCAAGAAAAAACCAGTTGTTTCGAGATGCGTTCTCGAAAAAAATTCGATGGCTGGATTCGGATTGTAGGGATTTCAAGAGTACTGTTCATTGGTTTCGGAATTTCAGCTAATTTATTTCCGATTATTTGTATGCAGATTAGATATTTTCTATAGCTAAAGATTGAGATATGTATACAAACTGTAAGGAGCCAATTTTTTTTTTTAGAAAATGTTAAATAATTCAGTTCCTCCTAGTGCATCTAAAAAATAATCATCGTTCTCCTTCCCGACAAAATATTTTATATATTACTAAAAATAAAAAAATTAAACGAAAGGTTTCCAATTGGAGGAATTATATATATATAAAACTGGCGTTGAATGGTTGTCATCAAGTCATGCTTTAATTTTTAATGATAGTATTTTTATGTGCATGTTTTGCTTTTGTTAATTAGATTAAATTACACTTTGAGAGTAAACGATATTGAAGTCATTTATTAATTAGACCTGTTCACAATAGCATGTTAATTAACAAAATAAAATAAAAAATATATGCATTGACAACATTTAAAAAACCACGGATTCAGGAATTAATGCACCCTCATAATAAAGTTTAACATTTTTTTCCTCAAAAAATAAAAATAAAATTTAACAATTTTATCCTTTATACAATGTAATTTTTACCGAGTACTAATATTTTCAGCTCTTCTCATAAAATAAAACTACACTAAAGTAGTTTATTCAGTTTCTCCATATTAATTTTCTGATCCCATCCAGCAAGAGAAATAATTATTATTGGACTATAGAAGCACAAAACAAAACAAAAAAAAAAAAAAAAAACATTTTGTGAGTGATGATTTGTGTTTTTGTTGAATTTTTGTTTTTTTTAATGGTGGTGAAAGTTAAATATGGCTCGAACAGAGCTTAAGGGCCTGTTCGGCACGTTACTGTGCCTGTGGGAAAAAATAATTCACTCTGATTGAATTTTTTTTTTCTCACGCACACAGTAAAATTCAGTTCAATTTCTATGCCCACACCCATTCCCCTTTTGGTGCCGAACAGGGCCTAATATTTCAAATGGAATCCACATGGATATTAATATGTCATAATTTTTGTATACCGTCCGATGAAAATTTAATTTATGTTAGAAAAAAAAAGAGTTCTAATTTGTTCTAAGAGGGACCATTTTTTAAGTTACTTTTCCTTTTTCCTTTATTTTTTTCCCCAAAGTGGTTATATTTTGTTGCAAATGTCGTTTTGTGATTAGTTAGGTTGTCAGAAAGTGGGGCCCCACTTTGATATCTTTAAAATGGGCTAAAGCGCACTCGTTCCCTTTCGTTTAGTTGAAATGGGGACCTGCCTAAGCACCAAAATGGCCTATCAAAAAGCCCAAAACATTTTCTACTGTTTCTTACATTCTTTTTTTTGTTTTGTTTTGAATACCTGTTTCTTACTTTCAATCATATATTCATATGTTTATTGAGAGCGGATGCAAATTGCTTTAAGATCTGTGCGTATGAAAATTGAAGCGGACTCGTACGGAGATTAAAACGGAATATACATATCTTAAAACAAATTAAACAGTCTTGAAATCTATCAAACTTAAAGTAGATCCGATGCTCATCAAATCTAAGAATAAAAAACTTTCATTGTATTTCATATCAATTATTAATTTCTTTTTATTGAAAGTGGTACGATCGGATAACCTGTTTTTAGTCCTAAAAACATTTTTTATACATTATCTTACAAAAATCCCATATACAAATTGAAAAACGGAGTTAGAAAATTAAAATGGAGGTATTGGTTAAATAAATATCATGTAATTTTGTTTCAAGAGAGACACTAATTAATTTTTTTTGAAAGCCAGGCAGCAGCTGCCAGGTGTAACATTTAATTAAATAACGGAGTACATCAGAGGGTGAGGCTATTGCAATGTGGTCCCACGAGTTGGGTTAACAGACCACCTTCGTAGTATAGCTACAGTGCCATGCAAGGCAAACTGATCCTAAAACGGCACTCCCCCAAACCATTTAGTTTATTACATAAAGCGTAGGCGTAAAGGTTTTAATCTAAAACACAGAAAAAACACAACACCACTCAGCAATGCTGTAGCCATAATCTCATATCCTGTATGCATCTGAGTGCCACTGAGTTGGCATTCCTTCGTTCCTCTCTGAAGATAATGGCGTTACGCATCTTCCATATATGCCAAGCCACACACAAAAACCTGGAGCTCCACTCCTTTTTGGACAATTTCCCTGAGAACCGCACAGCCCTCCACGAGGACTCCCAGATCTCTGTTACTGAACCGTCAAGCGCAAAAAGAGTCAAATCCAACATGGATTGTACATGGAACCATACCTGGACCGCTACCGGACATAAAAAGAGCATGTGGAGAATGGATTCCGCCGGACAATTCTGACAAAGGACGCAGCAGGGGTCTACTTGCATACCCCTATGTCGCAAAACATCTCTCGTTAATATCTTACCGTGTAGCATAAGGAAGGCAAAAATTTTAACGGACGGTGGAATTTTTGCCTTCCAAACACTCCTGTACCGGTCTCGAATCATACCTCCGCCAGCCAGGAGTTTGTAGAAGGAAGCCGCACTATATTCCCCTGAATTGCTCCAGTTCCAAACAATGAGGTCCCCTCCTGAGTTTAAGGCCATAGCAGTATTGACCTCAGCAGTAAGATCTAGGGCAGAATTACATAGCCATGCTTGTCGGAGGGATAAGTATTTAACGTCAGGTGGTGGTACCAAAGACAGAGATCTAGGCGGACCTTGCCAGGCATCATACCAGTATGAGATCGCACTGCCATCCCCAACTAACCATGAAGTACTCCAAATAAATAGCGGCCTGAGGCTGGTCAACTGACGCCAAAAAAAGGAACCTGTGGTTAACCAAAAAAGAGGCCCGTTGTTGAGCCCACCTTTTCTCCTAAGCATGTGGGCAGTGGTCGACCAGAGGCCAGACGTGTCGCGGTATGCCTTCCACCACCATCTTAATAGAAACGCAATGTTTGCCAATTTTAGGTTTGTTAACCCGAGTCCATTCCATTCTTTGGGAGTACACGCCAGAGGCCAATTGAGAAGTGACATTCCCCTCCTACCCCCATCAGCATGCCCCCAAAGGAGCCTTCGTCTCGCTTTGTCAATACGCTTTATTACCCACTGGGGCAATTTAAAGCACATCATATGATATGTCGGCATGGAGGATAAGACCGCCTGTACCAGCTGCAATCTACCCGCTCTGGAGAGGAATTTGCCCTTCCATCCCCCCAGTTTTTTCTCGACTCTGTCTATCAATGGTAGAAAGTGCTCCTTCGCAGGCTGGGCAATGGAGAGTGGAAGGCCTAGGTAGGAAATCGGGAAAGTACCTTGTTTACAGCCCAGTATTGCCTCCACCCATGGAATTTCAGCATGTGCTATGTTGATCGGTATATACGTGCTTTTCGCATAGTTAACTTTCAAGCCTGAGATGGAAGCGAATAGCCTAATAACCAATTTGAGAGAGATCAAAGATGTGACATCGGCTGAAGCTATAACCGCCGTATCGTCCGCATACTGGTACGCCATTATCGAGTCCTTGATTTTCCTTGTGATACCGCCCTCGACGGCTAAATTTACCGCAGCCACCATCCTTTGAAAGACCTCGGCCGCCAAGTTAAAAAGCAGGGGAGATAAAGGATCGCCCTGTCTCAGCCCCCTGTGGTGATAGAAGAATTCAGATTGATCACCATTGATGATAACACGAGAGGAAGCTGATCGGAGCAGAGTTTCAATCCATTGTATCCATCGCTGAGGAAAACCCCAGGCTCTCATAAGGACAGAAAGGAAATTCCAATCCACCGAGTCAAACGCTTTGGAGAAGTCCAATTTTAAGAAAACCGCTGGTTTAGAGGAGGCCGAAATGTGCTGAAGCACCTCTCGCGTTGCGACAAAATTCTCTGTTATAAGTCTCCCGCTTATGAAAGCCGTTTGCTTAGGGGAGATGATGTCCGGCATGAATGTTCTAAGGCGGTTTGCAAGCACCTTTGAAATGAGTTTGGGAATGATATTGATGATACTGATTGGCCGGAAGTCACTCACGACCCGTGGACAGGCCTTCTTCGCTATGAGCGCTATATTAGCCCGGTTACTATCTCGAAGGTCCAGCCGGTTATGATAGAAGCCGTCCATGATTTGCATTAGCTCCTCCTTAATCTCACTGAAGTAGTGTTTGAGAAACTCGTTCGGGATGCCATCTGGCCCCGAGGCCTTATTATCCGCCAGCTGGGCCACCGCTGCCTGCACCTCAATAACCGAGAAGGGTTCTTGCAGAGACAATAGGCCACTTTCAGGTTGAAACAGGACCGAAGGGTCAAACCGAGTAGTCTGATGTGTTGACCCCAGGACTTCCCTCATATGCTCAAAGAAGAGGTGCTTTATGGTTTGCTGGTCCGACAAACTTTGTCCTTCATGCTCTATTGAGGAGATTCTGTTAATAGCGAGCCTAGACGACGCGTGAAGATGGAAGAATCTAGTGTTCCTGTCCCCCAGTTTTAACCATTGGCATCTAGATCGTTGTCTCCATCTCTCTTCAATATTCACGGCCAACTCGTAAGCTTGTTCTTTGAACTGACATCGTCCCTTAAATTCCTGATCTGTCAAAGGCCGCTGTTCTTCAAGCTTATCCAAAGCTAGGACCGAGTTTTTACAGGACTCTAATTTTTTCTCCATGTCCTTGAATCCCTGCCGCTGCCAAAGGGATAGAGCTTTATGTAGGAGGGTCATTTTGGAATGGAATGGCATCAGAGAGGAATGAGAGTGAGCAATGGTGCTGTTTGGTGACCATAGCTGCCGCACCATTTGCCGGGGAACCTCGTATTTAAACCAGAAAGTTTCGAAACGCTCCTTTCTCGGAACCGATGCCACATTGCGGCAGGTTAAAAGGAGGGGTACGTGGTCAGATACCACCATTGGTCTTGCTTCCAATGTAACAACCGGGAAGTTAGCAACCCAATCATGCGAGGTCAAGACTCTGTCGATCTTGGAGAATGTTGGTTCCGGACGTTTATTGGACCAGGTATATATCCGGTTTTTGAGTGGGGTATCTGTTAAGGCTGCAGCTTCGATAAAATCATTGAATAGCTCCATTAGGTGGAAATCCCTCGCATGAGATGACCGGTCCACTATCCATCTAACGAGGTTAAAATCCCCCGCAATCACCCAAGGTGTGTTAATAAGACCGGGCAGTGTTTCCAGTTCTCTAATGAACTCAGGCTTCCCTGAGCTTTCACTGGGGCCATAGACCGCGGTGAATGTTGCTGAGGAACCGGATACTTGGTGCATAAGAGACACTGACAGCGTGTGCCGCGTGGCCCAACAATTAAGCAATCTGAAATTCTTTCGCCATGAGATTACTATTCCTCCTCTCGATTGAGTAGAGTGAAGGAATGCACAATCCCGCTCAAAATAAGAAGGCAAAAAACGCAAGGCATAATTAAACCCATTTTCATTCAGTTTGGTCTCCTGCAACATGCAAACATCACATCTCGATGATCTGATCTCCTCTCTGACTACATTACATTTATCATCACTTCCTAGACCCCTAACATTCCAACATAACAATTTGATTTTTTTAAAATTCATTAAAAAATAATATACATCTACAACTTGACACCAGCTTTAGACGGTATAGGATCGGAGTTTTATTCGACATCCATGTCGAGTTCATCTTCTGTATCCGGGTCAAATCTACCCAGTGCCACCATATCGGTGTCAGTAGGCTTAGTTGAGTAATCAGCCTGTCTTTGCGAGTTGTCCTCCTTTAGAGCTTGGACCACATCCTGTTTGTCCAATCCACAGCCAGTGCCTATTCCGGAGATGAGATCCTGATGGACTTGCACCTGGAAAAAACCCCCCGGGTTTAGAATAATATTGGTCTGATCCTGGAGGTTGAGACGACCCGGAGAATGGGCTGAGCGCTTCAAAATACTTAGAGATCCAGGTTGAAACTCATCACATTGTTTTCTCTTGGGGGGACCTGACTCTTGTTGGGCTCGGATAGCGTCTTCCAATGGGCCTTTGTTAGTTTCGTCTGTTTGTAGACCCTTACCTTTATCCCCTTTGTCCCCTTTAACTCTTAGCCCGAGACCGGCAGGCCCAAGAGCATCCTGTAACGTGTCTGCTAAGGAAGCGCTAGCCCGGTCCGTGATATTGGATGCCTGACCTATCTTCGCCAGGGCACCTATTTTGGGGGTGTCACGTGGTTTGCTTTTGCCTACTAGGCCCGTGAATCGGTTGTGGCGGGAGGTGCATAAAGGCTGCAGACCCGACAGTTTCCCGCTTGCTTTGACCACTCTTCTATTTTTTCCCTGGATTGACTGCGGACAAGGGATAGTAGCTCTCCCTATGGCCTCATTAGATGATTCGTTGTGAAGACCCGCCCCAGCAAATGGAAGCATATCACTGGGAAAAGTTGCGGCAGAGGACAGACTGAGACTTTCCCCTTCTGGAACCTGGGGCACAGTACCTTGTACTGACGCTCCCCCTGGCCCTTTCGTATTTGATTTTGTCTCCTTGCACGCCTGTGGTAGTCGTGCCCGCGTACTATGGGACGTGGCTGCCCCGGCTGTGGGATGTACGTGGTGAGACCCTGTGGCCGGTGGTGTGGCAATACCCTGCTCAGTGGGCATATGACCCGCCCCACCACTGTATGTATCGGAACTGACCTGTCCAGACCATGACTCCTCCGGCGGATCCACAAGCAGGCGGAGGGAGGAAAAAGGGAGCTCCACACTGCCGGAGCCGGCGCTGATAGCCATACGGACATCTTCTGGTATGATAGCCGGATCTAAGCCTGCACACATTTCCCGTAAGACCCGTCGGGAGCAAGCCACGAGGTCCTCCGTGGGGCCATCTCTGTTGGTCTGTAAACGGTCTTCTTGCATAGAGGGTGCCGGAGGTGGTGGCGTGATCGGTTTTGAATACCTTTTGGGAACTGGGGGGAAGTCGACGGTATCATAAATCGCTCCCTGCGTCCAGCAGACGGGTATTACCCTAACATCATGTTCGAAACCCCCGGCAACCATGGTAACTGCATCTGGAACCCTACTAAGGTCATCAATGGCCATCGCCACCCTCCAAGCAGAAAGGTCAGTCCCATGTTGAGGTGGGACTGTGCCTAAGAACACTCCGAATTTGGAGACCGCCTTAATGATATCCTTTTCACGCATGAGGTGCAATGGAATATCGACCAGGTCCGCCAGCAACTTAAATCGCGGTATATTGATTCGAGAGCCATCATGTTGCGACCATTGTTGGAAGTCTAGCCCTTTGTCCCACAAGGAAGCCGGCAGCCTGTTGATGAATGTGTCCACCGCTAGGCCTCTAGGCAGGTGTAGAAGGAGCTTATCGGTACCCAGCTTGGCCACCTTGAGCTCTTCTTCGCGAACTAGCCCAGTAGCAACTGCCAGTTGCACCAGCTCGTGTGTCGTCAGACCGCTCTGCTGACCCGTAGCTCTAACCACCACCGCCCTGCTTAAGTTGTCCACTTCGCTGAAAAACTCCGCATCCCGCTCCACAAACACAGTGATTTTGTGAGGACGATCTTCAGGCATAGCCGGGGAGTGTAGTGGGGCACCTTGGAGAAGGTCGTCGAAGCCGGGCTCCCCTTTCATAACCCGTTGGTCGCAGGAGTAAACGGACGAGCGGCCGGGTTAAGAACCGAGGCAGAGCACCTGCTGGCAATGTGCCCATTCTCCCAACATTTCCCACATTTTTTGGGGTTACGACATCTAATGGCAGAGTGACCTGTGCGACAACAATTGAAGCACCGTCCTCGCCATTCAGGGAAGGTAGCATTAGGAGGGAAGCGGAGACATGTCGGGCTGTGTGGAGAGTAGTAGTAGTGGGTGCCCTGGGGAGTTGGGGGGGTTGGCGGTCTGGATCCTGGGGAAGAAGACCTTACTGAGCTGCCGGAGTCGCCAGATGAGTTAGAGGAGATGGAGTTGGCTGAGCCCCCTGCTACAGCCTGGGCATAAGATCTCTTGGTGCTGTACGGCTTGTAGGAGCGAAGGTGGGGAGAGTCCCGTTGAGTGGGAAGAGTCTGTCCTTGAGCTGGGCCCCTGCGTCTTCCTTGAGCCACCTGCCAATCTCCGTTGAGTGGAGGAGAAACCCTTACCGTTGCTCTCCTAGCTGCCGGGGTGGGTGCCTCCAATCGTGTCGAGCCTTCCTTAGTCGCCATTTCCTCACCTCACAGACTGGTTTTAATAAGAAATGTATTCGTATTTCGAGAGAGAGAACTGGTGCGCACTAGAGCTGCCTCTCTCATTGCCAATTAAAAAGTGGTCGACACTAATTAATTAATAGTATTAATTTTTGTAAAAATGAAATATTTTAAAAGATAAAAATATAAAATTTCAATTTATAGGGCCTTAAGGAACCAACTCCGCTCTTCTTTTCCTCTTTCTCTCTCTATCACGTGATTCTCTTTCTCTCTCTACTCCTCTTTGAAGAGAGAGAGATGCATAAAAAGAAGAGCAGGGACTGCTTTTCTACAAAGAAAAGCAGCGGAGTGGGATCCGGGCCTTATGCCCCCTTCCCCTATCTCCCTATGCTCGTGTATGACACGAGGCCGCATCCTCTGAGGCTCTGAGGTAACATAATATTTGAGTTAAGACTCAGACTGGTCGATCAGAATCAAAGTTAATCCAGTTCGAGGTGAAATGCATAAAATTCCGTTAACATGAACCAGATGGTTCAGAGTTAAACTCAAATTTTATGTTACCTCAAGTGACATGAACCATGTATGGCGTCCCTCAAGTCCGAATCCTCTGAAGTAACTCAAATTTTGAGTTTAGATCAGAATTATTTAATTAGAATTCAAACCAATTCGGTCCAAAATAGAATGCACGAAACCCATTTAATATTTATGTGAAAACAAATCCGACAGTCTTGATCTAAACTCGAAATTTGAGTTACTTTTGGTTATATGAATCTCCCCTTCCACCAATTACAGTCTCTTCTAAAAACAGTAATGTTTCCGATTCTAAATTAATCACGGAACTTGAAATTACAAAAACTAAAACCACGATGACGCACGGAAATAGGGGTGTCAATGGGTACAATACGGGTAGGGTGGAACCATTTTCATATCCATACCCACTAAGATTTGATCTACCCACACTACTACAAAAATGGTAATTCTACACTGCACATTGTACACGGTTTTCCCTATCTTATATAAAAACCGTGTACCAAATATGAATCTTTGAAAGTCCAAAAAATCTGCGAGAATTATACACGGACATTTAGTTAAGAATCAGTGTAGAATTGTTTGAGAGAGCTACACGGTTTATTAGGGATCAAAAATCCGTGTGCAAAGAAGACCGTGTGGAAAAAATTGAGAGAGCTACATGGATTTTTGTTAAATATCCGTGTAGGAATATATACACGGATTTTTGATAATATATCCGTGTAGAAATGGTAGAAATGTACACGGATTTTATTATAAATAGCTGTGTATGATTATTTGGAGAGCTACACGGATTAATAAGTATAAATCCGTGTATAAAAGGCTGTGTAGGGTTTTAATTAGTATAAAAGGTCTTCTCCTTCCAGCGCCGTTTTGATCAAGTTTTTTATACCGTATCTCTCTCGCTCTCTCTGTATTGAATGTTGATCTGATTTCTGCAAAGACTAGCAACCGGGATCAGAGATCTTTGAAGTTTTTATTTTCTCCTCTCTATATTTCTAAGGTTAGTATATATATATATATATTTTTCTTTTCTCATCTCTATATTTCTAAGGTTAGTTTTTATTTTCTCCTCTCTATATTTCTGCCACGTTTGAAAAAAATTTGAAATTTGAAAAAAAATTGAATTTAAAGGAGAATTTTTATTCTCTATTATGCATGCATACACATATATGTTGATAAAAATGTATTTTTTATTGGAGATGCAATATGTTGGAGACCTTTAACAAAGATGGATCATGTCATGGATCACATGGCACTCTCCTTTTTCATATGTTGGATCTAATACAACTAGTTTGTATGAAATTTTGGTCCGAACTAGATCATAGCCCAACGTTTTGGCAACATGAGCCTTAGCGGAAATTGGGCCAAACCTCCATCACATGGTTACTAAGTGGTAAGGACATAACTTGATCTACAAACATTGTATTGGATCTTGAAGAGTATATGTTATATGGTTCACATGGGATTGTATATGTACAAAAGACAATGTCTATATATGTTGATGCCTTTATGCTTTCTTTTGTTATATATGTTGATGCTTTCATGCTTTTATGTTTTTTTGTTATATATGTTGATATTAGAATTTTATGCTTTTATGGTTTCGGTTAGAATTTTGTAATGATAAATATGAATTTGTGTAATTTTGTATAATTTTGTAATGCTAAATATGAATTTGTATAATTTTGTATAATTTTGTATAATTTCATGTACATGAATTTTAAATTGCTATCTGAAAAATTTAAATACTGGCTAGCAAAACAGGAGGCTAGCCAAAAAAAAAAAAAACTAAAAAAAAAATTATAAGACAATCCTACACGGATATTTAACAAAAATCCGTGTAAGAAGAGTAATTTCAAAAATAATCGCGCGCGAATACAAAAAAAAAATTTAGTTAAGAGGAGGGATCCAATTACACCTTTTTTGGTGACACATCATGACACCGTTTTTTATATAGGTCAATTTTGCGATTTCAAAATCCAAACAGCCGATCCGAACCGTTCAACATGATCACCATATTAAAATGTGCTTGGAGATCAAATTTTACATTTTTTTGAATTTTTTTACCATTTATTAAGATGATTACAAAATCGCTGTTTTTCAATGGTCTGAAACAACGATTTTTGTAACCATCTTAATAAATAGCAAAAAAATTCAAAAAAATGTAAAATTTGATCTCCAAGCACATTTTAATATATCCATCATGTTGAACGGTTTAAATCGACTATTTGGACTTTAAAAATGGGAGGTGTCAAAGTGTGTCACCAAAAAAGGTGTAATTGGATCCCTCCTCTTTAGTTAATTCTACACGGATATTTAACTAAAGTCCGTGTATGATAGTTCAAAGAGCTACACGGATATTTAGTTAAAAATCCGTGTAGAAAGAGGAGAGCTACACGGATATTTAGTTAAATGTCCGTGTATAAAAAGAATTGTACACGGTTATTTAGGTAATATCCGTGTAGCTCGGTAACATGGAGAGCGACACAGGCAGGTCTTTGTACACGGCTGTTTATAAAGTAATCCGTGTAGAAATCGTTATAATTGCACACGGGCAAATGTTCGTGTGTAGTTATTGACCTATTCGTACACCCTCGATTTAAACACAGTAGAAAATCCGTGTAGCTCTTCCATTTATGTCCGTGTGCAATCTCTTTTTTTGTAGTAGTGCCATACCCTATCCATACCCGTTAAGAATTTGTCTTACCCTACCCTACCCATACCCGTTATGATTAACGGGTAACGAAACGGTAGTGGACAAATAACGAAAATACTAATATAACAGTTTTACTATTTTTACAAATAAACCATCTAAATTCATCACATCATGCATACGCCATCACAATTATTTTTATAAAAATGAAAATACAAATATGCAATCAATTCTAACTAATAGTTTTTTATAAAGCAAAAATAAAATAAAAATCACAAATATCTCTTCTAACAAATTCAATTCGTTAACTAAATAACAAAACATTCAAATAAAAAAGTAATATGTTTAGCATAATATTTTTCTTATAACAAAATGCATACATTTTATTCAGCATTGATACAGCAATATGGAAAACAGGGAAATAAATAAATTGAATATAATATTGATATATCTATATATAATTTATTTCATATAATTATCTGTTACCCAACGGGTACGAAATAATCTTTACCCATACGCATACCCGTTTATCTAATGAACAAAAATCTTTACCCATACCCATATCCAATAAGCTGACGAAAAAAAATCCTTACCCATACCCGTCTTATCGAATACGATACGGGTAGGGTAAATGGGTAAACGGGTGTCATTGACACCCCTACACGGAAATTAATTTTTGGCTCCATATATAATATGAGTTCGGAAATAACAACATTAATTGTTGTGTTTGTTTAAAAGAATTGCCAAAGGCTATAATATGGTATTGGTTGCACATCCAGCTTACGTAATTTCATCCGCCAAATTGAAAAGATTGTAAGTTCTAAAATCATACAAAGCAGGATCTGTTGCAATCCTTCACATGTGAATAGTATCTTGAAATTTCTACTTTTATGAATCCAGCTGTTGAATTGTTTCGAGATACGTGCACAGAAAAATCAACTGTTTTGAGATGCGTACACAGAAAAAGTTAAACGGCTGAATTTGAAAAAACAGAAATTTCAGAGTTACTATTCACATGTGAAGGATCGTAGCAAATTTATTTCCTACAAAGCAAGAGGATCTTTAGCTACGAAACAAGTATACATAATCAAAAAAATCATTTCAAACCCATTCTTCACATGGATATCCGTATATATAGATCGAAATTATTTGCAATTTTTTTTTTTACAATTTATTTTTGAAAGATTTTTTTTTCCAGAGAAAATTTTATTCGAAGTTCGTTGTCAATAATGTGAAGCCACGCCATCCGCAAGAGAGTGGGGTCGAAGTTGCTATACCGATAGCAATCAACAAGGGTTTTTTTCGGGGGTGGGGTGGGGGAGGGTCTGATGGACATCAGATCAAATTCAGTTCAATGTTAGATAATATCCATCTGATCTGCATTGAGATTTGTGCATACAATTTTAGATTCGCACAAATTTCAACCACCTCGCGAATCTAAATCATGCGTGCATATTTCACTGCGGATTGGACAGTTTAGACTGGACATCACACTGAATTTGATCCGATGTTATATCGAAACCCCGTTCTCTTTTTAAGGTGGCCAGGTGAAATGGCAACCAATAATTTGTGTTTTAAAGAAAAAGAAAAGTTAAGAAAAATAGATGAAAGAAAAATGAAAAAAAAAAATACAATACTAATAAGCTAAAATATTATAAAAGTGATAACCAACATTATTTTATCCAAAAAACAATTCAAATATACAAACCGGGTTAACCGGAGTACATACAAATAATGTAGTCTATAAATACAAAACAGAGTATATAATAAGCACGCCTAAATGAAAACAAGATATATTTAACCAAAAAAGAAAGAAGAATCATGACATATAAATTAATCATTAGTTGAAAAACTGAATGACCTCATTGTTTTCTTCTATGTTTTCCAATTTGGGTTTCCATCCAATTTGAAGCTTAGCCTTCTTCTCTCTCTTATCTCTCTCTTCCCCCATCTCCACTAATATATCCTCTATTCCCTTCTCCCCTTTCTTTAGCTCCATTACAAGAACTTCTAGTTCTTTTTTTGTAACAAGTATTTTAACTCTTATACCTCTCTCCTCTTCATCCATATGCACTTCATTTCCTTGTTTTTCTTCTTTTCTTGGTGCAACTACCTCCATACAATTTCCCATTAATTTCTCTTTTTTTTAAAACACACAAGTAAACAAACTCACAAGCACACACTAATGCCTGGTTGAGCTCCTATGTATTTAATTTAAGGCTGTCAGCTCTCAGCTGGCGGTTAATAAATGATGAAGAAAAATGTTGGCAATTTAAAAGGCAGCGCCAGCGTATGTATTACAGACAGATGCTTTTGATATGCATCCCCAGATAATTACCCAAATAAAAATTTAGACTCGTCCTTGCTTTCTTTATTTGGATCCAAATTTGCTGAAATCCGAGATCATCAACAGTAATCCTGAAATTTTTGAAATTCCGAATCCAGCCATTGAATTGTTTCGAGATACGTACACAGAAAAACCAATTGTTTCGAGATGCGTGCACAGAAAAAGTTGGATGGCTAGATCTCGGATTTCAGCTGATCTGAATCATCTTTATTTATGTTGCTTTTTGTTCGACAAAGATGATAAATTAGATGTCTAAATAATTAAGTCTATATATACTCTTTATTTTTTTCTAACAAAATGATATCAACAAATTTACAAAAGTGAGTTAAAAGGCATTTTTTTTACTAGCATAAAATTATTTGGACATATACAACAAATTAATTTGACAAACTTAACAACAATTCAGCCACGGCCAAGGTTTCAAAAAAAAAAGAGAGAGACAAACTTAACAAAAATTAAATATAACATGTAATTTTGAAATAAAATAAAAAACCAATGGTAAAAATGGGGTACTTCATCATGAGAAAAATATACTTCAATGGACAGTTATAAATTTACATTCTAGATAACCATAAAAAATAATAGTGGATGAGTAAGAAAATGTCAGAGAAATTACTTATTATATATATTGGATAAATTAGTTGTCAACAACATATACATTTTCAAGAGCATGGTATCTCAAAATAGTGGAACTTTCAACACCATGGTAGGAATAAATAGAAAATGAGGAGGGATTCAATTACATTATTTTATGGTCACACATCTTGACACCATATATTTATAAGTCATTTTTGCAATTTTAAAATTTAAAAAGTCGATCCGAACCGTTCAACATGATCTCCATATTAAAATGTGCCTGGTACCAAATTTTATATTTTTTTGGAAATTGTTTACATTTTTTTAGAATGATTAAAAATTTCTATTTTTCAATAGTCCAGAATTGTTTGAAATCAATAATTTTGTACACATCTTAATAAATACTAAAAAAATTCCAAAAAATGTAAAATTTGGTCTCCAAGCACATTTTTATGTGAAGACATTGTTGCACGGTTCAGATCAACTGTTTGGATTTTAAAATCACAAAAATGACTTATAAACATACGGTGTCAAGATGTGTCACCATAAAAATAGTATAATTGAATCCCTCCTCATAAAAAATAATATAACTTAGTATAGAATACGTCTCTCAACAGTACGTCAAAGATTGTGCCATTGAGATGCAATTTGGGGTATATAATTGGAGATCCATATCATAACAGGAGCTTCCAATTGGACCTTTTTCTGTGGCCCCGGATCGGCTGCTTAAGGCCAGGCAACAAGAGAGCTCCGATTTGAAGCCACCAATTGGGTACACAAAGTCTCCGCTGGGGGACCAGCGACAGTATTAGGAGCATTTAATGAGACTCAAAAGTTTGCTTTCGTGAAATTGTTGTGTCGTTTGGATCTTTGATTACGGGCATTATTGTTTCGTTGTGGTATTTTATTTAACCCGGATCCGACATAAGCGAGTATTTTTTTTTTCTCAAATAAAGAGCAAGTGATATTTGAAGATGTTATAATTTATTTTTAAAGATTTTATAATATTCTCCAACTAATTCTTAATTTCTTTATTGAAATTCCTTAAAAATTTAGTGCCCAATATCTCGTATTGTTTTTATCTAATTTATTAAATTATGTTATTATTACATTTGTATAATTAACTATAGAAATATCAAGCCCGAATTATTATAGAAACAGTACAGTTCGCCTGTATGTATTGTTTTGAACTTGTATGTAATTCCTGTGCTGCATTAAGCCAAAACTGCTCTGTTAAAATCTTTTGGGAATTTTTCAATAATTGATGGTTTATTTTATCCTTCTCCGTTTTAGCTTCTCTTTTGTCTCCATCACAACTTCTCAACGATTCTCGATAAGTTTTAGATAACAAGGAGAAAAAAATTCATATTTATCATTAAAAACTTGAACTTTTGCCGGAATTAATTTTATCTGTCTCTTAAATAGAATAAAATTACACAATATTTTTTTATTTAACATTTTCGATCTCGTAAGGATGTATCTGCAGGTTTTACCGAAATTTTTATTAATATCCAAAATAAATAATTAATTTCAAAATCTACACCTCTTAGTGCAGGAATTCCAAAAATGACCAAACCGCAAAATTTATTTCCGGTTTTAAACCTCCTTTCCACAAATAAAATTTTTGGTTCCGGCCTCTCCAAAACCGGAGAAAAAAATTCTGGTTTCTTGAACCGGAGATTAAATTCACAGTTTCTTAATTCATAACCGGAGATTAAATTTCCGATTTCTAGAACCAGTAATTTATTTTCCGATTTCTTAATTCACGGTTTCTTTATTGTGCTCTTAGCTTTAATATTTGTGTGCACTCACATCAATTGTCATGCACACGGATCTTAAAGCGAATCAGACGATTGTAGAGCTAATTGGATTAAAAAATAGATCCAATAGGCATCGGACCTACTCCTTTCTCATCCGCATGATGTCGTATGCGTACAAAAATCAGACAAATACTGAAGTTGTCTCTTCTTTCTTTTTAGATATTAGCTTAGCTCTTTCCCCGAATTTTTTATTTATATTCAAAAAATAAATTAAATTACAAAAAATAACCATTTTGGTATTGAAATTCGAAATCTACCCAAACCGAATTTTTTTTTTCCGGATTCAACATCTAACTCCGGAAATTTTTTTTCCGGAAACTCAACTCTAATTCCGGAATAAATTTATCCGGATTCTAAATCTGGAAAAAAAATTTCCGAACTCAGTCCCAATTACCGGATATTTTTTTTCCGAACTCAATTTCCGGAATTTTTTTTTCAATTATTTATTTGTTAATTATTTAAATTATTTAAATTAATTTAAAAAATTTCAAAATGGTGTTGAATAATTTAGAAATTATCAAAATGGTCTAGAAAATTTTAAAATGATTTAGATTGTTTTAGGAACCTCTTTCATTTTTGAATCCCTTCCGGAGCTCTGACTGTCTGATTGATCCAATCTTCGATTCAGGTTATTTTATTTTTTTATTTTAATTTTAATTTATATTATAATTAATTAGCTCATTCCAAATAATTTTTATTTTTTAGAATATTGTCCAAATAATTTAGAATTTTTTAGAATATTCCAAAATGGTTTAGAATAATTTATAAAATTCCAAAATAGTTTAGAATATTGCCGACTTTTTTAAGAGACAAATAGCTAAAATGCTGAAATCTAACACTAAAAAATTGAATTACTACGAATAGGGCCGATTTTGTGCTAAAATACGGTAAATTTACTAAAATGCTGAAATTACAATAATTATGTAGAATTATGCTACAATACGGTAAATTACGCTAAATTACGTATGAATAGGGCCTATTTTGTGGCATCTGTCATAAATCATAAAAAATAGTAAAAAGAATTCCAAAAATAATAAAAATTGGTATTCTACAAGTTCATTACATAACTAATTTACTGAGCTACGTAGATTGAACAATATAAATAAAAATCTTAATCGGAAACTTCAACTGAAGTTTTGAGGCTCTTCCCTTTCTTTTTTGGTGATTCTGAATTTGGAAATCTAGCAAAGCGAGTTCGGACGCATGCGCATTTTCACAAGCTTTCCGAAAAGTGGTCATTTGCTGAAATCGGACACTCGAGCGCCGTTTTATGGCCGTTTGAAGTTTCGTCGTCATTTTTCACTTTCTCAGTGAAGATATCATCCCTATTCATACGTAATTTACCGTAATTTAGTGTATTCTAGCATAATTCTACATAATTATTGTAATTTCAAGTAATTTAGTGTAATTCAGCATAAATCAAGTAATTTAGCGTGTTTTAGTATAAATATGCTAATTATATATAAAAAATGTAATCTAGCAAATATTTAAAACTAAATTCGATTTTTTAGTGTTAGATTTCAGCATTTTAACTATTTGTCTCTTAAAAAAAGTTAACATAATTTAAAGTAATCTAGTGTCAATCAGCATAAATTAACATAATTTCAAGTAATTTAGCGTATTTTAGTATAAATATGCTATCAAAAAAAGTAATCTAAGGAATATTTAAAAAAACAATTCAATTTTTTAGTGTTAGATTTCAGTATTTTAGCTATTTTTCTCTAAAAAAAAAAAAAAATCACGGGACCGGCCAATTATTGGCCGGTCGGGAATTTTAATCGGGACCGGCTAATAATTGGCCGGTTCGGGCATTTTTAATAATTTCGAGAACTCGTTGGTAGATTTAATAATTTGTAATTGACGTAGGGTATTTTTTAAAAAGTCGAGAATATTGCCCTATTAATTTAAAAAATTCCAAAATGATGTAGAATAATTTAGCAATATCGGAAATGGTCTTGAATAATTTAGAAAATTATAAAATGGTTATAGAATAATTTTTGAGTTCGGAAATTTTTTTTCCGGTAATTGGGACTGAGCTCGGAAATTTTTTTTCCGGATTTAGAATCCGGATAAATTTATTCCGGAATTAGAGTTGAGTTTTCGGAAAAAAAAATTCCGGAGTTAGATGTTGAATCCGGAAAAAAAAAATTTCTGTTTGGTTAGATTTCGAATTTCAACACCAAAATGGTTATTTTTTGTAATTTAATTTATTTTTTGGATATAAATAAAAAATTCGGGCTCTTTCCCCTCCAATTTATATTTTCTAATCACAGTGGAATGTGTTGTATGAAATTTCTTCAATAAATTGAGTGTTTTAGATATTTGGAAATCGATTTTTTTTCCCTCCATTGTATGACATATCAATCCGATCAAGATTAAATTATAAATTGAAGTCTAATAAAATATTTTTCACTGTTAATTTTCTTTTCTTTTTTTACAAGAAAATTGTAGTCAAGCTACGAGTTATTTAATATTCACAAGAAATTTCTAATATAAACTTCAAACTTGTAGCCTCTTAATGTTACAAACTCAAAATCTAAATAAAGAGTTATTTATAAAACATGCTCAAAATATTTTAAAAAGTTGCAGATTCGGAATCTGAATGAAAAATTCTGACCAGAGCGACGTTATAGTTGAAATTATTTGACAATTGTGAGGCACAAATGTGCACCAAGTGGTACAAAATTACAAGGAGAGAAATTAAATGGATAGAAGCACCGTAATAACTCCAGCAATTAATGAAACGAGGTTAACAGTTGGGAATGCAGAAGATATATATCAGGAGAGTGGCTAAGCTCAAAACGTTTGCACTAAGGGTTTTGGTTCTCCTATTTGCAAAGTCCAAACGGTCGATCCAAACCGTTAGATATTTAATCCATATTAAAATGTGCTTGGAGATCAAATTTCACATTTTTTGGAATTTTTTTACTATTTATTAAGCCACTTTGAAAGTTGCTGATTCGGGTGAACAGTAAAAACAGTGCAATCAAATTCTGGACCGTGTGATCAGCAACTTTCAAAGTGGCTTAATAAATAGTAAAAAAATTCCCAAAAATGTAAAATTTGGTCTCCAAGCACATTTCAATATGGAGAACAACTTGAACGGTTCGGATCGACCGTTAGGACTTCGGAAATCCGAAAACAAATCGTTTGCACCAAACCCTTGGTGCAAACGTTTTGAGCTTAGCCACTCTCTATATATCAGTCACTTATTTAGTAATTTATCTTCCTAAAAATATACTCATTTTTAGTTATCTAAATCATTGAATTAGACTTTTTTGCTACATATCTATATACTAATATTGTCCATTGCTGACTTGTCTCTTGCTCATTTTTAATCACAAATTTTGAATAGTTTTGTACTGGGGCGGATCCAGGATTTTCGTCGCGGGGCAAAAAAAATATCGAATCGGGTTTAAATACCTAATCAGGTTTAAATACATTAACCAATTGGATACTTGATAAAAAACAATGCTTTAACTTATACTTTTCAATGCTTTGACTTGTAATTTCTGATGTTTTAACTTATAATTCTAATTACCAATCAAAATTTAACAAATTTATTTCAATTTTAGCCTTACATTTAACCCAAATTACAAATCAAACGTCCAGAGAGGGCAAAAAAAATTTATGGAGGAGCAAAGTCGGTCGGAACCGATAATATTCACTAAGACTCAAAATTCAGGGGGGCAACTTCCCCTGGAACCACCTGGGTCCGCCCCTATTTTTAATCACAAATTTTGAATAGTTTTGTAACCACATGTCATACTAATATTTAACATCCAATTATTTATGTACAATTTTAGAGAGAAAATCAAAGTAAATATGGCTGGATCTGCGGAGTCTCTTTAACTTGAGACAAAATATAACAAATCATTGAAGCAAAGAGGACATTAATTTTGTTTGTTGTATTACACTGTTGTGGCCGTGACAGAAATATACAAAGTTGAACATCTCACCTAAACTGTGGTGCTATGTTAAATTACCATTCTATCCATAGAAAATTCATGTCTATTTAAAAGGAAATAATAGAATTAGTACATCAAAACACATCAAAACATTAAAATAAAAGTAGGCTGAATTCATCATTTTAATTCAGGGTGGGATTTTAGAGGGAAATTGGGTAAACCTTTCTCTGTAAATTTGAAAATTTATAATTTTGACCATTAATATTTGTAATTTTTATATGCATCAATATTTTTCAATCTTTCTTATAAAATAAAATTACACTAGATTATATTTTTCAGCTCCCGCAATCTTAATTTTCTATTTCAGCCCTATTTAAAGCCGATCCAAAAAATTTCAAATCACATAATTTCTTAATTAGTTGAAGCTCATATTAACTTTGCTCTTTAATTTACTATGCAAAGTTTCTTTTAAAAAAAAAAAACTTAACTCTCCAAAAAAAAAAAAAAACCTTCTCAGGAAATGTTAACTGCGATTGATCTCTTAAATTCATATTAACCAAAATATGGTGCTTCGATGAGATTTCAGCTTCATAACTTAGAATATATTATTGAATACTTAGTATCTAAAGTATATAACGAGACTTGCATATAATTCATTGTTAATAATTGAAATAAGCACATAAAGTTCCCACATCCACAACAAATTCCGGAGACAATAAATGCGTAATAAACAGCATAATTGCGTCAGGATATAGTTCTCATGATCTGACAAAAGTTTGAAAAGAACTCGTGACAAAGCAACAAATGGTAAGGTGTGAACAAAATCAATAATCTTGTTTTATCTGTTGAATTTTACACTCCCTAGTCCCTAACAAAAATTAACATAAAGAGCAAAAACAAAGCAATTGAGAAAGGTACATTAAAACGAGAAAATTTATTAAAAATCTGAAGTGGGTCTATCTTGTATTCTATTTCATACCTTTGTAGTCTATTGGAATAAATTTCAACAGCACAATAGCAATGTGAAAGAAAGAAAAGAAAAAGATAAAAATGGAGCGAAAAGAAGCCAGTATCAGTCCTAACATCTCAATAAGAGTCCAAAACACACCAAAAATTGTAAGAAAATTAATTGACTCATATATCAATGCATTTAATTAGATCAATATCAATAACAGATGCAAAAATTGCTCGGATAGACATAAACGGAGTAAAACTTTGGCAGTCCCATTCATCAATAATTAGATATTCACTGGCCAAGTTCTGATCTAGATTTTTCTATATGTTGTTTTCAAAAAAGTAAAAGCTTGAATCAGTCATAAAATAAGCTCAATGGAATGTGAAGAGAAATCACAGAAACAATACTCAGCAATCAACCAATTAAAAAGGTGAACTTGCTGAATTTAGAAATCACAGAAAACAGAATAGGATTAATATACTAACATACAATGATTCATATCATACAACTGATTAAAAATTTCAAATTCGTGTAACATTGCAAGATAGACACACAATTACTACATGTGAAACTGGAAATTGCACATATCCCTAAGCGGAGGCACCACAGCCCAAAGCTGAACGTCAACTTCTCAGGTCATGAGAAAATCAAATCAACCTCTGTTTCTTCTTCCTAAGATTTTCAAAGATGCTATGCACATCATCTGAGGTGATTGGTTTTGATAGGTCAGATGATTCCTGCATACATGGATTAATCAGTCCAAAACTCAAATTATGTAAATGGCTTCTTAATTATTATTAATTTCCTTTAGTCACTAAGTTTACTACTCCTTTTGGTATCATTTATATGACTTCTAGTGTTTTGGTCCCTGAGATTATCTTTCATTCAAAAGTTTAATTAACTAAAATTCCATCTTATTTCAGGTTAGAACACAATGGTACAGGGCAAGGACAAAATTGGAGCTTTGAAATTTTGTGGATCAAAGTGGAAAGTTCATGATGCTTTTATGAACTATGGGTGCTTTAGTCAAATCAAAATATATTTAAAGAGCACTGGGCAATATATAAAGAGTGAGGCTATGGTGCTATGCATAGCACGGATGGCTAGTGTACTACGGCTCAATATGGTACTTTTTAAAATTCTAACGGTCGATCCGACCGTTCAATGTGATAACCATATGAATATGTACTTGCAAACTAAATTTTATATTTTTTCGAATTTTTTTACTATTTTTTCAGATAGGTAGAATTTTGATGGTCCAGAATTTTCAAAAAACACTGATTTTTCTACCTATCTGAAAAAATAGTAAAAAAATTCGAAAAAATATAAAATTTAGTTTGCAAGTACATATTCATATGGATATCACATTGAACGGTCGGATCGACCGTTAGGATTTTAAAAAGTACCATATTGAGCCGTAGTACACTAGCCATTGGTGCTATGCATAGCACCATAGCCTCACTCATATATAAATATGCTGAGAGAATCCAAAAAGGGAATATGTGACATTGCCTAATTTATAAAGATTACTCATATTTAAGTATATTATTGCTTTATTGGATATCAGAACAAATTTTAGTGGGATTTCAGTTCCAAATGTTCTCATAAACAAAGTAAAGGCCACAAAGTTACAAATATCATAGGAACAAAATCTCTTACCAGAAAAGATCGAAGCTCATTCTTCATGTCAGAAATACCATTCAAAATCTCAATTTTCTGAACATGGCCTAATTTATTCAAAAAATTGATTTCTTGCCCTTCCTGTTGCTGCAGCTTCTCTTTTCTCTTTTCTTTGGCAGTCTTCTCATATTCCTCTATTGTATCCTCTTTATCGATCAAAAATTCAACTCCATTCTTGGCATAATAACCGATGCAAGTTTCACATTTGCAAAGTTCCTCTCTCCATTTCTTGCAGAGAAACACTGTCCCAGTTTTCTCTGACCCAGTTGAAATTGCATTTATATCTTCCCCAAGCTTGCATTTTGTGATTTCATCGTTCATTGGTTCCTTCCCTTTAGAATTGGAATCAGTTTTCAGGTCACTTGGTGAGTTATTATCTATCACAGATCCATTTTCAGTAGTATTTGTGTTGGTGTCAGTTGCTTGTGGTGCATTTTGCAGATTTGGAACTGACATAATTAAAGAAGGATAATGTTTCAAGAAGGAAAAGGGAGGGGAGCATTTTTGACAGATGAAGTCTTCATAAATTGGTTCTCCCTCTTCATCTCTTGGTATCTATAACACAAAAGTAAAATTAATAATATATAAATAAATTGATAGCATTGAATACATGCATTATCCCCCTACAAAGAAAAGGAAATATCCACCTTAACACCCACTCATTCATAAGAAAGGGAGTAAAAATTGGCACCACGATGTATGCCAGAGAAGCAAAAGATGCAAACAGTTCATAAATGGTATGTTTTATCAGATCAACAACTTTGAGGATGCCTGCTTTTGGAGGACAAAAGCATTTCCCAAAATTAAAAGAATATATAACCTCATCTACAGAGCTGAGACCAAGGTGATCTTCATGGAACCAATCCTCACAAATGCAACACTGGATCATCTCCACTTGCTCATTGGCCTCTGGATCAGGATAAGGCCGGTTGCAGGTGCAATAAGAGCCCATGAAGTTGTGGTTGTATGAGTTCTCAGAGTTCTCCAGGTCCTTGTCAGCAGTGAGCTTGCATGTGAAGTCGCCGAATTTTGAGTTGCCACAGTCGCACCTGAACTTGCGCTTTGTCCACAGCTCCACCATCTGCACCAGCAAGGTAAAAAAAAAAAAGGCCCAATGAATTAACAGATTTGCAGTTGGAACATATTGGTTTTGAATTTCTTGAAAAGAGTGTTTTGTGCATAATGCAAGGTTGCCACAATTGGGCAAACAACATGAAAACCAGCTGGTCATAGTGTGATCTGCTTTATATTACTTAATTTTATGTCTGATCCAACCGTCACCAACCAGAATGTCAGGAAATCGAGAACCAACCTGAATAATGCTTTGTCAGGTTCAGGTCAGGTCCAGATTATCAAAAAATTATTTTTTGTTCTGGATACCCATTAGCTGGTGTACTAACTGACATAATAAAGGCTATGATAAACATGGTAAAACCTTCATTTACAATACAGCCAATAGCACAAATTACTTTGGAGCTCCTTGTGATGTTTCACTGCTTCTACTCTATTGCAATTATATTTGCTTGTTAATAAAAAATATTTATGTTGCATAGAAGTTAGCCTTTATTATGACAAAAAGAGCATAACCAAGTGCAAACTGGTTAAGATGGATCCAGCCCAACTGGTCCACAGATTGAGAATTCTTGATACAGATCTGACATAAATCCAATGAGTCAGCCTTAGATGGATCAGATCAGATCAGGTCAGATGTGGGGTCAAGTCAGCAATTTCCAACCGCACCAGTTTGGGTACTCACTACTCTATTACCTTGTTGCAAAAGTAAATATGAATAAAAGTAAAAAGGAATTGCAATACAGCTTATATATAATCCACTGGCTCCCTTTGCTCACAACTTTTACTTACCATAATCACTTCTACAGGCAATTTTAAGTAATTTCCTCATTAAACAAATCTTGTTCTGCGCAATTTAATAATGATAAACTGAATTACCTCACTCACCATGTAAAATGTACAACAACAGAAAATCATAACTCGACCTTGGTAAATATAAACATACAATAATACCTATCCAAGAAAGCTTATCAACTAATTTCAGCCAACCAATTTACAAAAATCAATGTAAGATAAAAGAAAAGAGTACCTCATGGCCATCATGGCAAGAGAGGCTACAAGCAGTGCAAACCCCAGCATTTCCCTGAGGCACACAGGTCAAGCAAGAGAAGATAGCTTGTCTCTTCATGTATCCATTTTCATATGTGCACTCCTTACCTTCATCCCCTCCTAAGACTAAATCTGCCTCCTGTTTTTTGTGAAATAACAGAAGTCATAACAATATCTTGATTAAAATAAAAATCACAAATGTTTACTGCCTATAGTTGTAATATGCATGGATATCCCAAAACATCAAGCAATTTACACCAACATAACATTATTGTATTCAGTAGGCTTATTATTCATTCTATTAGATGGATCCACGACTAAATATGCATCCTAATATGTAAAACTATTAGATAATAACATCCTCAGATAGAGTAATCAGTGAGATGGTCATATCTGAGCCCAATGGATAATTAGTGCTCCTAAAGTTGGTATATTTTTTAGTTTACCCCTCAAAAATCAGGTGAATTTACAGAATATCATAAAAATTGAGGAAATGAACCTATCAGGATAATTTCAGCTAATAGGACGCACTATTCAGAGAGAGATGAGAGAAAGAGAGAAAATATTTCACCAGTTCCTCGGCCTCAGCCTCCTCGATGTACTCATCAAGCGTGACAACTCGCTCCATCTCATCATCCTCGAAAGCATCCCCCATTTTTTCTCAAGAAACCCTAAAAGCAAGCACCTAGGGTTAGCGAAATAGAAGAAATAGCAGATCGGGAACGGGAAACCCTAGGCCTCAGATCGCAGCCATATATCGGATGTTTGTTCGATAAGAAAGGTACCAATTGAAGGGAAATAGACGAGACGAGAAGAGACGAGAGATTGAGTGAAGAAAGCTAATTGAATGTTGAGTGTGAGTTGGGAATTTTAGTAGATGCGCGGGTTACTCTCGGGTTTCCCGCCACTTCATTTTGTTGAGAAAATTATTAGCAATTTTTCGTTATAATAAAATTTATTTTCTTTATTAATAATACAAATCCATTTTATTTATATTGTAATTAAATAGTTGACTAATAACATTTTTTAATATGTTGATCCTATATTTATATATTGTTTACTCATGAAAATTAGATATACATTTTATCAGAAAATTATTTACACTCGATCTTGAAATTTAAGCAGCGTTTAGACTCTTTTTAAAGAAGATGTTATTTTGAGTATTTCTAGCACAAATTATTATCATTCAAAACTGGCTAAAAAAATTTGTTATACACTTTAAAGACTTGGCAATAGTTATGGACCGGTCCGGTTATTTTAAAATACTAAAGCCCAGAAGTGAATTTTTGCGTAGAAGCCCAAACACACGAATCCATATCCTCTGCATTAACGCACCGTATCTTCGCAATAGTTATGGATTCGTATCTCGTCTAGAACAGGACGGCGTGTTTTAGTGTTTTTGGAATTCGTACTCTCTGAACCAGAGAGAAGGAAATACGTAACACGTCGTGACGCAACGTGACAAAAAAGTTGTAATTTAATCACGTGATCGTATTTTTTTTACGTGACGTGACGTGATTAGATTATTAGCAGACGGTCACGCGAATGGTTTTTAGGATCGGTATAATTCGTACCGATCCAAACTTTTTTATTTTTAGAATCAGTAGAAATCCTACTAATTTTTCTACTATTACAAGAACTGACGTACTCTTTTTATTTCTCTCTCTTATTTTCTATTAATTTCTACCAATAAAAATTTTTCCTCTGTTTATCTACACGTACGGTCTCCGTTTTGAGTTTTGAATCATTTGTTCCACTTGATCTACTCTTTTTTTTACTACTTGCTGTGTATCGTGTCAAATGTTGAGAATCAAGCTCTCTCAACATTTCGTTTAACTTATGATACAATTGAATGTCCAAAATTTACTTTTCTTGTTAGCCGAAAATATGAAAAGAAAAATTATACTACTTTTCATTTTATCGATATATAAATTATTTTCATCCACGTGATGGTTGAGTGGAAAAAACGTGCCGTGCTGTGCCGTGACTAAAATGTCAAGAGATGACACGTGAATGGTCACGCCACACGAGTCATGCCGTGCCTAACGTGCCGTGACCATACGTGACTTGCGTGACCATTTAATCATAATTTATGTTAGTTTATTCAATAATGGTCCTAGTTACAAGTGACTACGTGTCGTACTGTGCCGTGACTAAATCTTTCACGTGTCGTGCCGTACCGTGCCAAAGTTTCAAAAGATGAGCACGGCACGCGAATGGTCACAACACGGAACACGCGAGTCACGACACGTAACTGACACACATGCCGTGCCGTTCTATGCCGTAACCGTGCCGTTCCGTGACGGAGCCGGCTCCGCCGTGCCATTTTTCCCACTCTACGTGATGGGATCTGTGCATTAATTCTTATTGCAATGAGAAATTTGGATTCTCTCCAATTTTTCATTTTTTTATCATACCTTTTTGTAGTGATCAAAATCATCAATTTTTCATTTTTCAATCAAAGGTTATAGATTATTGTATTGTGCAGTAATCTAAAATGAAAAAGCAAAATCATCAATTTTTTTTTTTTTTTTGATGGTTGACGGCCAGCCCAAAATCATCAATTTTTATTCAATGCTTTTGCATATTGACCCTGTAAAATGTATTAATTACCTAAAATTTAACATAAAATGATTTTAATATTCTGAATGTATATATGCTCAATTTTTATTTATCTGTTAAATCAAGTTAAGTATAATTTCAAAATATTCGCCTCATCTTTACAAACAGCACAAGTCCAATTTTAATAGATTTTACGATCATGTTTATAATTTTATTATTTATTTTTTAGATTGCAACCCATCAAATATAAAGAATATATAAAAAAAGTTTGTATAATACATGAGATTAATTTAATTTTTGCTCCAACATAATTTCATATACAGATAACATTCTGAGAGGAGAGCACGCATACAGCTTATTACAGATGCCTATAAAAATGGAATATAACATGATTAGTTCTGTAACCTTATGTTTTTTATTCACAAATTATGGTTCATAAATAATAGGCTAATTAACAATGAGCAGTGACAGCTGCACATCAACTTCATCTTAATTTGTAAATGAAAATATTGTAAATAAAAAGTATCATTATTAGCTGTTTATAGCACCTCTGAAACGGAGATATTTATGTATATTTAATGGTTTCTCCGTTCTTAATTTGTGTATATATATTAGAGGAGATACAGATTTTTATTAGGGAAAATTTCTAGTGTACCCATATTAACTTTTAAAATATCCAATATGACACTATCCTTATAAAAACTTAATATTGTTTCTTCTATCCCTTTCTATTTATTTAATTATTTTAAATTTATCTTTCTATTTAGAAGTTTACATGGGCACACTAGAAAATTTTCTTTTATTATTACATATCCGGAGATTTTTAAAATGAATTAATGTTTGGTTGGTTCAGAAAATCTGGTCCACTGGTATCACCTCTACTTCCATATTATTTTAATTTAATTGGTCGTTTCAAATTCATTACATACCGGTTTTTACAATTAATACCGGTTTTTATGTATCTTATGGCAATGTTTTCAAACAATCGGAAAGAAACTGATGGAGAAATAATCAATGTTTGCTCATAATTATAAATTAAGCACACAATCATGCATGTTGTTCATCTCTAAATCCACAAATTAAAACAAACTGTAAATTAATTCAATAATTTGACAAGGCACCTTCAACTACGTACAATGAAAATTCCAAAACTCAAACAAAAAAAAAAAAAAAAACTGTAAATTCAACAATTTGGCTAAGTACAAATTTTGTAAGGGCACCGACGACATCAGCTTTTCTTGTTTGCCAAGATCACCAAAGTAAGAGCTATCAGTCCCAAATAGATGCCTGATGCCAACATTGACATTGCAATAGAGGCTTTAATTTGTGAACAAAATCTTCCATAGTATGAGCATATACTTGATTTATATATATTGTCTACGTCTTCAAGTTGTGTGCTAATTGCACTAGCAGCTCCATTGGCAGTCAGGAGCATGGAGGCGGCAACTATATCGACCAATGCAATTGATAGTGTTATAATTAAGGGTTTTGGTTTCACAATAATTGATATCAGCAATGAAGCTATTGAGTAGATTAATACGATGATATTCGCTGCAAGAAAGTACCTACATGAAACAAAAATGAATTTTTGGAGTTCATTAATAGTTTTTTTTTTCTTTTAAAAGGTGAGATCATTAATAGTTTTAAGCTCTATAAATTAATTCAATTAAACTCAAAAATCTTTGAAGCCACCATTTTGCATATTCAACTGTAAAAATTTGGAGAAAAGATCTTAGTTCAATAACAAACACTTACTAATTAACCACTGGTAGCTCAGTAATAAATTCAAAAGTATAGGATCTTATTCAAAAAAAATTACGCCATATTTGTAAGAACGCTTGATTGCTTTTGTCAGTAGCAAAGATCAGCTAACCGACTAACCAAGAAAGCTTGATTGCTTTTGTTTGGAAGAGGCAACAGCTAATTAGGGAAAACTAGCCTAATTTTTTTGTTGTTGCATTCTTGGAAAAGTAAATTCTTACTTGAAAGCAGAGAACAGGGAAAACTTCGCTGTAATTTCGATAAAATAGCCCCTAGTTTGATTGGATGTACCAATGATCACCATTGCGAGGAATGTGGTCAAAAGGGCCGCACCACGTGCTATGTACCCAATCATCTCCTCTAACGATATTGGATTTGTAATCACATTCGCTTGCCCTCTTTGTTGCTGTATGTATGGTGGTGGGGCCGTAACTGGAGGTGCCTGGGTTGCTTGCTCTCCTTGTTGCTGCATGTATGGCGGTGGTGCGGAGGTAACTGGAGGCTGGTTGTTATATTCCATTATCTTTCTTTTCTATGTTTATCTAAATTCAGATTTGTTTGAAGGTGATGGAATGAGAACCTTGTAGGGGGGAGATATATAGATGCTGAAAGAAACAAAAATTAAGTAAAAATTAAAATTAAAATATTAATTATTAAGTGCCATAAAATATATTTTTATTTGGCTTAGTCAGGAGAGTTGTTTGATAAGGTAAAACAAAAATATATACTAGAAAATGTTAACCAGCTGTAGTGAGTTGTGATTGGCAGCAACTCTAGTTATGGGACTCCATTTAGTGTGTTAAATTATAAATTTGGAACATATTCCTTCTATTCCTTCTCTTACCAATTACTCTTGCCAGTCAAATTCGCTCAATTATTATCAATTTATCATAGATTTCATGTCCTTTTCTATAATTTCCTCTGTTTCATGGCTGGGCTCTTGTGAAATAATCAAAGTAAACTCTATCCAAACAGTTTATATTTCTTTTGACAAAAGGCACATCTTTAAGTACAGCCCTACAAGTCATGGTGGTATAATATCATAGGAATTTGTTATTGATATCTGTATTAATTATATTCCTGGTGGTATAATATCTCTGTGAATTTCAATCTGATTACAGAGAAATTTCACCCTTTCACATGAAAAATTACTTGATTTGGTATGATATATAACCCTCAGGCATAATTTCTTGAGCTGCTTGTGCAAACAGGCAATAATGAATATATTAATAAGAAATCAACTGCATTAGAGAGAGAGAGAGAGAGAGAGAAACTTCACCAGTTCCTCAGCCTCAACCTCCTCATTGTATTCATCAAGTGTAACAACTCGCTCCATCTCATTCTCGAAATTAATCCCCAAATTTTCTCATGAAACTGTGCAAGCTCTCACTTAAGGTTAGCGATATAGAAGCAAAGCGCAGATCAGGAATGGGAAACTCTAGGCCTCAGATCGAAGCCATATATCTGGTCTCTGCTCATAGAAAGATAGAGTAGAAGGAAATAATCGCAGAAAGCTCAAATTGAGGAGAGATTGAGTGAAGAAAACTGATCCAATGTTGTGAATTTTAGTAGAGGCACGGGTTACATTCGGATTTCACACCTTTGTTTTTTGTTGGAAGAGTTGACAAATTTTCTTGTTTTCACAGAACTCAACTTCTTTTGACCGTAAATATATTCATTCATATTGCACTTGCATAGTTTTATAAAAAAAATTTACTGAAAATGGTCATTATCTCAATCTTGTATCTTTCAAATTGTTCATTTGCCGAAACAGAAATCACATTTTATCAACAATTAATTAGTGTTTGGTTGTGGAATAAAATTGAATTGGTCTAAATTATTTATTTTAAATTAGGTTAGTTTAATAACTGTACTTTTCTTTTCCATTACCAGTCAAATTAGCTCAATTGCCAGTCAAATTCGCTCAATTTTATATAATAGATTTCGTGTCCTTTTCTTTTCCTGTCTCATGGCTGGGACTTGTGAAATAATCAAAGTAAACTCTATCCAAACAGTGTTTATGTTTTTGTTTATAAAAGGCCATCTTTCAAGTACAGCCGTGCATGAGCTAATAAACAGCATCCCATCAAAACTCATAAAATAAAGAGGTATCAGATTTAATTCTATTCCTGGAGGTATGACCTAGTCTGGTATATATTTATGCTATATTTTATTGCAAACTGTTTTTTTTTTAATTGAAAATTCATATATTAGTACAAATTTACAACAGATTTGTTCAATGACTATCCACTAACTCATACTAAGTCCAAAATGATTAACTTATGGAATTATAATATTTGAAAATAACATACTGATAAGCCAGATTCTTTTTCACATATTAAAAATTGCAAGAGCAAACTATTAGGTACATGTAACACTACAGTAAAATAACCAGAGAAACGATGGGACTGAGCTTAATGAGTAACTACTGTTCCCAAAGTTGGTATATTTCTCCATTTTATCCCTCAAAATCAGGTAAATTACTGGATTCTGGATATGGATACAATTAAGGCCCGTGAACTTATTTTCAGGAAATTTTGATCTTATCGCATGCAAAATCACTTTAAGTTGGCATGATATATGACCCTCATGTGTAATTTCTTCAACTGCTTGAGTGCTTGTGCAAATAGACAATTATGAATATATTAATGCGAAAGAAACTTCCTTAGGTAAGGTACTTGTATGATAATCCGAAAGAGAGAGAGACTTCACCAGTTCCTCAACTTCAACCTCCTCAATGTATTCATCAAGCGTGATAGCTCGCTCCATCTCATCCTCGAAAACAATCCCAGTTTTTCTCAAGAAAACCTACAACTCGCAAAGTAAGCCATATGGAAACAAAGAGCAGATCGGGAACGGGAAACTCTAGGCCTCAGATCGAAGTCATTTTTCTGAGTTTTGTTCAACTAGAATTAAGTGTAGAAATAGAAAGGAAATAATCGCAGATTGAGTGAAGGATTACTTGAGGGTATCACGCCACTGTTTTTTGGTGTATTAATCAGCAAATTTCTTCGTTTTCTCAATATTAATTTGTTCTAACAGAGCAGTTTTCATTTCATGCAGCTCACGAATTATATGCAGAGTTATTTAGATTTTATTGTATGTACATTGCATGAAGCCAAAATGGACTTAAAATAGCCCTTGGGTAAGACTTTATTTCTAAAATTTATGGGCCGGTCTGTATAGTTGTCAGACAATAATTAAAGCCCAAAACTAATTTTCTTTTCCTAAAAAACCCTCGATACACGTCACCATGTATCAGATTTATGTTCCACCTCCTGCCACGACGGATTTGCAAACAGGGCTGCTAATTGAACAGGTTTGTCTGCGGACAAACTGGACTGAACAATTGCTGAACAAAATTCGAATGAGTTGTAATACGAACGGGCTCAATGGTCGGTTCAGGTTCAATATATTTTTTATTGGTGGATCAAATCTGAACAGGACCTGAAGCCCGTTTAAGAAGCCCGTTTGGACAGGTTTGAGCAGCCCAAACGCTTAGGTTTTGAACAGATCAGATGTCCGACTCTCTCTCTCTCTCTCTCTCTCTCTCTCTCTCCTAGTCCGATTAGTCCGATCTCTCAGTCTTTCCCCCTTCGCCGCTAGTGTCCGACTCTCACTCCGCCTCTCTCTCGCCGGCGCTACCTCTTCTCCGGCGCGCCACCTCTTCTCCGTCGCGCCGCCTCTGGTGCGTATCTCAGCCGCTGCTCCTTTTCACACATTAGTAGGTGTCTCTTCTCCTCTGTTATTCTTCAACAAACCATGGAATAGACAAGATTGTTTTAACCTTTGTAAGCTTCCTTATTGATAACTGTTTATCTCTGAAAAGTTTTTCAATCAGGTTTAACCTTCATTGGTATCTCTGAAAAGGATTTCAGGATTTAAACAAAAATAATCTTGCTTCAAATTTAATTTATTTAAGAGATTTCAGGATTTTAACAAATATCTAATTTAATTTGTCAGGTGGGGCTGTTCGGGTACCAGCAACTGTTTTCTTTCTCTTGAACAGGAAACCTTATAATCCGTCCAATAACAAGGTATGTAATATGTGAATAAAGATGATTTATAATGTCTATTTATTTTAAAATTATGTCACTTCTAATTTTGATTTAGTAAATGCAATTATATACCAACAGAGTATTGCTTCCTCCATTTTGATCGATGTATCTATATTAACTTTTTTCTTGTGGATCTCTTGATTGGACAGGAAACGTTGTATATAACTTAGTAATTCTCTATGCATTAGCTAACAACAGCGCAACTATTTGAAAATTTTAAAATAAATAGGTGATTAGCTGACAAGGATATATGTAGAGTAGAGATGGCTGATCCTGATGTCAGCTGTAAACAATAAATTATACTAAAATTTAGTAGCTTGAACTGATTTTTGGTTAAATTATAGTTACTGGTATGATACCAGTGGTATCTGTTTGATGGATAAAGTTGATCAGTTTGCTACTTTCATCAAGCAAGTATACTTATGTTTAGTTTGCTTAAGTTACTTCTTTTTGGTATTGACTTACAAATTTTTCATACCATCAATCATAGGTTCAAGATTTACGTTGAAGTTTAATTTAATGATTTTAGGGGTAGGTAAAATCTACCCTTTTATACAAGATTTATTTATGAACTATTGTAGGTCAGAGGTTTCTAATACGTATATGCTTATACAATTTGATAAATTTGATAAATTCGATTTTACTTTTCAACTTATTTGGAAATTCTTCTCAATACATGTTTGAAAGTGAGACTGTGGACCCCGTTATTATTTTATTGAGTTAATGGATGACAGTATGGTGTAAATGGGTTGCTTCGATTTATGCTCGAGCAAATTTGAACGGAGTTTTTTTATTTATAAATAGGCCCGATTGGTTGTTCATAAATAAGACTGCTTGGTTGTCCACTGTTCAGCCCGGTTCGCTGAAACGGGCCTGTTTCGAACAGGGCTCAATTCTGAACAGAACTCAGTTTTGAACAATACTGAACGGGCCGATCATGAGCTTGGAAATTTTGATTTCGGGCTGATCATGAACAGGCTTTATACCATTCAATTTTGATCTGGGCCCGATCCTGAACAGGGCTTCTGTATTTTAGCAGCCCTATTTGCAAAACAAAGAGATCACCAATTCACCATGGCGAACAAACTCTGCCGCTTGTTAAGCCTCGACCGCTCCCCCCTCTCCGTTTCAATCTCTCAACAGATGCGACATCTCTCCGGCGTCTCTTACCCAGCGACGCCATCTCAAGAAGCTTCTAGATCTGCTCCTCCTTCGGCTCCTTCGGAGAAAGAAGAGAAAGAGAAGGTGGAGTCGAAACAGATAGAGGAGCCTACCGGAGATGGTGATGGAGAGAAGGGGTTGAATGTGAATAAACTCACCGGAGAGGTGGGGGGACCGAAAGGCCCTGAGCCAACTCGCTATGGCGATTGGGAGCAGAAGGGTCGTTGCTCTGATTTCTGATCTTTCTAGGGTCCTATGAAAATTTAATGAATTAGTACAGGAGGAGGTACTTTCTTTTTGTAGTGAAAGTTATCTTATTTTTTTGTTACTTAAATTTCAGCTATGTGCAGAGTGGCGGTTCTAGTACGAGCTCCTTGCCTCTGTGGAATAAGTTCACATAAACATTATAACAATTTAAGTGAAAATTTATGGTTTTTATATATCTATTTGTTGTGTAAAAAGTTGTCTGATTTATTTACTTAGCATGTCTTCTGATGCTTGCGGTTGGCTATGTAGTTGACAATTCTAATAGTTGCAAAAGAACATTTTTTTTACATTGACTGTAATATAAAAAAAAAATTACTGCCTTGAATGTTTTTAGTCAGTTATGTTGACTGTATTGCTTTTACTTGATGTTTGGATTGATGTCAGACTTGTGTGTATGCTGCATAATAAAAGTAAACCTTTGGATAGTGCAAGGATCTGGGTGGGATTTAGAACTCAAGTTGGTACCAGTACCATTTCATATGCTGGCACAGGTATCTATTTGATTTCTTTTTGCTCAATATGTCTAGTGCAGGGATCTGGGTTATGCCTGTGCTTCTCTTTTCCTTCTCTTTGCTGACACAGTGAGCAATTTGATGTTTGGGGCTTTTGATTTGGATTAGGGTAAGAGGGTACTGATATAGTGGCTTGATTGGTATTATGGTATACTGTTGTGTTGGGTCTGATATAGTGGCTTGATTTCAGAAAATAAAAATAAAAAATAGAATCTATGACTTTGAAAGAAAGAAATAAGGAGATAAATCAAATAGTGGATTTTGGTCGAGAATGAGTTAATATTATGTATATTATTAATAACCGATGCAAATAAAAAAATTTGTTCCCACATTATATTTGCCAGTTTTGTGCAAAAAGGTTTGGATGGTGGATAACAAGAAAAGGAAAAGGGAGAAAATGCAAGAACAGTTCAACAATCCTTGCCCGATCCAAATCTCAAATTAAAGGAAGTACATGGGAGAGGGGATGGAAAGCATGATACAATCCCTGGAAATCAAGGGAAAGGGAAAATATTATCTCAAGATATATAATATGAATTGATGAGTTGCTTTTATACTTGTCAAAACATCATTGGAATACAGTCCCTGGAAACCAAGGGAAAGGTAAACTATTATCTCAAGATATATAATATGAATTGATAAATTGCTTTAAAATTTTGAAATTCAAATCTTAAGTCAAATCCATCCTTTCCCTAGCCACAATGTCCATGTGGTGTCTTGTGAGCTTTCCCCATGCACCCAGAGAAGGGAATGTTGAATCCTAAGGAAGAAAGGGGAATTTTTGTCTATATAAAACTCCCTCAGTTGAAATAGAAAATCAATCTAAGTTGCTAATTATCTTTCCTGCTAAGTATCTTTCTGCCAAATTTACAAATACAAGACATGGCCATTAACGGATTGAACGTACCAACATGGGTTCAATCTGTGGTCGAAGAGTGTAACGGTCATGGTATCCGATTCATTATGACCAAAAGAGTTGCTGAGTCTGATTTGAACAGACAACAAAATCGACTTCTCATAACGAAACAATCTATTGATGCCATCCGACGGATGCTCTCTCAAGAAGAAAAGACTGTGGCAAATCTTAACCCGAATGTGACAGTAGACCGTGGAGGTCTTGACATTAGGGTTTTTACGCGAAACAAGTTCAGGGTTGAGGAAGTGAAACTTCAAAGGTGGGATAGTACTGGCTCAAGTGTGATAAACGGTAGAGGAATGAACGTGTTTCGGGCGTGGAGTGATCTGAATGTGGCGGATATAGTAGAGATGTGGGGATTTAGGGATGGAAGAGATGGCAAGTTGTGTTTTGCTATTGGCAAGGTGTGATATTGTTTTAAACCTTGTTGTTGAATACATAATGTTATAGATATATATATATTGTGTGCCTGATGTATTTTCTATTAAGTTTGAGGTTGTGATAAATGGTCGAATAATTGGGATGGAAATGGAGAGGAAATTAATGAACAGTATTTACTATGTATAAATCAGTGTGTTTAAATATTGATTCTGTTATGATAAAACAAGACAAAACTTGTTAGCCGAAATTTCTCCAAAATATCTTCCACCGTTGCTTGTAATTTATGGGCTGAAATTGGAACTTGTTGAAAAGAAAAGCCTTTAATTTCTTCCTCTTTCTAGTTGGGCTTTGGTTAATCTGGAGCGAACCCAACTGGAGCTAGCCGAAACTTCTGAATTTTTCATACTTGTCACTCTGCTATTGGCATTTACCAGTTCATATGATTTATATGCAACCTTGTGTGTGTTGACTTAATTTTCCAGGTTTTGGTTGCTTATTTATACAATGAATAATTAGGCTTCGAATTGAGTTAAGTTGAGTTTTAATTAATCAGGGACAGTTTGATTGTGTGTCAACCAATGTCATGCATACTGGATTGTGTTTAAATCTTAGCCAATTTTTTCAACCTTTTCATGCATGCAGATGTGCTTGTTTTCAGTTATCTCTGGAGTTCTCCTGGCAACTTAAAGTGTCTCATGAAATGTTGTGTATGTCGGGCTTGGGTGGTTTAATACTGATCTGTTTAATGTGATTTGGCTAAATTGTCTTGCTAGCTTGAGGCATTTGCGAATTGTATTATGGAGTACCATGACTGACGGAGCATATGTATTTGCTACAGTCATTCTGTCTGTGAGTGTGATTTTGTTTTCTTCTGTGTGTTTGCTTGGTTTATTTATCCGCTAGTTTCAAAATAAGTTAAATATGATGGGAGCGAAAAGAGAGAAAAAGAGAATCACGTCAGTGAAAATAAGTTACGAAGAGAAAAGAGAAGAGCGGAACTAAAAAAGAGATATGAAATCGAGATTTGTCTTTTTAATCATTGCACGAGATTGGTTACGAGGATATGAAAACGAAATTGAGAAAATAGTCATTGATTTTTTTCTTTGCAATTGGCAAATAAAATTGATCTGGAGGACAAGAGAAAGGGATAGCGGGAAGGAGAAACAGAAAAGAATTGACCTGGTGGGGAACGCGGGGAACAGAAACAATGATTTCATTTTTAATTTATTTCTCCTTCTTTCCTTTTCAGTTGTAGACTTGTAGTTTTGAGTATTATAATTGACCTTCTTTCCTTTCCAGTTGTAGACTTTCAGTTTTGAGTATTATAATTGAGAAGTCTGTGTTCATAAATTACTCCAGCACTGAATGATTCCACTGTAACAAGTTATTTTGGGACATTGTAAGATCATGAAGAGAACGCAAATAGTGAATCAAATTTAGAACACAAATTTTGAAAAAAAAAAAAAATACCTTAATTTTTTGGCATTAACTTTAAAAGCAGATTTACATGCTCCATATTAATTATTTTTATAGCAAATTTTGACTGTGACAAAAAGTATTTTTATTTTTAACTTCCAAATTATTTTAATTTTGGTTTTTTACTTTGATTTTATAAGAGAAGGGATCACTTGACAATTCTTTATTTTCAAAATCTTTACAATTTTTAAATATCCGGTTCAAATTTTAAATATAAACGTCATAGGTACGATATATATTAATTATCAACAAATCATGTCAATAAATAAAAAGTATGTTTCACTATATATCAAATAACTTGAAATTTTAACAGTCTGAAATTAAAATTCCTTGATTCATCATCAAATAAAACTAAAATTGTATGAATTTTATTGTTAGACTATCTATATGTTCAATAACAACTCTAAATTTATTTTTTTATTTTATTTGAATTTTTTTAATATCATACCATTGCTAAAAATTTAATACCGTGCCTAACGCTGATACCAAATCCAATCAAATATAGCTGAATATAAAAAAGACATCAATTCTTGCTAATTCTCCGACTAATTTATAATGTAAATTGGTAACTTCATAATTTAATTTGATGGACAAAAATAGAAAATCGCGCAGGAATGGAGAAATAAGAAGAAATGTTGAAAAGTGGATGGAAAATAAGAAATTAATAGAGAATTGAGGGATATAAAAAAAAATTAACACTGATTATTTTCTTTCTTTTTTAAAAGAGAAGAGAAAAAACAAAATCAAGCCCACATATAGAGACCTAACCCTTTTCTTGACAGCAAATTTTTTTTTTTTTTTATTAGCAGACAGATGTAACCTTAGATCCTGGAAGGTAGGGGTGTAAACGGATCGGATATTATCCGATTTCGTCCGGATCCGAATCCGGAAAATTACTTAAATTATCCAATCGATATCCGTATCAGTATCTGAAAAATTATAACGGATAAGGATACGGTAAGATTTTTAACTATCCGTAACTATCCGTATCCGACCGTTTACACACCTAAACCACAACAATTGTACTCTATGTTTTTAAATTGATTTATTAAATTGCATATACATACCAATACTTTATTAAACTGCATATTCATATATATTCTAATGAATAATAAAATACTATGACATGATTAGTGACTAATATTTTGATAATATGATATATGTTTTGTAGCCAACAAACTTATTATGAAAAATTATATTTAGATGTTATTTTTTACTAGAATATACATTAATAATTTATTTTTAATTATCCGAATCATATTCTTATCCGTATTTGTATCCGTCCGATATCCGATTCCGAGACTATCCGTATTCAAAAAATTATAACGGATAAGAATATGATTTGACCACTATCCGATCCGTATCATACCGTTTACAACCCTGCTGGAAGGGGCGACTTGGGATTTTTTTTTAGGGGTGTCATGTGTCAAATCGAATCCGTACGTATCAGCTATAGGGGTGTCATGTGTCAATGTTGAAAGAGAAATCTGCTTTAAGCCTAAAATACAAGTCGTAATCAAATATATATCTTGGCATTTAGTGCATTAAACTTCTAACAACATAATCGTGTGTAAGATTTTTTATTTTTTTTAGGTTTGTGTAAGAATTTAATACATTGATGCTCTGTATTTCAAGATAATTGATCTTACTCGACTTATAGGTGGGCGTTCATGTGGTGAATAGCGTGTACAAGCAGTCGCACAAGCTACAGACTATGTGAATAAATATTTTGACGAGTAAACTATCTATTTCAAAATCGTCAAAGTTTACTACCAGGACCTCTCCAAACATCTCACTCAACTATGTCAGAAGTGCAAAAAAGAGAATGCATCTTAAGAACAAATTGCATTCCTTAACTCTATCAACAATCGTTGTAATAAAATCATAAGTGCAAAAAAGAGAAAGAGAAAAAATAGCTTTGAGAACGCATCTTAATTTTTTTTAATTATATTCCAACCATTTATCTTCAACATCTTCGTGAATGAATGAATAAATTTTTTCATCAAATATCAAAATTATTTGAGTGAGACTACGGTACAATGCAAAGCGCACGTCGGTCTGAACAATTAATATATTTATTTTCAAAGTTTAATTTGCCAATCCGAACTGCTCAGTATATGATCTTCATATAAAAATGTACTTAGAGGCAAAATTTTATATTTTTTAGAATTTGTTTTACTATTTTTTAAATATGTAGAAAATCACTACTTTCAAATGATCCAATGAGAATCTTTAGATAAAGTGATATTCTACCTATCTAAAAAATAGTATTTTTTTTTAAATGTAAAATTTGGCATCCAATTATATTTTCATATGAAGATTATATTGAGTAGTTCGGACTGACTAATTAAACTTTGAAAATAAAGATATGAATCCATAGTATTGACCGATATGCGCTATGCATAGTACCATAGCCTTGCTCAAATTATTTATAAATATTAGGAATAATATGATATTCATGTTAGTATTAATATTATTGAATTATACATTTTTCTGCTTTTAAAATATCAGTAATTAGATATATTATTTTTATTTGTAAACAACAAAATATTCATGTGAGGATTTCTTAATTTGGATGAGAGAAGAAGATGGAAGAGAAGATAGAGAGACTCACAGGAGGAGGAAGATACAACAACAAAATAGGCACTTTTCGCGACGGGACTTCGTCGCGAAAAGTACCGTCGCAAAAAGAAAAGCACATTTATGACGGTTTAGCGTCGCGAAAAGTCACTTTTTATCCTCGCGAAAAGTACCTGTCTTTTGTAGATCAGAGAAGTTCTAAAATTCGTTAGCTGTCATTCCGGTATTTAACGATTATTTTAATTAAATTAGATTTTCTAAATCATATGAATTTTCTGTGCTGTCCCATTACTACTCAAATTAATCTTGTATTTTAATTCATTTTGGCGACGAAATCCAGTACAAATTCACGTATCCAAATCTGCTGAAATTCCAGATCCATGAATAGTACCCTGAAATTCCGAATCCAGCCGTCGAACTGTTTCGAGATACGTGCACAGAAAAAGTTGAACAGTTGGATTCGGAATTTCAGAAATTTCAAATGTACTGTTCATGAATTTGAAATTTCAGCTGATTTAAATCCCAAATTCACAAGTTAATAACCTTGAAGCCATTCTGAGTTGCGTTATATTTATCAAATCCAACAATTACATTGCTTGTGCTGGTGCACTTCTTTTTTACCATTTAAAGTTGTCGTGGAGCAAAATACCACATTTGTTCTGATTTAATTTGTAAATTTTATTAACAAAGAAACAATAACTTGGGCTTTAGAAAGAAATCATATTTTATAAAGAGCTAAAATTTTAGCATAGCTTTTATTTGTTGTGTTCTCGATCAAGGTTGGAGACAGAAAATTGAGATTACAGAGTTGTTTATTTAGTACAATATTACATTCATAAGAAAGCCGAAAAGTATTGGTATTTTCAAATTTTACAAAATTAATACATAAAATTACAAATTTTGAATTTATAGGTAAGACTTGCATCTTTTTTCATCACTTCCCTTCGTATTGTTTTTCTACTGCCATTGCAAGCATAGTGACAAGACTCGCGATATATTTGCATTTTATTCGCTTATTATTCTTCTTTTTTTACGTTACCGAACCAAACTCTGAATAAAATGCAAAAAAATGTATAATACGTTTTATTCACGAATAAAACGCGAATTAACGAATTATTTGCGAAAAAAAAATTTGTTGTTTTTTTTTCTTCCTTTATGTACCAAATTATTTCCGAATTAAACCCGAAATATCCAAATCACGAATTTTTGACCCTGCCGAACCGAACCCGAATTTTTCGTTTGTCACTATGGTTGCAAGGACAGAGCCGAACAATATCACACGACGAATATTTAAAATAAAATAGAATTTGATAGTTATTTGATTCAAAGTATATCTTTATAATTATTTATAAAATTGTAATAAAAATTAAGCATATTTCTTTAAAAATATATATATATATATATATATATATATGTGATTAACAAGTGGCTCGGATACAGATCAAGGATGGAGTCAGAAAATTCAGAGAAGATCAGAGAAGTTCTAAAAGTTCTAAAAACGACGTGATCAGAAAAGTTCTAAAAACGACAAATCAAACACAGGAATAGAAGATTCGGTCAATAAATTCAATACTGGTGTACTTCTTTTTTATCTTTTAAAGGTATCGTGAAGTAAAATAGCACATTTGTTTTGATTTAATTTGTAAATTTTATTAACAAAGAAACAATAACTTGAGCTTTAGAAAGAAATCATATTTTATAAAGAGCTAAAATTTTAGCATAGATTTTATTTGTTGTGTTCTCGATCAAGGTTGGAGACAGAAAATTGAGATTAAAGAGTTGTTTATTTAGTACAATATTACATTCATAAGAAAGCCGAAAAGTATTGGTATTTTCAAATTTTACAAAATTAATACATAAAATTACAAATTTTGAATTTATAGGTAAGACTTGCATCTTTTTCATCACTTCCCTTCGTATTGTTTTTCTACTGCCGTTGCAAGCATAGTGACAAGACTCGCGATATATTTGCATTTTATTCGCTTATTATTCTTCTTTTTTTACGTTACCGAACCAAACTCTGAATAAAAAGCAAAAAAATGTATAATACGTTTTATTCGCGAATAAAACGCGAATTAACGAATTATTTGCGAAAAAAAATTGTTTTTTTTTTCTTCCTTGTTGTACCAAATTATTTCCGAATTAAACCCGAAATACACCCAAATCACGAATTTTTGACCCTGCCAAACCGAACCCGAATTTTTCGTTTGTCACTATGGTTGCAAGGACAGAGCCGAACAATATCATACGACGAATATTTAAAATAAAATAGAATTTGATAGTTATTTGATTCAAAGTATATCTTTATAATTATTTATAAAATTGTAATAAAAATTAAGCATATTTCTTTAAAAATATATATATATATATATATGTGTGTGATTAACAAGTGGCTCGGATACAGATCAAGGATGGAGTCAGAAAATTCAGAGAAGATCAGAGAAGTTCTAAAAGTTCTAAAAACGACGTGATCAGAAAAGTTCTAAAAACGACAAATCAAACACAGGAATAGAAGATTCGGTCAATAAATTCAATACTGGTGTACTTCTTTTTTATCTTTTAAAGGTATCGTGAAGTAAAATAGCACATTTGTTTTGATTTAATTTGTAAATTTTATTAACAAAGAAACAATAACTTGAGCTTTAGAAAGAAATCATATTTTATAAAGAGCTAAAATTTTAGCATAGCTTTTATTTGTTGTGTTCTCGATCAAGGTTGGAGACAGAAACTTGAGATTAAAGAGTTGTTTATTTAGTACAATATTACATTCATAAGAAAGCCGAAAAGTATTGGTATTTTCAAATTTTACAAAATTAATACATAAAATTACAAATTTTGAATTTATAGGAAAGACTTGCACCTTTTTTTTCGTCACTTCCCTTCGTATTGTTTTTTACTTGCCGTTGCAAGGACAGAGCCGGATCGACAATATCATACGACGAATATTTAAAATAAAATAGAATTTGACAGTTATTTGATTCAAAGTATATCTTTATAATTATTTATAAAATTGTAATAAAAATTAAGCATATTTCTTTAAAACAAATATATATATGTGATTAACAAGTGGCTCGGATACAGATCACGTAGTATCTGACGAGATGAAGATCCATAAAATTTAACATACGAATAGCATACGGATCTGATAATCTCTAATCCGTTTTATTTCACCTTCAAATCAGATCAAATAACTGTTCAAGCGAGCGGATTAAGATGCAGTAGGATCCTACCGTGTAGAATAAATTTGTACCGTACAATTTAGCCTGTACGAATCTCAAATAATTTTGCACGAATCTTAATGATCCCGTGTATTTACGTACATTGATGGGATAGGATACGCTTCCCTAGCTAGTCACAGTCAGTGCCCCCGGAAATATGAATTTGTAACCTCGATCTGCATGGTACTGAGATGTCTATATCTTGGCTATATACCACCTTTAGACCAAAAAAGTTTCTTGACCCAACTCAAAACATCCAACTAACTGACAGGGGAATTTTTGTCTTTCTTGTTAATTACATCACTCCAGAGATGTCTATATAAAACTCCCTCAGTTGAAATAGAAACTCAATCTAAGTTGCTAATTATCTTTCCTGCTAAGTATCTTTCTGCCAAATTTACAAATGCAAGACATGGCCATTAACGGATTGAACGTACCAACATGGGTTCAATCTGTGGTTGAAGAGCGTAACGGTCGTGGTATCCGATTCATTATGACCAAAAGTGTTGCCCAGTCTGATTTGGACAAACAACAAAATCGACTTCTCATCATGAAACAATATGTTGATCACATCCAACGGATGCTCTCTGAAGAAGAAAAGACCATGGCAAATCTTAACCCGATTGTGACAGTAGACAGTGGAGGTCTTGACATTAGGGTTTTTACGCGAAACAAGTTCAGGGTTGAGGAAGTGAAACTCCAAAGGTGGCATACTACTGGCTCAACTGTGATAAACGGTAGTGGAATGAACGTGTTTCGAGCGTGGAGCTGCGGTCTGCATGTGGACGATAAAGTAGAGATGTGGGGATTTAGGGATGGAAGAGATGGCAAGTTGTGTTTTGCTATTGGCAAGGTGTGATATTGTTGTAAACCTTGTTGTTAAATACATAATGTTATAGATATATATTGTGTGCCTGATGTATTTTCTATGAAGTTTGAGGTTGTGATAAACGCTTATTGTTTAATAGGTCTCTGTAAAATGGTCGAATAATTGGGATGGAAATGGAGAGGAAGTTAATGAACAGTATTTATTATGTATAAAATATCAGTGTGTTTAAATATTGATTCTGTTTAAATATATATTGTTAGCCGAAATTTCTCCAAAATATCTTCCACCGTTGCTTGTAAATTATGGGCTGAAACTGGAACTTGTTGAAAAGAAAAGCCTTTAATTTCTTCCTCTTTCTAGTTGGGCTTTGGTTAATCTGGAGCGAACCCAACTGGAGCTAGCCGAAACTCATAACAAATTTCACGCTACTAAGTACCAATTAAGACTTGAGAAGTGTGTTAAAAGTCTTATTAGAGCTTAATTGTTTCCCCTTCTTTCCTTTCCAGTTGTAGACTTGTAGTTTTGAGTATTATAATTGAGAAGTCTGTAACACTATGCAAAATACAAACATGAAATTAACAACTGGAAGCAATATATGAAACATCTGATTTTATTTTTCAATATTTTCAGAGGTAAAATTTAAAGTGAAGTATCATTTTACAGAACAAATTAACAAGACAAGTATTTCAAAGTGAATAACTACGGTACACTCTAAATATCAAATTGACTGATATAAAGTGTATGTTACTAAATTGAAATTTCTAAAATATTTAGAAATTAGTATTCAAATGTTTGGGATAGAAATCATATGGATACAAAATTTATAATTGAAATCTTGAAATATTATTATTCCTCTTTTAGTTATTTTGGACGTATTAACAAAATTGGAAACTTAAGGGTTTAAGTAGTAAAATGAAATTAATTTAAAAAGGCATGTGGGACCCGCACCCATCCTTATCCCCAGGCTATCTCTTTTCTTCCTTGCCCAATCCCCACCGCCTATTCTTTCTTCCTCTCAAACTCTCTGTTGCTTTTATTTGTTGTTCTTCTTCCTTGTTGCAAGACAACCTGAAGAGGGATTTTTCTCTCTTGATGGCTAACCTGATTGAATCGCTGACTGGGTGTGTGCTCTCTCTTTCAGTGCATCTAGTGTGATTATTGGTTATCACTCTTTTTCCTTTTGATTATATTTTGTCTCTCATCCGACTAGGGCTTGGTAACCCATGAAAAATTGAGTAGGCAAGTCTATTTTAGTTTGAATTGTATTAGCAAAGCTTGCTTGGAAGTTGAATATTCTGAACTTTCTGAATGGTACCTCGGTACTAGCCTCCTTTGGTATACTAATGCATTGAACTTGAATTACAAGGACCTAGATGTAAGATAAATATAAATTGAAGATGATAAATGTTGAATATCACAGATTTGGTAAATTATTCATGTTAGAGGGACTAAAGTGAATAATGAAAAATATGAGGTATATGATCAACTATATAATGGAAGGAATGAAATTAGGGAGCATTCGGCTCTCATAATTAAGAAAAATAGAAATGTGGTTTTGCCTTGAGTTTGGTCTGAAAAGAAAATAAAATAGATTTGGACTATATATGGATTTGAACTTTGATATTTAGACTGCTGAATTTGGATTTGAATTACTTAAACAGTGTTAGATTATTGGACTTGGACTGAAATGAAATAAGTTAAAGGATTAAGAAAATAATAGAATAAATGATAAATGAATTAACATAGGTATTATTATAAATTAAACAAGATGGGGGATGGTTATAAATGTGCTTTATGTATGTAAATTTAATCGATATCAGAGAGCAAAATTAATAGAAGACATGTACATACATACTAAACTAAATGATTAAATAAACACATATTGAGATTTAAATATTGAAACAAGTAAATTGATATGTTATACAAAAATGTGACAAGTATTGATCAGAATGTATGTATTAACATAGGTGTAATTATGAAAGAGACTGGTGAGACAGGATGTTCAGGACGAACAGATTGATGGTGATCTCGCGTGATTGCCCTACGATATCAGGTGCGGGGTTATTGGAGTAGTCTAAGATTCATTACTAGGAATTAAATCGTAACTCGTTTTGCATTTGAATATTTGATTGACTGCATTGATTGAACTGTTGCATCATATGCATAGCCCAATACAATTGAAACTGAATTACAGGTAAGACTGTTGACTGTCATGTTGATATTGTTAATCGATTGATTGATTCTTATTGTAAATGATTGATTGAGACCACAGTGACTGAATTGATTGAATATTGAATACTGTAATCCTTGAACCTCCATATAGTGGAGAAAAAGGATTAATATATCGTAAAGTCTAGCTAGCTACTGGACTTTACTCTAGGACCCTTATGCGCATATGGTGAATGGCCCCAACTGAATCCAGTACCGGTTGGATAGGGGATACTGAATAAATGTGAATTGTAACTGTAAGACTAATGAACTGTGATAATTGTCTTATCAATGATTTTATTTCCGATAATGACAGTATTGTGATATTGATTTCGTATTGTTTCTGTTAACCAATTGTCAGAATAGTTAGAACTGTCTTATCATTGATTTTCTTTCCGATAATGACAGTATGGAGATATTGATTCTGCATTGTTTCCGTTAACAAATTGTCAGGATAGTTAGAACAGTATAAGCCCTAACACGATAGATACATGTTATCGTATTTGTCAGTGTTACCAGACTAGAAATTGTAAAGTTAATAAACCAAACGTTACCAGACTTTATGGTTTAAAAGATTTTGACCCAAACCATTTATTCTGATAAGATTCTTAGAGTTCTGATTGTCGTTCAATTGAATACTGTTATTGAGCATTTGCATTCGTCATTATGAAACGAACTGTTAGTTTCTCGTGCGGAGATTTCATTCTGAATATGGATTTCTTTCGAATCAAATAACCTGAGTGGCAATTAGCACTGAGGAATAATTTATTATTTCTCACCCGTTTCCCCTTGTGGGATTCACAGGTTTGTTAGACGAATACATAGAAACGCTTTTGGGGTTATAATTGACAGCAGAGCCACCTAAAGGTATGGGATTTGGGTTTGTTATATCTGATAGGGTGCAGAGAATATATCTCTAGCATCATCCACTGTAAAATGTCAGATAATTATTGTAATTAAATTGAAATTGGGAAAAATAATGGATGTTATTGGCAATGCATAAAAAGATCCATGCCTTATGTTACGTAAATTGAATGGTAAATAGACGCGGTACGAATTGTCGCAGCTCCGGAGCGGGGGTGTGACAAAGTCTGTGTTCATAAAATACCTTAATTTTTTGGCATTAACTTTAAAAGCAGATTTACATGCTCTCTTTTTTTTTATAGCAAATTTTGACTGTGACAAAAAGTATTTTTATTTTTAACTTCCAAATTATTTTAATTTTTTTTTTACTTTGATTTTATAAGAGAAGGGATCACATGACAATTCTTTATGTTCAAAATCTTTACAATTTTTAAATATCCGGTTTAAATTTTAAATCTAATGTTATAGGTACGATATATATTATCAACAAATCATGTCAATAAATAAAAAAGTATGTTTCACTATATATCAAATAACTTGAAATTTTAACAGTCTGAAATTAAAATTCCTTGATTCATCATCAAATAAAACTAAAATTGTATGAATTTTATTGTTAGACTATCTATATGTTCAATAACAACTCTAAAATTATTATTTTTATTTTATTTGAATTGTTTTAATATCATACCATTGCTAAAAATTTAATACCGCACCTAACGCTGATACCAAATCCAATCAAATATAGCTGAATATAAAAAAGACATCAATTCTTGCTAATTCTGCGACTAATTTATAATGTAAATTGGTAACCTCATAATTTAATTTGATGCACAAAATAGAAAATCGCGCAGGAATGGAGAAATAAGAAGAAATGTTGAAAAGTGGATGGAAATTAATAGAGAATTGAGGGATATAAAAAAAATTAACACTGATTATTTTATTTTATTTTAAAAAGAGAAGAGAAAAACAAAATCAAGCCCACATATAGAGACCTAACTTTTTTCTTGACAGCAATTTTTTTTTTTTTAATTAGCAGACAGATGTAACCTTAGATCCTGGAAGGTAGGGGTGTAAACGGATCGGATATTTTCCGATTTCGTCCGGATCCGAATCCGAAAAATTACTTAAATTATCTTATTCGTATCCGTATCCGTATATGAAAAATTATAACGGATAAGGATACGGTAAGATTTTTAACTATCCGTATCCGACCGTTTACACCCCTAAACCACAACAATTGTATTCTATGTTCTTAAATTGGTTTATTAAATTGCATATACATACCAATACTTTATTAAAATACATATTCATATATATTCTAATGAATAATAAAACACTATGACATGATTAGTGACTAATATTTTGATAATATGATATATGTTTTGTAGCTAACAAACTTATTATGAAAAATTATATTTAGATGTTATTTTTTACTAGAATGTACATTAATAATTTATTTTTAATTATCTGAATCATATTCTTATCCGTATTCGTATCCGACCGATATCCGATCCGTATTCGTATCCGTTTAATATCCGATCCGTATCCGTATCCGAGACTATCCGTATTCGCATCCGTATCCGAAAAATTATAACGGATAAGAATATGGTTTGACCACTATCCGATCCGTATCCGACCATTAACACCCCTACTGGAAGGGGCGACTTGGGATCTTTATTTTTTGTTTTTTTTCTGGTTGAAGGTCAAAACGAATCCGTATATCAGCTATATATGGGGTGTCAATGTTGAAAGAAAACACCTCCTAGCACATGTGCAATCTGCTCCAATACAAGTCGTAATCAAATATAAGAATTTACAGGATATATTGGTTTTACTCGACTTATAGGTTGGCGTTGATCATGTGGTGAATAGCGTGTACAAGCAGTCGCACAAGGCCACAACCGAATTTTTTATTTATATCCAAAAAATAATGGAAATTTCAAAAAATATCTATGTTATCTTGAAAATTCGAAAAATACCCAAACCGGAAATTTTTTTTCCGGATTTGGCCTCTAAATCCGGAAAAAAAATTTCCGGATATTGAACTCCAAATCCGGAAAATTTTTTTCCGGATTTAATATATTTTTTTTTTTTTTTTTTTTAGAGATTCCGGATAAAAAATTTAACTTAACAATTTTTTTTTTTTTTTTAAGAGAAAAATAGCTAAAATACTAAAATCTAACGCTAAAAATTCGAATTGTTTTTTTAAATATTTGTTTCATTAATTTAAAAAAATTTCAAAATGGTGTAGAATAATTTAGAAATTATCAAAATAGCTAAAATACTGAAATCTAACACTAAAAAATCGAATTGTTTTTTTAAATATTTGCTAGATTACATTTTTTTATATATAATTAGCATATTTATACTAAAACAAGCCAAATTACTTGATTTATGCTGAATTACACTAAATTACAATAATTATGTAAAATTATGCTAGAATACGGTAAAGTACGCTAAATTACGTACGAATAGGGATAATATCTTCACTGAGAAGGCGAAAAACGACGACGAAACTTCAAACGGCCATAAAACGGCGCTCGAGTGTCCGATTTCAGCAAATGACCACTTTTCGGAAAGCTTGCGAAAATGCGCATGCGTCCGAACTCACTTTGCCAGTTTTCCAAATTCAGAATCGCCAAAAAACAAATAGAAGAGCCTCAAACTTCAGTTGAAGTTTCCGATTAAGATTTTCATTTCTATTATTCAATCTACGTAGCTCAGTAAATTAGTTATGTAATAAACTTTTAGAACACCAAATTTTATTATTTTTGGAATTTTTTTTTACTATTTTTTATGATTTATGAAAGATGCCACAAAATAAGCCCCATTTATACGTAATTTAGCGTAATTTATCGTATTTTAGTAAATTTACCGTATTTTAGCACAAAATCGGCCCTATTCGTAGTAAAAAAAAACAATTCGATTTTTCAGTATTTGTACACCATTTTGAAATTTTTTAAATTAATGAAACAAATATTTAAAAAAAACAATTCGATTTTTTAGCGTTAGATTTCAGTATTTTAGCTATTTTTCTCTTAAAAAAAAAATTTTTATTTAGTTCGGAAAAAAATTTCCGGAATCTCTAAAAAAAAAAAAAAAAAAAGAAGTTTAAATCCGGAAAAAAAATTTCCGGAAACACTAAAAAAAAAAAAAAAAAAATGTTAAATCCGGAAAATTTTTTCCGGATTTGGAGTTCAATTTCCGGAAAATTTTTTTCCGGATTTAGAGGCCAAATCCGGAAAAAAAAATTCCGGTTTGGGTATTTTTCGAATTTTCAAGATAACATGGATATTTTTTGAAATTTCCATTATTTTTTGGATATAAATAAAAAATTCGGAGGCCACAAGCTCCAAACTATGTGAATAAATAATTTGACGAGTGAACTATCTATTTCAAAATCGTCAAAGTTTACTGCCAGGACCTCTCCAAACATCTCACTCAACTATGTCAGAAGTGCAAAAAAGAGAATGCATCTTAAGAACAAATTGTATTCCCTAACTCTATCAACAATCGTTGTAATAAAATCAGAAGTGCAAAAAAGAGAGAAAAAAAAAAAAAATAGCTTTGAGAACGCATCTTAATTTTTTTTTAATTATATTCCAACTATTTATCTTCAACATCTTCCTGAATGAATGAATAAATGAATAATTTTTTTTCATCAAATATCAAAATTATTTGAGTGAGACTACGGTACAATGCAAAGTGCACATCGGTCTGGACAATATATTTATTTTCAAAGTTTAATTTGCCAATCCGAACTGCTCAGTATATGATCTTCATATAAAAATGTATTTAGAAGCAAAATTTTATATATTTTTAAAAAAAATTAACTATTTTTTAAATATATAGAAAATTACTACTTTCAAATGATCCAATCATAATCTTTAGATAAAGTGATCTTCTACCTATCTAAAAATAGTAATTTTTTTTTAATGTAAAATTTGGCATCCAATTATATTTTCATATGAAGATTATATTGAGTAGTTCGGACTGACTAATTAAACATTGAAAATAAAGATATGAATTCATAGTATTGACCGATATGCGCTATGCATAGTACCATAGCCTTGCTCAAATTATTTATAAATATTAGGAATAATATGATATTCATGTTAGTATTAATATTATTGAATTATACATTTTTCTGATTTCAAAATATCAGTAATTAGATATATTATTATTATTTGTAAACAACAAAATATTCATGTTAGGATTTCTTAATTTGGATGAGAGAAGAAGATGGAAGAGAAGATAGAGAGACTCACAGGAGGAGGAAGATCAGAGAAGTTCTAAAATTCGTTAGCTGTCATTCCGGTATTTAACGATTATTTTAATTAAATTAGATTTTCTAAATCATATGAATTTTCTGTGCTGTCCCATTACTACTCAAATTAACATTGTATTTTAATTCATTTTGGCGACGAAATCCAGTACAAATTCACGTATCCAAATCTGCTGAAATTCCAGATCCATGAATAGTACCCTGAAATTCCGAATCCAGCCGTCGAACTGTTTCGACATACGTGCACAGAAAAATTAGCTGTTTCGAGATTTCAGCTGATTTAAATCCCAAATTCACAAGTTAATAACCTTGAAGCCATTCTGAGTTGCGTTATATTTATCAAATCCAACAATTACATTGCTTGTGCTGGTGCACTTCTTTTTTACCATTTAAAGTTGTCGTGGAGCAAAATAGCACATTTGTTCTGATTTAATTTGTAAATTTTATTAACAAAGAAACAATAACTTGGGCTTTAGAAAGAAATCATATTTTATAAAGAGCTAAAATTTTAGCATAGCTTTTATTTGTTGTGTTCTCGATCAAGGTTGGAGACAGAAAATTGAGATTACAGAGTTGTTTATTTAGTACAATATTACATTCATAATTAAGAAAGCCGAAAAGTATTGGTATTTTCAAATTTTACAAAATTAATACATAAAATTACAAATTTTGAATTTATAGGAAAGACTTGCACCTTTTTTTCGTCACTTCCCTTCGTATTGTTTTTCTACTGCCGTTGCAAGCATAGTGACAACACTCGAGATATATTTGCATTTTATTTGCTTATTATTCTTCTTTTTTTACGTTACCGAACCAAACTCTGAATAAAAAGCAAAAAAATGTATAATACGTTTTATTCGCGAATAAAACGCGAATTAACGAATTATTTGCGAAAAAAAATTGTTTTTTTTTTCTTCCTTGTTGTACCAAATTATTTCCGAATTAAACCCGAAATACACCCAAATCACGAATTTTTGACCCTGCCAAACCGAACCCGAATTTTTCGTTTGTCACTATGGTTGCAAGGACAGAGCCGAACAATATCATACGACGAATATTTAAAATAAAATAGAATTTGATAGTTATTTGATTCAAAGTATATCTTTATAATTATTTATAAAATTGTAATAAAAATTAAGCATATTTCTTTAAAAATATATATATATATATATATATGTGTGTGATTAACAAGTGGCTCGGATACAGATCAAGGATGGAGTCAGAAAATTCAGAGAAGATCAGAGAAGTTCTAAAAGTTCTAAAAACGACGTGATCAGAAAAGTTCTAAAAACGACAAATCAAACACAGGAATAGAAGATTCGGTCAATAAATTCAATACTGGTGTACTTCTTTTTTATCTTTTAAAGGTATCGTGAAGTAAAATAGCACATTTGTTTTGATTTAATTTGTAAATTTTATTAACAAAGAAACAATAACTTGAGCTTTAGAAAGAAATCATATTTTATAAAGAGCTAAAATTTTAGCATAGCTTTTATTTGTTGTGTTCTCGATCAAGGTTGGAGACAGAAACTTGAGATTAAAGAGTTGTTTATTTAGTACAATATTACATTCATAAGAAAGCCGAAAAGTATTGGTATTTTCAAATTTTACAAAATTAATACATAAAATTACAAATTTTGAATTTATAGGAAAGACTTGCACCTTTTTTTCGTCACTTCCCTTCGTATTGTTTTTTACTGCCGTTGCAAGGACAGAGCCGGATCGACAATATCATACGACGAATATTTAAAATAAAATAGAATTTGACAGTTATTTGATTCAAAGTATATCTTTATAATTATTTATAAAATTGTAATAAAAATTAAGCATATTTCTTTAAAACAAATATATATATGTGATTAACAAGTGGCTCGGATACAGATCACGTAGTATCTGACGAGATGAAGATCCATAAAATTTAACATACGAATAGCATACGGATCTGATAATCTCTAATCCGTTTTATTTCACCTTCAAATCAGATCAAATAACTGTTCAAGCGAGCGGATTAAGATGCAGTAGGATCCTACCGTGTAGAATAAATTTGTACCGTACAATTTAGCCTGTACGAATCTCAAATAATTTTGCACGAATCTTAATGATCCCGTGTATTTACGTACATTGATGGGATAGGATACGCTTCCCTAGCTAGTCACAGTCAGTGCCCCCGGAAATATGAATTTGTAACCTCGATCTGCATGGTACTGAGATGTCTATATCTTGGCTATATACCACCTTTAGACCAAAAAAGTTTCTTGACCCAACTCAAAACATCCAACTAACTGACAGGGGAATTTTTGTCTTTCTTGTTAATTACATCACTCCAGAGATGTCTATATAAAACTCCCTCAGTTGAAATAGAAACTCAATCTAAGTTGCTAATTATCTTTCCTGCTAAGTATCTTTCTGCCAAATTTACAAATGCAAGACATGGCCATTAACGGATTGAACGTACCAACATGGGTTCAATCTGTGGTTGAAGAGCGTAACGGTCGTGGTATCCGATTCATTATGACCAAAAGTGTTGCCCAGTCTGATTTGGACAAACAACAAAATCGACTTCTCATCATGAAACAATATGTTGATCACATCCAACGGATGCTCTCTGAAGAAGAAAAGACCATGGCAAATCTTAACCCGATTGTGACAGTAGACAGTGGAGGTCTTGACATTAGGGTTTTTACGCGAAACAAGTTCAGGGTTGAGGAAGTGAAACTCCAAAGGTGGCATACTACTGGCTCAACTGTGATAAACGGTAGTGGAATGAACGTGTTTCGAGCGTGGAGCTGCGGTCTGCATGTGGACGATAAAGTAGAGATGTGGGGATTTAGGGATGGAAGAGATGGCAAGTTGTGTTTTGCTATTGGCAAGGTGTGATATTGTTGTAAACCTTGTTGTTAAATACATAATGTTATAGATATATATTGTGTGCCTGATGTATTTTCTATGAAGTTTGAGGTTGTGATAAACGCTTATTGTTTAATAGGTCTCTGTAAAATGGTCGAATAATTGGGATGGAAATGGAGAGGAAGTTAATGAACAGTATTTATTATGTATAAAAATATCAGTGTGTTTAAATATTGATTCTGTTTAAATATTGTTAGCCGAAATTTCTTCAAAATATCTTCCACCGTTGCTTGTAAATTATGGGCTGAAATTGGAACTTGTTGAAAAGAAAAGCCTTTAATTTCTTCCTCTTTCTAGTTGGGCTTTGGTTAATCTGGAGCGAACCCAACTGGAGCTAGCCGAAACTCATAACAAATTTCACGCTACTAAGTACCAATTAAGACTTGAGAAGTGTGTTAAAAGTCTTATTAGAGCTTAATTGTTTCCCCTTCTTTCCTTTCCAGTTGTAGACTTGTAGTTTTGAGTATTATAATTGAGAAGTCTGTAACACTATGCAAAATACAAATATGAAATTAACAACTGGAAGCAATATACGAAACATCTGATTTTATTTTTCAATATTTTTAGAGGTAAAATTTAAAGTGAAGTATCATTTTACAGAACAAATTAACAAGACAAGTATTTCAAAGTGAAAAACTACGGTACACTCTAAATATCAAATTGACTGATATAAAGTGTTTGTTACTAAATTGAAATTTCTAAAATATTTAGAAATTAGTATTCAAACGTTTGGGATAGAAATCATATGGATACAAAATTTATAATTGAAACCTTGCAATATTATTAGTCCTCTTTTAGTTATTTTTGTACCTATTGACAAAATTGGAAACTTAAGGGTTTAAGTAGTAAAATGGAATTAATTTAATAAGGCATGTGGGACCCGCACCCATCCTTATGGCTATCTCTTTTCTTCTTTGCCCAATCACCACCGCCTATTCTTTCTTCCTCTCAAACTCTCTGTTGCTTTTATTTGTTGTTCTTCTTCCTTGTTGCAAGACAAACCTGAAGAGGGGTTTTTCTCTCTTGATGGCTAACCTGATTGAATCGCTGACTGGGTGTGTGCTCTCTCTTTCAGTGCATCTAGTGTGATTATTGGTTATCACTCTTTTTCCTTTTGATTATATTTTGTCTCTCATCCGACTAGGGCTTGGTAACCCATGAAAAATTGAGTAGGCAAGTCTATTTTAGTTTGAATTGTATTAGCAAAGCTTGCTTGGAAGTTGAATATTCTGAACTTTCTGAATGGTACCTCGGTACTAGCCTCCTTTGGTATACTAATGCATTGAACTTGAATTACAAGGACCTAGATGTAAGATAAATATAAATTGAAGATGATAAATGTTGAATATCACAGATTTGGTAAATTATTCATGTTAGAGGGACTAAAGTGAATAATGAAAAATATGAGGTATATGATCAACTATATAATGGAAGGAATGAAATTAGGGAGCATTCGGCTCTCATAATTAAGAAAAATAGAAATGTGGTTTTGCCTTGAGTTTGGTCTGAAAAGAAAATAAAATAGATTTGGACTATATATGGATTTGAACTTTGATATTTAGACTGCTGAATTTGGATTTGAATTACTTAAACAGTGTTAGATTATTGGACTTGGACTGAAATGAAATAAGTTAAAGGATTAAGAAAATAATAGAATAAATGATAAATGAATTAACATAGGTATTATTATAAATTAAACAAGATGGGGGATGGTTATAAATGTGCTTTATGTATGTAAATTTAATCGATATCAGAGAGCAAAATTAATAGAAGACATGTACATACATACTAAACTAAATGATTAAATAAACACATATTGAGATTTAAATATTGAAACAAGTAAATTGATATGTTATACAAAAATGTGACAAGTATTGATCAGAATGTATGTATTAACATAGGTGTAATTATGAAAGAGACTGGTGAGACAGGATGTTCAGGACGAACAGATTGATGGTGACCTCGCTTGATTGCCCTACGATATCAGGTGCGGGGTTATTGGATTAGTCTGAGATTCATGACTAGGAATTAAATCGTAACTCGCTCTGCATTTTGAATATTTGATTGACTGCATTGATTGAACTGTTGCATCATATGCATAGCCCAATACAATTGAAACTGAATTACAGGTAAGACTGTTGACTGTCATGTTGATATTGTTAATCGATTGATTGATTCTTATTGTAAATGATTGATTGAGACCACAGTGACTGAATTGATTGAATATTGAATACTGTAATCCTTGAACCTCCATATAGTGGAGAAAAAGGATTAATATATCGTAAAGTCTAGCTAGCTACTGGACTTTACTCTAGGACCCTTATGCGCATATGGTGAATGGCCCCAACTGAATCCAGTACCGGTTGGATAGGGGATACTGAATAAATGTGAATTGTAACTGTAAGACTAATGAACTGTGATAATTGTCTTATCAATGATTTTATTTCCGATAATGACAGTATTGTGATATTGATTTCGTATTGTTTCTGTTAACCAATTGTCAGAATAGTTAGAACTGTCTTATCATTGATTTTCTTTCCGATAATGACAGTATGGAGATATTGATTCTGCATTGTTTTCGTTAACAAATTGTCAGGATAGTTAGAACAGTATAAGCCCTAACACGATAGATACATGTTATCGTATTTGTCAGTGTTACCAGACTAGAAATTGTAAAGTTAATAAACCAAACGTTACCAGACTTTATGGTTTAAAAGATTTTGACCCAAACCATTTATTCTGATAAGATTCTTAGAGTTCTGATTGTCGTTCAATTGAATACTGTTATTGAGCATTTGCATTCGTCATTATGAAACGAACTGTTAGTTTCTCGTGCGGAGATTTCATTCTGAATATGGATTTCTTTCGAATCAAATAACCTGAGTGGCAATTAGCACTGAGGAATAATTTATTATTTCTCACCCGTTTCCCCTTGTGGGATTCACAGGTTTGTTAGACGAATACATAGAAACGCTTTTGGGGTTATAATTGACAGCAGAGCCACCTAAAGGTATGGGATTTGGGTTTGTTATATCTGACAGGGTGCAGAGAATATATCTCTAGCATCATCCACTGTAAAATGTCAGATAATTATTGTAATTAAATTGAAATTGGGAAAAATAATGGATGTTATTGGCAATGCATAAAAAGATCCATGCCTTATGTTACGTAAATTGAATGGTAAATAGACGCGGTACGAATTGTCGCAGCTCCGGAGCGGGGGTGTGACAAAGTCTGTGTTCATAAAATACCTTAATTTTTTGGCATTAACTTTAAAAGCAGATTTACATGCTCTCTTTTTTTTTATAGCAAATTTTGACTGTGACAAAAAGTATTTTTATTTTTAACTTCCAAATTATTTTAATTTTTTTTTTACTTTGATTTTATAAGAGAAGGGATCACATGACAATTCTTTATGTTCAAAATCTTTACAATTTTTAAATATCCGGTTTAAATTTTAAATCTAATGTTATAGGTACGATATATATTATCAACAAATCATGTCAATAAATAAAAAAGTATGTTTCACTATATATCAAATAACTTGAAATTTTAACAGTCTGAAATTAAAATTCCTTGATTCATCATCAAATAAAACTAAAATTGTATGAATTTTATTGTTAGACTATCTATATGTTCAATAACAACTCTAAAATTATTAATTTTATTTTATTTGATTTTTTTTAATATCATACCATTGCTAAAAATTTAATACCGCACCTAACGCTGATACCAAATCCAATCAAATATAGCTGAATATAAAAAGACATCAATTCTTGCTAATTCTGCGACTAATTTATAATGTAAATTGGTAACCTCATAATTTAATTTGATGCACAAAATACAAAATCGCGCAGGAATGGAGAAATAAGAAGAAATGTTGAAAAGTGGATGGAAAATAAGAAATTAATAGAGAATTGAGGGATATAAAAAAAATTAACACTGATTATTTTATTTTATTTTAAAAAGAGAAGAGAAAAAACAAAATCAAGCCCACATATAGAGACCTAACCTTTTTCTTGACAGCAATTTTTTTTTTTTTAATTAGCAGACAGATGTAACCTTAGATCCTGGAAGGTAGGGGTGTAAACGGATCGGATATTTTCCGATTTCGTCCGGATCCGAATCCGAAAAATTACTTAAATTATCTTATTCGTATCCGTATCCGTATATGAAAAATTATAACGGATAAGGATACGGTAAGATTTTTAACTATCCGTATCCGACCGTTTACACCCCTAAACCACAACAATTGTATTCTATGTTCTTAAATTGGTTTATTAAATTGCATATACATACCAATACTTTATTAAAATACATATTCATATATATTCTAATGAATAATAAAACACTATGACATGATTAGTGACTAATATTTTGATAATATGATATATGTTTTGTAGCTAACAAACTTATTATGAAAAATTATATTTAGATGTTATTTTTTACTAGAATGTACATTAATAATTTATTTTTAATTATCTGAATCATATTCTTATCCGTATTCGTATCCGACCGATATCCGATCCGTATTCGTATCCGTTTAATATCCGATCCGTATCCGTATCCGAGACTATCCGTATTCGCATCCGTATCCGAAAAATTATAACGGATAAGAATATGGTTTGACCACTATCCGATCCGTATCCGACCATTAACACCCCTACTGGAAGGGGCGACTTGGGATCTTTATTTTTATTTTATTTTTTTCTGGCTGAAGGTCAAATCGAATCCGTATCAGCTATATGGGGTGTCAATGTTGAAAGAAAACACCTCCTAGCACATGTGCAATCTGCTCCAATACAAGTCGTAATCAAATATAAGAATTTACAGGATATATTGGTTTTACTCGACTTATAGGTTGGCGTTGATCATGTGGTGAATAGCGTGTACAAGCAGTCGCACAAGGCCACAACCGAATTTTTTATTTATATCCAAAAAATAATGGAAATTTCAAAAAATATCTATGTTATCTTGAAAATTCGAAAAATACCCAAACCGGAAATTTTTTTTCCGGATTTGGCCTCTAAATCCGGAAAAAAAATTTCCGGATATTGAACTCCAAATCCGGAAAATTTTTTTCCGGATTTAATATATTTTTTTTTTTTTTTTTTTTTTAGAGATTCCGGATAAAAAAATTTAACTTAACAATTTTTTTTTTTTTTTTAAGAGAAAAATAGCTAAAATACTAAAATCTAACGCTAAAAATTCGAATTGTTTTTTTAAATATTTGTTTCATTAATTTAAAAAATTTCAAAATGGTGTAGAATAATTTAGAAATTATCAAAATAGCTAAAATACTGAAATCTAACACTAAAAAAATCGAATTGTTTTTTTAAATATTTGCTAGATTACATTTTTTTATATATAATTAGCATATTTATACTAAAACAAGCCAAATTACTTGATTTATGCTGAATTACACTAAATTACAATAATTATGTAAAATTATGCTAGAATACGGTAAAGTACGCTAAATTACGTACGAATAGGGATAATATCTTCACTGAGAAGGCGAAAAACGACGACGAAACTTCAAACGGCCATAAAACGGCGCTCGAGTGTCCGATTTCAGCAAATGACCACTTTTCGGAAAGCTTGCGAAAATGCGCATGCGTCCGAACTCACTTTGCTAGTTTTCCAAATTCAGAATCGCCAAAAAACAAATAGAAGAGCCTCAAAACTTCAGTTGAAGTTTCCGATTAAGATTTTCATTTCTATTATTCAATCTACGTAGCTCAGTAAATTAGTTATGTAATAAACTTTTAGAACACCAAATTTTATTATTTTTGGAATTTTTTTTACTATTTTTTATGATTTATGAAAGATGCCACAAAATAAGCCCCATTTATACGTAATTTAGCGTAATTTATCGTATTTTAGTAAATTTACCGTATTTTAGCACAAAATCGGCCCTATTCGTAGTAAAAAAAACAATTCGATTTTTCAGTATTTGTACACCATTTTGAAATTTTTTAAATTAATGAAACAAATATTTAAAAAAACAATTCGATTTTTTAGCGTTAGATTTCAGTATTTTAGCTATTTTTCTCTTAAAAAAAAAAATATTTATTTAGTTCGGAAAAAAATTTCCGGAATCTCTAAAAAAAAAAAAAAAAAAAAAGTTTAAATCCGGAAAAAAAATTTCCGGAAACTCTAAAAAAAAAAAAAAAAAATGTTAAATCCGGAAAATTTTTTTCCGTATTTGGAGTTCAATTTCCGGAAAATTTTTTTCCGGATTTAGAGGCCAAATCCGGAAAAAAAAATTCCGGTTTGGGTATTTTTCGAATTTTCAAGATAACATGGATATTTTTTGAAATTTCCATTATTTTTTGGATATAAATAAAAAATTCGGAGGCCACAAGCTCCAAACTATGTGAATAAATAATTTGACGAGTGAACTATCTATTTCAAAATCGTCAAAGTTTACTGCCAGGACCTCTCCAAACATCTCACTCAACTATGTCAGAAGTGCAAAAAAGAGAATGCATCTTAAGAACAAATTGTATTCCCTAACTCTATCAACAATCGTTGTAATAAAATCAGAAGTGCAAAAAAGAGAGAAAAAAAAACAAATAGCTTTGAGAACGCATCTTAATTTTTTTTTAATTATATTCCAACTATTTATCTTCAACATCTTCCTGAATGAATGAATAAATGAATAATTTTTTTTCATCAAATATCAAAATTATTTGAGTGAGACTACGGTACAATGCAAAGTGCACATCGGTCTGGACAATATATTTATTTTCAAAGTTTAATTTGCCAATCCGAACTGCTCAGTATATGATCTTCATATAAAAATGTATTTAGAAGCAAAATTTTATATATTTTTAAAAAAAATTAACTATTTTTTAAATATATAGAAAATTACTACTTTCAAATGATCCAATCATAATCTTTAGATAAAGTGATCTTCTACCTATCTAAAAATAGTAATTTTTTTTTAATGTAAAATTTGGCATCCAATTATATTTTCATATGAAGATTATATTGAGTAGTTCGGACTGACTAATTAAACATTGAAAATAAAGATATGAATTCATAGTATTGACCGATATGCGCTATGCATAGTACCATAGCCTTGCTCAAATTATTTATAAATATTAGGAATAATATGATATTCATGTTAGTATTAATATTATTGAATTATACATTTTTCTGATTTCAAAATATCAGTAATTAGATATATTATTATTATTTGTAAACAACAAAATATTCATGTTAGGATTCCTTAATTTGGATGAGAGAAGAAGATGGAAGAGAAGATAGAGAGACTCACAGGAGGAGGAAGATCAGAGAAGTTCTAAAATTCGTTAGCTGTCATTCCGGTATTTAACGATTATTTTAATTAAATTAGATTTTCTAAATCATATGAATTTTCTGTGCTGTCCCATTACTACTCAAATTAACATTGTATTTTAATTCATTTTGGCGACGAAATCCAGTACAAATTCACGTATCCAAATCTGCTGAAATTCCAGATCCATGAATAGTACCCTGAAATTCCGAATCCAGCCGTCGAACTGTTTCGACATACGTGCACAGAAAAATTAGTTGTTTCGAGATTTCAGCTGATTTAAATCCCAAATTCACAAGTTAATAACCTTGAAGCCATTCTGAGTTGCGTTATATTTATCAAATCCAACAATTACATTGCTTGTGCTGGTGCACTTCTTTTTTACCATTTAAAGTTGTCGTGGAGCAAAATAGCACATTTGTTCTGATTTAATTTGTAAATTTTATTAACAAAGAAACAATAACTTGGGCTTTAGAAAGAAATCATATTTTATAAAGAGCTAAAATTTTAGCATAGCTTTTATTTGTTGTGTTCTCGATCAAGGTTGGAGACAGAAAATTGAGATTACAGAGTTGTTTATTTAGTACAATATTACATTCATAAGAAAGCCGAAAAGTATTGGTATTTTCAAATTTTACAAAATTAATACATAAAATTACAAATTTTGAATTTATAGGAAAGACTTGCACCTTTTTTTCGTCACTTCCCTTCGTATTGTTTTTCTACTGCCGTTGCAAGCATAGTGACAACACTCGAGATATATTTGCATTTTATTTGCTTATTATTCTTCTTTTTTTACGTTACCGAACCAAACTCTGAATAAAACGCAAAAAAATGTATAATACGTTTTATTCGCGAATAAAACGCGAATTAACGAATTATTTGCAAAAAAAAAATTGTTGTTTTTTTTTTCTTCCTTGTTGTACCAAATTATTTCCGAATTAAACCCGAAATACCCAAATCAAGAATTTTTGACCCTGCCAAACCGAACCCGAATTTTTCGTTTGTCACTATGGTTGCAAGGACAGAGCCGAACAATATCATACGACGAATATTTAAAATAAAATAGAATTTGATAGTTATTTGATTCAAAGTATATCTTTATAATTATTTATAAAATTGTAATAAAAATTAAGCATATTTCTTTAAAAATATATATATATATATATATATGTGTGTGATTAACAAGTGGCTCGGATACAGATCAAGGATGGAGTCAGAAAATTCAGAGAAGATCAGAGAAGTTCTAAAAGTTCTAAAAACGACGTGATCAGAAAAGTTCTAAAAACGACAAATCAAACACAGGAATAGAAGATTCGGTCAATAAATTCAATACTGGTGTACTTCTTTTTTATCTTTTAAAGGTATCGTGAAGTAAAATAGCACATTTGTTTTGATTTAATTTGTAAATTTTATTAACAAAGAAACAATAACTTGAGCTTTAGAAAGAAATCATATTTTATAAAGAGCTAAAATTTTAGCATAGCTTTTATTTGTTGTGTTCTCGATCAAGGTTGGAGACAGAAACTTGAGATTAAAGAGTTGTTTATTTAGTACAATATTACATTCATAAGAAAGCCGAAAAGTATTGGTATTTTCAAATTTTACAAAATTAATACATAAAATTACAAATTTTGAATTTATAGGAAAGACTTGCACCTTTTTTTCGTCACTTCCCTTCGTATTGTTTTTTACTGCCGTTGCAAGGACAGAGCCGGATCGACAATATCATACGACGAATATTTAAAATAAAATAGAATTTGACAGTTATTTGATTCAAAGTATATCTTTATAATTATTTATAAAATTGTAATAAAAATTAAGCATATTTCTTTAAAACAAATATATATATGTGATTAACAAGTGGCTCGGATACAGATCACGTAGTATCTGACGAGATGAAGATCCATAAAATTTAACATACGAATAGCATACGGATCTGATAATCTCTAATCCGTTTTATTTCACCTTCAAATCAGATCAAATAACTGTTCAAGCGAGCGGATTAAGATGCAGTAGGATCCTACAGTGTAGAATAAATTTGTACCGTACAATTTAGCCTGTACGAATCTCAAATAATTTTGCACGAATCTTAATGATCCCGTGTATTTACGTACATTGATGGGATAGGATACGCTTCCCTAGCTAGTCACAGTCAGTGCCCCCGGAAATATGAATTTGTAACCTCGATCTGCATGGTACTGAGATGTCTATATCTTGGCTATATACCACCTTTAGACCAAAAAAGTTTCTTGACCCAACTCAAAACATCCAACTAACTGACAGGGGAATTTTTGTCTTTCTTGTTAATTACATCACTCCAGAGATGTCTATATAAAACTCCCTCAGTTGAAATAGAAACTCAATCTAAGTTGCTAATTATCTTTCCTGCTAAGTATCTTTCTGCCAAATTTACAAATGCAAGACATGGCCATTAACGGATTGAACGTACCAACATGGGTTCAATCTGTGGTTGAAGAGCGTAACGGTCGTGGTATCCGATTCATTATGACCAAAAGTGTTGCCCAGTCTGATTTGGACAAACAACAAAATCGACTTCTCATCATGAAACAATATGTTGATCACATCCAACGGATGCTCTCTGAAGAAGAAAAGACCATGGCAAATCTTAACCCGATTGTGACAGTAGACAGTGGAGGTCTTGACATTAGGGTTTTTACGCGAAACAAGTTCAGGGTTGAGGAAGTGAAACTCCAAAGGTGGCATACTACTGGCTCAACTGTGATAAACGGTAGTGGAATGAACGTGTTTCGAGCGTGGAGCTGCGGTCTGCATGTGGACGATAAAGTAGAGATGTGGGGATTTAGGGATGGAAGAGATGGCAAGTTGTGTTTTGCTATTGGCAAGGTGTGATATTGTTGTAAACCTTGTTGTTAAATACATAATGTTATAGATATATATTGTGTGCCTGATGTATTTTCTATGAAGTTTGAGGTTGTGATAAACGCTTATTGTTTAATAGGTCTCTGTAAAATGGTCGAATAATTGGGATGGAAATGGAGAGGAAGTTAATGAACAGTATTTATTATGTATAAAAATATCAGTGTGTTTAAATATTGATTCTGTTTAAATATTGTTAGCCGAAATTTCTTCAAAATATCTTCCACCGTTGCTTGTAAATTATGGGCTGAAACTGGAACTTGTTGAAAAGAAAAGCCTTTAATTTCTTCCTCTTTCTAGTTGGGCTTTGGTTAATCTGGAGCTAGCCGAAACTCATAACAAATTTCACGCTACTAAGTACCAATTAAGACTTGAGAAGTGTGTTAAAAGTCTTATTAGAGCTTAATTGTTTCCCCTTCTTTCCTTTCCAGTTGTAGACTTGTAGTTTTGAGTATTATAATTGAGAAGTCTGTAACACTATGCAAAATACAAATATGAAATTAACAACTGGAAGCAATATACGAAACATCTGATTTTATTTTTCAATATTTTTAGAGGTAAAATTTAAAGTGAAGTATCATTTTACAGAACAAATTAACAAGACAAGTATTTCAAAGTGAAAAACTACGGTACACTCTAAATATCAAATTGACTGATATAAAGTGTTTGTTACTAAATTGAAATTTCTAAAATATTTAGAAATTAGTATTCAAACGTTTGGGATAGAAATCATATGGATACAAAATTTATAATTGAAACCTTGCAATATTATTAGTCCTCTTTTAGTTATTTTTGTACCTATTGACAAAATTGGAAACTTAAGGGTTTAAGTAGTAAAATGGAATTAATTTAATAAGGCATGTGGGACCCGCACCCATCCTTATGGCTATCTCTTTTCTTCTTTGCCCAATCACCACCGCCTATTCTTTCTTCCTCTCAAACTCTCTGTTGCTTTTATTTGTTGTTCTTCTTCCTTGTTGCAAGACAAACCTGAAGAGGGGTTTTTCTCTCTTGATGGCTAACCTGATTGAATCGCTGACTGGGTGTGTGCTCTCTCTTTCAGTGCATCTAGTGTGATTATTGGTTATCACTCTTTTTCCTTTTGATTATATTTTGTCTCTCATCCGACTAGGGCTTGGTAACCCATGAAAAATTGAGTAGGCAAGTCTATTTTAGTTTGAATTGTATTAGCAAAGCTTGCTTGGAAGTTGAATATTCTGAACTTTCTGAATGGTACCTCGGTACTAGTCTCCTTTGGTATACTAATGCATTGAACTTGAATTACAAGGACCTAGATGTAAGATAAATATAAATTGAAGATGATAAATGTTGAATATCACAGATTTGGTAAATTAATCATGTTAGAGGGACTAAAGTGAATAATGAAAAATATGAGGTATATGATCAACTATATAATGGAAGGAATGAAATTAGGGAGCATTCGGCTCTCATAATTAAGAAAAATAGAAATGTGGTTTTGCCTTGAGTTTGGTCTGAAAAGAAAATAAAATAGATTTGGACTATATATGGATTTGAACTTTGATATTTAGACTGCTGAATTTGGATTTGAATTACTTAAACAGAGTTAGATTATTGGACTTGGACTGAAATGAAATAAGTTAAAGGATTAAGAAAATAATAGAATAAATGATAAATGAATTAACATAGGTATTATTATAAATTAAACAAGATGGGGGATGGTTATAAATGTGCTTTATGTATGTAAATTTAATCGATATCAGAGAGCAAAATTAATAGAAGACATGTACATACATACTAAACTAAATGATTAAATAAACACATATTGAGATTTAAATATTGAAACAAGTAAATTGATATGTTATACAAAAATGTGACAAGTATTGATCAGAATGTATGTATTAACATAGGTGTAATTATGAAAGAGACTGGTGAGACAGGATGTTCAGGACGAACAGATTGATGGTGACCTCGCTTGATTGCCCTACGATATCAGGTGCGGGGTTATTGGATTAGTCTGAGATTCATGACTAGGAATTAAATCGTAACTCGCTCTGCATTTTGAATATTTGATTGACTGCATTGATTGAACTGTTGCATCATATGCATAGCCCAATACAATTGAAACTGAATTACAGGTAAGACTGTTGACTGTCATGTTGATATTGTTAATCGATTGATTGATTCTTATTGTAAATGATTGATTGAGACCACAGTGACTGAATTGATTGAATATTGAATACTGTAATCCTTGAACCTCCATATAGTGGAGAAAAAGGATTAATATATCGTAAAGTCTAGCTAGCTACTGGACTTTACTCTAGGACCCTTATGCGCATATGGTGAATGGCCCCAACTGAATCCAGTACCGGTTGGATAGGGGATACTGAATAAATGTGAATTGTAACTGTAAGACTAATGAACTGTGATAATTGTCTTATCAATGATTTTATTTCCGATAATGACAGTATTGTGATATTGATTTCGTATTGTTTCTGTTAACCAATTGTCAGAATAGTTAGAACTGTCTTATCATTGATTTTCTTTTCGATAATGACAGTATGGAGATATTGATTCTGCATTGTTTCCGTTAACAAATTGTCAGGATAGTTAGAACAGTATAAGCCCTAACACGATAGATACATGTTATCGTATTTGTCAGTGTTACCAGACTAGAAATTGTAAAGTTAATAAACCAAACGTTACCAGACTTTATGGTTTAAAAGATTTTGACCCAAACCATTTATTCTGATAAGATTCTTAGAGTTCTGATTGTCGTTCAATTGAATACTGTTATTGAGCATTTGCATTCGTCATTATGAAACGAACTGTTAGTTTCTCGTGCGGAGATTTCATTCTGAATATGGATTTCTTTCGAATCAAATAACCTGAGTGGCAATTAGCACTGAGGAATAATTTATTATTTCTCACCCGTTTCCCCTTGTGGGATTCACAGGTTTGTTAGACGAATACATAGAAACGCTTTTGGGGTTATAATTGACAGCAGAGCCACCTAAAGGTATGGGATTTGGGTTTGTTATATCTGACAGGGTGCAGAGAATATATCTCTAGCATCATCCACTGTAAAATGTCAGATAATTATTGTAATTAAATTGAAATTGGGAAAAATAATGGATGTTATTGGCAATGCATAAAAAGATCCATGCCTTATGTTACGTAAATTGAATGGTAAATAGACGCGGTACGAATTGTCGCAGCTCCGGAGCGGGGGTGTGACAAAGTCTGTGTTCATAAAATACCTTAATTTTTTGGCATTAACTTTAAAAGCAGATTTACATGCTCTCTTTTTTTTTATAGCAAATTTTGACTGTGACAAAAAGTATTTTTATTTTTAACTTCCAAATTATTTTAATTTTTTTTTTACTTTGATTTTATAAGAGAAGGGATCACATGACAATTCTTTATGTTCAAAATCTTTACAATTTTTAAATATCCGGTTTAAATTTTAAATCTAATGTTATAGGTACGATATATATTATCAACAAATCATGTCAATAAATAAAAAAGTATGTTTCACTATATATCAAATAACTTGAAATTTTAACAGTCTGAAATTAAAATTCCTTGATTCATCATCAAATAAAACTAAAATTGTATGAATTTTATTGTTAGACTATCTATATGTTCAATAACAATCTAAAATTATTATTTTTATTTTATTTGAATTGTTTTAATATCATACCATTGCTAAAAATTTAATACCGTGCCTAACGCTGGTACCAAATCCAATCAAATATAGCTGAATATAAAAAAAGACATCAATTCTTGCTAATTCTGCGACTAATTTATAATGTAAATTGGTAACCTCATAATTTAATTTGATGCACAAAATAGAAAATCGCGCAGGAATGGAGAAATAAGAAGAAATGTTGAAAAGTGGATGGAAATTAATAGAGAATTGAGGGATATAAAAAAAATTAACACTGATTATTTTATTTTATTTTAAAAAGAGAAGAGAAAAAACAAAATCAAGCCCACATATAGAGACCTAACCTTTTTCTTGACAGCAATTTTTTTTTTTTTAATTAGCAGACAGATGTAACCTTAGATCCTGGAAGGTAGGGGTGTAAACGGATCGGATATTTTCCGATTTCGTCCGGATCCGAATCCGAAAAATTACTTAAATTATCTTATTCGTATCCGTATCCGTATATGAAAAATTATAACGGATAAGGATACGGTAAGATTTTTAACTATCCGTATCCGACCGTTTACACCCCTAAACCACAACAATTGTATTCTATGTTCTTAAATTGGTTTATTAAATTGCATATACATACCAATACTTTATTAAAATACATATTCATATATATTCTAATGAATAATAAAACACTATGACATGATTAGTGACTAATATTTTGATAATATGATATATGTTTTGTAGCTAACAAACTTATTATGAAAAATTATATTTAGATGTTATTTTTTACTAGAATGTACATTAATAATTTATTTTTAATTATCTGAATCATATTCTTATCCGTATTCGTATCCGACCGATATCCGATCCGTATTCGTATCCGTTTAATATCCGATCCGTATCCGTATCCGAGACTATCCGTATTCGCATCCGTATCCGAAAAATTATAACGGATAAGAATATGGTTTGACCACTATCCGATCCGTATCCGACCATTAACACCCCTACTGGAAGGGGCGACTTCGGATCTTTATTTTTATTTTATTTTTTTCTGGCTGAAGGTCAAATCGAATCCGTATCAGCTATATGGGGTGTCAATGTTGAAAGAAAACACCTCCTAGCACATGTGCAATCTGCTCCAATACAAGTCGTAATCAAATATAAGAATTTACAGGATATATTGGTTTTACTCGACTTATAGGTTGGCGTTGATCATGTGGTGAATAGCGTGTACAAGCAGTCGCACAAGGCCACAACCGAATTTTTTATTTATATCCAAAAAATAATGGAAATTTCAAAAAATATCTATGTTATCTTGAAAATTCGAAAAATACCCAAACCGGAAATTTTTTTTCCGGATTTGGCCTCTAAATCCGGAAAAAAAATTTCCGGATATTGAACTCCAAATCCGGAAAATTTTTTTCCGGATTTAATATATTTTTTTTTTTTTTTTTTTTTTAGAGATTCCGGATAAAAAAATTTAACTTAACAATTTTTTTTTTTTTTTTAAGAGAAAAATAGCTAAAATACTAAAATCTAACGCTAAAAATTCGAATTGTTTTTTTAAATATTTGTTTCATTAATTTAAAAAATTTCAAAATGGTGTAGAATAATTTAGAAATTATCAAAATAGCTAAAATACTGAAATCTAACACTAAAAAATCGAATTGTTTTTTTAAATATTTGCTAGATTACATTTTTTTATATATAATTAGCATATTTATACTAAAACAAGCCAAATTACTTGATTTATGCTGAATTACACTAAATTACAATAATTATGTAAAATTATGCTAGAATACGGTAAAGTACGCTAAATTACGTACGAATAGGGATAATATCTTCACTGAGAAGGCGAAAAACGACGACGAAACTTCAAACGGCCATAAAACGGCGCTCGAGTGTCCGATTTCAGCAAATGACCACTTTTCGGAAAGCTTGCGAAAATGCGCATGCGTCCGAACTCACTTTGCTAGTTTTCCAAATTCAGAATCGCCAAAAAACAAATAGAAGAGCCTCAAAACTTCAGTTGAAGTTTCCGATTAAGATTTTCATTTCTATTATTCAATCTACGTAGCTCAGTAAATTAGTTATGTAATAAACTTTTAGAACACCAAATTTTATTATTTTTGGAATTTTTTTTACTATTTTTTATGATTTATGAAAGATGCCACAAAATAAGCCCCATTTATACGTAATTTAGCGTAATTTATCGTATTTTAGTAAATTTACCGTATTTTAGCACAAAATCGGCCCTATTCGTAGTAAAAAAAACAATTCGATTTTTCAGTATTTGTACACCATTTTGAAATTTTTTAAATTAATGAAACAAATATTTAAAAAAACAATTCGATTTTTTAGCGTTAGATTTCAGTATTTTAGCTATTTTTCTCTTAAAAAAAAAATTTTTATTTAGTTCGGAAAAAAATTTCCGGAATCTCTAAAAAAAAAAAAAAAAAAGAAGTTTAAATCCGGAAAAAAAATTTCCGGAAACTCTAAAAAAAAAAAAAAAAAAAATGTTAAATCCGGAAAAATTTTTTCCGGATTTGGAGTTCAATTTCCGGAAAATTTTTTTCCGGATTTAGAGGCCAAATCCGGAAAAAAAAATTCCGGTTTGGGTATTTTTCGAATTTTCAAGATAACATGGATATTTTTTGAAATTTCCATTATTTTTTGGATATAAATAAAAAATTCGGAGGCCACAAGCTCCAAACTATGTGAATAAATAATTTGACGAGTGAACTATCTATTTCAAAATCGTCAAAGTTTACTGCCGGGACCTCTCCAAACATCTCACTCAAATATGTCAGAAGTGCAAAAAAGAGAATGCATCTTAAGAACAAATTGCATTCCTTAACTCTATCAACAATCGTTGTAATAAAATCAGAAGTGCAAAAAAGAGAAAAAAAAAAAAAAAAATAGCTTCGAGAACGCATCTTAATTTTTTTTTAATTATATTCCAACTATTTATCTTCAACATCTTCCTGAATGAATGAATAAATGAATAATTTTTTTTCATCAAATATCAAAATTATTTGAGTGAGACTACGGTACAATGCAAAGTGCACATCGGTCTGGACAATATATTTATTTTCAAAGTTTAATTTGCCAATCCGAACTGCTCAGTATATGATCTTCATATAAAAATGTACTTAGAGGCAAAATTTTATATATTTTTAAAAAAAATTAACTATTTTTTAAATATATAGAAAATTACTACTTTCAAATGATCCAATCATAATCTTTAGATAAAGTGATCTTCTACCTATCTAAAAATAGTAATTTTTTTTTAATGTAAAATTTGGCATCCAATTATATTTTCATATGAAGATTATATTGAGTAGTTCGGACTGACTAATTAAACATTGAAAATAAAGATATGAATTCATAGTATTGACCGATATGCGCTATGCATAGTACCATAGCCTTGCTCAAATTATTTATAAATATTAGGAATAATATGATATTCATGTTAGTATTAATATTATTGAATTATACATTTTTCTGATTTCAAAATATCAGTAATTAGATATATTATTATTATTTGTAAACAACAAAATATTCATGTTAGGATTCCTTAATTTGGATGAGAGAAGAAGATGGAAGAGAAGATAGAGAGACTCACAGGAGGAGGAAGATCAGAGAAGTTCTAAAATTCGTTAGCTGTCATTCCGGTATTTAACGATTATTTTAATTAAATTAGATTTTCTAAATCATATGAATTTTCTGTGCTGTCCCATTACTACTCAAATTAATCTTGTATTTTAATTCATTTTGGCGACGAAATCCAGTACAAATTCACGTATCCAAATCTGCTGAAATTCCAGATCCATGAATAGTACCCTGAAATTCCGAATCCAGCCGTCGAACTGTTTCGACATACGTGCACAGAAAAATTAGCTGTTTCGAGATTTCAGCTGATTTAAATCCCAAATTCACAAGTTAATAACCTTGAAGCCATTCTGAGTTGCGTTATATTTATCAAATCCAACAATTACATTGCTTGTGCTGGTGCACTTCTTTTTTACCATTTAAAGTTGTCGTGGAGCAAAATACCACATTTGTTCTGATTTAATTTGTAAATTTTATTAACAAAGAAACAATAACTTGGGCTTTAGAAAGAAATCATATTTTATAAAGAGCTAAAATTTTAGCATAGCTTTTATTTGTTGTGTTCTCGATCAAGGTTGGAGACAGAAAATTGAGATTACAGAGTTGTTTATTTAGTACAATATTACATTCATAATTAAGAAAGCCGAAAAGTATTGGTATTTTCAAATTTTACAAAATTAATACATAAAATTACAAATTTTGAATTTATAGGAAAGACTTGCACCTTTTTTTCGTCACTTCCCTTCGTATTGTTTTTCTACTGCCGTTGCAAGCATAGTGACAACACTCGAGATATATTTGCATTTTATTTGCTTATTATTCTTCTTTTTTTACGTTACCGAACCAAACTCTGAATAAAAAGCAAAAAAATGTATAATACGTTTTATTCGCGAATAAAACGCGAATTAACGAATTATTTGCGAAAAAAAATTGTTTTTTTTTTCTTCCTTGTTGTACCAAATTATTTCCGAATTAAACCCGAAATACACCCAAATCACGAATTTTTGACCCTGCCAAACCGAACCCGAATTTTTCGTTTGTCACTATGGTTGCAAGGACAGAGCCGAACAATATCATACGACGAATATTTAAAATAAAATAGAATTTGATAGTTATTTGATTCAAAGTATATCTTTATAATTATTTATAAAATTGTAATAAAAATTAAGCATATTTCTTTAAAAATATATATATATATATATATATGTGTGTGATTAACAAGTGGCTCGGATACAGATCAAGGATGGAGTCAGAAAATTCAGAGAAGATCAGAGAAGTTCTAAAAGTTCTAAAAACGACGTGATCAGAAAAGTTCTAAAAACGACAAATCAAACACAGGAATAGAAGATTCGGTCAATAAATTCAATACTGGTGTACTTCTTTTTTATCTTTTAAAGGTATCGTGAAGTAAAATAGCACATTTGTTTTGATTTAATTTGTAAATTTTATTAACAAAGAAACAATAACTTGAGCTTTAGAAAGAAATCATATTTTATAAAGAGCTAAAATTTTAGCATAGCTTTTATTTGTTGTGTTCTCGATCAAGGTTGGAGACAGAAACTTGAGATTAAAGAGTTGTTTATTTAGTACAATATTACATTCATAAGAAAGCCGAAAAGTATTGGTATTTTCAAATTTTACAAAATTAATACATAAAATTACAAATTTTGAATTTATAGGAAAGACTTGCACCTTTTTTTCGTCACTTCCCTTCGTATTGTTTTTTACTGCCGTTGCAAGGACAGAGCCGGATCGACAATATCATACGACGAATATTTAAAATAAAATAGAATTTGACAGTTATTTGATTCAAAGTATATCTTTATAATTATTTATAAAATTGTAATAAAAATTAAGCATATTTCTTTAAACAACAATTATATGTGATTAACAAGTGGCTCGGATACAGATCACGTAATATCCGATGAGATGAAGATCCATAAAATTTAACATACGAATAGCATACGGATCTGATAATCTCTAATCCGTTTTCACCTTCAAATCAGATCAAATAACTGTTCAAGCGAGCGGATTAAGATGCAGTAGGATCCTACCGTGTAGAGTAAATTTGTACCATACAATTTAGCCTGTACGAATCTCAAATAATTTTGCACGAATCTTAATGATACCGTGTATTTACGTACACTAGATGGGATAGGATACGCTTCCCTAGTCAGTGTCCCCCGGAAATATGAATTTGTATCCTCTGCATGACCTTCCATGTTTCCCTATCATGACCTTCCATGCATAGTTTCCCTATCATGACCTTCCGTGCATGTTATGACCAAAAAAAGTCAAGCTGACCCACCTCAAAACATACCAACCAACTGACAGGGTCACTTCAGATGTCCATATAAAACTCCCTCAGTTGAAATAGAAAATCAATCTAAGTTGCTAATTGTCTTTCCTGCTAAGTATCTTTCTGCCAAATTTACAAATGCAAGACATGGCCATTAACGGATTGAACGTACCAACATGGGTTCAATCTGTGGTCGAAGAGCGTAACGGTCATGGTATCCGATTCATTATGACCAAAAGTGTTGCCGAGTCTGATTTGAACAGCCAACAAAATCGACTTCTCATCACGAGACAATCTGTTGATCCCATCCAACGGATGCTCTCTGAAGAAGAAAAGACCATGGCAAATCTTAACCCGAATTTGACAGTAGACCGTGGAGGTCTTGACATTAGGGTTTTTACGCGAAACAAGTTCAAGGTTGAGGAAGTGAAACTCCAAAGGTGGCATAGTACTGGCTCAACTGTGATAAACGGTAGAGGAATGAACGTGTTTCGAGCGTGGAGCGATCTGCATGTGGCGGATATAGTAGAGATGTGGGCATTTAGGGATCGAAGAGATGGCAAGTTGTGTTTTGCTATTGGCAAGGTGTGATATTGTTTTAAACCTTGTTGTTGAATACATAATGTTATAGATATATATTGTGTGCCTGATGTATTTTCTATTAAGTTTGAGGTTGTGATAAACGCTTATTGTTTAATAGGTCTCTGTAAAATGATCGAATAATTGGGATGGAAATGGAGAGGAAGTTAATGAACAGTATTTACTATGTATAAAAATATCAGTGTGTTTAAATATTGATTCTGTTTAAATATTGTTAGCCGAAATTTCTCCAAAATATCTTCCACCGTTGCTTGTAAATTATGGGCTGAAATTGGAACTTGTTGAAAAGAAAAGCCTTTAATTTCTTCCTCTTTCTAGTTGGGCTTTGGTTAATCTGGAGCGAACCCAACTGGAGCTAGCCCAAACTCATAACAAATTTCACGCTACTAAGTACCAATTAAGACTTGAGAAGTGTATTAAAAAAAATACCTTAATTTTTTGGCATTAACTTTAAAAGCAGATTTACATGCTCCATATTAATTATTTTTATAGCAAATTTTGACTGTGACAAAAAGTATTTTTATTTTTAACTTCCAAATTATTTTAATTTTTTTTTACTTTGATTTTATAAGAGAAGGGATCACTTGACAATTCTTTATGTTCAAAATCTTTACAATTTTTAAATATCCGGTTTAAATTTTAAATCTAACGTTATAGGTACGATATATATTATCAACAAATCATGTCAATAAATAAAAAGTATGTTTCACTATATATCAAATAACTTGAAATTTTAACAGTCTGAAATTAAAATTCCTTGATTCATCATTAAATAAAACTAAAATTGTATGAATTTTATTGTTAGACTATCTATATGTTCAATAACAACTCTAAATTAATTTTTTTATTTGAATTTTTTTAATATCATACCATTGCTAAAAATTTAATACCGTACCTAACGCTGATACCAAATCCAATCAAATATAGCTGAATATAAAAAAGACATCAATTCTTGCTAATCCGCGACTAATTTATAATGTAAATTGGTAACCTCATAATTTAATTTGATGGACAAAATAGAAAATCGCGCAGGAATGGAGAAATAAGAAGAAATGTTGAAAAGTGGATGGAAAATAAGAAATTAATAGAGAATTGAGGGATATAAAAAAAAATTTAAGACTGATTTTTTTTTTTTTTTTTAAATAAGAGAATTATGCTTTATGATTACATAGACTGTAGTAAGTTAAATTTGTGTGCTTTTCTTAGCGCATCTTTTCGACGACAATATATGTTACTTTCAAACAAGACTAAATTTAAGTTGTCAGCTTGCAACTGGTTGTCAAACAAGAGAACCCATCATAGTTGCGTCGACTATGATGCTTAATTGTTGTAATGCATTTATGTTATTGCATATTTTATTATAATAAAATATGCAATAATAAATCTGAAATATGACATTTTTGCCCTAAAAAATTAATTATCCAAACATAGTAATCTCAATTTATGTTTGATACTATCCAAACATAGTTTTTTTGTTAAGCTACCTGATCGATCACCGTATTTATTATACAAATAAAGTATATTGGATCCTTTCAAGAGAATTTATTTGACCAACTTCAATTTCTAGCCGACTGTATATACCCCTTTTGTTGTAATTTAAAAAATTGCCACTTGTTTGACAAGTGTGAAGTGTATACAATCACGCAGACATCCGATATTGTTGGCAAGTTTAAAAATTTATCTAGTCCCTTTCAAACTACTAAAATTGAACATCTTGATTATAACTACTAAGGCGTGATGCTTGACAGCTTAATTAGATTTTGCCTATAGAACCCTATGGTATTCGAAATTACTTATTGGTTAAGATCAAAATCTCAAAATTATCTGTGAAAATACTCTCAAGACGACTTTCTTTCGCATTACTGCTTACTCCAATTAATTTTGGCTGTTTAAAAGTCACAACTTATAAACTCCACTTTTATTTTTTTTTTCGATTTTTTCCAATTTTTTATGTTGATATGGCATTCCACTTTTCGATTTCGTTCGGATCCGAATTCGGAAAATTACTTAAATTATCCAATCTATATCCGTACCAGGTACCAGTCCCTATCAGGTACCGTAATTAAGCTGACCAAGTGAAATACAACCATATAAAAATCTAAAAAGCCAACAAAAACTAAAAAAAACAAATTGTGTTCCAAGAACAAGAGCACACGCTTTGTTACTGACATCTTACAGCCACACAAATCAGCATCTTTAGCCCAGAAGCTTCAAAGCTAAAAAAAACACATTAAATATTACGAATATCTGACGAGATGAAGATCCAGAAAATTTAACATACGAATAGCATACTGATCTGATAATTTCTAATCCGTTTTTTTTCACCTTCAAATCAGATCAAATAACTGTTCAAGCGAGCGGATTAAGATGCAGTAGGATCCTACCGTGTAGAATAAATTTGTACCGTACAATTTAGCCTGTACGAATCTCAAATAATTTTGCACGAATCTTAATGATCCCGTGTATTTACGTACATAGATGGGATAGGATACGCTTCCCTAATCAGTGTCCCCCGGAAATATGAATTTGTATCCTCTGCATTAGCTCAAATTTTGTGTTAAGATCTGGATCGTCCGATTGAGATCCCATAATTTTCAATTTGAGAACCATGCAACATACAAGGATTGGTAAACGACATACTAAATGCATTTTAAATAGAAAGACACATCATATCTAATCATCAATACTGTAACTGAGATGACTATTAGAACAATAATCTCGCCACATCATCAAAGCAATATTATCTCTAATTCTTTCACCACGTTGCGGTTGTACTCATAGCAGCTTCTGTTTGCCACAGTACAAAGTTAAACATTCTATTTCCTTCTGTTTGCCAAAGTTAGACCTTCCATTTGAGAGAGTAAGAATTGAGAGAATTGCACGGCTACTAAGAAGGGTCCTGCGCGAGCTTGTGAACACCGCTTCTTTTGCTCCTTGGTTGTTATCAGAAAATCGCAGGAAACAGAAAAGCGAAAGCTCACTGTGAGGGGTATTGCTGGAAAATAAAAGAGCGCCAGTTTTTAGTCAATTCTATTTCACGTTTCATGGGGACAATTGGGGTTCCGATCAGACCCTTATTCCCACCGCTCCTCTTCCCTAAATCACATCATTCGCCCTCAATTTGTCTCTTCAACTCCCCATATCGAAAAACCACTCCACCTTTCGCCTCTGGTGCACGGTGGTCCGAATGGCCCCTAGTGGCTCCGATCGGTGACGTTATGAAACAGAGGATCAAAATCAAAATCGATTTTGAGACTTTGTGGGGTCTGAATGGGATTGAATCGGTTTCCTCTTCCTTGTCTAACTACAATTCTGTTACCGGCACCCGAACACTTGAAGAGTACGTATTAGAACTTCGATTTATTATTTCTTATAGTTGTTCTTCTGTAAGTTTACATGGTACTAATGTGAGCCATAAACCCTGAATTACAGCTAACTGTATAGCTAGGGCTGTTAATGATCCGAGTTCGAGCGAGTTGGGGTATGCCCGTGCTTGGTTCATTAAGTACAAGGGAGAGGGAATGGCAAGTATGATTATATCCCTGGAAACGAAGGGAAATGGAAAATATAATCTCATGATATATAATATGAATTGATGAATTGCTTTTACACTTGTCACAACATCATTGTCTTACAATCCCTGGAAACCAAGGGAAAGGGAAAATATTATCTCAAGATACATAATATGAATTGATGAATTGGTTTAAAAAGTTTGAAACTTTGAAATTCAAATCTTAATTCAAACCCTTTCCCTTGCCACAATGTACATGTGGTGTCTTGTGAGCTTTCCCCATGCATCTAAAGAAGGGACTGTTGAATCCTCCAAGGAAGAAAGGGCGACTTCCCATTCCGAAACAATCTGTTAATGCCATCCAACTGATGCTCTCTCAGGAGGAAAAGATCATGGCAACGGATTGTTGAGGTGGTATCCAATTAAGCAAGACAGTTAGAGACTTAGAGGAGCTAGTTAACCCAAATAAGCAACGGACTGTTGAGGTGGCGCTGAGCTGTTCGATCTCATTAATTAGCCAATTTTGCATAGTGAAGAAAACTCATGAGTTGTCTGTAATCCCTACTCTGTAAAAGGGGCTTGTAGTGTACAGAAGTCATCAATTGTGTGTATCTTTACGGTTGGATGAGAATCAATAAAACATGGCAATTTAAAGATCCAGACGAGTTCTCTGAATTTGATCCCCTTGACAGCCACTGTCAAGATTATCAAAAAAAGGAGAAGAGTTCTATGATAAAGCAAACTTCCACAAAGTTGTATAAAACGGGTATAAATTGGAGATAATTGCTCCATTGTTTTTAAAGTTCATTTTTTTTTTTCATTTGGGAGATTCGTACGGCATATTATAAACGTCTACACATTTTTATCATGCTCTCTGGGCCAGTACATTATGCACTAGCTTCTCAATGTTCATTTTGATTTGGATTGAATTGTAGAGTTAAAAAGTACAGTTAATTTATTCTTATTGGAACCAAAATGTTAAATTTTGTTTCTGTGTCTTTTGTTTTATGTGTTTGGTATCATATATAATGTTGTTAAACTTGTGTGCTATAGAGGTTAATTTGGGAATAACCTTTGCACTTCTAGTTGGGTGATTTACGAATTTTGCACACAAACTGCTTTTAGCCTGATATGTATTACTTTTTTGTACTTTTTTAAGATAATTCAAGGAATCTTAGGTTAATCAATATAGGCATGCAGTACATTATGAAGAGCAGCGGTGCATACAGAGATTACTGGTTAACTCAGGGTGTCTAGGCACAGAATTTGAAATATCAAATATAACATCCATACTTTGTCATATATGCATTGAATTTGGTGCATAACAGTAAAAACTAAGGTTGTATGCAGCAATTGTATAAATCAGTTGTCATATTTACTGCTCAACTCTTTTATCTTTTTCTCCAAAGAACATCAAAAAAATTAGTTGTCAAAATCCTCCTCCTTCCAACTAATCATTAGCATCTCTATATCAATGGCACTGAATACTTGAAGCATCTTCAAGCAACTATTATACACACTTTTAAAACCTACAATGAAAAATCCAGCAAACATCTCAAGAAAAAAGAAATAATTAAATTTAAGCAGGAACCCAGTGAAGCACTTCAATTATATCTGCTTAATATAATATCAGAGTCAGGCACAGGTGCGGTTTAGCAATAGTGGAGCTTTAAATAACAAAAAAATCCACCATAACCCAGTAAGTTGGAGAAAACACTCTTAAACTGTTAAGAAGCACCAGACATGTAATGTACACATTCCATTACCTTACATCAGCAGAAATTGTAGAACACATCTCCAACTTCCTCTACTAATTTCTTCTGACACTCATTGGAATCTGAAGAAAGAACAGAACCATCAGTTTAGACGTCCGTTCCAAATTTTAAAAACTTCATTTAACCTAAGCACTTCAAGAGCTTAAGGTAAAAACAAAAATTATATCATTGCATGTGATACTAGCAAAACAATATGGTCCGTTTATAAAAAAATTCATGTACCCGACTGTTGCTGCTGCGGCTGCTGTTGATCAGGAGGGAGGGTGGTGCTGCCTTCAGAGGGAAGCCCTGCCAGAGGCTGTTCCTGTTTGAGGTACTAAACAGTTAGTTTCAGGCCAAATAGCATCTGAAATAACCTAACACATGAATTATCGGGACTCCTACTAAACTGGCCACGTGTAACGCCGTGATGGGAGATTTGATCTATGTTGCAACCTCAAGGAGTTGCCAAAGATGAATTACTGTACAAAAAGTTAAAATAAGAGAGAAGGTGAAAAAAATGGCTTCTCTTTAGAGAGAGATCTTCAGTGCCTACGTTGATACAATCAGAAAATAACTGAATTCAAAAATGAGAGAAAAATCCTCATCTCATCAATACGCAGGATCAGAATTGCAAATTGACAAAACAAGATCTGGAATCTTACTTTAAGGTTATGGTCCCAGTACGATCAACATATAACAAAATGAACCAACTATTTTATATGTTTCAGAAGATCGAATAGATTGAATTCTCAAAAAACAAAAAACAAAAACTTCCGGATAGAGCCAATATTAACAACATGGATTGGGAGTATAAAACATAAGCACCTTTCGAGAGTACTGTACCTGAGAGTTATCCAGGTGCCCCATCTGAGAATTCAAATCCGCTGGTGCCGCTGAAAATTTTAGAAAACTACAACTGGTCAACACTCTTGTTTAAGATAATATCTCAGGAACAGATTTTTGTATGATGAAAAACAGTCTCTAAGAGTTACGACTCTCTCTCTAATTCAAGATTATTGGTCTTGGATTTTGCAAGATCTTTTTAATCTTCATGCTATATTGTTTTCTTTTTGCAATTCTGTAGATGAACTTTAGGCTAAGAGTTTAGACTCTCTCTCTCTCTGTTTTTTTTTTAACCTTGGCAGAGGCTTAGCCTCTCTCTCTCTGTTTTTTTTTTTTTTTTAAATGTTGGCAGGAGCTTCCAAAGCCTCTCTCTCTCTCACACACACACACACACACACATTGTCTGGGTTAGGAATCCGATGTAAAAAATCCTAGTTTAAACACAGAAAACACACAGGCACACATACCTTGCAAAATTCCTGGAGTATCTGGTATCCTTTGGATATAATCACTAACCCTCGTTTTGTAATCATCCTAAGAAGAGGAATAGAGAAAGGACAAAAATTAGAACAGCTTTTACTTAACAAGAGAGAAGGTAGAGAGCGAGAACATTTTCAATAGAACTACTATGGATCTTTATCAGTCCATTTCTGAGTCTCGCCGATATAGATGGAACATATTTTAACAAGTGCTAATAAAAAGATAAAAAGTTGAACAGAATTTATTATCTTTCTTTTTTTAACAAATTATGATCAAATCATATTTAGGACTAGGGCTTTTAATTAAAAGATACTTCCATTTAAGCAGTAGATAAAAACTAGAATTTGAGAACTTTTAAACAATTTTGTACCATGTGATAGGAATAAAAGGGATAAATCAATTTCAACAAGTGCTAGTGTGCTAGTACCAAGTAGATGACAACCTAACACCAAGTCACTTCTCCCTATGCAGTAATTTCAACAATCACTGTTTTGGCATAAAATTCAAAATCTAATTCAGGTGCAATGTGGAACGGAAAAGTATTAGACTGATATTTCTTAAAAGAGGCAAGCCAGCAATATTCATTTATCTAGGTTTGCCACTTGAGCGTAAGCAACTTCATGAGGCTTATTATCATTTTCAGAATTAGGTCAAATATAGGAGGATTAAAAAACAAACAAGTAATAGTGTTAAACTTCCAACACGACTAACAATTCTATTTTTAAATAACGCCTGGAAAGCACCCAAGTTGTCTACCAAAAAAAGAAAATGAGACAAACTACATAACAATTAATAAATTGATTTTGAAAAGAAACAACAAGAACCATACTTCACTGGTTGCCTCCTTATAAATCCCTCCCTCAACCATTTCTGCTGTTGCCTTTATGACCATCTCCGCATTAAGAAATTCTTGTATACCATGCTCTCTACAACCAAACAACAATTTCATCATCTAATTTATCAATAAAACCAATTTAGTATCTTAAAACACAAGATCAATGAAAACTTTCTACTCTTTACTCTCCAGTCCTTTAATTTTACCAAAAAAACAACCACAATCAATAAAGTATCCCAATTAAATGCCTCTTAATAGGAAGTATGAATGTAACAAAAATAGGTAGGCAAGGCAAGAGTCACCCCCAAGTGCAAAAGAAGTTATTAAAATGTATAAAAATAACTAAAATAGAAAGTATGTGGTATCAACCAACCAATCGGCTTTAAAACAATCCTCGCATTTGTAGAACTGCTTAAATAACTTCAATCTTTGAAAAAAGTAGAGAAAAAAAGTAGAGAAACTAAATAAAGAAACAATCTTTTCATCACAAGTCCGTCGAATTCCCGCGCATAAAATTTATGAAATAATTAGACACCTCTTAAACAAAACAAATTAAGTCTGAGAAAATCTCACATAGCATTCCTATTTTGGAGGCGAAGATCTTGGAGATCTCCGTCTCTCCAATTGGATACAGCTCCATCACCCGAACTCGGATCCTCATTGAAAGCGCTGTCGGGTTGTTTACGCTTCTTTGTCGGGTCCATAACTACACAGATTTATCGAGCGGAGTGAGTGATTACGAGAAGAGTGTGTGAGAGAGAGGGTTCTTGCGAGAGGGAGAATGGGAGAAGTCGCAATACTAATTGAGCTGTTATCAAGCGCTGATAGTACCTGGCTTGCCTTGAAAATTGCCGTATCAATCATTCTAAAGTCTTGCGTGTCGCGGGTCAAAAAAACTCGATTGAAGGTGAAGGAAACATAAAAGCAGTATGGTTAGCTGAATGGGAGACGTCACATCCAAACTATTCACAGTTTAACTGAACTCTACGATTTTCCACTAGCAATTTTATGTGCCCGAGTCAAATAAGAAACACTTAAATCAATTTCTGCAGTCTGCTAATAAAATTTGCAAGTTAATTCGGATTTCAATAATAAACGAAAAATTTTAAGAATTTTTTTTTTTAGTACATGAACAATTCGCAATATAAATAATTTTAAAAAATATAATTAACAGTTTACTTTACATAAAGCATCCCTCAAATATTTTACTTTGACGGTTTTAAAAAGTTTTTTGTTATCATGTGTTTAGAGGGTAGGGAATGTGGGGTTGTTTAAAATTTAAATCCTATAACTTTTAATTATTAGTCGGATAGACACGTTCAAAAGTTATTCTTATTTTTAAATAAATCTATTTACGTGAAGTTCTTGACGGAATCAAACTTATGAATTTAAATAAATAAAGTGCAATAAAGTCAATACATAAAGTTGGAGAAAGTGACACAGGATTTGATAACGGAGTTTGGCCAACTGAAGGACTTACGTTTCCGGACACGATCAAAACTATGCGCACATTTCTATTATCCAATACAGAAAGAAATACAAGTTGTGACCGGCGAGACAATACTCCAACGGTCCATAAATACAAAAAGATGAGCACTACAGACCTAAGTAGAGAAGTGAGCAACCAAGGCTCAGAAGCAAGCACAACGGCTTGGAGTTGGAACTGGAGAAGAATGTTATTTTGGATGTTGATTTTAGTATCTGTTAAAGTTACAACTCCGTACAGTGTTCTCTGAAATGTTTCTTTGCAATAGTTTCAAACTTCTAAGAAAAATCCAATTATAAACAAAGTTGATGAAAAATGATAAAATTAACAGAGAGATTGCTTTTCAATTACAAAGTTCCTTTCAAGGACTTTTGCTTCTTGCAAAACACAACCTTAATAAATGATGCTCATGTTGCTTGAAGTTTGTGCATTTGTTAATTCAAGTAACAATTTCACCAGTTTACTGAAGGATGCATACAACTTCAGAGGGATTGTGGAATTAGAATTCCTGAAATTATGAACTGGTTACAACTGGAAATGGGTCCAATAAATCTCTCAAAAATTGAGGCCTAAATAATTTACAGATACCAAAATTTCCTTAGATCATAGTCACACCCTCATCCAGGCCTAACTACCCATCCAAAGCACTTTTGGCACCTATGAAGATGCATGCTCTCATCATAACCAACCCCCCTTAAAAAATTATAAATAAATCTATAAATAAATAAATAAGTGAATACTGAAAATGAAATCCAAACAGATTTCTCCTAGCTATATATATATATATAATCATACCCGAAATTTTTATATATAAGAAAATAAATTAAAAAAATATTAAAAATGAGAAACTGTTCCTGGGATTTCGAAAAATAAGAAGGCAGGTATATGCCATGGCGTCCCACTGGGACGCCATGGCATACTCCAGCCAGTCAGGAAAAAACGGAAAAAAAAAAAAATTAAAATACGGGACGCCATGGCATATTCCGACCAGGGGAAAAAACGTAAAAAAAAATTAAAAAAACGGGACGCCATGGCATACTCCGGCCCTAAAAAAAAAAAAATAATCAATTTTTTTTTCTGCTATGTTCAGTTAGAAATCCAATAATTTTGATCAGATTCAAAATTCATTTTAGAGAAAATGGCTACATGGATTTTTGTGTTCTTTATATCAAAATAAAGGTATGAAAGTCTAGTTTCCAGATAATATAATTTCTCTATACAAAAATATTACAGATTGGTACAGTTTTAGCGATTAATTGACAGAGGTCAGAATTCAGAAAAGCTGAAATTCCAGTCAGAAATCCAATAATTTTGATCAGATTCAAAATTCATTTTAGAGAAAATGGCTACATGGATTTTTGTGTTCTTTATATAAAAATAAAGGTATGAAAGTCTAGTTTCCAGATAATATAATTTCTCTATACAAAAATATTACAGATTGGTACAGTTTTAGCGATTAATTGACAGAGGTCAGAATTCAGAAAAGCTGAAATTCCAGTCAGAAATCCAATAATTCTGACCTCTGTCAATTAATCGCTAAAACTGTATCAATCTATAATATTTTCATATAGGAAAATTATATTATCTGAAAACTATACTTTCATACCTTTATTTTGATATAAAGAACACAAAAATCCATGGAGCTATTTTCTCTAAATTGAATTTTGAATCTGATCAAAATTATTGGACTGCTCACTGGAATTTCAGCTTTTCTGAATTCTGACCTCTGTCAATTAATCGCTAAAACTGTACCAATCTGTAATATTTTTGTATAGAGAAATTATATTATCTGGAAATTAGAATTTCATAACTTTATTTTGATATAAAGAATACAAAAATCCATGTAGCCATTTTCTCTAAAATGAATTTTGAATCTGATCAAAATTATTGGATTTCTAACTGAACACAGCAGAAAAAAAAATTATTTTTATTTTTTATTTTTTTTAGGGCCGGAGTATGGCATGGCGTCCCGTTTTTTTAATTTTTTTTTTTTTTTTTTTTTTAACGTTTTTTCTCCTGATCGGGATATGCCATGGCGTCCCTATATGTTTTTTTTTTTTTTTTCATTTTTTCTGACTGGCTGGAGTATGCCATGGCGTCCCACTGGGACGCCATGGCATATGCCTGCCTTCTTATTTTTCGAAATCCCAGAAACAGTTTCTCAATTTTAATATTTTTTTAATTTATTTTCTTATATATAAAAATTTCGGTAATCATACACACACAAAAGCCCAAGCCCAAGTTACTTTAAACATATACCTCTTTTACTAACGTCACCATGTATCAGATTTATGTTCCACCTCCTGCCACGACGGATTTGCAAAACAAAGAGATCACCATGGCGAACAAACTCCGCCGCTTGTTAAGCCTCGACCGCTCCCCACTCTCCGTTTCAATCTCTCAACAGATGCGACATCTCTCCGGCGTCTCTTACCCAGCGACGCCACCTAAAGAAGCTTCTAGATCTGCTCCTCCTTCGGCTCCCTCGGAGAAAGAAGAGAAAGAGAAGGTGGAGTCGAAACAGATAGAGGAGCCTACCGGAGATGGTGATGGAGAGAAGGGGTTGAATGTGAATAAACTCCCCGGAGAGGTGGGGGGACCGAAAGGCCCTGAGCCAACTCGCTATGGCGATTGGGAACAGAAGGGTCGTTGCTCTGATTTCTGATCTTTCTAGGGTCCTATGAAAATTTAATGAATTAGTACAGGAGGAGGTACTTTCTTTTTGTAGTGAAAGTGTATCTTATTTTTTGTTACTTAAATTTCAGCTATGTGCAGAGGTGGCGGTTCTAGTACCGTAGTATGAGCTCCTTGCCTCTGTGGAATAAGTTCACATAAACATTATAACAATTTTAGTGAAAATTTATGGTTTTTATATATCTCTATTTGTTGTGTAAAAAGTTATCTGATTTATTTACTTAGCATGTCTTCTGATGTAGTTGACAACTCAAATAGTTGCAAAAGAACATTTTTTTACATTGCCTGTAATAAAAAAGAAAAAATTACTGCCTTGAATGTTTTTAGTCAGTTGTGTTGACTGTATTGCTTTTACTTGATGTTTGGATTGATGTCGGACTTGTGTGTATGCTGCATAATAAAACTATACCTTTGGATAGTGCAAGGATCTTGGTGGGATTTAGAACTCAAGTTGGTACCAGTACCATTCATATGCTGGTACAGGTATCTATTTGATTTCTTTTTGCTCAATATGTCTAGTGCAGGGATCTGGGTTATGCCTGTGCTTCTCTTTTCCTTCTCTTTGCTGACAGTGAGCAATTTGATATTTGGGGCTTTTGATTTGGATTAGGTTGAGAGGGTACTGATATAATGCTGAATTTTTTATTTAATTATACCATTTTAAAAAAAAATTTAAACTAAATAACTGTGATTTATGAGAATTTCCATTTTCACCACGTTCTTAGTTTGAAACTGTGGCCAGAAATTGAGTGTCCGCAGTTTGAAACTGCAAACACATTTTTTATTTTATTTTTGTCAGAACGCCATGGAGAGGTAGGAAGTGTTATGAAAAACTTGTTATGGGTGCTATTCATCTGGTGACATCTGTAAATCTGTGGAAATTCCATTGAAAAAAAAATAATGTCAGTAATCAAAGTTTCAATCTCTGCTTCTATATTTGGATGTGATTTCTTTTATTTATTGTTGTTGTTTGCCTACCTATGAATATCTGCTTTTTTATTTGAATGTGATTTGCTGGATAATTGATTACTTTTAGTTACTCTTCAGATGCAAAAAAATTTCAAAGGAGCTCTCTTTAGATCTTTAATGAATATAGCATAGAGCCAGAAAGAAGGCTTATCTAAAAAAGACACCAGAATTCTTATAATCTGTGTGTTTCATAAAGATCGAACTTTATAAATTGGTTTCTTGAGTCAGTTTGGTTTCATGGCAAGGTTTTGTGTGTTTTGCTTATCGTAAGTGTTAATGTGAAGTTTTCTAATTTTTCTTCTGGTAAAATTGTAAAGATTGATGGAAAACTGGAAATAATAAAGAACTAAGCTTCTTGACTTGCTGCGTTTCTTTTTAAAAAATTTGCTTTGATTGAGTTGTAAAGATATTTTATTTCAGTAAAAATGTAAAAATGGGTGGATACCAGCAATATTGTGTCATCTGGTACAGTGTACCAGTATCATACTGAACAGTACCACATGTGGTATTGTTATATCTGGTACAACGTACCAGTACCGCACTGGATAGTATCAATGATACAAGAATTAATTCTTAATGAATAGTCACCTAATTAGCACCAAATTTTCAGCAATTAATGGCTCCAATTTGTTGTTAGACTACTTTAATTGACTTTCATTGTTGTTTCTCTAACGATTATGATGGTTTTCCCCACAAACGAAGAAGTCAAGAAAGCCTTCTGGTATTTGCTTTGTTACTTTTATTTGAGTGCTATGGAAATGCTAAAGCAATTAAGAACAATTATTATTGTAAAGAATTGAGTGCAATGTTATGTTAGGATTTCAATAATTAAGATCAATTGTCTTTTTTTTTTTTACGATTTGGAGGCTCACCATTGCATGGAGGAATCAAATGGCAGGGTTGGATGAGCTTGTGCGCCTTAATTCCATGACTCTTTACATAATTTTGATTAGTTTTTGGGTGTACCTGGAACTGGAGAAGAATGTTATTTTGGATGTTGATTTTAGTATCTGTTACAGTTACAACTCCGTACAGTGTTCTCTGAAATGTTTCTTTGCAATAGTTTCAAACTTCTAAGAAAAATCCAATTATAAACAAAGTTGATGAAAAAGGATAAAATTAACAGAGAGATTGCTTTTCAATTTCAAAGTTCCTTTCAAGGACTTTTGCTTCTTGCAAAACACAACCTTAATAAATGATGCTCATGTTGCTTGAAGTTTGTGCATTTGTTAATTCAAGTAACAATTTCACCAGTTTACTGAAGGATGCATACAACTTCAGAGGGATTGTGGAATTAGAATTCCTGAAATTATGAACTGGTTACAACTGGAAATGGGTCCAATAAATCTCTCAAAAATTGAGGCCTAAATAATTTACAGATACCAAAATTTCCTTAGATCATAGTCACACCCTCATCCAGGCCTAACTACCCATCCAAAGCACTTTTGGCACCTATGAAGGTGCATGCTCTCATCATGACCAACCCCCTTAAAAAAATTATCAATAAATCTATAAATAAATAAGCAAATACTGAAAATGAAATCCAAACAGATTTCTCCTAGCTATACATGAGTAGAACTAGGGTGTTCCTAAGCTCACCAAGCCTTTCCGTGAGCTCGACTCTAAAACCTATCGAATTGAGTTCAAACGACATTTTCAAACCGTTAGATGTTCAATCTATATTAAAATGTGCTTGGAGACCAAATTTTACATTTTTTGGAATTTTTTTACTATTTATTAAGATAGTTTGAAAATCGTTGTTTTTATTAAAATTCTGCACCATTGAAAAACAGAGATTCAAACCATTTTAATAAATAGTAAAAAAATTCCAAAAAATGTAAAATTTGGTCTCCAAGCACATTTTAATATAGATTGAACATCTAACGGTTTGAAAATATCATTTGAAGTCAATTCGATAGGTTTTAGAGTCGAGCTCACAGAGGGCTTGGTGAGCTTAGGAACACCCTAGTTCTACTCGCCATATATATATATGAGTGAGGCTATGGTGCTATGCATAGCACGGATGGCTAGTGTACTACGGCTCAATATGGTACTTTTTAAAATCCTAACGGTTGATCCGACCGTTCAATGTGATAACCATATGAATATGTACTTGCAAACTAAATTTTATATTTTTTCGAATTTTTTTACTATTTTTTCAGATAGGTAGAATTTTGATGGTCCAGAATTTTCAAAAAACACTGATTTTTCTACCTATCTAAAAAAATAGTAAAAAAATTCGAAAAAATATAAAATTTAGTTTGCAAGTACATATTCATATGGTTATCACATTGAACGGTCGGATCGACCGTTAGGATTTTAAAAAGTACCATATTGAGCCGTAGTACACTAGCCATCCGTGCTATGCATAGCACCATAGCCTCACTCTATATATATAGAGTGAGGCTATGGTGCTATGCATAGCACGGATGGCTAGTGTACTACGGCTCAATATGGTACTTTTTAAAATCCTAACGGTCGATCCGACCGTTCAATGTGATAACCATATGAATATGTACTTGCAAACTAAATTTTATATTTTTTCGAATTTTTTTACTATTTTTTCAGATAGGTAGAATTTTGATGGTCCAGAATTTTCAAAAAACACTGATTTTTCTACCTATCTAAAAAAATAGTAAAAAAATTCGAAAAAATATAAAATTTAGTTTGCAAGTATATATTCATATGGATATCACATTGAACGGTCGGATCGACCGTTAGGATTTTAAAAAGTACCATATTGAGCCGTAGTACACTAGGCATTGGTGCTATGCATAGCACCATAGCCTCACTCATATATATATATATAATCATACACACACAAAAGCCCAAGCCCAAGTTACTTTAAACATATACCTCTTTTACTAACGTCACCATGTATCAGATTTATGTTCCACGGTTCCACCTCCTGCCACGACGGATTTGCAAAACAAAGAGATCACCATGGCGAACAAACTCTGCCGCTTGTTAAGCCTCGACCGCTCCCCACTCTCCGTTTCAATCTCTCAACAGATGCGACATCTCTCCGGCGTCTCTTACCCAGCGACGCCATCTCAAGAAGCTTCTAGATCTGCTCCTCCTTCGGCTCCCTCGGAGAAAGAAGAGAAAGAGAAGGTGGAGTCGAAACAGATAGAGGAGCCTACCGGAGATGGTGATGGAGAGAAGGGGTTGAATGTGAATAAACTCCCCGGAGAGGTGGGGGGACCGAAAGGCCCTGAGCCAACTCGCTATGGCGATTGGGAACAGAAGGGTCGTTGCTCTGATTTCTGATCTTTCTAGGGTCCTATGAAAATTTAATGAATTAGTACAGGAGGAGGTACTTTCTTTTTGTAGTGAAAGTGTATCTTATTTTTTGTTACTTAAATTTCAGCTATGTGCAGAGGTGGCGGTTCTAGTACCGTAGTATGAGCTCCTTGCCTCTGTGGAATAAGTTCACATAAACATTATAACAATTTTAGTGAAAATTTATGGTTTTTATATATCTCTATTTGTTGTGTAAAAAGTTATCTGATTTATTTACTTAGCATGTCTTCTGATGTAGTTGACAACTCAAATAGTTGCAAAAGAACATTTTTTTACATTGACTGTAATAAAAAAGAAAAAATTACTGCCTTGAATGTTTTTAGTCAGTTGTGTTGACTGTATTGCTTTTACTTGATGTTTGGATTGATGTCGGACTTGTGTGTATGCTGCATAATAAAACTATACCTTTGGATAGTGCAAGGATCTTGGTGGGATTTAGAACTCAAGTTGGTACCAGTACCATTCATATGCTGGCACAGGTATCTATTTGATTTCTTTTTGCTCAATATGTCTAGTGCAGGGATCTGGGTTATGCCTGTGCTTCTCTTTTCCTTCTCTTTGCTGACAGTGAGCAATTTGATATTTGGGGCTTTTGATTTGGATTAGGTTGAGAGGGTACTGATATAATGCTGAATTTTTTATTTATACCATTTTAAAAAAAAAATTAAACTAAATAACTGTGATTTATGAGAATTTCCATTTTCACCACGTTCTTAGTTTGAAACTGTGGCCAGAAATTGAGTGTCCGCAGTTTGAAACTGCAAACACATTTTTTATTTTATTTTTGTCAGAACGCCATGGAGAGGTAGGAAGTGTTATGAAAAACTTGTTATGGGTGCTATTCATCTGGTGACATCTGTAAATCTGTGGAAATTCCATTGAAAAAAAAATAATGTCAGTAATCAAAGTTTCAATCTCTGCTTCTATATTTGGATGTGATTTCTTTTATTTATTGTTGTTGTTTGCCTACCTATGAATATCTGCTTTTTTATTTGGATGTGATTTGCTGGATAATTGATTACTTTTAGTTACTCTTCAGATGCAAAAAAATTTCGAAGGAGCTCTCTTTAGATCTTTAATGAATGGCATAGAGCCAGAAAGAAGCTTATCTAAAAAAAGACACCAGAATTCCTATAATCTGTGTGTTTCATAAAGATCGAACTTTATAAATTGGTTTCTTGAGTCAGTTTGGTTTCATGGTAAGGTTTTGTGTGTTTTGCTTCTCGCAAGTGTTAATGTGAAGTTTTCTAATTTTTCTTCTGGTAAAATTGTAAAGATTGGTGGAAAACTCGAAATAATAAAGAACTAAGCTTCTTGACTTGCTACGTTTAATTTTCTTTGATTGAGTTGTAAAGATATTTTATTTCAGTAAAAATGTAAAAATGGGTGGATACCAGCAATATTGTGTCATCTGGTACACTGTACCAGTATCATACTGAACAGTACCACATGTGGTATTGTTATATCTGGTACAACGTACCAGTACCGCACTGGATAGTATCAATGATACAAGAATTAATTCTTAATGAATAGTCACCTAATTAGCACCAAATTTTCAGCAATTAATGGCTCCAATTTGTTGTTAGAGTACTTTAATTGACTTTCATTGTTGTTTCTCTAACGATTATGATGGTTTTACCCACAAACGAAGAAGTCAAGAAAGCCTTCTGGTATTTGCTTTGTTACTTTTATTTGAGTGCTATGGAAATGCTAAAGCAATTAAGAACAATTATTATTGTAAAGAATTGAGTGCAATGTTATGTTAGGATTTCAATAATTAAGATCAATTGTCTTTTTTTTTTTACGATTTGGAGGCTCACCATTGCATGGAGGAATCAAATGGCAGGGTTGGATGAGCTTGTGCGCCTTAATTCCATGACTCTTTACATAATTTTGATTAGTTTTTGGGTGTACCTGGAACTGGAGAAGAATGTTATTTTGGATGTTGATTTCAGTATCTGTTACAGTTACAACTCCGTACAGTGTTCTCTGAAATGTTTCTTTGCAATAGTTTCAAACTTCTAAGAAAAATCCAATTATAAACAAAGTTGATGAAAAAGGATAAAATTAACAGAGAGATTGCTTTTCAATTTCAAAGTTCCTTTCAAGGACTTTTGCTTCTTGCAAAACACAACCTTAATAAATGATGCTCATGTTGCTTGAAGTTTGTGCATTTGTTAATTCAAGTAACAATTTCACCAGTTTACTGAAGGATGCATACAACTTCAGAGGGATTGTGGAATTAGAATTCCTGAAATTATGAACTGGTTACAACTGGAAATGGGTCCAATAAATCTCTCAAAAATTGAGGCCTAAATAATTTACAGATACCAAAATTTCCTTAGATCATAGTCACACCCTCATCCAGGCCTAACTACCCATCCAAAGCACTTTTGGCACCTATGAAGGTGCATGCTCTCATCATGACCAACCCCCCTTAAAAAAATTATCAATAAATCTATAAATAAATAAATAAGTGAATACTGAAAATGAAATCCAAACAGATTTCTCCTAGCTATATATATATATAATCATACACACACAAAAGCCCAAGTTAGTTTAAACATATACCTCTTTTACTAACGGTCTCCTAATGGCAAGAAGCCTAACAACCCTTGTACTAATTCTGACTGTTGCACTATCATGTGTTTATACCTACACGGTTTTTGCGGCATCAATGCCGTGCAATGAGGTGGCTCGAATGATCACGCCATGTGCATCATACCTTGCCGGACGGACCACAATGCCATACCGTCTATGTTGTGGTGGGATGACAGTGCTGAACCGGACAGCTGTGACCCAGGCCGATAAATTGACCGTTTGCAACTGTCTCAAAGGAGTTGCCAACCATTTCCCGACTGTCGATTTCACACGTGCCGCTCTCCTCCCGCGCCTATGCGGCATTGCGGTTAATGTTACCATCACGCCTAGCATGGATTGCAACAGGTAAGCTTTGTTTTAGGAGTACAGGTCCATTTTCAAAAAAGAAGAAAAAGAAAATATATATACAAATTTATTAGTTTGGGTTAAAATGATGAATTAATAAATGTGGAAGAGAGCTATCAAAATTCAAAATATTTATTGTTTATTTTGTTTCCTTGATTTGATATTTAATTTTCATGGTGCAGTGCATTCCTCGCTTATAATGCGTAGATATCTGAAAAAATAATAATAGTGAAGCTGCTGGAGCATATTAGGAGTTGCAGTGAAGAAAGAAGTGAGAAATAATTCTAGTGATGTTGCATTTATTTAATTAGGCTGTCACATTTAGATATGTATTTTTCATTTGTGTTGACTAGTGTGTAGCAAGCGTATTTTGGAGTGTCCTTAAGAACTAAATAATGTAATTTTTTTTTAAATGGATAATTTGACACAATAAAATTTAATAGGATCGAGATTCGTGCTCTGCGGTGGATTTATTTTCACTCGAAACATTAAAAATTTCAAAATTCAAACAATATGTATGATTCACTTTAAAATCTTAAGTCACATTTTTTGTATATAAATCCTTACAATTATAAGAAGAGAAAGACACATTATCAATTTTTATGTAAATTATTTAATATACTTCTTTATGCTCGATTTACTGCACAAAACTAAACGCAACATTTGATATAAATTAGTTTTAGGAAATAATTACACCTGTGCATTAATTTTAAGCAGTCATATCTGCTTCTAATGTTTTGACTGAAAATGAGACGCCCAAACAATATATATATAATCTGGCTAATATGCTACATGTAGCATAGAGGACCTCCGTGCAACGGCTCAGTATTTGAGTTTTCAAAATTCTAACGGTCAATCCGAACCGTTCAACATAATCTCCATATAAATATGTACTTGCAAACCAAATTTTACATTTTTAGAATTTTTTTACTATTTTTTTAGATAGGTAGAAAATCACTTGATCTAAATGGTACAGAATTTCAGATCAAGTGATTTTCTACCTATCTAAAAAATAGTAAAAAAATTCTAAAAAAATATAAAATTTAATTTGGAAGTACATATTCATATGGAGATCATGTTGAACGGTTTGGATCGACCGTTAGGATTTTGAAAACTCAAATATTGAACCGTTACATGGAGGCCCTCTATGCTACATGTAGCACCGTAGCCAACTTTTAAAGGAAACTTTTTTTACCATCCGATCAAAATCAGATGGGTGACAAAAACTTAGAGCTAAGTTCATTCTTAAAGAAATAGGCTCATCGGAAAATACTATAGTAAGACAGTACATGCATGTTCACAAATGAAGCGAATAGAATTACTACTGAAAATCACTTATTACACGCTGGACTACACAACAAATGGAATAAAACAAATATAACGAATACTTTCCGAGAATTAATTTAAACGGGGCCCACAATATAGAAAAAGGATGAAACTAATATAGAATCAGAACTGTTTGATTACCGAATCTAATGGTTGAGATGGACGGAAAATAAAAAGAGTACATTCCAACATATATAGAAAGATCGGATTCAACGGTTCAGATCCAAACTTTTGAATCGGATTCAACGGTTCCGATCCTTAGAAGCTCTACATATACATAAAAAGTTGATGCCACAGAAAGTTAATTTGTTTATGGATCGGAATCAATGGTCTGATTCATAAATTGGCGAATGTAATTTATATGTGAACATTATCATAATATTATTGGTAAAAAATATTATTTGTCAAACAAAGATAAGATAAATACTTTTACTTTGTAATTTAAACAGACACATAAAACATATTTATTTTCTATTTTATTGACGGAATCACTAATTTTACACTATCAAATAATTAATTATATTTGATGAGATTAATAAATAACATATCGGATCTCTCTTCTCTCTAAGTACGTATAAAAATTTCTTATCATTACTATCAAAGGTTTCATATGGGAAAATTGTCATAAAATAAGCTATAATATTTTAATGCTGTTTAAAGAATGATATTCTTTATCTTTTACCATTTACAGGTTGACAAAAAAAACAATCTGAATTTTCAATCAAAACTGGAGGTGTTTAGTTCAGTTACACTGGAGAAAAAACCGAATAGGTTAAAAAAATATGTTTTGTATGGCAAAAAGATTTCAGCCAAACAAAAGATATTTTATTGATTCACCTCGGGTTTATAATCACCATAATTGAATAATTTTTTTTCATTTATAATCAGCTATTTTCTGAAAGAATTTTTTATGTTAATTTTATATGAGTCATCAATTTGTGCTAATTTTTTATGCTATTTTTTATTAAAATATAATCAATTACTTTAAAAAAAATATTTATGGTGGTTTTGAATAAAACATCAATTATTATGCCGGCATATTATTGGTACTTGAACAAATTCAATTTGAATGTCCCAATTTGAATGCATTTATTTGTTCAATTGAGTGTTAAATTGATTTGAAAAGAAGTAATTAGTTGAGAAAAGGATGTAATTCAATTTCTCTCCAACCATTGTCTCCCACCTAATAACCCACCAAATTGTATCTGATAGATTGAAGTCATAGTTGGGCCAACAAATGAAACTTTGTTTCAGTTTTCAATTCAGGTTTGTTAGTTTGGTCACCAAATAATTAAGTCATTACCTCACCACGCCACGTGTCATAAATTTTCATTAAAAAGGAGGCAAAAAATTTTGAACAAGTGATTATAAATCATGTGGGTCCTTGCAAGGGAGAGTGCATATATATAATGAGAAAGGCTGTTAATTAGGTTAGAAGGCATTCTTGCATGTGAAAAAAAGGCATAGAAAAATTATATAGACGTACGTACAGCTTTTGTGAAGAGGTCATGAAGCACTTGGTGGAGGTAGAGAAAAAGGAGGAAGGCATCGATGGCCGGCCGAGTGTGGGCCCAGCATACCGCAACGTGTTTGCGAAGGACGGGTTCCCTTCTCCGAAAGCCGGCTTGGCATGCTGCTGGGATATATTTCGGTACTTATTTCTTTCTGGTTTAGAATATGATCTTGCTGGCCAATTTGCACATAGAATTGAAATTTATATAATTTTTTGTTTGGAGTAAGAATATATAAATTTTGGATTTAGGGCTATATATAGGAGTTGCTTGTAGAAAATTTTGAGATTAAAAAGCATGTGAAGTGACGAATTATGAGAGCTAAAGCAGCGCCTATTAAATCAATTCCAAGAAAAATCTGACTTAAAAGAAAATATTACTTGACAATCCTTTGTATTGATAAATTCTAATAAAATTTAAATTTAGAACTAAACTTATTACCATGACCCATGATCAATATTATTCATATTTCATGTAATAACTATTATATCTCTCTTCAAAACAAGAACAAAGAAATAAATAACAACTCTAAGACACCAAAGGAAACAGAATATTTCTGTTTAGATTTAGACCGTCCGATAAGAATCTGCACGAATATTAAAATGCTCCGTGCATTCACCTCGGACCGGATTGGCTCGGATATGATCAGACGGTCCGGATCTAAACACAAATATTCTGTTAATAATCACTCGAAAATCGAAAGCTTGTCGTAATGGCGAACGAGATAAATTTTGGATTTCATTTGCGTTTCAAAGTCTATTTCGGATTTTACTGAAGCCTTTGTTACAGTGTATCAGTGGAGACGAATCCAAAAAATCGGATGCTTGGTCGTCGCCAGATCGTCGATGGCAAGGTAGCTCCTCCTTTCGCTATTTCTCATCTTACTTTTTAAAAATAAATACTTCTTTTATTGCATTACTTTCTAATTTTCTATTTTGATAGGCTGGTGAGTATGTGTGGCAAACATATGAAGAGGTATATGATACTGTGATCAAGGTTGGAGCCTCTATGAGAGGCTGTGGAGTTTCAAAGGTGCATTTTTTTTTTTTAATAAAATTTGAGTTATGGAATAGCAAAAAAGACCCTGCATTATCATGAAATTTCAAAGCTCTTTACCTTTTCATTGCCTGCAAAAGGAAAGCTTTCCTTTCTTTGACAATGGATTGAGCTTTTATTTATTATTTTGTTCAAATAACATGCTTTTAGGGAAACAGGATTGAATGGTGATATTTTAGTTATGCAATATATTTGTCTCACTTTGTAATAATCAATGGGGTATAATTGAAGTGAGATGTGAACTAAATAAAATATCCTAATAACATGCTTTTAGGGAAACAGGATTGAATGGTAATTATTCACCTTTACACATGAAGATAAATTATGACCCTTTATGAAATTTCTTACACACAATATAAAATTGCTAGAGGTTAATTACTGCTAAGCAACTTTCCTTACTATGTTTTCCTTCTCATTTTCTTAGGGAGGGCGTTGTGGCATCTATGGTGCCAATTGTCCTGAATGGATCATAAGTATGGAGGTACCTTACATGAAATTTACCTTGTGAATATAAAATTATATACATATATAATAATAATTAACTATTGTGAGTGTCATTTTGTAACCTCCTCACATAATTAATTTGTGTGATTACTCAGGCTTGCAATGCTCATGGGATTTACTGTGTGCCCTTGTACGATACCCTTGGTAGGCCATCATCATTACTATTGATAACTTAGTTATTATTGTTTGCTCAACAAGATTCTAATTGCATTCCTTTTATTCGTATCTAGGGTCTGGTGCTGTTGAGTTTATCATATGCCACGCAGAGATCGAAATTGCCATTGTAGAAGAGAAAAAGATTTCTGAGGTTTTTTTCATCTTCTCTAAACAAACTTTTGTCTAAATTGATAAAATGGTTATGCTTATTGCACTAATAATTTGCTGCCAATGGTAATATCCATACGTTCCCTTTTTGACAATCTCATAGTTTACAAACTATTTAAGATCATTTTACTAATCATTTATCATTTTTCAGCTTTTGAAGACTCTTCCAAGCACAATACATTATCTAAAAAGTATGCTCTAATTGAAATTTTAAATGATGATGTGTTTTTTGTGTGCCACTTTCACATAGAATAATTTTCATTCTTTATATATTTCTTAAAATTTAATGCAGCAATTGTCAGTTTCGGAGAAGTCTCAACAGAACAAAGGCAAGAGGTTGAGGAGCATGGCTTGTCCATTTATACATGGGATGAGTTCCTCCTCCTGGTAAATTTAGATTTTTCCTTTTACCAGTAGAGGTGCAGTGCACAATTGCAAATTTTATTATTTTTCTCAATATTGTTACTATTTCAGGGGGAGAACCAACAGTTTGATCTTCCTGTTAAAACAAAAGAAGATATTTGCACAATAATGTACACAAGTGGGACCACAGGGGATCCCAAGGGTGTGATGATGTCAAATGAGAGCATTCTTGCACTCGTTGCCGGTGTCGATCGGCATCTAGAATGCACCAATGAAAAGGCAAATTTTCCATATTGCACTTATTTTTTTGGTCTTTTATAGCAATTCATGATGTGTCATTCCTACAGTTAACTCCTAACACAATTAGATTTGTTTGCAACTTTGCATGTAACACCCAACCATTAGGCTATTTGTTATAGAAAATACACTCTCCTAAAAAATTATATAACTTGATTCTGATTTCAAAGAGGAAGGTTACTTTATTATCTTTTATTAATATTCATGCACAATCACTTATTTATGCAGATGTATGCAAGTGATGTATACATGTCGTATCTACCTTTGGCACATATTTTTGATCGAGTTCTTGAGGAGCTGTTCATTTACAATGGTGGCTCAATTGGATTTTGGCGTGGGGTATGAGAATTTATCACAATTAATCTAACTTGATGAAGCATGAAAAATAAACATGACTAATTTTATTCTTGGTGAACTGTTTATTTGCAGGACGTGAAGTTATTATTTGAGGATATTAAGATGCTCAAACCAACATTCTTTTGTGCAGTTCCACGTGTCCTGGATCGTATTTATTCAGGTCAATTATTTATTTTTGAGGTCCTCTATAAGAAATTTTGCACTAGCCCCTGCAATTAGTTCCCTCATGTCCATATTAGGGATTTAAATCAGCTGAAATTCCAAATTCCGAATCCAGCCGTTCAACTTTTTCTGTGCACGCATCTCGAAACAGTTCAACAGCTGAATTCGGGATTTCAAGGATTTCAGGGTACTGTTCATGGATCTGGAATTTCAGCAGATTTGGATCCCCATATTAGAGTTGTCCTCACCTAAAATTCTAATGGATACTTTTTTCTATTTTTTTTTATATAATTAAAATTTGTAGCTTTATTCGATTATAGGCATGCAGGAAAAAATTTCATCCGGTGGCTTCCTGAAGAAGACCTTATTCAATTTTGCTTTTGAATAGTGAGCTTTTACTCTTAATTATTTCTTGATATTACAGATTTCGATTCAACATCAGGTGTTCACTGTTGATTTCGAATTTCTTCATTAGAGTATTACAATTTTGTTTATGTTTGTCACCATGTTTTACCAGCAAACTGCGCAATATGAAAAAGGGATACAAACATGAAGAGGCAGCTCCCTATTTTGACAAACTTATATTTAGTAAGGTACTGGTACACACAAATATGAATACCTGTTGAAAAAACTAATTTTAATTTCTATTTTTTCTCTCTCATAGTTCGATCAGAGATAATTTTGTGGATCTGTTGCAGATAAAAGAAGCAATGGGAGGAAGAGTGAACCTTTTATTATGTGGGGCCGCTCCTCTCGCACCACATGTTGAGGCATTCTTGCGTGTTGTGATGTGCTGCCATGTGTTACAAGGCTATGGTATGAAAACATTTACCAATTATAAATTACACATATGACCTGAACATGTAAGAGCTATGTTGTTTGTTCATTAAGTTTCAAAGTTCCCTCTTTGCTCTCAAAACTTTATTTGTACCAATTTGGTCTCTATTATTGTTCTATCATACAAAATAAAGATTACATATGGGTTTTTAAATTTGTTAAATTCAGGCTTGACTGAGAGTTGCGGGGGCTCATTTGTCAACCAACCAAATGACCTGGCAATGCTCGGCACAGTGGGCCCGCCGGTACCAAATATTGATGTGCGATTGGAGTCGGTACCTGAGATGGGGTACGATGCCTTGTCAATTGTACCACGCGGAGAGATATGCATAAGAGGGAAAACACTGTTCGCTGGATACTACAAAAGAGAGGATTTGACAACAGAAGTCATGATCAATGGCTGGTTTCACACAGGTACGCTTATTTAGATTTGCTTTCCAAATTCAACACAACAATAATAATCTCTTGAGTTTGTATATGTAGGTGATATTGGCGAATGGCAGCCGGATGGATGTTTAAAAATAATTGATAGGAAGAAAAACATTTTTAAGCTTTCGCAGGGAGAGTATGTTGCAGTGGAAAACTTGGAGAACATTTACAGTTTAGCCCCTACTATAGACATGGTACATATCTCAAAATCATCTTTTTACTTTTTAGTTTTTACCCACTGTGGTTTAAGCTTTCTTTAACAATTTCTTTAGCAGTGATACTTTTTGTTGTTGTAAATATTATTATTTCCCTAGATATGGATATACGGGAACAGCTTCGAATCATATCTAGTAGCAGTGGTGAACCCAAATCAAGAAGCCCTTGAAAAATGGGCACAACAAAATGGAGAGAAGGGAGATTACTTTGATATTTGTGCAAATTCCAGAGCAAAAGAATACATCCTCCAGGAATTAGCAAAGGTTGCAAAAACAAACAAGGTATGAGCTGCTGCTCTTGCTAGCTTTTTTTTTTGTTTTCTTCAATAAATGACTGTAATTTTTTTGAGAGAGCAGTTGAAAGGATTTGAATACATAAAAGCTGTGCATCTTGATCCACTGCCATTTGACATGGAACGCGACTTGTTGACACCGACTTTTAAGAAACGGCGGCCCCAACTTCTCAAATATTACCAGGTTTGCATAATTAATTGAATGCTTTTATTTTTATGTTTAATATTATAACTATTTCTTCAACTATTGATTCTTGTTGTATTCTAAGATTTTTGTTTTTGTTTTTTTCAGAACATCATAGATGATCTGTATTCAAGTACGAAATAAAGAAGCTTATTGTACCGAATAGCAACCAAGCAACGCATGTTATGTCCCGCTCTGACAAGGGTGTTGTAATTAAACATTTTTTTTTTTACTTCAGTTTATATTTTTGTGATTTGAATATGGTATAAATATTATTAAACATGGGGACATCATACCACTATGTATATCCGAAATTTCTATTAATAGAAATAAAAATAAAAAATATCGACATTGAAAAAGCATTTGGCGAAAATTTGAGATATAGCTAAAACGTGATAGTCCATAACGTCCAGGGTACTGTAGCTGGATGTTATGGACCATCACGGTCAGCTAATCTGATCGCTAGTGATCTCTAATTAACCAAAAACACTGTAGCTGAATGTTATGGTCCATAACGTCCAGCTATAATATTTTTTTTTTTGCTTCGTTTGTGAATTTTTTTGAAAAATAAAAAAAATTGTAGTTAGACGTTATGGATCATAACATCTAGCTACAGTGTTTATTTCAGTTAATTAGCGGTAACTTGATTTCGTTAAGCTGGCCGTGATGATCCATAACGTCCAGATATCACGTTTTAGCTATATCTCGAATTTTCGCCAAATACTTCTTCAATGTCGATATTTTTTTATTTTATATACCAAGTAAATCTTATATCTAATGTGTAAAACATGAATTAACATATTACTAATAAAAACTCTGAGATTTATTCCATTACTCCTTGATTTGTACTTACAAGACACAACAAACGATAATCCTTTGTAGAAAATCTTAACAAAATTGGCGAATACATGAAACATGACAAAGCAACAATAATTTACAACTAAAAGTCAAGTGTAACTTCACCAATACTCATCACAAGAACAGCGGCCATTACTAAATCTATGAAATCTATTAGTGTCCCTTAGGATTATGTCCCTACTTGTGGCTTTTGAAATAAACTTGATAGCACTATGACAATCGGCACACACTCGCAAGTTCTTAAACACTCTTATTGGTTTTGAACCCGAAACTGATATCAGCCCGAATGCAACTGCTATTTTCTCACTGTGTTGAAGCAAAAACTGTTCCTTCAGTTCATCTTCTATATCATGCAACACACAACTCACATCAGGCACATATCCCATTTGCTTAATTTCTCTGATCAAATCATGTAACTTTTCGTACACCTCCTCGGCACGTGGGTGACACGTGTCGCCCACGTGAAACTCATGTATAACATTTTCTATTTCGAGCCAACTTATCCCGGCCTCTTTATTCACGTTACGTTCCTTCATTGCAACCCTAATTTTAGCAACCTCATCCCATTTGCCAGCCTTCGCATATAAATTTGAAAGTAAAACATGTGCCGCCGAGTCTTGTGGCTCAATTTCCAATATTTTTTTAGCGGCAACTTCACCGAGCTCGACATTTCCATGAACCTTGCATGCACCAAGTAGTGTTCTCCAAACCAACACATCAGCCTTAATAGGCATTGAATAAATAAAATTTATAGCCTCATCAAGAAGGCCTGAGCGACTTAATAGATCAACCATGCATGCATAATGCTCCATTCTGGGTACAATTCTGTGCACATTTTGCATGGAATTAAAATATTCCTTTCCTTGGTGTACTAGACCTGCATGGCTACACGCTGTCAGCACAGCCGTATATGTAGCCTCATTTGGTCTCACACCAATAGAAATCATTTCATCAAACAGCTCAAGTGCTCTCTCGGCATAACCATGTTTTGCATAGCCTGTAATCATGGAAGTCCATGATATAAAGTTTCGGCAGGACATTTCATCGAACACTCTGCATGCATCATCTAAATACCCACATCTTGAGTACATTGAAATAAGGGAGTTGCAAATGGGTAAATCAGACTCATATCCTGCTTTAAGCAACTGAGCATGCAATTTCTGACCTTTACTCAGTAGACCTACACGAGCAGCCCCACTTAACAAGCTAGCAAATGTAAATGCATTTCCACCCCTTACCGTACTTTTGAACTGACGTGCATTCCCAAGGGCTTCTTCTTTACAGGCATTTGTCACATTGTCATTTAGTATCGCATTGTAAGAGACCATATTTTGGGTATGAAGTTGATCAAAAGCCTTACGCGCCTCTTCCATGGAACCAGAGTTCGAGTACATGTTGATCAAGGCATTGCCAACAACACTAACAGAGGAGAGGCCCCATTTTGCGAGATGGGCATGGATTTGCCGGCCTATAGCCAGGTCCGACATATTTGCACAAGCTTTTAGGATGGTTGAGTAAGTCAAAAAATTTGGTTTCACGCCTCCCTCCAAAATCATCTCAGTAAACAAGTCCAGAGCTTCCTTGTTTCCTCCTTTTTGCACATAACCTGACATAAGAGCTGTCCATGATATAACGGTTTGAACAGGCATTGTGTCAAACACTTTACTTGCATCCTTCAAATTCCCATTTTCACATTTTGCATACATGTCAACTAGGGTGCAGCCCACAGATGTATCAACTTGGCCAGTTCTAATTGCAAAAGAATGCAATTGTCTTCCCAATTTAATATATTCTAACTCTGTGCATGCCGATAGAGCACTGCTTAATGTAAACCGGTCGGGCGGAAACTCACCATCAAGCAACATTTCTGTAAATAATTCAACGGCCTCTTTTGCAAACCCCTTTTGACCATACCGAGTTATTAACTGAGTCCATAGAAGCACATTCCTATGAGACGATGCGTCAAACACCTTGCGTGCAGATCTCAAATCATTATTTTCAGCAAACATGTCTATCAAAGAAGAAACCACAGCCCCGTTTTCCCTCAATGACCCAGTCTTTATTACAAATGCAAGAACAACCCAACCTAACCAGAAAAACTCATGACTTGAACATGCCTTTATAACCGCACAAAAGGTATAGACCTCTGGTACAAGGCCTGACTCAAGCATTTTGCAGAACAATTTAAGTGCATCTCTTTGCCTTCTATTTTCAGCAGCTGAGCTGATAATAGAAGCCCAAGAGACCAGGTTACAATCGACACCTGATTTAAATATAAAAAACAAACTGGTGAAAACACAGTTTCCAGATAGTTCATATTTCAAAGCATTTATTTTCTTATATCCTGTGCAAATGAAATCTGTAGGAATACCAGCATATCTGGTCCAGTATATCTTATCTTTTAGTCAATCTGCTGTTATTAAATTGACTATCGTGTGTTTTAAGCAATATTTTGGTGATACTTTTGTCATGTTTCTATCTAAATAAAAGGTACAAATTTTCTAGAATAAACACCAACTTACAGCAACTATTACACCAACAGGGAGTAGAAATTATACCTAATTTGGTGAAGATTGAATATGCCGTGGCGTAATCGCCTCCTTTTGAGTACATAGTGATGAGAGAATTGCAAATAGCGGTGTCAAGTTCAAGTCCAGAAGAGAGCAAAAGCCGATGCAATTCTCGGCCGTGGCGTAGGTCTCTCTCACGAATGCACAATCGAATGAGAACAGAGAAGGATACCAGATCGGGCTTAAATGGCATGGTTGAGAGGGTTTTCACGGCTGCGTCGAGCTGGCCCCCCTCGGCCAAGCGAATGACTTGGTTTTTGTACTGCTCGAATGGAGTCGTTGGTGTTCGACTCGGTTTGGGTTTGCTGGAGGAAAGTTTGGTATGGGGAAGAAGCGATGGGTGGAGAATGGAGGGTAGGGAAATTGGGGTCGCCATGGCGATTAGCAGGAGAAAGGTAGGAGGTGAAGTGAGCAGTAGAGACGAGCATTGGTTAATAGTAAAAGAGATGAGAGATAGCGGGGCCACACGGCCAATTGAAATCAGTGGCGTAAAATACTAAGGAATCCTAACGGACGGACAGGATATGCAGCCAATCGATTAAACGAAAAATGCTTACGGATGATAATGCAACGACATACAAATATCTAGTACAATTTTAGTATTGGGTTAATTTCTTTAAAAAAAAATAATATGTAACAACACAAGTGATTTGTTTTAAAAAAAAAATCATTTTTTTTTGTTTGAAAAGAAAATAATCATGAGCAACAATAATAAGAGTAGAATTAGGGTGTTCTTAAAGCTCACCAATTTTTTGGAAAGCTCAACTCAAAATAATATTGGAATAACTTCATATGACAAATTATGAGCAACAATAATAAGAGTATAATTAGAGTGTTCTTAAGCTCACCATTTTTTGGAAACCAATTACTTTAAGACTTCAAATGAAGAATCCGAACCGTTGGATCCATTCTAATTTGCAGCAATGACAAAGTGGAAAAGTTACTGTCATATCATATACTTGGTACACTTAACCACAAAAAGGGGTGGTAGCCCACGAACATGAACTGAAAACATGTACAAATAATATGCAAGTACTCCATTAAAAACTTAAAATACGTTTGCAGTTGCATATTATTCAACACCAGATAACAAATCCAAAACACCCATCGATTGGAAAGAACTCATCTCATTCTTCTACTGAATATAGAGATTTTACATTCAGATAACAAAATCCTATTATTCAGACATATGTGAACATTCTACCCCACTTTTCTACTGAATATAGAGATTTTACATTCAGGTCAAAATCCATCTTTTGCGGATGGGTAGGTATGAGAAATAGCTCACTCTGTCCTCTTCAACTCAGGTGGAATATGAGGGAGGCCAATGTCATAACCAGGTTCCATGGCATGTTGCAATTGTATTAATTCCTCTATTGTATATCTTATCCTCTCATCTATTCCAAAGAAAAGAAAATGCTCCATCAGATGTGTCTACAAATTTATATGAGTGAGGCTATCCTAATATGCATAGTGCAGATCGGTCCATACTACGAATCAATATTTTCATTTTCAAAATCTAAATAGTCAATCTAAACTGTTCAACATGATTTTCATATGAAAATGTATTTGCCGATTAAATTTTACATTTTTTAAATTCTTGTGCTATTTTTTAGATAGGTAGAAAATCACTACTTTTGAATGGTCTAGAATCTTTAGATCAAGTGATTTTCTACCTATCTAAAAGAAAGTAGTAAAACAATTCTAAAATATGTAAAATTTGATCTACAAAATAAAAATATTGATCCATAGTACGGACCAATATGCGCTATGCATAGTATCACAGCCTCACTCTTCATATAAGTATAAGATTTAGAACAGATCTGTAAAAATGAAGCCATAATTTTGTTGATATAGAACAAATTAACAGTAAACTGACCTGCAAAGGGAGCCTTGGAAGCCCCTTTTGGCTCTTCCCTTCTTGCCCTTCTTTGTTTAACTTGGTTTTGATCACGCACTGTGTTTGAATTAACTTGGAAAGCATTTAGCTCATGCACCAAGTCAATCTTAGGATATCTTTTACAAAACGAGGATATTGCCCCTTGAGTTAATAGCCAACAATCTCTCAAATCAAGTTTTTTCAGGTTTTCATGGGGCACATAAGAGAGAAATCCCGAATCAGTCAAAACAGCCCCTTGAAATCCAAGACACTTCAAGCCTGAGAGAGATGCCAACATTTGGAAGGATGAATCTGACAGGTGTTCACTTTTCAAATATAGATATTCCAGATTTCTGAGATTTAGTAAGGGGTTTATGGCTTCGTCTCTCAGTTGGATCCCCTCCAAATTCAGGCTCTCCAAATGAATTAGGTCCACAAGCCTACAAGAAGATGGCATCTTAACTGAATTGTTGCCTTGGTGCATATAACCTGGCATGGGTAAATGACAACCCTTAGTTATTTGAAGGTAACCATATCTTATGTAGAAAATAAATAAATGAATTAAAAAAAACCTTTTATTCTTGTTTGGCTTAAATCCAGAGTTTGCAAAGAAGGCATCATGCTGATATAAGAGAGAGCAGAGTCATCAATCATCGTGCTAGCCAAAGAGAGGAATTCTAGTTTTGGTACTGCACCAGCCAAAACTGAAATCCCATTGGAGGTAACCTTTGTATGCTTCAAATCCAAATATCTCAAACCATCTCCATTTTTTGCAATAGTTTCTAATGTAGTGTCAGTAATCCCACAGAATCCCAGATTCAAATGCTCTAAATTTTCCAATCTTTTTAAGAAATCAAAGCTATTCGACAAACTTCCAGACAAGTCGAGAGAAGTCACACAATTCAAGTCTACACCAGAAAGTGCTTTTTCTGCATTTTTAAACATACACCCTGAGACAATGAGTTTGGATAAGGGCACACCACCCGAAGAGTGGGGCCCCATAAAAATGGAATTGATGGTGCAGTTGCTCATGTTAAGGGTTCTTAGCGAAGGGAGCAATGGTAAGGTTGTGACAGTGGTCCATAGCAGGCTGAGAGAACCAAGTCTAGTGAAGGCCTTTAAAATGAGGGCACCAGCATCAGTGATTCTGCTTCCCCATAAATCCAAGTGCTCAAGTTTTGTTAAAACCTAAAAAAAAAAAAAAAAGATAATCCAAGCGGATTAGCAAAGCAGAATTTACATATAATCCAACAAAACACCAAATCTCATGCATTCATACAATACCAAAACTACTATTTTCTTCGTCAAAAATGCACATATGAACATTTGAAGGAGAGATACTCTGGGTGTCTTTTAGTAAACGAATGCAGGAGAACAAAGGAATATTTAAGAAAAATCCGGAGTGATCGGTCTGGCTATCTTCAAGTAAATTGCACGCATCCTTTCATGTAGAGGGGTATTATTGTAAGGTATAAGGTACAGGATCATTCCAGGATATAAGTGTTGGGTTGCTAGGTTATACCTGTAATGATGAGAGAGTCTTATCAGTAACAGAAATGCCCCCCAAATCTAGAACGGAGAGGTTGCTTAGTGAAGAAAGGAGCTTGACTCCACTAGCAGTCACACCAGTCTGGCACAAGTACAGTTTCTCCAAGCTTTGAATTGTTATGATGTGCTTGACACCAGCATCAGTGAATTTTTCACATCTCGATAGGTCTAGCTCTTTTAATGCGTCTATTCCTGTTAAGAAAGAGATGTGCTTGTAAATAGCTTATTCCCGACATTTTATATTAACTATAACTAAAATTTCAATGTCAGGATAGCGTCCTTGATTTTCTTAAAGTTTTTGGTCAATATTTAATCCGTGTTACGACAAATTAAGGCAAATTTAGCCGCAGAACTGAACTAAACACAAGGACAAAATGTTGCACCAGTTATGGTAACAAATAGTATGCAATCAACTCCAGGAGAACAGTTAGTAAAATCCAAAAAATGTAATTTTAATTTAAAACTTACCCAAATCTCAAAACACTAGGTATACCTATGACCAAGAAATACTAAGGCGAGCATACCAAAAAATAAATAAATAAACCTTCTGACCCACCCTAATTCAATTGAATAAAGAAGATGACCAAACGAACCATCCTTCTTTGCTGAGAATAGGATTGGTAGGTTCTGATTCATTTAAGAAAACTGGATTGGAAGTGTTAAAGGTATCAGCATTTTGAAGAATACACAACAAATCCATTAATCGTTAAACCAAACACAGTCATACCAGCAAGTGGCCATATTGAAGAACTACTGACACCTCGGCAATCGGCAAGTTTTAGTGAGTACAAACACCGAAAAGCACCAAGGTAGGCTAACCATTCACCATCTACCATGTACTCTCCAGATAAATTGATCTTCTCAACTGAATGCTGGAAAACTCTGACATGATAGAAAAAATAGGCATGAAAATTAAAAAATGTATGTATGATATATACCAATAATTAGGATGAGAAAAGTTAATACGTTGTACAGAAATTATGCAATCCACAATAATAACAACACAACTTATCTCTTGAGAGGGAGCTGAGTCCGCTTTCTAAAACTGATTGCATAGATCAAGGTGAAATTAAAAAAGAAAATTTCTTTTGTATCTTGATAGCAAATCTAAATAGGCGGGGAAAGTAAAAGATCATTCCCAAACCTAGCATCCCATTCTTAAACTTATTTGTACACCAGAGAAGAAATCAAGTAGCATATCACTCAGCGAAGAGAAGGAGAGAAGAAGAGGCACATACTCTAGCAAGGAGGGGAAGACGAGCTTGCGGCTTATGAGGCGTGCGAGGAGTTGATCGGCGAGGTGGGAAGGGAGTCGCTCGAGGGTGCGCCGCAGCCTCCGCCACCTCTCCACCGCCTCCGCCGTGGCCGTCGCCGCCTCAATGCACTTCTCCACCAGACTCGGCGCTGCCATGAGTGATGATCTCAGATTGACAGATTGTTCCGTGTAACAAGTTTTGTCAATTGCAGATTTGCAGCTGCAGTTATCAATCAATGGAGAAGTAGAACTCGGTGGATCTCACTTGTCAATCAGGGATATGTAACATGATAACATAGTAGTTTTAACAGAGAATCAAACTGATTTATCAGCTAGCTACTCACATTATTTACGAATAGATTTGGTTTATTAATTTTGAGTTGTGGGGTTGGGCGTGCAGGAGAAGAATATAGAAAAAGGTGCGGTAATTACGGTTTACACCAGGTACTTTAATCCATATTCATTGGCAGCCTCAAACGATTAATTTGGACCGGGTTTTTTTCTGGCTTGTTGAGTTGTATCCTCTACCACGGATCCGTATCCTCTGCATTAACTCAAAAGATTTCCTTTTGAGTTAATGAATTTCAACCGTTTGATTTGAAACGGAGCCAATCTGGCTCGTGCCTATAAACATAGGGATCCCTTTAATATTAGTGCAGATCTAGTTTGCACGAACCTTGAAACATATAGGACGATCAAGATTCATTAACTCAAAAGATTCCCTTTTGAGTTAATGCAGAGGATTCGAATTACTACCGGGACATGTAATAAACCTGAGATGTTAAAATTAAATAGGGAAAATTTCCAGTGTACCCGTACAAATTTCTGAAATAGCCAATATCTCCATAAAAACACAATAATATCTGGAGGAGGGTTAAAATGCACCGTCTCTTTTGTACTTCTAACGTGCACCCTCCCCTCATATCTTTATTTTTAAAATTCAAATAGTTGATTCGAAACTTTCAACATGTTCTCCATATTAAAATGTGCTTGGAGACCAAATTTTATATTTTTTTTTAATTTTTTACTATTTTTTTTCAGAATTTTTTATTAAACTAAACAATAATAAAAAAATTCAGCAAAGTGATGATTTTCAAAAATTCTGAAAAATAGTAAAAAAAATTCAAAAAATGTAAAATTTGGTCTCCAAGCACATTTTAATATGGAGAACACATTGGAAGGTTCGAATCGACTATTTGAACTTTGAAAATAAAGATATGAGAAAATAATGCACGTTAGGAGTACAAAAGGGAGGGTGCATTTTAACCCTCCTCTAGTATCTGATATCCCATCAAAATTTAACACTTTTATTTATATTCCCTCTTAATTATTTAACTTTTTATTTAATTATTTTAAAATCTGAATTGACCAATATACCCTTAAACTTTAACAGGATGTGTCCATTCTAATTGTTTCTTCTTCCCTCTTGTCTCTCTCAGCCCCATTCTCCCTTACGACCATCTCTCTCAGCAAAATTAACATTTTTTCCTCCCTCGTGTATCTTGAAACTGCCACAATCAGCATAACCGTCCCCACGTTCCGGCATGATTTCATACATGTAACAGGGGAATTTTATTCTAAAAAATGCGTTGTCAAATTGAATTGATGGCATGGTTAAATTTTGGTGGTGGGTAAAAGCACCTGGTAACTACTCAGATCTTTCAGACTCAAAAACAAAACAATCTCCTCATAATTTGTAAGAGCCTTTGCAATTTGCAAGCAATAAGCGCAACACTCTTCCGAAGAAAAGAACTTAAAATAAAAAAACTCAAACTACCTAAAAGCAGCAAAGAACACATCCTTCGTCCCTTCAATGGAGGATGAACATTTCAACAAAAAAATTTCCATCCCTCCAAACCTTGTGAAACCTAAAATTAATGCTAAATGCTATCATTTTTCTTAAATAAGAGAAAGAGGATGAGCACTGCATCTCTTCTCTCCTTTCTCCATATATAAATATTCTAACTATCCTACAAGCCTTAAACAAGCTTGTAACCCGAGACCCATATATCGGCCGGTGACGCTGAATGAATGTACACAAATTCAATGCTCTTTCCAACGGGTAAAGACTCGATCCAGGCTGGGAAGCGGTACCCATAACGCGACTTGGTTAGACCCCAGAGCGGACCGTACAGTTTGGAGATGCTGATGTGGAGATCTTTAATGGTTTTTGGTGAATTGTTGGTGACTATCACAGAATAGCGGTAGTAGATCTTGCCTCGGTTACTCCATGATGTGGTTAAGTTTTGTGATATGTTGATCGGTGAAGGAGCTCTGTTGCCTAAACAATAGATAAGGAAAAAAAACATCTATCAGAATAACACTATCTTTAGATATATAGTAAATAATTTCGTTTTGATAAAGGAAGAAATAATTGCTGCATTTCATGATTTACCAGGTGTTGGTGATGGCTTTGGAGATGCAACTGGATTTTGCTTCTTGATCGGTGTTCCAGGTGCAGGGACCATAACTATAAACAAAGCATATTGTCAGAACACAATATATCAACTGCTCTACAATTTTCCAAATTTTGATCCTTTAGACATAGTAACAAATTCAATTTCCAATTCCAAAGAACACATAAATTACATGTGTTAATTACTAAGAATTTAGATCAGTGCAATATTGACAAACATTCAATCCTGATTCCCGACTCAGCAAGAGAATTGCGTAAAGTCATTTGCAGGGAACTAGACTTACCAGGAAGTAACTGACTCAAGCTGCTACTTCCAGCATTAAGTCTTGCCAATACACCAAGCAACGGTGCATTGTTGTAAGTAGTAGGTTCGGTCTGCTCATAATTGTCTCTCTGGTCCGCAAAGTCGTCATATGCACCAGGTCCACCCACAATAGCACCATCTAGAAGATTTGGATCCCCGGCATTGCGGCCGAACCACGTAGCATACCCATCTGAGCAGCTAACAAAACTGGGGTCCACCTTGATGGATGCTATAGATGAACCGCGGTGGTGAACTTGTTGTGGGTACGTGTTGCCGTAGCCAACCATGTAACTTGTTGCCCTTGGGTTATCCCCTAGGATATAATCCACCTACAAAACAATATTATCAGATCAGAACAAATGCTTCCATATCAGAGCATCTTTGGATCATAATCATTTTGAAATAACATGTGCAGATTTATGTTATCCTAGAAATTCATTTCATATTTTAATTTTCTTTGTGAAGGTGCATGTTTTAATTTCTTTTGTATTTCTGCAATTGGCAGAAATTTAATTCACTAGAAATCCGCCAGTATGAAAAATCTCGATCAAATTTCAAATTAGCAATTGAAAATCAAAGTTTACCTGAGATTTAGCAAAATCGAGGAGCTCAGACGGTTGCACGGGTCCAAAGTCGCACTGAGCTGCCTTCCCGACCGAAGCAAGGTAGTCAGAATAAACAGAGAGGAGGAACGAAGCACTTGTGACAAATTGGAGGTTGTTCCAGCTCTGCCTGTACAACAATCCGCCAGGAGTCCTCTGTACACTTTGGCTTGACTTGCCGATGCATGCGCACATAAATGACTCAGCCTTTTGCTGGTACTGTTCAAGTACCGCCGCGTGCTCCCCTGCGTTGCCTTGCAGTAGGAACTATACAAATATATGAAGATTGTTAAATATTTAGCTTCAAAAATATTAATCTGTATCCAATCTCTCACTAATTTTAGCTTCAAAAAGTATGAATCAAAGTATTCTTTCCTTTATCCAGGGGAAAAATGATATTAAAAGTTGAATGCTTTTATGTACCTTGGTTGCAAGGACCTGTGCACCTGCATACTTCACATCCCAACCAAACTCAGCCACTGACCAACCGGTCCCACCGAGAGCATCGCCGTTATTGGAGAGATAATCCAGGTAATACCTATCATTGGTAGCCTGATACAGCCAGGCAGCAGCCCAGAGCAACTCATCCTATAATACATAAAAAAGAAAAAGAAAAAAAAGATAAGCATATTTTACCAGTAAGTGTGGAAAATAATATCAAAAGATCTCAGCCATTAATCTTTGGCAAATATTGACTGGACTTACATCATAGCCGCTGATCGACATGTAGTATTTCTGTACAACAGAAATGCTGCTGTCGTACTTGCCCCGATATTTATCAGCAAAATCAAACAACTGCAAAAGTTCAGGTTCTCTGTTAGTTTCTAATCATGTTGTTCTTAATTATTAATTGGGTATTTTCTCTGTGTTAAGGAATACATAATTATATAAACAAATATCAAGAAATGTCTATGGGCCATGCAGCAATGGCCTCAAAATATTTTATTTTATTTTATTTTAACTGGGCCTGAAAATTTTTAATAGTTGCAATGTAGAGCCTTACAGGCCCACAATTGATGTAATAAACAAATTTGAGGTTATAATAGTCTTTTTCCTCCAACCAAGATTCCATGGCTTGTCCCATGAAGCCATGAGCCATGACCAACGGTCAAGTGTGAAACAGTACTAAATTACTATCTGAAGCATGAATCAATGGAATGAAACCTAATTTAAAAATTTTCTAAACCTTTAAGGAACCACTCAAACAGTTTCAATTAGTGGGCCCCTAAGAAGTTAATAACATCCGTAAGTTAGTTACCTAAGCATGTTCTAATATGAGAAGGAAACCAACTTTGAAAAAAGAATAAAAAAAAAAACCAGTAGGAAATCCAGATTCCCTGTGGCAGGTTAGATATAAATTGTGTGATGTGTTTCTGACAAAAAAAAAACCCCAAACAATTAATATTGCTACAAACTTTACAAATGAAAAATGGTATTTCTTTCTTTGGAAGAACAATGTCAATTAAATAGCTCATCCAAACTTTATATTTTGAAGAAAAAAAAAGCCCTACACATTAATACCCAAAAATAAATCATCACTTGAGCTAAAAATTACCTGTTTAGCATGTTCCAGAAGCTCGTTTGAATATGCCGGATCGGACTGATGAAAGACCATAGAGGCTGATGCCATAGCTGCAGCTGTCTCAGCTGCAAGATCAGATCCCGGATTGGCAGCATCGATTCGGTACGCTAGACGGCTTGTGGTCATGTCCTCCGGACGTTGCCAACATTGATGATCTGTGTTACCGTCGCCAACCTACAAAATCATCATGTCATGTCATGTTACAATAAAACATCGACCACAGTTATAATTCTATTACCAAGTTACAAATTGAAAATGATAAAAAAAAAAAAAATTTATTTATCTTCATGGCAAAATTAAATGTTCATTTAAGTTTGTGTACTTTCTGACTTCATAAATTGTTTTCTTCTAAGTTAGTTAACAAAGCACAAAGTGCTTTAGAACTTAGAAGACCTGAATTCTTAGAAAACCTGAATTCCCAGGAAGGAAATAAAGCTAGGATCTATTGTAATTATATTTTTCTATGATAATGAACTTAAAACAAGAAAGAAATAAACTAGGATCCATTGTAATTATATATTTGCCAAATATAAATAGGGCCAACAGTACAAATCTTTTTTAGTGCATTAACTCCATTCCCCTTTTGACCTTATTATTTTGATTTGTAATTTATTATTTTGACTTGGACCTTGTAGTATACTACAAAAGACAAAAAAAATCAAATAGAATCTCTGTCTTTACTCACAAAAGCATTAATTAAAAATAATAATAAGCTTGAAACCCATCAATACCTAATATTCATACATTAAAAAAAAACATAAAATGCAAGAAAAATAAAAAAAAATTAATAAATAATGTACCTCTCCATAGAGAACATAGGGCTCAGGATGGGCCTTGATGAAATAGTCAGTGCCCCATTTGACAGCATCCATGGCATGGCCAAGCTCTCCACTGGAGGCCATCTGTTTACCATACTCTATGATGCTCCATGCCATCATGGTCACCGTGAATGCCATCGGTAACCCGAATTTCACGTTGTCTCCCGCATCGTAGTACCCTCCCACAAGATCTATCTGCTCATTTTTATGTTACAAGTATTGAGTTAATTAAATTAATTTCAAAAAGTTTGTAACATCAAAACAAAAGCATGATTAAAAAATGAGAATGTTATGTATATTATACCCCATTTGCTTTGCCATCTTGAAGCCCAGAATTTGCTCTCCATGAAATCCTTTGATTATCTGGCAAATATCCAGATCTCTGTGCCTCAAAAAACAATATACTCTTTGTAAGAGCCTTTGCATAGTCATGCCCAGCAAATGCCACTGGTGCAATCAAGAGCACCACCATGTAAACAATCAATTTCATGACATCCATCTTTTTTTTTTTTGTTGTTGCAATTTAGAAGTGTAAAAGCAACAAAGAAGATGGAGAGGTAAAAGATGATGAGAGGGAAGGTAAAGAGGCAAGGTTTAAATAGAGAGAGAGAATGAATATGTTGGTATATTACCACATTAAATTGTGCGTTATTATTTTAATTTCTTTTGTTTTGGCGCCAATCCTCTCTCTCTCTCTCTCTCTATCTCTCTGTTTCTCTCTCTATCGGCGCCGAAATTTGGTGCTGAAAAGAGCAAAATTTGCATGTGGCGCTGCCCTTTTTCCAGTTCCAAGTTTAGACTTTAGAGTTAGACTATAGTCAATTAGTCATATAGTAGCCCCATGCCTAATCCTTGTTTCAAGGTACTTATTAAAGGTACATTTTTTTTTTTAATGAAGAAATATTTCACATGTACATTATTTTGACCAATTTAACAATCAAAAATTCCTTTTATTTTTTGGGAAAACAACATTTTGAAGTTAAAGAATTAATCCTTTAATTTTCTTGGATATGAATTCATGAAATCTATTAATTATTACTTGCCTAAATTACTTACTCTAAGAGCCAAGGAATTACCTTCCCTCAAAGCTTCTCAGAGAAATATACTTTTCTTTAAATAAAATTAATACAACATAAATGCTCCACCAAGTAACTTAAATTTTCATGCCTTCTCCTCAAAATCATTAAACGTAGATGAGTTGTCCTCAAATCATGTATTATTAATTGCAATTGTTTATCTAATGTATATGACAACTATACTAGCTGAAATAAATACACAGTTTCTTTTTATAACTGTGAAATAAAAATTCCCACTCAATAGTCTTGCAACGGTCCTTTTTTTTTCAAAAAAAAAAAAATGTATATGCTACTAATAAGGGATTCGTATCCTCTACATTAACTCAAAAGAGAATCTTTTGAGTTAATGCATCTCGACCATCCAATTTGTTTTAAGATGCGTGCGAACTAGATCTGCACTAATATTAAGGGGTCCCCTAAGTTATAGGCACGAGCCGAATTGGCTCTGTTTAAAATCAGACGGTTGAAATTCATTAACTCGAAAGATTCCCTTTTGAGTTAATGCAGAGGATATCCACTAATCAGAGCAGCGTCAACTTTTTTAGTATTATTTTATTATTATTTTATTATTATTATTTTATTAAGTGTAATTTTTTAATTTTTATGAAAAAACATAAAATTAGAAGCATATTTTAAGACATGATTTTATAATTTTTTAATCTTAAATATATTTGTATTATCTTTTCCGAAAATAAACTTAAAAATAGAAACATGTTTGTTTAAATTAGAGCCTTGTCCTTAAAAGTTTGGCCAGCTTTTACCAAACCAAGTAGGTTTAATTCCAAAACTAAGCCTTTTTGAACAAGAGAATTAAAATGCAAATTCAATTTTTCAACAAAGAAGATTGAACGGTTGACAACGGTCGTTGGTTTATTCGTTCTGTGACTTTGTAAACCTTAAAGTTTCAAAAGTTTGGTCCGTTTCATATTTTCTGAGTAGTTTCAATTTGACATGCAAATGGGAAGATTAGACCTAATTGACACGCTCGTTTGACTTCTAATTGACACCAATTATGTCATATTAGATTAAAGAGTAGAACTAGGGTGTTCCTAAGCTCACCAAGTCTTTCGTGAGCTCAACTTTAAAACCTATCGAATTGACTTCAAACGACATTTTCAAACCGTTAGATGTTCAATCTATATTAAAATGTGCTTGGAGATCAAATTTTACATTTTTTGAAATTTTTTTACTATTTATTAAGCAGGTTTGAAAACTACTGTTTTTATTAAAATTTTGCACCATTGGAAAACAGCGGTTTTCAAACCGGCTTAATAAATAGTAAAAAAATTCCAAAAAAATGTAAAATTTGGTCTCCAAGCACATTTTAATATAGATTGAACATCTAACGGTTTAGAAATGTCGTTTGAAGTCAATTCGATAGGTTTTAGAGTTGAGCTCACGAGAGGCCTTGGTGAGCTTAGGAACACCCTAGTTCTAATCATAATATTAACATATTCGGATACAAATATAATAAATACAGATAAGTATGTACAATTATCAATTCTTTTTTCAAACAGTTTATTTAGCAAGCAGTTTGAGAACTTTTTTTTCTTTTAGAAAATAATATAAAATAATATAGAAATATAGAATGAGTGCCATTATTATTTTATTTATAGAAGGATTCGAAAATAATTCCAACTCCAAACATTGGATTCAATTTTTATTTTTAAATCAATAGGAGCAAAAATACACCAACAGCTACACATAATTTTCCATCTCTAATGAATCCGAAAAAGTAATTGAATCCAATGTTTAAAGCAAAAATAATAAGGTGGGAGAGAGGGTGAGAGGGTGAAGAGAGGGAGGGAGATTGAGAGAAAAAATAAGTGGAGAGAGGGTGAGAAATATGTCACCGCTGCTTAATGCAGTTGGTAGTGGCATAACTCCTTTTAAGAAATGACAATATTTGAAGAGTAGAACTAGGGTGCTCTTAAGCTCACCAAGTCCTTCGTGAGCACGACTCTAAAACCTATCGAATTGACTTCAAACGACATTTTCAAACCGTTAGATGTTCAATCTATATTAAAATGTGCTTGGAGACCAAATTTTACATTTTTTAGAATTTTTTTACTATTTATTAAGATGGTTTGAAAATCGTTGTTTTCCAATGGTGCAGAATTTTAATAAAAACAGCGATTTTCAAACCATCTTAATAAATAGTAAAAAAATTCCAAAAAATGTAAATTTTGGTCTCCAAGTACATTTTAATATAGATTGAACATCTAATGGTTTGGAAATGTCGTTTGAAGTCAATTCGATAGGTTTTAGAGTCGTGCTCACGAAAGGACTTGGTGAGCTTAGGAGCACCCTAGTTCTACTCATATTCGAATTCTACATGTACAAGAATGAGGTATGTGAGTGGGTAGAGCCTACGAAGTACGAACTATCTAAAAAAGGAGTGAGTGACAGAGTGAGAGATAAGGAGAGGCTAAAAATTCTAATTATTAGTGGTTAAGTCCACACAACAACTGTGGTGTCACTGCTTTTGATCTGAATTTTTTTTTCCAACTCCAAATTTTATATTTGAAACTTATTCCGAATCATTCTACTACATCAAAAAACAAAGCCACTCATTATAGTCCGAAATTTTTAAATATAGCACAGTTCAAAAAAAAATATACCAAAACGGCACCGTTTGGCAGGAATTTCAAATTTAGCACGGCCACAGATCAGCTGAGCGGACCCATTTACTGGGGACCGCAGATCAGCTGAGCGGCCCCATTTACTGGGGACCGCAGATCAGCTGAGCGGCCCCAGAAATGGGGCCGCAGATTGGCTGAGCGGACCTGGGGGCCGCAGATCAGCTGAGCGGCCCCATTTTTTTTTTTTTTTTTTTTTAGATCTGAGAGATAAAATTTCGAATTTTACGAAACTTTAAACGGCCATAAAACGGCGCTCGAGTGTCCGATTTCAGCAAATGACCACTTTTCGGAAAGCTTGTGAAAATGCGCATGCGTCCGAACTAGCTTTGCTAGATTTCCAAATTTAGAATCGCAAAAAAATAAAGGGAAGAGCCTCAAAACTTCAGTTGAAGTTTCCGATTAAGATTTTCATTTCTATTCTCAAATCTACGTAGCTCAGTAAATTAGTTATCTAATGAACTTGTAGAATACTAATTTACTGAGCTACGTAGATTTGAGAATATAAATGAAAATCTAAATCGGAAACTTCAACTGAAGTTTTGAGGCTCTTCCCTTTGTTTTTTACGATTCTGAATTTAGAAATCTAGCAAAGCTAGTTCGGACGCATGTGCATTTTCACAAGCTTTCTGAAAAGTGGTCATTTGCTGAAATTGGACACTCGAGCGCCGTTTTATGGCCGTTTAAAGTTTCGTAAAATTCGAATTTTTATCTCTCAGATCTAAAAAAAAAAAAAAATGGGGCCGCTCAGCTGATCTGCGGCCCCTAGGTCCGCTCAGCCAATCTGCGGCCCCATTTCTGGGGCCGCTCAGCTGATCTGCGGTCCCCAGTAAATGGGGCCGCTCAGCTGATCTGCGGCCGTGCTAAATTTGAAATTCCTGCCAAATGGTGCCGTTTTGGTATTTTTTTTTTTAACTATGCTATATTTAAAAATTCCGGCATTATAGTTCCTTTATTATTCATTATTAGTTTCTATATATAAAAATTCTCAGTAGAGTTATACCATATTTAGAAAAAAGGGAAAATTTCCAATGTGCCCATTCAAACTTTCAAAATAACTAATTTTCCCATAAATACATCATAATAGCCAATATTCCCATATAAATTTGACTTTCTTTCTTTTATACCCTCTCATTTATTTTATATGTTATTTAATATTTTTGAAAATTGTATTGACTAATTTACCTCTTTATTAAAATGGAGGTGCCCATTAAATTTCTATATCCTTCCAACACATTAGGTGCTCTTTCAGTTAATAATAATTTAATTGGTTTTCAAAATTAGAAACTTATTTTCGTTGGATTACCTTCATTTCTTCTTTGTTTTTTCCTTCGTTTATTAGATCAATCCACAGTAGGGGTGCACAAAAAATTCGAGATTCGTGATTCGATTCGAGTTCGATTCGAAAAAGATCGAAAAAAATTCGATTCGAAACCAGTTCGATTCGAAATTAATTCAATTTCGAATTCGAACCTGCCCAGGTTCGATTCGATATAGTTCGCGAATTTTGAAGGTTCGAATTCGAAATTAAGCATTTAATCGAATTGTTGGATAGATCTAGAAAAGTAAGTTTGAATTGCCTCAAGAAAAGCATATGTATAAAAATATGCAGCCTAGTTTAACTGAATTTCGAATCTGCATTGAATTTCGAATCTACACTGAATTTCGAATCTGCACTGAATTTCGAATCTGGACTGAATTTTGAATCTGCACTGAATTTCGAATCTGGACTGAATTTCGAATCTGCACTGAATTTCGAATCTGGACTGAATTTCGAATCTGCACTGAATTTCGAATCTGCACTGAATTTCGAACTAATTTTGAATCAAATCGAACTAGTTCGAATTATACCGAACCAAATTCGAACTGGCCTTTCAGGTTCGAAATCTATTTCAATTTCGAACTGGGTTTGATTCGAAATTATTTCGAATTCGAATTCGAACTAGGGCAGATTCGATTTGGTTCGGTTCGTTTGCAGCCCTAATCCACAGTGTGCAAATGCTGTGAAAGACTTTGCCCAGAGTATCCAATTCTAAAGTTATTCTTCACCAAAAAAAACCCCTTTGAAAAACGGACCACAGCTTAGAAAGACTTTCTTTTTTTTCATACCATGGCTTCAATTGGCTCATTTTGAACGCTTGAGCTCTTGGGGGAGCACTAGAACTCATATTATTAGTTAGGAGTAATTAATGAGCAAGTTTGAACAAGTTGGGTTATGCTCATGCTCGGCTCATTAGCTTAATGAGTAAGTTATAGCGAGTTGATAATGAGAGAGTTGAAGTATGCAATTTTAATTTTGTTTTGAATTTTTTTGTTTAAAATACATCATTCAAAAACTAATTTTTATTTATAGAATTTAACAAATTGACATAATCCAACCTAATTAAACAGTACATAATTTAACAAAAAATTGTCCATAAACAAATTTAACAAAATCAAACAGCTATCTTTTTGTCGGTTCTCACAGCCCTACATGTCACATACTCATAACTATATCATTGTCACATACTTACAAATTTGCATTAAATGTGGCAGAATTCATGTAACTCAGTTCTTAATGAGCGAGTTATGAGCGAGTTGGGGTATGCTCATGCTCGGCTCATTAAGTTAATGAGCGAGTTATAACGAGTTGATAATGAGCGATTTGTTAATGAGCTTTTAGCGAGCGAGTTATGATCGAGTCACGAGTTATGAGCAATTTACTCACCCCTATTATTAGTACCCTTGGAAGGAAGAGAGAGGTGGAGCAAATATAAAGAAAGAGGACAATGAAATATTTAGCCCAAATAGCACAGGAAGAAAGGAAGATTAAGTGTTTCCTGATTAATTAAGCTCTTATTCAATCACTATTAGAAATTTAATGGAACCCTTCATTTTAATAAAAGATTAAATTGGTCAATTCAATTTTCAAAATAATTAAATAAAAAATGAAATAAATAAAAGGGGATAGAAGAAAGAAAGTTAATTTTATACGAAGATTAGCTATTATGATGTATTTATGGATAAATTGGTTATTTTGAAAGTTTGAATAAGTACACTGGAAATTTTTCTTAGCAAAAACTCACCGATGAAGATGAAAGATTCTTCTTCTAGACAATTTTTTATCTGTAGAAATTATTAAATTCAGACATACGAAAATAAAAAGAGTGCATCGTTTTCAACAAATATAGAAAGATTTGATTCATTGAGTTTGATCCAAAATATATGATCGGACTCAATGGTCCAGATCCATTGATATGGATGTGTGTGTGTGTGTGTGTGTGTGTGTGGAGAGAGAGAGAGTTGGGTTATGGTGCATTGCAATGCATATGCTCTCTTATACATTAAACTGCAAACCATTGGATTTGAAGTTTAAATAGTCTATCTAAAGAGCTCAACATGTTCTCCATATCAAAATGTGCTTGGAGATCAAATTTTATATTTTTTTTTAAGTTTTTTACTATTTTTTTGAATTTTTGAAAATCACTATTTTTTAGAAATTTATGGACCATAGAAAAACAGTAATTTTCAAAAATTCTAAAAAAATTAAAAAATATATACAAAATTACAAATTTATGGACCATCTGAAAGTAATAATTTTCTTCCTATCTAAAATATATATATATATATATGAGTGAGGCTATGGTGCTATGCATAGCACGGATGGCTAGTGTACTACGGCTCAATATGGTACTTTTTAATATCCTAACGGTCGATCCGACCGTTCAATGTGATAACCATATGAATATGTACTTGCAAACTAAATTTTATATTTTTTCGAATTTTTTTACTATTTTTTCAGATAGGTAGAATTTTGATGGTCCAGAATTTTCAAAAAACACTGATTTTTTTACCTATCTAAAAAAATAGTAAAAAAATTCAAAAAAATATAAAATTTAGTTTGCAAGTTCATATTCATATGGATATCACATTGAACGGTCGGATCGACCGTTAGGATTTTAAAAAGTATCATATTGAGCCGTAGTACACTAGCCATTGGTGCTATGCATAGCACCATAGCCTCACTCTATATATATATTTTGATCTACAAATATATTTTCACATTATATTAACGCGGGATCAACTATTTAAACTTTAAAAATAAAACAGTGAATCTATATCACGTTCCGTAAAATGCATAGCCTCACTCTTTATTTATTTATACAAGTAGATTTTCTAGTTAAGATGATGGGCCCAAAGCAGCATTTCTTTTAACGCCTGAAATTCTGTTAAGTTGCCGACATATGGGACCCGTGTCCTTCTTTATTTAAAGTGATGATTCTCAGTTCTCACAGTAAATATCTGTGTGGGATCCGCTGTCAGCGACCCGTCCCACGGTATGATTTTTGTAAATTGCTTACAAAATCCAAAACCAAAGAAGGTTTAGTTTGACCCCTTTTTTTAGGCATTTGCAAAAGAAAAGAGTAAGCTAAAGATTGCTTCAGTGGGGATTAGACAAAAACAACGGAGAACGCGCCACTGGCTCCGCCATTAATTATCAGTAGCCGCTATTTTCTTTGCTTTTGTTTTTCTAAACTTGTCCTTGGGACCCATCTGCTTCAAAAAATGTTTTAATTTTAGTTATCACTTGATCCATGAGAACTTGATTCAGAATTTTGGAGAAAAGCAAAAAATATCGAATTGGATTTAAATCTATTAACTAATTGGGTACTCAATAAAAACAATATTTTAACTTATATTTTTTAATGGTTTGACTTGTAATTTCTAATACTCTAACTTATAATTCTAATTACAAATTAAAATTCAACAAATTTATTTCAATTTTAATCCTAAATTTTATTTCTGAGAAGGACAAAGTCGGTTGGGACCGATAGATCTCCACTAAAACTCAAAATTCAGGAGGAACAGCTGCCCTCTGGGACCATGTGGGTCCGCCCTGCATACAACAACAGTCAACGGTCAATTAATGCTCCTTAAAACAAAAGATATGAGTCTCGTCTATTTTCAATTTGAGTAATAATTTCGTCTGAAAAAGATGTAAAGTAAATTCTGCGTAAATTTTAAAAATTAAAAATGATGAACATTGTATTGGACGACAAATAGATAAGAAATTTTAAATAATAATTAGCATTTCTCTTTCGTTAACTCCTAGAGATATGTAGTGAATATGTTTTAAGAGTTTAGTCCAATGAAAAATAATCATGTTGTTCTTTTTTTTTTAATTTACTGATTAGAAATTTAGAACTCAAATAATATCTTAATTGATTGCTCTACATAATTGACTTAAACATAAAGAAAAAATATATATATATAATCAATTTTTGTCGAAATTTTTATTAATACTACTGTAAAAAAAATCCATGGGGAATTCGAAAAATATCAGGGCCTCCAAGTCAATCTACGGCCCCATTTTTTAGGACCGTAGATTGACGTTGAGACCTCCAAAAAACCAAAAAATGCACTGTAATATACTGATATTTAGATTTTTTAGGGGTCGTAGATTGACTTGAAGGCCCTCCAAGAATAGGGCCGCAGATTGACTTGGAGACTCAGGTATTTTTCGAATTCTCCAATTTTAGTGGTGTTTTGGTTTTTTTATTTTTTTGAAATGGTATTAATAAAAATTTCGGCAGTTTTCAAGTACTTCAACATTAAAAACATCTAGTAATTTAATACGCTTATAAATTTGGATGAAATTGATAGAAATCATCTTAGAAAATGATAAATACATAACTTGAGAAAAGTTTTGATGTCTTGTTAGAACTTTGAGAGAATCATTGAGAGCACAAACAATTAAATATTTTCAACGGAGACAAAAATGCTTTTGAATAGTAGTACTTTACCTGTCCAATTTTTTAACAATTCCAATAAATAAAATAAAATAAAAGCTCGCCTTTTCTGTGCAAGGAGTATAAAATCAAATTTCTTTTCACATCTGTTAAGTCACTGAATGTTCTTACTTATTTTGTGTTATTTCTTGAAATTTCTTTGAGCTGGTCATAATTGAAGCATGAATTGTATCTTTTTAAAACTCAAAATATTCTTCATATTTCAATTATAACCGTCGAGATCTGGACTGATGAGCCCAATATAGGGGTGAAAACGGAGCGGATAGTGGTAAAACCATATTCATATTCTTTTTAAAATTCCGGATACGATACGGATTGGATATCAGCCGGATACGGATCGGAACAAATATTTATTAAAAAATATTAAAAAATACCAAAGTTCATAATATTTATCTAATTTTAACGGTGAATAACAATATTTTTTTTCATAATATATATTAAAATATACAATATATATTTACTATTCGAATACTAATAATTGAAATGTAAAATCATATCGGTATCCATATCCACACGTATATTCGGATATCAGATATCCATATCTAATTTTTCGAATACGGATCAAATATTATTCATACCGTTTTCACCCCTAGGCCCCCAATAGGTTCCATTCTCTTATTGTTAATTATTAGTTCTACATTGAACTTTCAATATTTTTTTATTTCATAACAAAACTGATAATTTTACACATCTAATTCATTCCCCGGTAACAGCGGGCGAGTTTGGTGCAAAATTCAGGAGCAGCCAATCATAATAGGATTATCCAATAAATGATGATTTATTACTTAATAAGGAACAATAAGCAGAAGTTATGGCTCTTTTCAATGGAGTTTGTTTAGGTTTTTAAGGAATAAACGGGCCGACATTTTTATTAATACCCCAAGTTAATTAAAGATTATTAAAAATACCCACGGTTCCGGAAAATTTTTAAAAATGCCCATACCGGCCATTTAATGGCCGGTACCGAATAAAATGTCCAACCGGCCATTTAATGGCCGGTACCTAATTAAACCCCAAACCGGCCATTTAATGGCCGGTACCGAATAAATCTCCCAACCGGCCATTAAATGGCCGGTACTGAATTTTTTTTTTTTTTTTTTTTTTTTAGAAAAATAGCTAAAATACTGAAATCTAACACTAAAAAATCGAATTGTTTTGTTAAATATTTGTTAGATTACTTTTTTCATAGCATATTTATACTAAAATACACTATGAATAGGACCGATTTTGTGCTAAAATATGCAAAATCTGAGATTTTTATTTTTACCCAAAACAGAAAATATATATAAAATAGAAAATATATATAAAAGATACAGAAAATATATATAAAAGATACATCAAAGACCCTAAAAACTCTGAAATTATAAAGAAATATTCAAAAGTCCATGAAGGAAGACTCGGATCGCGAATCTGAGCCCGCAAATGGGCGAAACGGATCGTAGATGGGTTTCGGATCAAGTTTTGGGCTGTGGAGTTTCTGTCAAAATTTCAGCCCGATCCGACGGACGGATCAAAAGTTACGCTCCTTTTCATGAAGCATGCACAGGCCCATATTGCATCATTTCCGATTAAAATTTTCATTTCTATTCTTCAATATACGTAGCTCAGTAAATTACCGTATTTTAGCATAATTCTACATAATTATTGTAATTTCAGCATTTTAGTAAATTTACTGTATTTTAGCATAATTATTGTAATTTACCGTATTTTAGCACAAAATCGGCTCTATTCGTAACATATTTTCTAACAAATATTTAACAAAACAATTCGATTTTTTAGATTTCAGTATTTTAGCTATCTTTCTATAAATAAATAAAAAATAAAAAAAAATTCAGTACCGGCCATTTAATGGCCGGTTGGGAGATTTATTCGGTACCGGCCATTAAATGGCCGGTTTGGGGTTTAATTAGGTACCGGCCATTAAATGGCCGGTTGGGTATTTTATTCGGTACCGGCCATTAAATGGCCGGTATGGGCATTTTTAAAAATTTTCCGGAACCGTGGGTATTTTTAATAATCTTTAATTAACTTGGGGTATTAATAAAAATGTCGGATAAACGGGCGACGGAGCGGGTAATAATATTATACCCGACAATCCGATTGTCCGGAGCAACACATGCACGGCACTCCTGCAGTTATGGCCGTTTGTTCTTTTCCTTTTTCCTTTTTTTTTTTTAAATTTATTTATTTTATAATATCTCTCGAGGAGCATTTCTATTCATTTGCAAAGAAAGCTAAAATATAAGTGTAATTTCATTTATTTTATAAGGAAGGTTAATAATATTGATGTATTCAAATTTCAATGGACAAATATACAATTTTTTAATTTGAGGAGGGTTCAAATGCCTTCATATTTTGTGTCTCCATCATACCTCCATTTTTAAAAATTTTAATAACTCAAAATTTAAAACTTAAAAAGTCAAATAAACCGTTAGATGTGATCTATGTTATTTTCTCTATGTATTTTTAAAAAATAATCATATTTCGATTTTGTTTTTATGTAAATCAATAAGTTGAAAAATCAACGTCTAGAAATTATCCACATTAGTACGTTTTTTACAAGCTCTTGATGACAATCAAAACAAAATTGAAATGCGATAATTTTTTACACGTGCATAGATAAAATAACATAGATCACATCTAACAGTTTTATTTTGACTTTTTAAGTTTTAAATTTTGATTTATTAAAGTTTTTAAAAATAGAGACATGGTGGAGGCACAAAAAATGGAACGGACTCTGCTGTTTTTCTGATCCCAACCATTTAAATTTGTTGAGATTTGTGCATGAAAAAGTTTCTTTATCGAGATACGTGAATAGAAAATTTTGAATAGTTGGAATCAGAAAAATATGATGCTGTTTTTCTCTAAGAAAAGCAGCAGAGTCAGATCCACAAAAAATGAAGGCATTTGAACCCTAATCTTTATTTATTTTATAATATCTCTCTAGAAGCATTTCTACTCATTTGCAAAGAAATTCGAATGGTAATATATAACTTTCAATTTTGAACTATGACAAGATGATTTCAAAAGTATTAAACTAAACTTCCTAATTTTCCGTACCAATTAAGCCGGATGCCTAGCCCACAAATATCATGACCCGGCAGTCAACAAAGGCAAAAAAATAATTAATCCCTCTCTCTGTGTTCAAAAAAAAAAGGAAAAGGAAGCTAACCTATCATTTCTCAAAACAACACTCCGCCTGACCTCACACACCTGATTTTTGTCTCAACTTTCAACTTCCCAAAATATATGTATTCTTCAATGTAAATGGATATAATAATATATTATATTTACTTGACAAGTTCAATGTTTATGAAAATTCAAAAAGTAAAAATTGTAGATATATTATTTGTAGTATTTTACTAATAACTGTGTACTAAATACGATGTAATTTGAGAACCGTTTGAAGGAGGTTGTCAAATCAACAACTAAAATTTAGGATAAATTTCGCTGGAGGTCACTAAATTTTGTCCTTTGTCACGAATTGGTTACTCAAGTTTGATTTGTTCCAACTAAGTCACTTAATTTTTCATATATTCCAATTAAGTCACTCTATAATTTTTCCGTCTAAAATACTAACGGAATATGCCCATTCCGTCCAAAATGCTAACGGAGTGAGAATATTCCGTTAGCATTTTGGACGGAAAAGTTATAGAATAATTTGATTGAAACAAATGAAAAGTTTAGTGACTCAATTAGAACAAATCAAACTTGAATAACTAATTTTGTAACAAAAGATAAAGTTTAGTAACCTCTGGCACCGCTGTGAAAATTGTAAATCAATGCCGTCTATTTTAGTGAACATCATTAGGACTAGCAAAATAATTTGTAGCTCGTGGTTTACTCGAGAACGGTTCGAAAAAAGTTGGTAATTAGTTTGCTCGATTCTGTCTCGTCTCGTTATTTGCAAGTTCAAACTTGATCCAGCTCGGCTAGTTCAAGTTGTAAGAAGAAGATAAAGCTATTTTTTGACTCTTTAACTCTCTTTTATTGTTCCCACTATAAAAAGATGAAGCTTGTTGCAAGAAAAATAGTTTCATTTTCGGACTCGCACAACTCATAAAACTAAATTGATGAAATCTTTTTATACTCACAGACTCACAGCTAGCATAAACGAGCTGACTCGTGACATGATTAGCTCGACTCGTCTGGCCCGAGCCGAGTTCAAACTTTGTCTAGTACAGCTCGTTTACAGCCTTACTGTTACACCATAACGTAATTTTTGTGAGAGACACCATAACTTTTTTTTTTTTTTAATTCTATAACACCTGGTTCTGAATGTTTACTGAATTTAAAAAAAAATAGAATTTCTTATAATTCAATACTGAACCAAAAATTAGTTGCCACTGGATCAGTCGAGAGTCTTTCGAAACGTCTGTAAAAAGGCTCTTATGTTAAAAGAGTAGAACTAGGGTGTGATGTGCTCACCAAACTCTTTGGTGAGCATAACTCTATAATCTATCGGATTCATTTCGAACGAGATGAATCCAAACCGTTGAAACCGATCTACTTCACGAGTGATGCACGTACATGCAAAATTTTGAATTTTTTGAATTCATTTAGTTTAAAGTCAAGTGGTCAAAATTGATGAAAAATGAATGATCCAAAATGAAGTTTTAGAAGTTATTTTAATGCATTCATTTTTCATCAATTTTTGACCGCTTGACTTTGTATTAAATAAATTCAAAACATTTAAAATTTTGCATGTACGCACATTACTCGTGAAGTACATCAGTTTCAGCAGTTTAAATTCATCTTTTTTGAAGTGAATACAATAAATTATGGAATTATTGTCACCAAATAGTTTGGTGAGCACATCACACCCTAGTTCTATTAATATCTCCTGTTCTGATTTCCCCCAAACCAAAGAAAGAAGATAACTTGATCAAACTTTACATAAAGTGGGCTCTCGCAAGGCCGAAAAAATTATATTACAAAACAAATTCAACCCCTGAATTTAAAAAAAGGTCATGTAGCGTTGCAATTTTGACAAAATAGCATTTGCCATGAGAGCCCAAGATCCAAACATTAGATGTGTTTGGGTGAATAATAGTCACTAGCTCAAATTAATACTATTCCGAACTACTATTCTTTGTTTGTTTTTTGTGAGTTAGCTCACTATTTTACTAACCCAACAAAATGTTAAGTTAGCCCTATTCTCAATTTTGAGGTTAGCTCACTATTCTCACTAATTCACCCCTCCATTCAAATGCACCCATAGTAAATACCTTCTACTCCCCTAAACAAATAGTCCAACAGTTCATTTTTGTTTGGATGAGCATGTGTTTAAGGAATCAACTGTCCCAGTGTCACTGCATCAAGTCACTTAATTAAGAAAAAGAAAACAGTTTGAACTATTCCATCAGTTCAGTGTATATTAGGAATAATTATAGCTCTTTAGTTGCTACAAAATTCTCAGACAGACAAAATACAGCAAGAATAAGTGCCCTCATCATGCCGCAAATATAGAAAACATGAAATTGAGGGGATGATTAGATGCAACATCTTGACTAGTTGCTATGGGCAACACTAGTTCTAGTTCATGCTAATTATATAACCTAAAATCATCGAATCTAAAGAAGCTTAAATCTTCTTTGTCTAGCCCTTTCTATGATTTTTCTTCATCTGACTGAGTTGGCCCAGTAATTGTATCCGCAAAATACTCCTCAACTAAAAGTAAGAAAAAAAAAGATTGAATATATGCAAATAGAGCTAGTACCAAAAAGAACTGCTAGCAGTTCTAAAAGTAAGATAATAGCCTTAATATATCATCTTCTGTTATTATATACTACCATTTTAAGAGTTTCTCAAAATATCCCCCCCCCCCCCAAAAAAAAAAAAAACACTAAAAGACATGAGTGATGTGGATGTGGATTTGGGCTTTTCAAGGTGTGCAGTATATACAGAAAACAAAAGAATATATCATTAAGAAACTTACCTATATCATCTTGTTCCGGGGAGTCAAGTAAGATGTCAGAATCTGATGGGAGGAATGGAGTTCCTGTGTAGTTCTCAAGTGCTCCTAAATCTGCCATAAAGTATGCCAATATGACAAATTGGATGAGTAAAAATAAAGGACTAAAGGAATTTCCGTTTTGTTTTCTTTTGACCGGATGGAATCAGACCTGATGCTGTGGAAAACATTCTAGATTTAAAATTAAAATACCAGTTGATGGCAGTACCAGTATGTGGCTCATGATCATGAATGACGTGTGCCAGGTTCAAACAACAGAAATTGAAAGAAAAAAGAAGTAAAGAATTACCTCCCAAGCTAGTGAGATCGGCAGTCAAATCTGAAAGGCTGAAATTCCAAAGCCCAAATGACCGACTGATAGAATCCCTTGATGAACCGACCCCACCGTCAGGTCCAAGCTGTAGGCCTCCCGGATCTGAGGCAAAAGTCGGGTCCAAGGCTGATGGGTCCATGCCCATGCCCGATATTTCCGTTGGGGTGAAGGGGAAGTGGTTGCTTGAAGCAGCTGATGAAGGGCTCACGGCCATATCTGACATAGCTGACATTGTACCAGTGGCAGGTGGGCCCGCAGGAGCAGCTGGTTCAGGTACTCCTGCTCCACTGTCTATCACCATGCTTCATTAAGCAAAAAAAAAACACTTATTTTAAAACGTCGATATCGTGGAGAAGAAAAAGTTACTTGTGCGACTCTGAATTTTCTGTTTCAACATTCATTGCTGTCCCAATTTTATCTGTTTTGAGTTTACATTTCCATCTTATATTTTTCTTTCTGTTTTGAATCTATATTAACTCTCCTTTTAATTAAGGTATACTACAAATATTTCACCCCATCAAAACCCTAAAAGAAGACCTATCAAGTCAGATAAAAAGGTAATTAAGGGAAAAGGGTGAATTTCCATTGAAAGTTTTGGGCTAAATTTAGATCTTACTCATTTCCAGAGTTCATACGGATAGGATGGTAATTTGCAGGGGCAGGGATGCCGTTGACAACATGACAGCTGGACATTCCACAGCCAGACGGATCAAGCTGGTGGGGCCCACCTGCAGGTGGTATTGGAGGCTGTTGTAGTACCGGATATCCCATTGGTAGGTTGTTAACTGTACTGCACACACCACTTTTATGCTTAATAGAAACTCCATACTAAAATTTAAACTTAACATGGTGGCTGAAACTTCTATTGTGTTACAGTACTTGTTACAGCATGATATTTTACTGTTTCTTTGCCAGTAGTGCCCAGAAATATCACATAACACCCAACATTTTGGGTTGATGCCAAAAAATAACCGGCCATCTAAATCAAAGGTTAAACAACTAAAATTGACAAATACCCTGATATTTTGTCCATGATAACTCAAAAAATTCTTGTAACAGTTCAGAAACACTCGCAATTTCTAATCAAAATTGGTCGACTTTATATTGTCAGCAAGTTTTGTGGAACACATCTTTTCCACCATGCTAATCAAACAGTTGGCTTTTATACGAAAATATCTCACTAATCATGGGTACAAGTTTCAGATATAAGAAGTGTAGGGTACTTTTGAATATGCTGTGAATTATTGAGTGTAATTCACAAAGTTTCCAGTTTAATGGAAAGGAAACGAATTTTAGATCAACTTTTGATCATTGAAGGGAAAAGGTATAGCAACTCACGTGATAGTACAGAATATTTCAGCACTTGACTTCAAACATGCATAAAGTTGAAGGGGAAAAATTGTAAAAATAAATTAATAAAAAGCATCATATAAGAAGACAAGAAATTACCAGGCATTGGATGGATCCCATTTTGCATAGGAGCTAGGGGGACCTTTGGTGGGACAGGGTACTTCATCAAATGGTACTGGTGTTCCAGTAAATGGTTAAACATTATTATTTGTTTTTTCAATTTTAGCCTTATGTAATATGCCCTGAAGAACTCTGAATTCTCCTCCTCCAGCTTTTGCCATACTGAACATAGAGAAAAACATATATTTTTTAGCTGTTTAAACTGCAGAGATTATTTACACATGTTACTGGTATAGTATCAGGAGTTCAGTGTGGGAATTGGGCGGCTTGGCAAAGGCTTCCAAACAAAAGGAAAATTTAGAAACACACACACACAAAAATTAAACCACAATGCAATTGCCTCATGAATTAAGAAATAAGAAAAATAAATGAGAAAAACTAACCTAAAGTAGTAAAACCAGGCTCTATTCGAGCGCGAGTAGAGAGAGTTCGAACCACCTCTCCTTTATTCATGTAAAGCTGGAGACAGCGTTCTATTAAATTTTGTACCTGCAACAGAATCACAGCTTGTCAGAATTTAGAAATGAACCCAAAAAAAGAAGAATTTACTACAACCAACTACCAACTAGATGGACAAACTGTAGTATTCCATATCACTATATCAGGAAAAATCACCCAACTAAATTACACTAATTGCCAAACAAAATTGAATGCAACAAAAGTGAATTTCTCCCGTACTCTTCCAAAAACCTTTAATATCAAATATAACCCTGTAAAATTTAAATATTGTGTATATTTATCAATTTAATCCAATAAAATCTTCCCTTGAACTACCTTAATACAATCATATCTAATTTTCTCACCCAATAAATAAAAGAAGGAAGACCATCTCAATTGAAATCTGAGATTTTGGAGAATTAGGCCAGAATTTTCTTTTGAGAAATGGAAAAGGAAAAGGAAAAAAAAAACAAGAAGGAGAAAAAAGAATTGAATCTTACAAGCTCAATATCTTCACGAGAGACCTTTCTATTATCACTACTGGCAACCGATAAAGAGCCTGAATCAGCTGCTGGTGCCTCAGCAGCACCTACCGGATTTGACTGGTTAGCTTGCACTTCATGCGCAACTTGACTTGTCGGAGGTGCTTCTGCTGCAACTGGAGAATCCTGTAAAAGATACGTTATAATCTACCCTTGTTGTCTAATTAATTTCTCAAAGATATAGTTTAATAATGGCGATGCCTCACCTGTGATGTCTTCATTTATTTAAGGGCAACAGAGCCAGTATGCGAAATTTTAAGCATTTAATCGTTGAAAGACAGGCTTTCAGTGGAGAGAGGAGGGAGAAAGAGAGAGGGGGAGAGGGAGAGGAGAGATTTTCTCTCTACAGTGATAGTGCCATCCTTTAAATACAACTTGCGAAGAAACCATTAAATGAATTTAATAAAGGAGGTTAAAATGGTCAAGCTGTATTTTATCAGAATGCGGCATTTTTCAACAAAGACAGTGTACTTTTTGTTTCGCTGACGTCAAACGAGACGCAGTAAACAAACTGCTTTTATTGTCAAAATACGGCTCCGCTTTTTACATTTATTTTATCTTCTTTTTGTTCAAGGAAGGTAACTGACTCGGTACAATTAGCAGCTCAGATTAATCATCAGCCGACCGATTGAAATATAGGAGTCCGTTTGGAGATTCGTGCCAAGTTAAAACTTACGGCTCAGATCTAACTGTACTCAATCAAGCATTGGACTGGATCTGAATTCATGTTCCGTTGTGTACGATCTATATGATATATGATAAGAGTTTGTATATTGGACCACATAAAAGAGTAAGAAGCAAACAAGAAAGTTTGATGGATCTTTATGGGATAATTAGTTGATATTTACTTGTCAGAAATAAAATTTTAATATTTTGAAATTAAAACCAAATTATATCACACGAGATTTTAGATTTAGATATTGAACTAGCCTTTATAAATAGTATTATTGGTTCCAGTGAAGTAAAATAAATATATTATTTTCTAGATTGATTTATCTTCTAATTAAACTAATTTTAATTATCCAAAAATATTTAAAAAAATTCACCATCTCAAAGCCAACACCAGCCACCGATTTTATATTTCCGAACAAAACTCCTATAAACATTTTAAAAAAAAACAACAAAGAACAAGCTGTTCAATGTGATCTACATATAAAATTTTTGTAAGAGATAAAAAAAATACTTTGTATAATTTTTTTTATTGGACTGAAATTTATTAATCCAATTTTTTGGAATGTTCATTGAAAATTATTTAGTATCCGATTAGCTAATGGTTTGAACTTGATTAGTTATTTAAAACCGATTCGTTAATTTTTTACCCCCTGATAGAAATCTTGAATTCGCTCCTGCGTACACACATGTATATATGTATAGTATCTCTTGTCACTTGTGATGGTCATTAAGAGATTTTTCTAAATCTCTACTCGAGCAAATAATTTTAATATCAAATATTTTCTGGCTTGTAAAACTAACATTAAGCTTATTGAAATTAATCTAATTTATCAACGATGCACCTACATATTAAATTTTATAAATTTGTTATTTATTAATTTAAAGTCAAGCTAGCAATAAGTAAAAATAAGTGTTAGAAGTTTATCTTAATTTGTCCATTTATCATCAATTTTTACATGAATTCATATAATTTAAGAAGTAGGTCAATTTGAAATGTTCAAATTCGTCGTTTAATATTAATCCGATAGGTTCCTCAAAATAAACTCAAAATACCACAATATTTAACACTCAAAATAACACAATATTTAAACTCAAAATAAACATAATATTTAACACTCAAATGTCAAAATACCGCAATATTTAACACTGAAAATACACTCAAATCTGATATTATTTATTGTTATTAAGTATAGTAGATATTGACTCATCATTGTTAGTAATTATTTGGTAATTTTCTTTTTTGAATTTGTAACAATTCAGGTTAGATTTATTTAAAGATGATTAAATTTTGTCCTTTATTATAAGTTGGTTGCTACACTTGAATTGACAATTATAATTAAGTCATTGAACTATTAATATTTTAATTAAGTCACACTATCTAAATTAAATCAATTTCAGGAAGACATGACATAAATTTGATAATGTGAATATTTTTTCTGCTGACGTAATTATTTTTCTGAAGTAGATTTTTTTTGCTGATTTGAGATTTTTTTTTTTCTTCACTGTGAATGGATAAAATCAGAAACTATAAATTGAATAATAAAAAAAGAAAAAAAAATTAAAAATCGGTGATTAACTTAATACAAATTAAAATACACCGACTAATAAGAGGCGAAGAATTTGCCCGGTGATGATCTGTAGAGAAACGCTGACGTGTCACTACGCACTTGGTGCATACCGATGGTGCACCTGGTGTAGAGTATTTATTTCCTTATTGGATCACGAGGGACCGGTGAATGGTGCATGGCTGTCTAATGTCTAGTGATTTGGGTTCTGCAAGAGACATCATCAACCAAATAGGCGAATAGCTGGTCCCGGTCCAGGCAAACTAATTGAAACACAACTTCGATCTTCTGTGGCAGTTGCCTCTCTAGCTTATTGTATAGCGATTAACGAGTCGCAACATATGTATTTTGTTTGAAAGCAATACATAGTGACAAGATTCGTGTATAATACCCGAATTATACCCGAATAATTCGTTTATTTTGTGTGCCGAACCGAACGCTGAATTATTCGGTTGACCGAACTTTGACCGAATTATGCCCGAATAATTCGCGAATTTTACAAACTTTTCCCGAATTTTACGAATTATTCGCGAATTTTTCCCGAGTTTTCCCCGAATTTTTCCCATAACTTTTTTTTGTGGTTTTTTTTTGCTTCCTTGTAGGACTGAGATCTCTGATCCGAATTATTCCAAATCATTCCCAAATTATACCCGAATTATTTCCGAATCACAAATTTTTGATCTCGCTGAACCTTTCCCGAACAATTAAGTTGTCACTATGAGCAATATAGCATGTATCATGTGCACACAAAAAGCTACATTTAAAGTCAAAATCAATATATTATAATTTATCCAATTTTGTTTAAATTACGTCTTTATCTTATTTATTTCTTTAATTGGATAATTCGCTCTGTAAAACTTGATATCCAAATTAAACTTAATAATTGAATAATCAGAAGACACATCAAATCAATTTTTGATTCTCAGTGACATTTTTACACAGTACAAAAATAATTAATACCATTTAACATAAAATTATCAGTATTGACTTTTGTTACGTATCATAAAATTAAAAATCATTTTAATTATTTCTCGTTGATATATCTTTCAATATAAATATTACTAGATGATATAAATGATATAAGAAATGGCTATGTCAACCAAACAAGTAAAAAAAACATGTCACCCCTCCACCAAAAAGTAAAATTAAACGTGCAATTGTGTAAAAAATATTAATTAAAAACTAAATATTTGTAAGAATATTTGTAAGAATGCTAGTTTTTTTTTATATCAGCCATGAATGAATTAAAAACTATAATTAATTAACTTACTTTTTATCAAATGAACCTTGTTTTTATCATTCTAAAATATCAAATGACGACTTTGATCCTCATTTTTTATCCAAAAAAAGATTAACTTCATTGAGTAGTACTAGGATGTGATGTGCTCACCAAACTCTTTGGTGAGCATAATTTCATAATCTATTGTATTTACTTCAAACGAGATGAATCCAAACCATTGAAACCAATGTACTTCACGAGTGATGTGCGTACATGCAAATTTTGAATGTTTCGAATTTATTTAGTATAAAGTCAAGCGGTCAAAATTAATGAAAAATGAACGCATTAAAATAACTTCTAAAACTTCATTTTGGATCATTCATTTTTCATCAATTTTGACCACTTGACTTTAGACTAAATGAATTCAAAAAATTCAAAATTTTGCATGTACGCGCATCACTCGTGAAGTACATCGGTTTTAACGACTTGGATTCATCTTGTTTGAAGTGAATCCATTTGATTATGGAGTTATGCTCACCAAAGAGTTTGGTGAGCACATCACACCCTAGTTCTACTCTAACTTCCTTTTAATAATAAAATAAGATATAAGTTGTCATCTTTGAAAGAATTTTTTTTAAAAACCATAATTAGGAAAATGATTGTTAGGGAACCAACATGATTACTCAGTTTTTTACAAAAATCATAAGAACCGAGATTGGAATTCGGTTCCAAGTTTTTTTTTTCCTGGAACCGAATTCCAATTTCGGTTCCAACCCCAATTTCACAATGTTTCTGAAAATTTGGTGTGGCATTCTGTGTGCAGAGCAAAACCCGAGATCCCTATTCGGTTTTTTGTTTTTTTTCATTTGGAACCGAAATTGAATTTCGGGTTTTTTTTTTTTTTTTGATGGAACCGAATGGTACATTCGGGTTAGGCTAGTTTTTTAATTTTTTTTAATGAAACCGAATCTAGGATTTTCTGTGGATCTCGGTTCCCATACCAAACCCCCGTAGCGTAGGTAAGGCAATTGAATCTGCAATCTGTCTACTGGAGAATAGGCCTCTCGCAAATTGCTGTGAAGATAGCAACAGTGCGCCCTTCTTCTTTTATTGCTTACTTTTTTCTTTTTTGGTTGGGTGTCTGCCCAATAGCAGAAGAAGGACTTATCAAAATATAAGGTAAAATCAAGGGCTAGTTGTCTCAAGCAAATCTCTTGATTCACTTCACATGAATGTGAAACCGTTGCAACCGATCCTGCATACCAATCAAGGATTTTTAATGAAACCGAATGGTACACTCGGTTCTAAGGTGGAAAAAAAAAAACCGAATTCTAAATTCGGTTCCAATGTGCAAAAAAAAAAAACCGAGTGCTGATTTCGGTTCCAAGTGCAAAAAATTAAAAACCGAGACGGGATTTCGGTTCCAGACCTATTTTGGATTTTCTGTGGCAGATCTTACGAAAAATTGTGAAAACGAAGTTAAAACCGAAATTGGAATTCGGTTCCAGGAAAAAAAAACTTGGAACCGAATTCCAATCTCGGTTCTTATGGTTTTTGTAAAAAACTGAGTAATCATGTTGGTTCCCTAACAATTATTTTTCTAATTATGGTTTTTAAAAAAAATTCTCTTTGAAAGGGAATAAATAATAATATTTCCTCCTTAATTCTTCACCAACCATAACTGTACGGTCTGTACCATTAGAATTGATTAATTAAATATAATTACATTTTTAATTATTTTTTTCTTGATAATTATTAATTTGTAAAAAAAAAAAACACTATGAGCACTTTTATCACTATTTGAGACGAATATTTTTGCAAAGGACATAGGTATGCTTTCATTGTCTACAATAACACAATCATTTGAAGTAAGCATGAAGATATTAAAAACATGATGCAACCGACAAGACTTCATTTATCACTGTTTGACTAGTCAATATCTATTTTATTTTATTTTTTTTAATTTTTAGACTTGTTTTTTTTTTCCAAAAAAAGTGCTAGAAAAAAGGTGAAATGGTTATTTTGAGTTATGAATAATAATATGCAGTCATTTCAAATGAAATAAAATCAGTGATCAAAATTGTTCAACTTAATATGATAAAAACGTCAAGATGTTATAGTATATCATATTTTATATACCATAATAAATAATTAAATACTATTGAATGTTGAAAATAGAGGTGTTTTGTATTTTCACAATGAATCCACACTAAAACTATTTCCAAATTCATCTTTATAGATATTTGACACAACTAATATGTCTAACAATTAAATTGTTTATTTCAAGAGAGTGAAGATGATGCAATAGAAAATGTACTAGAGTTTCTTATTTAGAAACTATGCAGGAAAGTTTCTTATTAAAAAATCGTTAATAAACTCCACACTGGCGAAATTATTGGCTAAAGTTTCTTTCTCTTGCAGGAAAGTTTCTTTATTCGCTGATGCGGCCTTAATACAAATTCTAATTTCAATTTTGGAGATGTGGAGGATTATAAATTAAGAGATAATTAATTTCTATTTAGTAGTTAACAGTTATATAGAAATCAATTAGAGTTGCTGAGATGGAGATGCTCTAATATTTTACTTGAATTACTTAATATGGTTACAACAAGAAAGAGAACGTATGTAAACAGAGGCGGAGCTAGACTTAAGGTATGAGGGTGAACACTACATTGGAGAGTCAGACATAAAATTTTAATAATATGTATAATGTCAATTTTACAGTATTTGTGATATTTTAACCTAAAGTACCTAAAAATCAAGTATAAATACAAAAAATTGAAAATAAATAAAGGTTGATTGGATGAATCCACCATGTATGTAAACAGTGGCAGAGTCACATAAAGTCAAGTGGTGGTACTTGCCGACTCTTGGCTAAATTTTTTTTTTCAAAAATATACCTTTATTTTTGTACTTTTGTTAGAAAAAATTAAAAAAAATATTAAAAAAATTTCGAAAATGATGTCTCACTCTAAAATTTTGCTGCACCCTACTGATTAATCTGGCTCTACCTCTGTATGTAAATGAATCTTTACAAAAAGGCACGGTTAGCTGTGAAGCACACCAACCTCGGATTAGTGTGTGTCCCAATCACGCCTTAAAAAATTCTACTTGCGTAACATAATAACATGTTACCAAATCGAATAAATTAACCTGATTTAACAAGATATTTCCTGGTAAACCCAGGAACCAAGATCCAGGGTCTACTGGTACGAGAATTGTTTGAGGTCCCCATCAAGAACCAATCAATCAAATCACAAAAAACAGGATAGCAAGCTGGCAACTTAGCCTCCGAAATTTTTATTAATAGAAAAATTAATAAAAAAATATCGGTAATGAGGAAGCATTTTGTAAAATTTGATTTGTAGGAAAAACATAATAGTCCATAACGTCCGGGGGACGTTATAGACCATGACGGCCAGCTTAACGAAATTAAGTTACCGCTAATTAATCGAAATAAAATCTGGAGCCGGCCGTTGTTATCTATAACGTCCAGCTACAGTGTTTTTTTTTTCAAAAAAATCACAAACGAAACAGCAAAGCAAAAAAAAAAAAAAAACATTAAAGCTGGACGTTACGACATTATAGACCGTAACGTCCAGTTACAGTGTTTTTTGTTAATTAGAGATCATTAGCGATCAGATTAACTAGACATTATGATTTATAACGTCCAGCTACAGTACCCTGGATGTTACAAACCATAACGTTTTTCCTATTTTTCAAAATCTAGCGAAACTGTTCCTTATTGTTAATATTTTTGTTTTGTTTTTTCTATTAATAAAAATTTCAGAACTTAGCCTTGTTGACATGAATCTTGATGCAATCTAAATCCTTGATGAATATTCAATCAGTGCTATAATTAATTTTTCCCTTTTATCTTGTTAATCGGGAGTCATTACAGGTCCATTAATTTTAACTAATTTCATTTTCCTATTTTAAAACAATGAAAATATAATTACAGTTTCTAACTAACTGTAGCCTGTAGGATAAAAAAAGAAATTTGAAAAATGGTCCAGCATGTTATGGACGAAATTAAGCATCCATTTTTAGTAGACGAATATCAATAATGCTTCCATTTAATTCTTTGGACCACCTTAACTGTACACTGTACAGTATACAATAATAGATACATGCACAACTCAAGAATAATAAAAAGAAAAAACTATAGATCTATGCTTGCATGATTGGTTCATTTTGTTTGTTTTTGCATTTTTCTAATCCTATACTAGGTTTGTGTACAGGTTAATTTAAGGATAAATTTCATGTATATTTTTTTTTAAATCTCCAATTTTTTAATTTTTTTATTTTATAATTCCGGATATATCTCCTTTTTATTTTATAATCTATTGAACTTAGCCAGATATATATTGACTGTATTGCTCTTGCTTTTGAATTACATGGTCTGAATTTGAAGATTTCATGTTTAAAATTTAGATTTTTGTATGAAAATTCAAAAAAAAAAAATCTTCATCTTTTGAGTAAGAAACAAATTAGCAACAAATGTAAGGACATCCACAGATGTGTGTTCCCTATCATGAGTCATGACTCATGAAGGATTAGTGTGATGCCTCAATTTCAACAAATAACACAAAATTCCATCCCTTGAGAATGATTGTGGCTAAGGTTAATTTGTTTTCTATTGAGATAGAGAACTAAGACAGAATCTTTTATTTTCTAGAAATATGTAAATATTTTGTTGATAAAGAGAAAGATGAAAATTTCTTTTGATGCTATAGTAAAAACCGAATTATTGATTCGGTTTCTTAGAGTTAGTATGCATATCAAAATCTCTAGCCATAAAAAATAACTATTTGCATACAAACTATAAGAAACTGAATCAATAATTCGGTTTCTCAAAAAATGCTTTAAAGTAATTCAGTGATTCAGTTTATTCTATGACATTGAAAAAAATATCCAATTTTTCTGATTCTTTATAAATATTTAATATAGTTCTAAAAATAAAACATGGTGGATCTAAGAACAAAAATAATAAGGTGCTGATGTTTAGACTAACAAAAATTATTGCCCTGTTGCTTTCTTCCTCTGTGTTCTTGTTCTTTATTATTAAATGATTATTTATTTAATCATTCCTACATCTTTTTCTAAAATTTGGGTGAATTTGTTAATCTTTTTTTAAGCTGGTGTTTAGTCTGGTGGTGTTTGGTGGTGTTAGTTAAGTCATAACTTAAATTATCTTGTTTGGTTAGAATTTGTGGTTTAAGTTATCACCGATCAATTAAAGTTATTCATATTACAATTTCTATATTTTTATTTAGTAATTTATGATAAAATTAATTTATTCAACATTTTATGTAGATTTTTAATTAGTAATTTTCAAGGTTCTAAATAGCGTTTATAGCGTCGTAGCGGGACAGCTAAAAAAAAAAGCTAAAGCGAATAGCGTCGCTATAGCGGAAGCTATTTCAAAAAACGTTTTTTTTTTTTAACATTTCGTATATTCAATATTTGTACTAAATATCAACATTATCTAAAGTCTCATAGAACAATAAATAACACCAAAGTAATTAAGAAATTATAATATTCATATTGAACCCGTACAAAGTCCAAATTACGGTTCAAAATATCCATAGTAATATCATAAACTATCGATTTTTCCTATTAAAAATATCTTAAGCATCATAATTCATGACATAATCTATTTTTTTTTCTATTCAAATTTTAATTTCGGTTTGGACTTTTTTTCTATTCAAATTTCAATTTATATTTCCAATTTCAAATTGATTTATCTGTAGCAAGTAGCAACAAATTCAATTTCGGTTTGAGATTTTTTTTACCTTTATTTAAAACCCATATAAATTGCTTAAAAAAAACCCATATTGTATAGCGCAAATAGCGGACCGCTATAGCGCTGTAGCGGCCGCTATAGCGCTGTAGCGGCCGCTATAGCGGCCGTAGCGCAAATAGCGCATTTTGATGTCATAGCGTAGCGTTTGGGGTCCAAAAACGCTATAGCGCGCTATTTAGAACGCTGGTAATTTTTGACAAAATTGATTTATACAATATTTTATCATTTCATTTAGTTAATAGTTTATTTCTTTTAAAATTTATTGTAATTCGAGAATCATATAATTAATAAGTTTGATAGACGATATCTAGATATTGAATTATATTATACTTGATATTTGTAAGCTTAAGCCGTATGCGTGGACTAAACGTTAAACCACCTAGATAGGTGGCTTAACTTTTTACGTTTTAGGACGGCCTAAAGATAGGCTTATGCCATCTTAGTCCGGCTCAATTAAATCATATTTGGTGGCTTAACGAAGATATAAACCCTTTATTCCATGGTTTAAGTCTCAATCAAACATAACCTAATGGCCTAGACTTAGTGTTTGATGATCTTCCCAACCAATATCACTAATAAAAATAGTGGCGGAATTGATTCTTCATCCAAAAATGTCCCCTTGACAATCTTCTCAACAAATGAAATAAAAAATAAAAAAATGTGCTAATTTATAATCAAACTTAGTGTGCAAGGAGGGTAGAATAAAGGTATAATTATTTCATACGTATTATCATGTAGTAATATTCAAATTGCATCAGAAATTATCAACATACATATGATTGTACATAATTTTAATAATTTTAAAAAAGTTTTAATGTATAATTGACAAAGGTTTAAATAGCGTTTATCGCGTCATAGCGGAACGGTTGAAAAAACAGCATTATGCCCATATAGCGCCGCTATAGCGCGAAATAGCGGCAATAGCGTCATAACTTTTATGGTCCAAAAATGCTATAGCGACACTATTTAGAACCTTGATAATTGATGATATATTGGATCTGATAATCTAAGCAAAATTATGATTTTTAGAATATTTTGGACTAATGTTATAGGATCATACACGCCATGTTTATGTGTACTAATTTTATTTGTGTGTGATAGCCTCTTTATTTGCCTCATCATTTCAATTAGCACCTAAATGGAAAAGTTTCTAGAAGGCGGCACACAGAATCATGATTCATGGGGGAATTAATTTCTAGAATAGCCAATTGGCCAATTGGCCAACCAGACAATCATTCTAAAGTGTCATCCCAATATTTCATAGGAACAATCACTGCTAACAAGGATGTCTTGTCAATATCATTGCATATGTTTTTTCTTTTTATTAAAAAAAATAAAAGTAGGAGCTTAGTTCCTCAAAAATATTATGTTTTCCAACTAATCGGTTTCGATGACAAATGAATCATTTTTATACTTGTGACACTTAGATATATGAGAATGGCTAATATCAAAACGTTTGTTCCTGGTCTCAGGAACAAATGGTTCCGTTCTCTAATTTCCGAAGTTCAAACAACAAATCTAAACCGTTAGATGTTCAATCTATATTAAAACGTGCTTGGAGACCAAATTTTACATTTTTTGGAATTTTTTTACTATTTATTAAGCTAGTTTGAAAACCGCTGTTTTTCAATGCTGCAGAAATTTCATAAAAACAGCGGTTTTCAAACTAGCTTAATAAATAGTAAAAAAATTCCAAAAAATGTAAAATTTGTCTTCAAGCACATTTTAATATAGATTGAACATCTAACGGTTTGGATTTGTTGTTTGAACTTTAGAAATTAGAGAACGGAACCGTTTGTTCCTGAGCCCAAGAACAAATGTTTTGATATTAGCCATTCTCTAGATATATATGTTTTTGTGTGTATCATACTAATAAAAATAAACTATTAGCTCTCAAAACCGACAAATTAGAAGATTAAATATCTCTCTTAACCATATTATACATATATATAGAGTTGGGCTATGGTGAGTTGTGAAGTAAGATTCTTATTTTACTTCACGTTTATATCTCTGTTTTTAAAGTCCAAACAACTGATCTGAACCGGTCAACATTATCTCCCTATTGAAATGTGTTTTAAGATCAAATTTTACATTTTTTTATAATTTTTACTAATTTTTTAGATGGGTAAAAAATCACTATTTTGGGATGGATTATGGACCATAAAAAAACAGTGATTTAAAAAAATTCTAAATAAATAGTGATAAATTTAAAAAAAATGTAAAATTTGGTCTCCTAGCACATATCAATATGTAGACCATGTTAAGCAGTTCGGATTGACCATGTTAAGCAGTTCGCACTTAGCAGCAGTGACATCCCCCTTTCCCTCCACTGTGCGCCCATCTCTCTCTCTCTCTCTCTCTCTCTCTCTCTCTCTCTCTCTCTCTGTATATATATATATATATATATATTGAGGAGGGATCCGATTACACCACTTTTGAGTTACCACAAAGTCACCTTCCTCATTTTCTACATTTTCAAAGTCCAAATCGTCGATCAAAACCGTTCAACATTATTATCTAAATAAAATGTGCTTGCAGATCAAATTTTATATTTTTTTAATTTTTTTACTATTTATTAAGTATTTTACAAAAAATAGTCAAATTCAGACCATTGAATTTTGTACCGATCTTAATAAATAGTAAACAAATTCACAAAAATGTCAAATTTGATCTGCAAGCACATTTTATTTAAATAATCTTGTTGAACGGTTTGGATCGATGATTTGGACTTTGAAAATGTAGAAAATGAGGAGGATAACTTTGTGGTAATTCAAAAGTGATGTAATCGGATCCCTCCTCATATATATTTAATATTGATCAAAATTGGTACTTTATAAATTTAAAATAAGTTATAATACAAAAGTCAATAAATTGAGTAAATTTGTGAGATTTTAAAATTCAGAAGATATTCATGAAATTTTCCGAAGATTAATGAAGTGTACCAATCTATGTTGTCCCAAATTTGTATTTCTTTTTGCATTGGTATTCGGGTAACAATTAATTTGTTCTCCGATGATAAAATAAAATTGCACCGAACAGACGCTGAAACTCCTGTTTTGGCAGGAGAAGATCCGATCCATTGTCATTGTCTAAGGTATCTATTATGTCACCACCACATGGCCGATTGACACATGACCCCACATCCAATCATGGCCGTACATTAAGATTGTATGATTGAAAAACTTTTGTGATTCCATTACACTTTAAAAATATAAAATTTATATATTACTGAAAATTATATTAATTTTTTCATGGGTTATAAAAATTGTTTATGTATTTGAATTTTTTTAATAAACCATAATTAAAAAAAAAATTTACGAAACCAACATAATTTTTTTTGTTTTTTCACAAAAACCATAAGAACCGAAATATCATTTCGGTCCAGTCCTCTTTTTGGATTTTCTCTGATATTGGTTTCACAAGTTTTCATATGAGCCGCCACAAAAAATCCAAAAAAGGGACCGGAATAAAAAAAAAACAACGGACCGAAATGGCATTTCGGTTCTTATGGTTTTTGTAAAAAAAAAATAATCATGCTGGTTTCGTAAAAATATTTTTTTTTTAATTATGGTTTATAAAAAAAATTCTATGTATTTTTTATAGTTTATAGGTTCAATCAAAAAATATTTAAAAGATTATAGACATTTTCATGAAACTTTATAAATTGAATTTGTTTTCGTAAAGATAAGACTCATTTAACACTTGAAACTTGAGCACCATATAAAAATTTCAAAATATTATAATCACTTTTGCCCACTACAATAATTTACATTAGTTCAATTGAAAAATTAATAATTTAATTACTTAAAAACAGTATGACAAAATATGAGAATTTTGAGAGAATTCAAACCTCACATAATGTGGATGTAAAGAATTCATACGTCGCTTTTATATGGCTTCTGTTGCAATGGACCCTGCAATTTTTTTAAATATTAATCATCTTATTATAGTCTATTTATAATAATTGTACACCTGGTATTATTATTTTTTTGTTAAGAATTACAAAAAAATATATATTAGTAATTAAATTTCGACATCGATTAAACCAGAGTATTGATACGTCCTATCTCGGAAGCTTCCGGGTTATGGCAGGCCAAGATGAGAATGAGTTTGACACTCGGGATGGTTTTGGAGATATTCGGACTCTGATCTATGCGATATCTCTCTTAGCCAAAGTTTCGACCCTTGTTCAATGGGTCTTCTTGCCTTATATAGGTTGTCCCATAACCGCTATCCCGAGCGATTATGGGAGACTGGGCGGTTATGTTAACCATAACAGTGGTTATCCCGCATGAAGGCGGTGCAAGCCGGTTTCGGGCCAGGCCTGTATTCGTGAGGCTTTGAGGCCTTTTATTGGGCTTTCTTTTGATCCTGGGCCTTTTCGTGTTGATCTCGGGCTGGCCTCTCAAGGAGGTTCGAATTCCGGTCTTTCATGGCCATGAAGCGGATTTTAAGGATTTTGGGAACATGGCCCTATCAAGTATATATATAGAAAACTTGTACTTTTAGGACAAGTTTTTAATTTTAGCAAGAAAATATTCACTTGTAAATAATTATTACAACAATTAGGTTTGTCTTCTTTGTCTAATTTTAGAAAACCTTGATAAGATCGTATAACCATCCAATCAAATCAATACAACCATCTCATAAATATTTTGTTCACTTGAGCAATTTTCTAATTTAAACTTATTATGTCCTTCATTTTTAAAAGTACATATAATTGATGTATAAAGGGTGAGCTTTGAATAAAAATGGCGAACTCACAGGTCCTATGGTCCCACAATTAGCAAAATTAGGTTTTTAATTAGTCGGTTTAATTTCAACTATATTATTATCTAGGTTTTTATGATGAATTTGAAATCATAATTTGATAAAATATATTGATCTAATGATTATCCTTTGATGAAATTTAATAAGGTGCCCACTTGCTAACATAGTATTTTAAGATAATTTCATCTTATTATTCAACATTATATTATCTATTTATTCTATTACTACCAAACTTAATTATTCCTTCTCTTTGACTTGTCAAATGTAAAGTCTAGAAATAAAAACCAGGAGCGGAGGGATTTAAAGGAAATAGAGGTCAATTGACCCTCGTATTTTTTAGAAAAATTTGTATTTAATTATAATTTTTTTTTATATAATTTAGAGTAAAATGGCTTGATATTATAAAATTGACATTCATTCTCCATATAAAATTTTTATATGATTGACCCCATATATTTTTTTACCTTCATAGTTCGAAAGTTTTGACTCTGCCCTGATAAGCACTGTTTAACATAATCATGAGATAGAAACATATGATAACTACCAACAAATAGTAATACATCATAAAAAAAAAGTGAGGTTAGTGAAGTGGCACAAGCTCGTTGTTCGAAATTTTCAAAAATAGCATTTAAATTTTTTTTTTTGAAAACTTGGTAGCGGCTACCAAGAAGCATTTAAAAAAATATTGAAGTGCACTGAGCCCTTTAATCGCAAAAAATAGTAATCCATTATATATACAATGATGAAGGGCTAACATTTCATGTGCAAATAACAAAGAATAGTATCTAAAAATAGTAATTCACAATGAAGAGCTAACATTTCATATTTGGAGAGTTAATTATAACTATATAAAAGAGTTAATTTGAACGGATTTTATTTTAAAATAAGTAACGATTATAAACACTACTAGAATTTCCGTATTTAGCAAGGGTAGAAAACGCATTTCCAAGCAAGGGTAGAAATAAAATGGGCTTTTTCTGACATCGTAACCCATTTCCAAAGGTAGGCCCATGGAAAAAGTAGCGCATGAAAATTTGGCATGACCCGCGACCGGCCAAACAGACCAAATATTATATTTTATTGAAGGTGCATGGAAATACTTAACCACTAAGTCTGAAGAAGTTGGACATACTATTTCCATGAGCTGGCCCTTGGAAATATTTTGTTTATTTTGTTTATATTATTTTATAAGTGAAGGTTCATAAAAATACTGAAACAAATGCGCATAGAAATGTTTTATTGATACAATACATATTATTTTATAGTTGAACATATTATTTTTATGGACTTGCCCTAGAGACGTTAACCTACATTAATAATATAAATTCAAAAAAGATAAAGTAGTAAGCTAACTTATTTTTAAGTGCCATATTCTTAACAGTTTTGGCATCCATACAAACTTTTTAGTACATGCAACGAGTATTTGAGTAACTTTCTAATTAACACCATACAACTTGTACCGCATTTTGAGGAAAAAAAAATACAAAAAGAAAAAAGTTGTTATTTGAAGTGTACCAAGAAATAACAAGCTGAATTGATAAAAAAAACATGGAACTTTTTTTTATTTTGAGTGAGCAAAGAAGTATGGAACTTGAATGAGTAGCTGCCGTTATAGAGAAAATTGCCCGTTTAAAATTACATTAAAGTTCAAGTTATCTAAAACTGGATATGTCCTGTCCGTTACAGTGTAGCCGTCTATGTATCTCGTCCTAAAATGGTGTCTACTTTTATGATACACTGGAGAGGGAACTTTTTAATGGTCCCCGCTAGTTTAAGTTGTTGGGTCCATTGTAGACTTGGGAGTATTGTATTAATTTAATGGACCACTGGCGCAAGTGTGGCTCAAATCCCAACAGTTGACATCTTGTTCTCTCCAGTTGGATCAAAACAGGCAGTGGAATTTGGGGACCACTGTAATTATCGTCTGACAACAGATCGCTGCCCGCGTTCCAAGAAAATTGCTGCATTTATCCAGTTCTAAATAAGACTGGAGAGAATTATCCATTTAATGATTTAAAGACCGCCAGCTCCGTTTCTGCCGACATTTTTAAAAATACCCCAAGTTAATTACAGATTAATAAATATGCCCACGGTTCCCGAAAATTTTTAAAAATGCCCAAACCGGCCATTTAATGGCCGGTACCGAATAAATCTCCCAACCGGCCATTAAATGGCCGGTACTGTACTGAATTTTTTTTTTTTTTTTTTTAGCTAAAATACTGAAATCTAACACTAAAAAATCGAATTGTTTTGTTAAATATTTGTTAGATTACTTTTTTCATAGCATATTTATACTAAAATACACTATGAATAGGACCGATTTTGTGCTAAAATATGCAAAATCCGAGATTTTTATTTTTACCCAAAACAGAAAATATATATAAAAGATACAGAAAATATATATAAAAGATACAGAAAATATATATAAAAGATACATCAAAGACCCTAAAAACTTTAAAATTATAAAGAAAGGTCCAAAAGTCCATGAAGGAAGACTCGGATCGCGAATCTGAGCCCGCAAAAAGGGCGAAACTAATCATAGATGGTTTCGGATCCGGTTTTGGGCTGTGGAGTTCCTGTCAAAATTTCAGCCCGATCCGACGGACGGATCAAAAGTTACGCTCCTTTTCATGAAGCATGCACAGGCCCATATTGCATCATTTCCGATTAAGATTTTCATTTCTATTCTTCAATCTACGTAGCTCAGTAAATTACCGTATTTTAGCATAATTCTACATAATTATTGTAATTTCAGCATTTTAGTAAATTTACTGTATTTTAGCATAATTATTGTAATTTACCGTATTTTAGCACAAAATCGGCTCTATTCGTAACGTATTTTCTAACAAATATTTAACAAAACAATTCGATTTTTTAGATTTCAGTATTTTAGCTATATTTCTAAAAAAAAAAAAAAAAAAAAAATTCAGTACCGGCCATTTAATGGCCGGTTGGGAGATTTATTCGGTACCGGCCATTAAATGGCCGGTTTGGGCATTTTTAAAAATTTTCGGGAACCGTGGGCATATTTATTAATCTGTAATTAACTTGGGGTATTTTTAAAAATGTCGGCCGTTTCTGGCACGCGCACTGAGAGAGTATAGATTTGAACAAAACAGTTTTGGCATCATGCAGGACACCCACAACAAAGTTATAACAACGTTATATGTGATACTTGCGCTGTATGTAGTCAAAACTCTTCTGTTAAAAAAATTATCCCCGTAGAACTTAAATTTAGAAAAGAAAAATTCTTGATGTCCCTATTTCTAAAAAAGAAAAAACATTTTTTTCTTGATGCAACAATTTCTTTGGTTGCCGAAGAGTACATATAATTGTTGTGATTATTCTTGAAATTGTTATCTTCATTTTTATATTAAGCATATAGATGTTCTGATTCATCAATAAAACATGAAAATTTCAGATTGAATATTAACCCTTCAATTAAATAGTTTGTCTTTTTTTTATTATATGTATTTTTTTAATATTTTTTTACGTGTAGAAGTCTAAATTGATTTAGATACGTACTCGCCACACATATCTACCGCAAATAGATATCCCAATTTCTCCATTTTCTTGAAAACTTTTTTAAACCCCCTTATTTTATTGTCATATATTCGATTTAATTGGTATTTCAGTCCATTTTTAAAATATTATTTAAGGACACATGTCCACGGTAAAATGTTATTTAAGATGTTATTCGATGTGTTGCGCTAATATTTACTAATGTCTTAACTTTCAAAGGAACTCGAAACTAAAAAAAAATATTCTTATCTAAGCATCGAAGTATTTATAATGAAAGAGATTTTTTTAAGAAAAGAATACAAACATAATTTTTCTCAAAGGAAAAATGAAATAAACAAGTAACATTAGTAATATGATAAGCAACAAAATACAATATTTATTAAAGGCCTACGAATTAATAAAAAAAAAATTTCCACTTCAAAATCTTATTTATAAATTCTTATATATATATATGGGCTAACTTGCTTTGAAAATTAAAGAGGGTATTTTATTTTCCATTCATATCTTCATTTTTAAAGTTTAAACAGTTGATTTGAACCTTCTAACATAATCTTCATATTAAAATATGGTTGGAGACCAAATTTTACATTTTTAGAAATTTTTTACTATTTATTTAGAATTTTTGAAAATCAGTGTTTTTATGAACTTTTAATTATTTTTTTATTTAATGAAAGCTGTGATTTTCGTGAACAACAATTGAGAAATTTTAAGATTTCTATTTCAGTATTTGAACAACAAAATGTCAAATTAGAGAACTATCATTTCATGATACAATGATCATGATTGAATAAGATGTTGCTGGGCTTGACCCATCTCAAATTAACATGTGAAAAATATCCTCTGATCAGCATTATTTCTCTCTTCATCACCTGATCTTAAAAAAAGAGAGATAATTTACACTGTAATATACTGATAATTAGATTTTTAGAGAAGTGATTTGGAGACTCTGGTATTTTTTGAATTCTCTAATTTAAGTGGTGTTTTTTTTTTTTTTTTTTTGAAATGGTATTAATAAAAATTTCAGGACGTAAAGGCATCCATCTCAAAGTTTATCTACCTAAATATTTTCAGTTATTATAATAGCTCACTAAATGTTAGCTATAGTTAATAAAATAATAAGTAAAATTAGCCAACGAATTTGTTAATAATATCCAATGATTTTAAAATCATCATAACAGAAAGAAAATATGTAGCCGATGATTTTAAAATTTTAATTAGGTATATTGAAACCTAATTGCTTTTTTTTTTTTAAGTTTTCGTATGGTCCAGCCTCTTTCGTTTGGTACCGCACTGGATTTGAACTCAGAACAACTATCAAATGTTTATTTGTAGACTAGTAGTTAGAATTTCACTACACTTATTTATAGTTCAGATCAAGTGCGGTACCCTACCGTGTAGAATGAGATAAGCATCATCTTTTAATTAACCTGACATAAATTACAAAGCTGACTCCTATAATTGAAATAGACACCAAAATTATTTTGAGTCGGCTAAGAATTCATTCTACCGAGTGCCAATACTAAGAAGATACCGTGATTTTTATTTTTATCCAAAAACAAAATTATTTTAATATAAATGACCAAGTTTCTGGAAAAAATTTATTTCTGCCCAAGCCGTATATATTATTTACAGTTTGAATTCTTAATTCAAACCGTAAATATTCTGTGCGGTTTAATTTTTTTTTTTTTAGAGAAAAATAGCTAAGATGTTGAAATGAAATATAACACAAAAAAATCGAATTGTTTTTTTAAATATTTGTTAGAAAATACGCTACGAATAGGGCCGATTTTGTGCTAAAATACGGTAAATTACAATAATTATGCTAAAATACGGTAAATTTACTAAAATGCTGAAATTACAATAATTATGTAGAATTATGCTAAAATACGGTAAATTACGCTAAATTACGTATGAATAGGGCCGATTTTGTGCCATCTTTCATAAATCATAAAAAATAGTAAAAAAATAATAAAAATAATAAAAATTGGTATTCTACAAGTTCATTATATAACTAATTTACTGAGCTACGTAGATTGGAGAATAGAAATGAAAATCTTAATCGGAAACTTCAACTGAAGTTTTGAGGCTTTTCCCTTTGTTTTTTGGCAATTCTGAATTTGAGAATCTAGCAAAGCAATTTGGACGCATGCGCATTTTCACAAGCTTTCCGAAAAGTGGTCATTTGTTGAAATCGGACACTCGAGTGCCGTTTTATGACCGTTTGAAATTTCGTCGTCGTTTTTCGCTTTCTCAGTGAATATATCATCCCTATTCATACGTAATTTTGCGTAATTTAGTGTATTATAGCATAATTCTACATAATTATTGTAATTTCAAGTAATTTAGTGTAATTCAGCATAAATCAAGTAATTTAGCGTGTTTTAGTATAAATATGCTAATTATATATAAAAAAATGTAATCTAGCAAATATTTAAAAATAAATTCAATTTTTTAGTGTTATATTTCAGCATTTTAGCTATTTGTCTCTTAAAAAAAAGTTAACATAATTTAAAGTAATCTAGTGTCAATCAGCATAAATTAACATAATTTCAAGTAATTTAGCGTATTTTAGTATAAATATGCTATCAAAAAAAGTAATCTAACAAATATTATTTACGGTTTGAATTCTTAATTCAAACCGTACAGTGATAGGCACATGCACTCCGATAGAAATATGACGTGAGAGTTTAACTATTGCTGGATTATCCTCTCTTTTATTGTCTCTTGTCATCATCATAGTGACACAACTCGCGATAAATTCGCGAATAATTCATGTTTTATTCATTTTTTTTATGTTTCCGAACCGAACACCGAATAAAACACAAAAAAGTATAATACGTTTTATTTGCGAATAAATGCGAATTCACGAATTATTCGCGAAAAAAAAGCAATTTTTTTTTGGGGGGTCGGGGTTTGGGTTTTTTTGTTTGCTTTTTTGTGGTACGAAATCATTCGCGAATTATTTCTAAATCATGAATTTTTGACCCTGCCGAACTGAATCCGAACTATTCGTTTGTCACTACTGTCACCATCACATCACAAGTAATAATAATAATAATAATGCAATTCTAATTTACAATATGAAGGTCGCAATCTAATCTTCGTCGGTAGTAAATTAAAAACAAAAGACATCCGAAAAGGTGTCATTTAGGAAAATGATTGCTTTGGAAAAAATCCACCTCAAATCAATCATTCGTCTCATTTTATTCTTTATTTTGCTAATCAGAAATCTTTTTTTTTTCTAATAAATATAGAGATATCATTTTGATATGGTATCTACCTCTACTGTGATACTCACTTTTAGTTTCGAATAATTTCTGATAATTTTTTTATTGCTTGCCAAAAATAAGGAAAATATGAGAGGCCGGATAGAAAATAAGTTTTTTATGATTAATCGTTGGAAAAAAAAAGTTATCATTTTTAAAAATAAAAAATAAAAACTGGCTAAGAATAATAATATAAAAAATGACAGATCAAACTACATGATTTTTTTCATCACTTGATGGCTATAAAAAAGAAAGCCAAATTTTGTAATTAGTTATATACATATAATTTGGACAATATATAACACATGAATGTTTATTGAAAAATATTTAATCGACATTTAACAACATAAATAATTTAACAATTAACTTTGTTTAATCGTTGTTTGGTTGTCATTAAACGGGCAAGTCTAAAAAACCGTTTAATATGTTAATCGCGCATTTTTAAATTAATAATTTCCAATTAAACACTTACAACATCTACAATGGGGATTCCTTTTAAATTGCTAATCTAATGTGTTAATTGCTAATATAATTGTTGGGTTGTAGCCCGATTTCTTAAAAAACAAATTTGCTTATAAAACAAATAATTTCTTTTGGACATGCTGGTACTCTCTCTCTTTTCTATTAGCTCTGATCCTTTGTTTTATTTCCTATTGACTCTGACTCAATTTCTAAGATAGAGGGGTTAAAAAAAATAAAAGGAACTTAATTTTTAAACAATGTTTTACAGTTTTTATTTTTATTTTTTACGGATTGCTGGATTGGATAAGACACCAAAAACAATTATAATTGAATCCTCATCAAAACATGAACACGGAATTTGAATTTCTCCAATTTTCCATAGCCTTAAAATGTGTAAATAGAAAAGGCCAAACGGACCCCTGTTTTCACCAAATATTTCAAAAGATTTCCTAGTCCCACCGGTGGCATTTTGCCATCACGATGGACGGTCCTCGTGGCTGCCACGCTCCTCCGATTAGTTCTGTACACGTGGCAAGATCTCAGCCATGGACCTCGCTCTGTTAGTCTATTGCGGCGCTGAGGTTTCTGTTGCTAAATGCTAACCGCACCAGAATTCTACAGAGAAATGATTCCAATTAAATCATTTCTTCAATTCTTTCCACGTGGTCTACAGTGATTGGATAATACAGTAGAATTTCACTTCCCGTGTAATATGAGGGAAATTTTTTATCTATAGAAATTATTAAATATAGATGTTCGGAAACAGAAAGAGGGCCTCGTTTCCAACAAATATAGAAAGATCTGATTCAATGAGTCCGATCCAAATTTATGGATCAGTCTCAATGGTCCAGATCCATCAATAACCTGATTTTCTGTGATATGCATAGACGTTAATCGGATTTAATTGGTATGGATTATTAATTGCTGTGATCCAGTCGAAAACGCAGTTAGAGTGTTAGAAAAACCAATATGATCTTTTAACCTCAATTTGAAATTTTGAATTGTCAATTTTTTTTAGTTGCAGAAAGATAATATTATGTTTACAATAATTTATTTGATAATCCTGATAATTTATTTTGAAATATGGATGCCACAGAAAATCAGTTTATTGATGAATCTGGACCATTGAGACCGATCCATAAACTTGGATCGGACTCATTGAGTCAAATCTTTCCATATTTGTTGAAAACGAGATACTTTTTCTGTTTCCGTACATCTGTATTTAATAATTTATATAGATAAAAAATTTCCTAAGAGTATGACTTGTTGTTTTCATTTTTCTTGAACAGAAAATCACATATGCCCCTAAAGAATATGAAAATATTATTCAGCCTCTGTAAAAAGCATACAACATTTCTAATAAAAATGCTTGTATGTTTCGATTGAAGAAGGTAGACTTGTTCTTATTTCGGACTGTCATTCAAAAAATAAATATATATGAGAATTAGGGTGTTCTTAAGCTCATTATGTCTTTTTATAAACTTAACTCAAAAATCTATTGGATTGATTTCAAACGACTCATCCAAACCGTTGAAACCGATCTACTTCACGAGTGATCCGTTTATATGTCAAATTTATGAATTAATTTAGTATAAAGTCAAGCAGTCAAAAAATAATGAAAAATGAACGCAATAAATTTAACTTATAAACCATTATTTTTTTTACTGCTTGACTTTATACTAAATTAGTTCGATAATTTACAAATTTGACATGTTACATCACTCGTGAAGTAAATCGGTTTCAACGGCTTGGATTAGTTGTTTGAAGCCAATTGATAGATTTCTGAGTTAAGTTCACACATAAATTCGGTGAGCTTAAGAACACCCTAGTTCTACTATGAGAGCGCATCACAATTGATAGATTTCAATGCTTTTTGTTTGTGCTTCTGTGATTGTAAATTTACTACTAAAACATGCGATGCTTACATTACAATGTATATTCATGATATTTCGTCAATTTAAGGGGGTTCATGTGGAAATTCCCTTTATTTCATTTAAAGGGACAGGGGGACAGCCTGCTCACTCACCGAGGCCTACAAGAAATATTAATAATTGCAGCCCATCAATATATCCGGCCCATGGGCCTTCATATTGACATAATTATGTAAGTTAGTCTCAATCCACTTGGGTCTATATGGGTCCGTTTGATGTGTGAAAAAAATTCAAGAAAATATGAGAAATATTAATAATTACAGCCCATCAATATATCCGGCCCATGAGCCTTCATATTGACATAATTATGTAAGTTAGTCTCAATCCAGTTGGGTCTATATGGGTCCGTTTGATGTGTGAAAAAAATTCAAGAAAATATGAGAAATATTAATAATTACAGCCCATCAATATATCCGGCCCATGGGCCTTCATATTAACATAATTATATAAATTAGTCTCAATCCACTTGGGTCTATATGGGTCCGTTTGGTGTGTGAAAAAAATTCAAGAAAATATGAGAAATATTTTTCTAGTATCTATATTTTTTTGTGATTATTCGGCAAAAATTTAGAGAGAATAATCATGCAGATAAAATGGACAGCTTTTAATCATTTATTTCACTACAACAAATAAAATAACATGTTTATTTTATTTTATTTTATTTTCTAACATATCAAAAATGCCCCCCGCATCTTTGTGTTAAATTTTAATAGAATTGACAATTTTGGACCTAACAAAAGGTAAATTATATTTTTGAGTGAATAACTCGATCTAAACATAGGGGAAAAGTAAACCTTGTATCTTGTTCCGAAACGTTTTGTCTTGAAATGAAAATAATCACCCAATTCTAATTTTTAGTTTTAAATTACTGCAGATAATAAAAATCTAAAAAATCTAACCACGGTCTTCCCTCATCATCCTCCAATTCTAGATAGAAAGCATTGATGTAGGAAAAAACAAAATAAAATGATACTTCATGTGATTTCTGTTTACAGGCGTAATAGAGAATCTTTTAGAATTGCTAGATTTGGACTGTTGTTTTTAACTTGGCATGAATCTCAAAGTCCAATAATACTGCCCTGGGCTAGCTGAATCTCAAAGCGACTGGGAGTTAATCTCAAACCGTAAAGTGAAGGAAATTTTTTACAATGTTGGAGATGATACCGCATTAAAACTGGCGACTCAGATCTTATTATACTTAGTCACGTATTTAGGAGCGGAACATAGTGGCGGGAAAAGGGTGCTAAGCACCTCCTATAGTTTGAAAATTTGTAGTTTGGTCCATTAAATTTTGTAATTTTTATATGTATTAATATCTTTTAGCTCCTTCTATAAAATAAAATTATACTATATTTGATTCTTCAGCCTCCCAATCTCTATTTTCTAGTTCTGCCTCTATTGCAATGGTTTGGATTCATTTGTAAGTGTGTTTTTGTTCAAAAAGCAATAGATCTGAACTTAATTTTGTAGGTGGGTTTTTGTTCAAAGAGCTTGGGACAAAGTCATGTTTAAAGTTAGACCTAAATCATTTGTCAAAATTCGATTGCGATTTATATTTACAGGACCATTTAAATTTATTAAATTTATTTGTTGAAAACTGAATGGACAAGATCCAATGTCATTTTTGTAAAATATCATGTTAAAATATGAACATGGGAAGTGATGTGGTTGCCAACTAGATGCGTGCTTTTCTTTATCAGGACAGTTTTGTATGTTTCAAAGTGTCATTGTTTTACTGGAGAAAGATGTTGCAGAATACCAGTAATGCTGTAGTGATATTATGTCACATGGGAAAACCATGATAGGGACATGTTTTGTTGTGTTGGGCTTATGTCATGCATGTGCCATTCCAAGTAGGGTGTCAATGGGTCCAATACGGGTCGGGTGGTGGTATTTTCATACCTATACCCGTTATGATAATGAAAAAAAAAAATTACTTTTATTTATTTTTTCAAATATGGTGCGGGTCGGGTAAATAGATAAAAAATTGTCATTGACATCTTGATTTATGTTTTCTATAAAAAAAATTCAAAAATTTTTTTTTAATAATAATCAATACAACTAATTTGTATTATGAAAATTTAGTAAAATACAAAACTTTATTGTATCATATATTATCTTCATACAAATATATATCTATATATTTTTTTTTTGAGTGAGGCTATGTTGCTATGCATAGCACCAATGGCTAGTGTACTACGGCTCAATATGGTACTTTTTAAAATTCTAACGGTCGATCCGAACCGTTCAATGTGATATCCATATGAATATGTACTTGCAAACTAAATTTTATATTTTTTTGAATTTTTTTACTATTTTTTTAGATAGGTAGAAAAATCAGTGTTTTTTGAAAATTCTGGACCATCAAAATTCTACCTATCTAAAAAAATAGTAAAAAAATTCGAAAAAATATAAAATTTAGTTTGCAAGTACATATTCATATGGTTATCACATTGAATGGTTCGGATCGACCGTTAGGATTTTAAAAAGTACCATATTGAGCCGTAGTACACTAGTCATCCGTGCTATGCATAGCACCATAGCCTCACTCATATTTTTTTATTTTTAAAAATTATCTTGTTAGATAACGGGTAAGATAACGAAAAAAAAATCATTACCCTTACCGGTACCCGATAAGCTAATGAAAAAGAATTCTTACCCTTACCCGTATTTTCGGATAAGCTAACGAAAAAGTTAATTTTTGTTTTATTCTCTAATCGTCATTACTAAAATCTGTTTGCCCTGTCCCGGAACTTTCTCTTCTGCTTTGATATTTCAATGGTTTTAACTTTAGAAATGATTGTTGGTGTTTAGACAACATGTTTTATCTCAGCAGTTAATACAAATGAAATTCATTTTTTTGTGTATAAATAAATATTGTGATTATCAAGAAAAAATTTATATGAAATTAAGATTTTTTTTTTTTTTTTGTTTCTTCTAAGGTCCAACAAAATACACGGAAAAACATTACATAAAAATACGCTGCCACCTGAGTAGCACTGTAAAAATTTCATGTGAATAAGTAAAAATTATCTTGAAAGGTTAAATATTTTAAGTGACCAATAACGAAGTAGTACTGTAAAAAAAATTTTAAGGGAATAAAAATAGGATAATTATATGTTACCCCTTGATTTCTTCTTCCATATTTCCTCCAACTAACTAACTTCCTTTTCTAATTATAATAATCAAGTCTAACTAACTAGTGGTCCCTACAAATTAATTAGTAGATTTTCTCCTTCTATTTCTTTCCTCTCTCCCTCCCTCTCCCTCTTCCATCTCCGCCTCCCCCTTCCACCTCGGCCTCCGCCCGCCTCTCCCACCTTCGCCTCTCCCTCTCTGCCTCCGCCTCCCACCTCTGCCTCTCCTTCTCCGCCTCCGCCTCACACGACGAGGATGAATACTTGCATGACGAGGGTGAATACTTGTGTAACGGATAACTCGAAAGTATGTCATCATGGATCTCATTTTAAAGAGAAAATTATGTAGAAGACATTCGTGGTTTTAGATTTGCAAAATTCCTCACAGATCGTCAGAAATATTAGTTAAATTGAACGGAGAAAAAAAACCACCTCTAAAAACGTGTAAAAGATGGGTGTGATATGTCCAGTTTTTTTTAAAAATACTTGATATATCAGGGTGAATACTTGATGTAAAAGATGGGTGTGATATGTCCAGTTTTTTTTTAAATACTTGATATATCAGGGTGAATACTTGATGTATTACATGTGAATACTTCATGTATTATAGATGAATACTTTATGTTATTTCCACTTGCGGTGACGATTATGCGGTCCCCACGGTAGTTAGTGATGGCGGTTGTGCGGTCCCCCCACTTAATTACGCGTTTTTTTTGTTTTTAGCGGACGACAGTTGTGGTACCCTACTATCTCCGCGTAATTAATGCTATTAATGTCGTAATATTTTCATATATAATTCTTTCTCAAAGATGAGTACTTTTATTTATATAGATGAATACAACTCGTGTTAAGTGTGAATACTTTTTCGCAAATCGTCCCCTACTAATTCCACCACTTATCTCCGCATATTACTGTGGTCCCCTACTTATCTGAAGTCGCGGTTGTGCGGTCCCACCATATCTTCATGTACTCTTTACACTTACACGACGAGGATGAATACTTGTTCAATGAGAGATGAATACTTGTGTACGAGGTGTGAATACTTGCATAATGGACACCTTAAAAGTATGTCATCATGGATCTCATTTGAAAGAGAGAATTGTGTAGAAGACTTTCGTGGTTTTAGATTTGAAAAATTCCGCACAGATCGACAGAAATATTAGTTAGAGTGAACGTAGGAAAAAAAATCACTTCTAAAAACGTGTAAAAGATGGGTGGTAATGTTTCCTTATATAATTATTTCTCAAAGATGAGTACTTTTATTTACATGGATGAATACTACCTGGGTCAAGTGTGAATACTTTTGCGCAATATGTCCGCCGGTAATGCTATGAAGGCAGTTGTGATCCCCTACTAATTCCAGCAGTTATTAACTGTAATATTGTGGTCCCCTACTTATTTTCAGTTGGGGGAAAAATGGGGGATGAATGATGGGGGAAAGCTAGGCCCTCCCATAAAAATAATCAGGGGCGCCGAGATTTCTACAAGGGGTAGGTAATTTTTTTTTTTATACAATTAACAGGGCCTATCATGAATTAACCAATTCAGTGTGTCGGTTATTCATAAGTAAATAAAATTTTCTTTAGGCTTGACTATACATATACCTATACCCGGTTCTGAAAATTCAGAGGTAGACAATTGCCTACCCCCGGGGCGGATCCAGAATTTTCGTCTGGGGAAACAAAAAAATATTGAATCGGGTTTAAATAGCTAATCGGATTTATATCCATTATCTAATTGGGTACTCTAACTTATAATTCTAATTATCAATCAAAATTCAAAAAATTTATTTCAATGTTAACCCTAAATTTAATCCGAATTACAAATTAAACATCCAAAGGGAGGCAAAAAAATTCAAGAGATGCAAATTCGGTCAGGACCAATAAATTTCCATAAAACTCAAAATCCATGAGGAAGTAGCTGCCCTCTCCTGGAACTACCTGAGTCCGCCCCTACCTACCCCTGATTCAGTGTGGCTTTGCCATCAAAGAAAATACACAATCTCAGTGCAAATTATGGCAAGATTTGACAACAATTTACTATTTGATAATTTAATTAATTACAGAAAATAAACTTCGAAATTAGAAAATTAATATTCCGCACATAATTTATCTCAGTCGGCGAATCCTGTGGTTACAAGAAATCAGATATTTATCTCAAGTGGACCGACCACGCTAACCTCCTTTGTCCAAAATGCCACTCATTACTGGGACCAAAACCGGCCACAATGACTTTCTAACACTTTTCAGAAAATATCTCAAATATCTTATATTATTTCCTTTAGAGATACAGATGTATCATTGTATCTAATCTTTTAGGTTCACCGTTCACATGGTCTTGCATTTATTTTATAGCGAGCTGAGCTGTCTAATTGAAGCTGCTATTATTTCCGTTAAGTACTTAAGTTGCATTATGATACGATGATTAGAAACTGAACAGGTGAACAGTATTTTTGACAATGAAGAATAATTATTTCAGTACCCAGCTACAGTACCCGCACTGTATGCACTACTGTACCCGCTACAGTACCCGCATTGTACTCAACTGCTGATCATATCGTTACGTTGTGCAAGAGTCAAAGGGACACCATTTCTTTAATTTTTTCTTTACCTCTGGTTGGGCGCAGCTTAGCATATAGATATAAATACTTTATTTGATAAGTATAAATACCACAAGCATGTAGATATAAATACTTTATTACTCGCACATAAGCTAAGTTAATATTTTTTGTAGAAATTTTTTAGTGGTCCCCACATGCCGTTTGACGGTTTGAGTGGTCCCCTAATGTGGGTACGATACGAGGATTTTTCAAGAAAAAGTGCAGGTACGGTTATTTTAGAAAAATTCATATATCATATGTAGTTCAATGTATAGGCATAAATACTTTAATTCGTAAGTATAAATACTAAAAGCATGTAGATATAAATACTTTATTACCCGCACATAAGCTAAGTCAACATTTTTTGTTGAAAATTTTTAGTGGTCCCCACGTGCCGTTTGAGTGGTCCCCTAATGCGGGTACGACATGAGGATTTTTCAATAAAATGTGCAGGGTACGGTTATTTTAGGAAAATTCATATATCATATGTAGTTCAATGTATAGGTATAAATACTTGTCCCGTTTGAGCTATGTACTTCACAATGTTACTATTAACATTTGTAAAACAAAATTACAGTTTTGAAACAGTTGCGGTCCCCACAAGCAGTTATGACAGTTTAGATGCCGATACAATGCGGGTACTCAACTGTGGGTACTCATATCAGCTTCCTATAATAAATTATAGTCTTGGACTCTTGGGCAATGGTTTATATTATAAACAACATATTTAGCTGCAGATAAGGTGCCGCAGAATTTCGGGAACAGTGTTTCTGAGCAAAATCCGCTGTCGCTTTACGTCGGTAATAACTTGGTATTATGTTTCTCAAAAAAAAAAAAAAACTTGATATTATCCAAATAGAGAAGGCTACACACAATATGCTTTGATTGGAAATGATACAGAGCTCCAGTTTGTAATCTTGATTTTTTTTTTTTTCAATTTTCGGTCAAATCAATAATTTTGACAATTATATATATGTAATCTCATATAATCTACTTTCCTTTCCTGTAATTTTAATTGTTAGCACACTAATGTGACAAAGAAAGTAATATTTTGCAATTGCAAAGATGGAGATGATATCATTTACAAAGTAATTGCAAAATTTTATGTAATATCAATAGAAAATTATAATTTAACAAATTAGCAAGTACTCCATATTTTTGTAATTAAAATTACAAGAGAGATTGAGATGCTCTTAATGGCTAACACATTGCTTTTTGTTCACGAGATCGCAACTTCGAGTTTCAATATTTTCGTTCGAGGTGAGTTACAACAATTTACTTGTCATCTCATGCTAAAAAAACTCAATGATGTTCTATTATTTTGTCATATAAAATAAATATTAAGGTTCTAAATAGCGTAGAGGCTAAAAAAAAAACCAATAGCGTAGCTATAACGAAAGCTATCCTAGATAGCGTATTTTTTTTATCAAAATTATATTTTATATTTTCACTAATTATAAAGAAATAAGTAACACAAAATTAATTAAAAAATTAGAATATTCATATTGAATCGGTACAAAATTCAAATTTCTATTCAAAATATCTCTAATAATATCATAAACTATCTATCATAAACTTCTCCTTAATGTTTGCTCGGTGGAGAAATATGTGGGGATCCATTGGCAGTCCCTTATCAGACCTTCAAAAAAGGACGCTTCGCACAGAAATGTTTAATGTTTTTTATTTTTTCTGAGTTCTGACCATCCAATTAGTGTAGCATACGTGGCTAATTCTTCATCGTCGATTTGCCGGAGCCTACCTGGCCGACCTGACGACCTCCCTTCTTTTCCTGTTTCATTTAATTTTCTTTTTTTATTGTCAGTAAGACAGTAACCGACCTCCATTTCACCAAAACATATAAATATATATGTGCACACGCTATTGTATGAAACTATGAATCCTCTCTAAAATCGAGTCCGAAGCAGCTACTATCGGTTGGTTATGAGCCTCGTCTAACGAGTAATTTACGTAATTGCCACTCTCCACTACCTTCCAGAAGCCCTCTGTTTAGATTTTGAGTAAGATTAAAATGTTTTATTGGTTTTGTGTGCTATTATTTCTCAATATTGTTATCTCTATTTTCAAAGTTCAAACAGTAAATTCGAACCGCTCAAAATGATTTTCATATTAAAATGTACTTGGACACAAAATTTTAGATTTTTTGAATTTTTTGCTATTTTTTAAGATAGATACAAAATTACTGTTTTTAGAAAATTCTTGACCATTCAAAAATAGTGATTTTGTACCTCTATACAATTAGTAAAAAAATACTAAAAATTCTAAAATTTATTATCCAAGTATATTTTAGTATGAAGATCATGTTGAATGGTTCGGATCGATTATTTAAACTTTAAAAATAGAGATAATAATGTTGAAATACAGTGAGACAAAAAATTAATAGAACATTTTAATCCTACTCTTAGATTTTAGACCACTGAATCACTTCTTGCCGTGACCTAAACATTATCCTGTCATTAAGTAAATTATGCAAGGAAAATATAATATAATTGTTTAATTAAATTACTATGAAAATGCAAAAGATTATAAATATTTTAGTTTAATAACACGGTAAATGTTCCTTTTATTTTCTTCGTCAATTTCTAGCCGGTCTGAGTTCCCGAATCCTGATGACGCCAGGGTAGGGATGTAAACGGTCGGATACAGATCGGATAGTGGTCAAACCGTATCTTTATCCATTATAATTTTTTAGATACGGATACGAATACGGATCAGATATCAGACATATACGAATAATGAATATAATTTAGATAATTAAAAATAAATTACTAATGCACGTTCTAGTAAAGAATAACATTTAAATAAAATTTTTCATTCATAAATTATATCTAATATTTTCCATAATAAGTTTGTTAGTTACAAAACATATATCAAATTATCAAAACATTAGTCACTAATCATGTCATAGTGTTATATCGTTCATCAGATATACATGTACATGCAGTTTAATTAGGGATGTAAACGGTCAGATACGGATCGGATAATAGTCAAACCGTATCCTTATCCGTTATAATTTTTCGGATACAGATCGGATATTAAACAGATACGGATACAGATCGGATATCGGACGGATTCGAATACGGATTTGAATATAATTCGGATAATTAAAAATAAATTACTAATGTACATTTTAGTAAAGAATAACATATAAATATAATTTTTTCATTCATAAATTAGATTTAATATTTTTCATAATAAGTTTGTTGGTTACAAATTATATATCATATTATATGAAAAATATATATTGTTCATCAGAATATATATGTATATGCAGTTTAAATAAATCATTGGTATGTATATACAATTTAATAAATTAATTTAAGAACATAGAGTACATTTGTTGTGGTTTAGGGTGTAAACGGTCAGATACGGATAGTTAAAAATCTCACCGTATCTTTATCAGTTATAATTTTTCAAATACGGATACGGGTCAGGCAATTTAAGTAATTTTCCGGATTCGGATCCGGACAAGATTGGATAATATCCGATCCGTTTAAATCCCTAAGTTTAATAAATCATTGATATGTAATGCAATTTAATAAATTAATTTAAGAACATACAGTACATTTGTTGTGGTTTAGGGTGTAAACGGTCAGATACGGATAGTTAAAAATCTCACCGTATCTTTATCAGTTATAATTTTTCAAATACGGATACGGGTCAGGCAATTTAAGTAATTTTCCGGATTCGGATCCGGACAAGATTGGATAATATCCGATCCGTTTAAATCCCTAAGTTTAATAAATCATTGGTATGTATATGCAATTTAATAAATCAATTTAAGAACATACAGTACATTTATTGTAGTTTAGTGGTGTAAACAGTCGGATGCGGACAATTAAAAATCTTAATGTATTCTTGTTCGTTATAATTTTTGAAATATGAATACAGATATAGATATTTTCAAATACGGACACGGATCAAATAATTCAACTAATTATTCAAATTCGGATGCGACAAAATCGGATAATATCTTGTCCGTTTACACTCCTACGTCGGGAGCATTTGGGGCTCATGAGCGGTGACATATTTGTATATAGCTTGAAAAATGAAGGTATAAGAAAGGGAATCAGAGTAGGTCCGATGCCCATCGGACCTACCTTGGTTCGATGGGTGTGATGCCATTCGATATGCATCAAGATGTGTGTGATCTGTATCAAAATCCGTGCAAGTCTGTATTAATTTCCGTGCGCATAGATCTTGATGCTAATCGTACGGTTCTAGAGCTAATTGAACCTAAATGTAGGTCCGATGCCCATCGGACCTACTCCTATCTCGAAAGAAAGAGGACCCAGAAAAGATATTTTTCAATGCATGAACTTGGTCTACGAGTTGAACAGTTTAACAATTAACAGCATTGTCTTTTAGGTAAGAGCGAAGCTCGGTCCCACGACAGAAAAGATGGTGTTTGTTTAACTTTAATGCCATCTCTTTTTTCGAAAATTAAATAGTAGTTGGACCTGGTCAACTTGAACTTAGAATAATACAAGAACTTTAGTCACTCATCTTATCAAGAGACACTTTATTTGTTTCTATTTGGAAAGTTTTTTAATGACTGTATGAGAACATTTCTTCCCTATAGCAAATTATTAATTTTCTTTTGATATTTGGTGAATTAATTAAGTATTTTCAGTTATTTTTTGCTAATTTTTCTGCTGGCAATTAAGTATATTTATTTATTTGAAATACAATTGCTTCAATTAAACTTTCAGTAGCAAAAGTGCCCTAATTTTTCTAAAATAAAATAAAATACAATGTACAAGCTGTTAATTAAATTATCTCTTGTAATATGTGAAATCTCTACCTAATTCTTACATAATTCTTATGTCATCTTAGATGTTAACATCTATAGTTAATTAATCTTTTAGCATTCAAATACGTAATACGGGGATAAAAAATTGCTTAATCAAAATAATTAAATACTCTCGCTGTAACATATAAATTCAAGCGCTATTACATGTAATACACTAAAATTTAACATTTTAATGACAAAAAAATATAATACATGTTGAAGTTAAACCTATCTGTATTTTGTAATCACAAAAATAATTACTAAAACGAGTTGCAAGAAAAAGAAATAAAATCTAATAGCAGCATTCATAGATTAAAAAATTGTAAACTCAAAGCTCTCGCCGTTTGCCGCTTCCTACTAAGAAACAGCTGGACCGAAATTTTTATTAATATCCAAAATAATTAAATAATTTTACAATCTATACCCCTTTTCGTTGGTTTCTAAAAATAGTAAAATCGCAAACTTTATTTCCGGTTTTAAGCCTCCTTTCGACAATTTTTTTTCCCGGTTCCAGCCTCTTTAAAACTGGAGAAAAAATTTCCGGTTTCTAGAACTGGAGATTAAATTTGCGATTCCGGAGCCTGAAATCGGAAATTTAATTCGCGGTTCTAGAACCAAGAATAAAAATTGCAGTTTTGCAGTTTTTTGCTATTTAAGCAAACCCCCAGCCCCCATTCCTCCCTGCCTCACAACCCCAACCCCCATAGGACCTCCCTGCCGCCCTTTCTCACTTTCTCTCTTCTCGTCTCGTCTCTCCGACTGTCTGATTGTTTTGTACTCTAGTTCGGGAATTAAAACCGGCATGGTTCGGTTTCAACTCTACATACAACTCCAAAACTGGTACCCTTTGTGAAAAAGACGCCACAATTCCTAAAATCATTTCGAACGATGCCTGGTTTGTTACAGGTACTAATTGGTAGTCACGTTGGCCATTGGTAGACATATTAAACCTGATTTGGATTTTCAGATTTGCTTCACTAACAGTATACCCAACCAGTTTATAAATATCATATTGGAGATAATAAAAAATATGATTCATGTTTAGTGGTAATGAGTATTTAGGCCTGGTACTATAAAAGACCCTGTGATAATTATATTAGATTTCCCCTCCAACAATTTTTTTCACATATATCATTTTTTGTTTTAGTTGGTCTGAATAACAAACTACAATTTAAAAAATAATAACCCTATAAGCACAACATAAATTGAAAAATTAAATAATTTAAAATTAAAATAAATAAAAAACTTACAAAAATTCACTTCTCGAATCTGATTTTCTTTATTTTTTCTTCTTCTCTCTTCTTTTTTCCTCCTCTTTTTTTTTCTTTACTCTCTTCACTGAGTCCGAGTGTTCTGCGCGTTTTGGTCCGAAATCGAAAAAAATACCAAATCTCATACCGTAGTTTTTATTCCCGGTTCTAGAACCGCGAATTAAATTTCCAGTTCCAGGCATCGAAACCGTAAATTTAATCTCCGGTTCTAGAAATCAGAAATTTTTTGTGCGATTTTAGAGAGGATGGAACCGGAAAAAAAATGCGGAAATGAGGCTTAAAACCGGAAATAAAATTTGCAGTTCGATCATTTTTTGAAATTCGGCGAAAACGGCTGTAGATTGTCAAATTATTTAATTATTTTGGATATTAAAAAAAAATATCGGCAGCTGGACAGCCTGGACATCACAAAATATCTCAAAGTCGGTGCTTGACCGGTTTCTGTAGCAAACCGGTGACTGGATCTACCACTTGTAAACCAACTAACCTGACGGCGGGACCCACGCCCCTCGTGATCTTTGTACCGTCTTTAACCTTTTTGAATTTGGATTCCTTATAGTAACTCAAATTTTGTTTTATATCCAGACCGTCCGATACGATGAAGCACGCATATTAAAGGGATCGCGTGCATTCTATCTCCGGGCGGATTGGCCTGGATTCTGATCGGACGGCCTAATTTTAAACTAAATACTTAAGTTACTTTAGGGGATCCGGACGCCGATATCTTTACCCTGTTGGCCTTTTTCTAAGTAAAGCAAGCAACGCAAAGAGAAGCCCTCGAGCGAACCCTCACTCTATTTCCTTTTCCCATCACATCACTGTTGAAAAACAGAGAGAAAAAGAAGAGATAAAGACTAGGAGCAGAGGAGGAGAATACAATACACACAGAAAAGGGAGATCAGATACTAAGAAAGAGAAGAAAAGCGATCGTGAGAGAATCAGAAAGAGCGATGGTTGGGCTTATTAATGGAGGAGGTTATCCGAGAGGATGGAAGTTGGTGGACGAGGAGGTGCTCGGCGGCAGAGGGAGAGCTCCGGCGATCGACGTGGAGAGTGTCAGACGGCTGCATCGGCACGAGCCGAGAGAGAACCAGTGCACCTCGGTCCTTGTCAAGCACATCCAGGCTCCGATTCACCTTGTAAGTGTAAATCTGTTGCGGCTTAGCACAATTTTTCGCTTCTCTGTTTATCTCTCTCTATCCTCTTTTCTTTTTTGGCTGATAGACTTAGTTTAATTAACTATGTCCGTGTGGTTTCTATTAGATCCCTTTTGTGCGTCTCCTATGAAGTATGAACATGCTGTTTCAAAATCCAGTATTTGTATGTATATTTTTAATTAGTAGGCAAAATATTTAGAGGGATTGTTGTAACAGCATGTTGCATAGAAGGAAAATTGGATTTCAAGTTGAATAAAGTTTGTATTTATTCAGATAATACTGGTTGATTTTTTGCAACTTAAAAGGATTAATGTGAATATTATCTGACTATATCTTCTTTGAATATTATCTATCTCCGTTCCATAGACTAATTTTGATAATTGGTCGGGTCTTATCAATATTTTATTATGAATTACTTAAAGCGGTCTTATCTAGTACGTGTGCTGTTTCTCACCATCTTCTGAAGAAGTACAGTTGACTTGTTATCAATAATATATAATTTTAAGAAAAAAAATTCAAACTATTTACCCATGCTGTAAGTATATTTCAATTTATTTTGAATCAGGGTAATATGTTTTCTAGGAACTATATTTCCATTTACAGAAATGTTGTTAATATTATTTTGGAATATCTAAAAATTAAGTGAATTTTTTGTTGTATTTGTTAACAGAGTGTTTGTTCTTTTGGTTGGCAATTTGATTATTTTTGCTGAAGTCAGATTAAACCTACAATTGAATTTACTTCATGATCAGTTGGTGGTATTGTAGATTTCCATCAATTTTTATTTTCTTATTGTATTTGCTTGAATTATTTTCCATCTGTCTTAATTATCTGTTGTCAAAACCCTTCATGACATAAAAAAATACCTTTTACTTTACAGCACTAGTTTCAGCATAGCACTTAACATAATTCATGCTGCGTTCACCTCTACATGCTTTTAAACATTGGTTTTGTTACTCTAATGTAGGTGTGGTCCTTGGTGAGGAGCTTTGATCAGCCACAAAAGTACAAACCATTTGTGAGCAGGTGTGTCATGATCGGAGGAGTATTGGAGATCGGCAGTGTAAGGGAGGTCAATGTGAAATCAGGGTTACCGGCTACCACCTCTACTGAGCGACTGGAGCAGTTCGATGATAATGAGCATATCCTGGGGATCCGCATTGTTGGCGGAGACCACAGACTCAAGGTATACTTTACCTATGCCTCTAGTGGTAAAATTACTTCACAGAAATTCGGATAAGAGAAACTGTTGTCTGATGTTAGAGTTTGTAGATAAAAAGATGCAAAAAATGAACAGTGTGTTTCCCTTGAATCACCCCTTTTTCCTGTTAGTTTCCAATGTTATATATTTTAGTGTTCTTCAGGCAACTTTGTTTTCTTTCTATATTTTTTACCTTTCCTCTTATTTCTGAGAGGCGTAAAAGTGCTACCTGTTTTACAATTCTGTGATGCACTAAAATATCTTCTCAAATCTTCTTTTTTTTTCTTTGCACCTTTGATGTGCTATTCCTCCATAATATTTTGTCTAATACAAACATAAATTTGTGCAGAATTACTCGTCCATTATAACGGTGCATCCTGATTGCAAAGATGGGAGACCAGGGACGACAGTTGTAGAGTCATTCGCAGTCGATGTGCCAGAGGGCAACACTGAGGATGAGACATGCTACTTTGTCGAGGCAGTGATCCAGTGCAACCTCAAGTCTCTTACTGAGATCTCGGAACGCCTTGCTCACCAGCCACTGCAATTATCTCCGTAATCTTGCAACTAACAGAATCAGAATTGATCAATATCTTGCTGTGCATTTTGTGAGTTGATTTGGATATATAGCTCTAAATTTGGTGGTAGTTTTAAGCTTTGGTTGTGTGGTAGTTGTGCTCTTCTCTGACTTTGACGTTGCTCCGAAAGTGCTTTATGTATAGTTTAAAATTAGAGGTTTGAGGCATGAGGCTGTATTAGTATATATATATATACACAATGCGTGAGGTGCCTTAGTGTGAGCATTGTTAGATTTTGTGGTTTAGGTGTGTTAGATTAGGCCAATGTGAGAAAGTGTTTAGGTTTTTTTGCATCTTTTTTGTTTTGAAGTTGGAGAGGAATGTATTTATGTAAAAAGTGTTTTAGGCCTTAACATTTCAGACATGTTAGTTAAGCATGGACTATTTAGCAAAATATTTCATAATCAAACCTATATTGAGGCATGGAAATGATATGGAACCCGTTCAAATTTATCATCTATTTGATCGGTTTCATACAGTTCGCATGATAAATCAACAAATATTAATAGTAGCGCTCAGCAAGTACTTGAAAAGAAAAGATGCTAGAATGCTCTTTAGATAAAGACAGTAACGCTATCTGAGTGTTGAAGAATGTCTTCACATGTACTGGTAGGTATGAGGAATATGCCAGATTGCCAGGGATATAATTTAGGGAAAGAGAAGGCGTGCAAGAAATAAAGGCTAAAGAAGTTTATCCAGTATTAAAAGCTCCAATGTTACGTCTGTGATTTGATGGGTTTAATTGAAAACCCTTGACTTTTGCTTGAAAGAGTTTGTATCATTATTTGCAACATAATTATCCATGAGTTCTGGTTCTTGAATAGACACTAATTTACTTAAAACTGTGCAATTTTTGAAACTCAAATGGACATTTTTTTTTTCAGTTTAAGATATTGTATGGCAGCTATCAAAGTTCGTTTTGACAGTAATAATTTTGAAAAATTCCGAACTAATTAACAAGAGAGGGTTCAAATGCCTTCATTTTGTGTGTATTTTGTGTGTTTTCACCGTGCATTCATTTTTAAAAACTAATAACTAAAAATTTAAAACTTAAAAGTCAAAATAAAACCGTTAGATATGATCTACATTATTTTATCTATGCACGTATAAAAAATTATGATATTTCAATTTTGTTTTGGTTGTCATCAAGAGCTTGTAAAAAACATGTTAATGTGGATAATTTCTAGACGTTGATTTTTCAACTTGTTGATTCACATAAAAACAAAATTAAAATGTGATAATTTTTTATGAGCACATAGAGAAAATAACATAGATCACATCTAACGGTTTTATTTTAATTTTTAAGTTTTAAATTTTGAGTTATTCAAGTTCTTAAAAATAGAGGTATAGAAAAGGCAAAAAAAATAATGTCATTTGAACCCTCTCAATTAACAATCCGATATAATGTCAAAATTTATTGTCGACAGATAGTCTACAACTCTAATTTGTGCTCCTCTCTACGGTCAAATCTTTCCTTCATGTCTTTATCACATTAATTGCATGGGTATAAGCAAAGCAATCACGAAATTCCGAATATTTTTCAATGAATCTCCAGCTTGGAGAATTTGAAATAACTTACTCTGTTGACCTTTTGAGCTATTAATGTTTACCAGGCAAATTCAGGCATCATTATCGACGATGTGTTAAAAAATAATGAAGAAATTGAGGATCGATCTCAGTCATTCATCATTGATCAAGTGACTTATATTAAATCAAATATAGCATAGGGTCTTCAGTTTATTTATGACAAAGCAACAGTAGATGCCAACTGTACAATAATTAGGTACAATACCAACAATACAAAAACTAGCCGTTAAGCTTTGTAATATAAATATGACTAAAAAGCTTGTAAAGAAAAATACATCAATACATAAATGCATTTTTTTTACCATAAACCTCTCTTTGTCTCTTCTCTATTTTTCTCTAAAAACAACATGGTATCAGAGCGGGATTAAATCCCGACTCAATTCCGCAATCAACAAGACTGCAGCACCAACAAAAAACCACAAAAGTTTAGATCTGAAAGAAAAATTGGGGAGCGTAAGTCCCAGACAGAAAGAGGAGAACAGTTTTATTACCAAAGACAGGTCCTCTCCATTTTGTCAAAAAACAGATACCTCCATTTAAGAGGGAGAAAATGAAAAAAAAAGGCAGAATGAGAATATTGGAAACTGGCGGGTTAAACGGGTTGAGTCCTCGAGATCAAATCAAGCAATATCTTCAAGAACCAATTGTGCTGTCAACTCAACAAGATAGCTCAAAAATGCAGTATCTTTTTAAATTTAACTAAGATTTCTTTATATGATAAATTGATAATTGATAGCGGTGATACGAACCATATGTTCAGAAACAAAATTTATTTGATAATCTAGACATAACAAAAATGACCAAAGTGTATAGTAGCAAATGGAATTTTGCCAAAAATAAAAAATATAATTAATTAAAAATTAAAATTTTAGAAAAATTAGAAATATTTTTAATAAGTTAACACGAGAGTTGAAATTTGGCTTTTATCTTGATTTTATATTAATTTAGATACAAAGATCGGGTTACTGCAATTGTTTATTGTAGGAATGAAGAAATGGGAAGAAACCGAGGGATTGGAGCCGAAACTCTTTGAAGAAAATACTAGTAATCTTGGATTGATCGACATCTACAATCCGAGCTTGAGGGGGAATGTAAAAAAAAATAATGAAGAAATTGAGGATCGATCTAAGTCATCCATCATTGATTGAGTGGCTTAGATTAAATCAAACATAGCATAGGGTCTTCAGTTTATTTATGACAAAGCAACAGTAGGTGCCAACTGTACAATAACTAGGCACAGTACCAACGATACAAAAAACGAGCCGTTAGACTTTGTAATATAAATAGGACTTAAAAGCTTGTAAAGAAAAACACATCAATATAGAAATGCATTTTTACCATAAACCTCTCTTTGTCTCTTCTCTATTTTTCTCTAAAAACAACATGATAAAACACCATGATGATACATTATAAAATAAAAGGAGGTTTTCTAAGGTGTCATAAGTTATTGTAATTTCTTTATATTTTTGGCCCTTCAAAGAAGATTAATGATGAATTAAGTGACTTATGGTTAAAATTATTCTAAATAAATGAAACAAGGAGAACCAACATTTGGTCTAGTGGTAAAGACAATACTCTCCATGTGGGAGGTTGCAGGTTCGAAACCCAGAAGGAGCAATCCTTTGTGGATATTAATTAGTTGGGTGGCTTGACCTCTAACCTTTACTCAAAAAAAAAAAAAATGAAACAAGAAATAATGAAATGTTTTTGAATTTTGATGGGCAAATAGGTAATTTTGAAGTTTCGTTGGGAATATATTCAATATAATCAGTTTCTGAAAATCTGATGAACATATAAGCAATTATCCATAAAATAAAATTGATAGCAGCACAAGAGAACTAAGGCAGCCAATAATTAATTCAGAATGACCAACAATGGTACCAAGAAAGCAAGGAACCCAGCTAACAAAAGGAAAATGTATTAAGTCCTCTCTTAAGTATCCATTTTAATTGATATGTTGTATATGTAAATACTTAATTAATTGTCTTTAACAGTAAGCTACTTGTTTTTAACGTCCAATAATAAAAAAGTAATCAAGTTACTGTGTGTTTTAACATTAAATTAGTTACTCCAAATAAAATATTATTTTATAAATACTTAAGTACTTCATTTTAATACTTTTTTTCGTTTAATACTTATGTATTCACGATTTTTTCAAGACATCTATTAATGGTACAAAGTGCAATGATGACCACTCATGTAAACCTTCGTATCATCACCGAATGTGCCTTCAGAATTGTAAAAATATGAGTTAAAAGAAATGGAAACGAAAAAAAAATGTTAAAAGAAACTAGCTAAGTGGTACAAGAATAAACATACGGTCAGAAATTTCATGATTATAGTTTAGTAAGTAGTTAGTAAGTAGTTTATTGTTAGCCCGACAGAATAAACAATTACCTAAGAAGTTTGTGTGGTCAATGGGAAAAATTATGAACATGGACGTGTGACCTTTCCTCATTAATTTAACATTATCTGTTAGATACACAGTGACAATATTCGCGTTTTATTCGCGAATAAAACGTTTTTGGGGTGTTTTCGAACCGAATGGCGTATTATTCGTTGACCGAACCTTTGACCGAATAAAACGCGAATAAAACGCGAATTTAATGAATTTTACGAATAAAACATGTTTTTTTCACCTTTTTTTCGGAAACGAAATTTGAAAATTGGCGTAGTAACCGATTATCCCATCGCGCACAGTACCAGTCCAATCTCCATTGTGCATTGTCCCCAGGCACCACCCACGTGCTTAGCAAATTTTCCCATTTCCCATATTTTTGAGTATACTGATCTTCTGTGGCAAATAAAAGCAGTATATCGTATAATAAATCATCAGTAATGAATTAAATATGAACTGAGGTCTCGTATTGTAATTCCAAATCATTCCCGAATTATACCTGAATTATTCCCGAATCACGAATTTTTGACCCTACCGAACCGAACCCGAATTATTCATTTGTTACTATAGTTAGATACTTGTCCTTCGCTCGAAGTGTTCACTTTTGCAAAACCAAACACACACACACACATATGAGGAGGGATCCAATTACATCTTTTTTTTTACACATCTTGACACTGTTTTTTTATAGATCAATTTTGCGATTTCAAAATCCAAACAGTCGATCCGAACCGTTCAACATGATCACCATATTAAAATGTGCTTGGAGATCAAATTTTACATTTTTTTGAATTTTTTTACTATTTATTAAGATAGTTACAAAATCGCTGTTTTTCAATGGTCTGAAAACAACAATTTTGTAACCATCTTAATAAATAGTAAAAAAATTCAAAAAAATGTAAAATTTGATCTCCAAGCACATTTTAATATATCTATCATGTTGAACGGTTTGGATCGACTATTTGGACTTTGAAAATGGTAGGTGTCAAAATATGTAAAAAAAATGGTGTAATCCGATCCCTCCTCTAGATATATATATATATATATATATGGAAATGGCTACGGTGCTACGCGTAGCATATAGCGCCTCCATGCTACGGCTCAATTTTTGAGTTTTCAAAATCCTAACGGTCAATCCGAACCGTTCAACATGATCTCCATATGAATATGTACTTGCTAGCCAAATTTTACATTTTTTAGAATTTTTTTACTATTTTTTTAGATAGGTAGAAAATCACTTTATATGAATGGTACAAAATTTTCAGATCAAGTGATTTTCTACCTATCTAAAAAAATAGTAAAAAAATTCTAAAAAATGTAAAATTTGGCTAGCAAGTACATATTCATGTGGAGATCATGTTGAACGGTTCGGATCGACCGTTAGGATTTTGAAAACTCAAATATTGAGCCGTAGTACGGAGGCCCTCTATGCTACGCGTAGCATGCTAGCCATTTCCATATATATATATATATATAGATGGACTTAGCTAAGCCATAGTGTAAAACGACTTGGTACTCCACGCCATATTTTCATTTTAAAAATCCAAACTACCGATCCGAATCGCTCAAGTTGTTCTCCATATTGAAATGTGCTTGGATACCAAATTTTACATTTTTTGGAATTTTTTTACTATTTATTAAGCCACTTTGAAAATCGCTGATCCGGATGAACAGTAGCAAAACTGTAAAAAATTCTGGACCAATGGATCAGTGATTTTCAAAGTGCTTAATAAATAGTAAAAAAATTCCAAAAAATGTAAAATTTGGTATCCAAGCACATTTCAATATGGAGAACAACTTGAGCGGTTCGGATCGGTAGTTTGGATTTTCAAAATGGAAATATGGCGTGGAGTACCAAGTCGTTTTACACCATGGCTTAGCTAAGCCCAGCACTATATATATATATATATAGAGTTGGGCTACATTACTTCGCGAAGTAAAGCGAGTATTTTACTTCACTTTTATATCTTCTATTTCAAAGTTCAAAACTTCGATTCGAACAGTTCAAGTTGATCTCCATATTAAATTGTGCTTGTAGACCAAATTTTACAATTTTTAGAAAATTTTAACTATTTTTTGGAATATTTTAAAATCACTGATTTTTATGGTTCACGATTTTCTGAAACATAGTGATTTTAAAAAATTCCAAAAAACTAGTAAATTTTTTCTAAAAATTGTCAAATTTGGTCTCCAAGCACAATTTAATATGAAGATTAACTTGAATGGTTCAGATCGACGTTTTGAACTTTCAAATTAAAGATATGGATGTGAAGTAAAACACTTGCTTTACTTCGCGAAATACTGTAACCTAACTCATATATGAGGAGGGATCAGATTACACTATTTTTTTTGACACATTTTGACACCTACGATTTTCAAAGTCCAAATAGTCGATCCAAACAGTTCAACATGATGGATATATTAAATTGTGCTTGGAGATCAAATTTTACATTTTTTTGAATTTTTTTACTATTTATTAAGATGGTTACAAAATTGTTGTTTTCAGACCATTGAAAAACAACGATTTGTAACCATCTTAATAAATAGTAAAAAAATTCAAAAAAAATATAAAATTTGATCTCCAAGCACATTTTAATATGATGATCATGTTGAACGGTTCGGATCGACTGTTTGGATTTTGAAATCTCAAAATTAACCTATAACAAAATAGTGTCAAGATGTGTCAAAAAAAAGGTGTAATTGGATCCCTCCTCCTCATATATATATATATGTGAGCTTCAAGTGTACCTCAAATTTTAAATTCTCGATAACAAAATTGTGAAATTCGAATAATAAAAGAAAATCATTAAGTATATCTATATTACTTTATTTATATGCACATAAAATATTGTAGTCCCTAACGGCATCTAGAGGGAGTGAATAGAGAGTCTTATTAAAGACTCTAGACGTTTTTCGGTTAAATTATCTAAACTAACAAGTCAAACAAACAACAAGCAAGCATGTACAAATAAAAGTAAATAGAGTAGAGTTAGAGAAATTTGACACGCAAGATGATAACGGAGTTCGGCATAAAATGCTTACGTCTCGGGGTAGAGCAACCTCAACGGCGCCCATTTCCTATTACAACTCGTGACATGTGAACTCTAATAAAGGTGGGAAGTCACGGCCTAACTTGGATACGTCACACAACTATGGATATATGTGAGCGGAATAAAGTAATATGTGATATTGCTTAAATAATACGATACGATATTGTGAGTGGAATAAAGTAAATAATTTCAGCCCAAGTTTACGATACAATATCCGCTCACATATTTCCGCTCACATATTCCGCTCACATAATTTCAGCCCAAGTTTACGATATTGTATCCATTTCTTATGTTTCCATACATTACGATATTGCTTAAATAATACGATATAGCCTAGAAACTTGGGCTGGAGAGTCTCAACGGGATCGTCACACAACTATGGATATATGTGAGCGGAAACGCTTGAGCTAGTGACAAAGCCCTACAAGCAAGAAACACTTGCTATGATGGAAATGCTCTAAAATTAAATTCTAGATATTAAACTATATCTTCAAGAAGATAAGTCAAGTAAATTTGATAGTATTAAGAGAATATTGAAGTTTAAGTTCACTCAACAATAAAAACTTTCAAAAATACATAATATTGAACGCCCTGCATGACGGATATCCGTTTACGGATAATATCCGATCCGTTTGCACCCTGGCCGGAAATGGAGATCAATGAATTCGCGATTTACGGCCCTAAAGTCCAAGACAGCCCAATTCTACGAGACAACCACTGCTATCTCTTCACTCTCCAGTTTTCTCCTCTTTTATGTTGATCGCGAAGAGAGAAAGGAGGGTTCTCAACCTCCAGAGGAAATGGCGTCATCACCGGTCTCATGTTCTTCAGCGCTTTTCCTCTTTCACACGGGATCAATGAACTCGACTGGAGGCATTTTCAGGTTTTCGTTTGATATATTTCTCTTCCCTTGTTTGTTGATCTTGGATATATTGATTTTAGTTTGTGTTAATTGGCGGATCTGGAGCTAGTGCTCATGACCTGTTTGAATTTTGATGATATGCGTCAATGAACTTTTAGTCAGGTAGAGATTTATAGGCGTTAGCACTTATGAACTGACTGGGTTTATGGTCACTTGCTTTTGATCTTGAGCTCATGCTAAGTACAATTAGTGAACAATAGTTGTATAGTTCCCTATAGTCTTAACTCCTCAAGTATCTCTAATTGTGTGGAATTGCAATCTGCAGTTGAAAAAGCTTATGGCAAATCACCGATAGTAGTAACTCCCTTTTGCTTGCGAAATTACACAATATGTGGAGGGTATTATAGGGTGTCCTTTAGGATTCTCCACAAGTTCAATTTTCATCATCATTATAGCTATTTGATTGCTATATAAGTTAATTATTCCTTCGCTCATAAGGTTTTCTCATGCAGAAATAAAAAGTTAAAATACACTTCACGCAAACCATCTTCTGTTCACGAGATTAATTACTTTGTTGAGTTACAGAAAAACTGAATAAAAGCAGTTATATACGATGATTATCTGGTTTTCATAGCAAATGGACCCGGTCCATAATCACAAAAAACCAAATAACGCTGGTGGAGGAATGCATAACGCTCGTGAACCTTTTGTGCTTTCTGGTAAAGAAGAATGAGAAACCGGGACTCCAAGAGAAGTAGAGTATCCCTTGCACAATCCTATTTAAGAAGAAAAAAGAAAGAAAATAAAAACTACGCAAATAGAGAAAGAATCACATATGGTTGGAATTATGAACGGAGGGGGGTATCCGAGAGGATGGAAGCTGATGGATGAGGAGGGGCCCAGTGGCCAAGGTCAAGCGCCGGCCTTTGACATGGAGCGTGCCAGGCTACTGCACCAGCACCAGCTGGGAGAGAACCAGTGCACCTCTGCACTTGTAAAGCACATCAATGCTCCTCTTGACGTTGTAAGTTTAGATCTGTTGTTGCTAATTATAGATTATAGATCTTTAATTCTCTGTTACTCTTTCTCATTTCACCATCCTCTTTCCTTTTTTGATAAATTAAAATTGTAATCATCTGATAGTTTTAGTTTAGTTTAGTTTCCTATGTTAGTAACATTTCTATTGGAAATTGTTAGGTATTTAGTGATCACTAATATTAGATCAGGTATTTAATGATTGGTTTTGTTAGATCCCTTTCTAGTGTTTCCTATGGTATTAATTGCTTGATTGGGCTGCATTGGAGACATACAAAAAAATATGACATCTGGCGAAGGCTAGTACGATGCACTGTGGTGGTACCATTGGATCTGTACGTGATTGCTGCAAGAGCGTGCTCAATAGCAGAAATTTTGTATTCTTTATTTTTTGGAAGTTGTATTTTATATTCAATATAAACAAATCAATGCTACTACCTGGCTGCCATATTTACATATTATTAATCATACTTACAAAGAATTATTTCATCTGCTTTTTATAAACCTTACATTTCAGCAAGAAATAATTCTTTTATTGATATATTTGCAATTTATACGAATACATATATGCATCAAATATTTTTTTCTCAGCGATCAACAATAAATTCTTCACTATCCCTTGACAATGCTATCTATTTTCCTATGTCATGCATATTCTTTTGGGAATTTATTACGTTCGTAATGGTAGATTTGTTTGATCCCTTTTGTGCCTCTCCTATACCACTAGTTGGTCAGATTGCATAGGATAATAGCACTTTTGGCAAAAACCAGTGTGATGCACTGCTATAACCCATGGATCTGTATAGACTTTTGCTAAAGCATGCTTTATAGAACAAAATTTTGTTTAGACTTCGGAAATTTTCTATTTTTCTCCTGGAGAATCCTGCTTCCGCCTTTGATTTTGCAAAAACTTGTAGTATTCTTTTCTCGTAAAGTAGATAATTCATCAAGAATTAAGCTCTTGTTTAAATTTAAGTTTAGATAGCATGCCATTTTGACGCATCATGAGTTTTTTTCACTTTTGGCCATGTGATTAGCTGCAAACAAGTTACCACACCATTGACACAACATAATAATTTACCTAAAAATTTAAATCAATTCATATAGTAAAATATTTATTACTCGCTATATAGTGAGTTCATAAGAACTACATCTTATCGATATATATTGGCTAAAGCTGTCTAATCTTGTAGTGTCCTGTTTCTCAGTATCCTCTTAAGGGGTTTCATGGTAGAATTGACTTGTGATCAATATAGTGCCGTGGAACCACAAGTTTTTTGTGTAATAATATCAAAACTCCAAAATTCAAACAATGAATGAGAACTGTTGATCTTGATCTTCTTCACTAGTGATGTATCCACATGACATTTTATATATTCTTGTGTTCACATTGCATAAGATCAAGTCCAATTAACAGTTCATGTTAACAGTAATAGATCAATCTTAGTCTATTCATCTTTTGGCCTCTTGACCTTGTATAAAGAAAACTCAAATACTATAAAATTTTGCATGGATTCATAGCTAGTGACGAAGAACAAGATCAATGGTTCAGATTTGTCTTTTATTTGAATTTTGAAATATTAACAAAAAGGAAAAAAATACATCATGGCAGCTTGTGGTGCTGGAAACCTCATCTGCCAAGAGTTCTTGGTTTGTGTAGAAAGGATGTTCAGACCTTTTAACCTTGCTGTATTTGGTATATTCCAAATTCGAACTTCTTTTGAACTATTTTGTGGGTTCAATATTAAATTATTGAGAATGTTGGATATAGTAATTCTTGGAAAATATCTTAAATTATGGGCTTTTATGCATTCGTTGTCGACAAAGTGTTCATTATTCTGGTTGGCGATTTAATAATCAGTGCTAAAGTTAGGTCAACCGTTTTGCCTATTAGCACCAAAAGCAAAATTTGAACTTAGCACCAGCCAGTACCACACAATTTGGGAAAACAAATAAAGAGAAAGAAGCAACAGTAGAAATAGCTCATGACATCAATTTGTTTACTCAAACTGCAGGTGTGGTCCTTGGTGAGGAGGTTTGATGAGCCCCAGAAGTACAAGCCATTTGTGAGACGGTGTGTAATGAGGGAAGGAGGTTTGGAGGTCGGGAGTGTCAGAGAGATTGAAGTGACTTCAGGGTTGCCGGCAACCACCTCCATTGAGCAATTGGAGCGTCTCGACGATAATGAGCACATCCTTGGCATCCGCAAGTTAGGTGGGAACCACAGACTCAAGGTATACTCACTCATGCCTCTCTCACATGCATCTGTTTGTATATTTTAGTCAAACTCTCAGTTTATTCTATCAGGCTTGAAATAACAGAATCTTCAGAGAAGTAACAGAGATTTCCCTTGGACCATATTCTGGCCATGATGGTCACCTATGTGCATATATTTGGTACTGCATATTTACATTTGTATAGGGAACTTAGCTTTGGATTTGCTTTTTTGTTTTTTTGGGAAAAATTGTGACACAGATTTTTATTTCCTTTTGGAAATAGTTCTACAATTTACAGAGACACAACACAAAGCGAAATATCATGTACTTTCACCCTTGAATGCTATATAGTTCGTCTTTATGCAAAATGTTGTCCCTAAAAACTTCCAATTGCATTTGTTTTACGAAAAGTAAAAAAAACCAAAATTGGACTATATCCTATGATTTTGACAAATAACAATTCATCATAAGCACTTGAAGCACCACACTATTAGCAAGAAAAATAAAGACACAATGCAATGTCTATTTGTAATTCAACAAGTCAAATAAGTCGTTATTTTCACCTATTGTCATTTCAAATCATATCCAACATGTCATCATGTGTTTCACTAGTCTCTCCTCCTGTCCAAAACAAATACATAGGTGTGATAGGGTCAATGCCACTAGTTCTACTTGATTTCTTTTTCCTCAAATCTCCCAACCTGCCGCACTGGTCACAATTTTACAAGATCATCTCACCACTTTTTCATTGTGGTCTCCACTTTTCTATCAGATATATAAATGCCACTAATCTCCATTCTTATATTATGCACATAGTTGTCCTGATCCGCCAACGGTTGAGATTGAAAGATGAAATTTCAAATTGAATATCAGCTCTCTAATTACATAATCTGTCTTTCTTTTGATTAAATACATCTATTTTATGTATAGAAATTTAAATTTAGTTAAAAATATACTCGCCACACAGACTGCTACATGGTTAGTTAATATACTCGCCGCACAGCCTACCTCCTCTTCCTCCCTTGGTAATCTCTTTTAACAGCTTACTAATTTGAAATAGCCACATGAAATCCTTACTTTTAGGGGTGTACCTTTGTCCCAAATTGAATCCCTTTCATTTCTCTACAGCCCTGCAAGAAAGCATACATGAACATAATTATTTCCCTTTGATTCTTGTGCCCACTGTATTATCCCCCTCCTATTCAGAGGAGGGTGATGTATTAGAGGTTTACCTTCTCTGACTTATTATTAGCCAATATCATCCCTAAATTTCTCCTCTAAGATATAGAAATTGATCTTTCTTTTCCAACTTTTTTAATGCTATATCATAAAAGTTTAATATATTACTGCTAAGGACTTTTCCACCAAATACCATCCCAAAATCTTCTTTGCATCTGTGTGTACCATCTCTTTTTGATAATTTATCTATTGCACGTGTGATATTGGTGCAGAACTACGCGTCTGTTATAACATTGCACCATGATGGGATAGATGGGAGGCCAGGGACGACTGTGGTCGAGTCGTTTGTGGTTGATGTGCCAGATGGCAACACTGATGATGAGACTTGCTGCTTTGTCGAATACCTGATCAAGTCCAACCTCAGGTCTCTGGCCAACGTTTCTGAGCAGCTTGTGCACCCACAGCAACACCAGTCCTAGTAGTCTTGCAGTGGTTATATTCTTCTCTGACTTAGACATTGTTTCCCTCCTGTGAAACTTTTCGTATGACATTGTTCATCTCTTATGAAACTTTTCATTCAACAATAATTATTCTGAAACGGCAAGTAGGGTCTTTTGGGTTTGATATGCATGTAGTTGGAATGTATGGATTTGAAAACTATACAAGTTAGTAATAAAATTTGTGTAATCGTACTATTATGTTCAGTTATGGAATTAACATTTGTTATGTTCGTATTTATTTCATTGGGCAATTTATCTCTTCTTCCTTGCCTGTGTACATCCACAGCAGGCTTATTTGCAGCCGTGACAACGCCAAAATACTTCAAGGTTGGAAAATTTGAATTGCAGATATACTTGGTAAAATTAGAAGGCAAAATATCAAGCTTGACGCAATTTGAATATCGTTCAATTGCTGGTCACTTGACAAATGACTAATCATTCTTTGAATTATATCATATTTCCATACAGAGTTAGGGTCTGTTCGGCCCACGGGAATGGGCACAGGAATGGACCAATTTGAATTGATTTTTACTGTTCACGTGGGAAATAAAAAATTAACTCTAAGTGGATTTTTTTTTTTCTACGTGAACAGTAAAACAGCCGAACTGGCTCTTACAGACTAATCATATTTTGATTTTGGCTGTGACACTTCTAAATATGTGAGTTATCAATGCTCTTCTCTTTGATCAAACACAAAGTTGGTCTAATTGTCGAGAAAAAGGAACAATGATGAAACCGACCTTTATCGAACTACATTTTCTCTAAGAGGAGGCTTCCAATACCTCATGTTTTTCATACTTTGTCATATCTCATATTTTATATCTTCATTTTCAAAGTCCAATATATCGATATGAACCGCTCAATATGATATCCGTACTAAAATATGCTTGGGATGAAATTTTATAATTTTTGAAATTTTTTTTACTATTTTTTAAGTTGGCAGAAAATCACTGTTTTTGAACGGTCCATATACAATGATTTTGTACCTATTTTAAAAAATAGTAAAAAAATTATAAAAATTTAAAATTTAATCCCGAAACATATTTATTTTAGTATGAATATTTGAGTGGTTCGGACGAAAAACACGTTTCAACACGTTTAAACATGCCGATGAGATATGCTTGGTGAGTAGCGGTTCAAAAACTATTATATATTATTTCGGGATATTATCCGATCCGTTTTCACCCCTAGTATCTCCCCCTTCCTCTCTCCTCGCGCAAACCCTTTCTTTCTTCTCCGCATGCCATTTCCTTCAATTTGGCGCTTAGAGGGATTACATGGGTCCCACCAGAGTGTTTTGCATCTCAGCGAAAAGGCTTTAATTGGAGGTTTCATGGCTGATTAATTTGTGATCTTTGATTGCACTGAATGTCCATCGTTTTGAGCCATTGCTAGAGTCAGGTGACATTGGTTTTAGATTGCGACTGAAAATGCTGGTCGATTTGAAGGGGAAACCATATTAAGGTTAATTCTCTACTCATTTGAATATCTACACGAAAGGGTTTGCTTAGCCCTTTAAAAGGTATAATTCATCAGGGGCCATTTTGTAGTACGTAGTTATTGTCTTATTGGGGCTGTTAAGGAAATTTCAATTTGGTCATGTTTGGTTGTGGAGTAAAGTTAATGAGGATTAAATGACTTACTCCATCTTACTCCACATATTTTACATCTTGTTTGGTAGTATAACTCATAGCTTAAATTAATCCGCCTAGAGGAGTAAAGTGTTGGAAACTGAGCCTCTTCCTATGATAGTGGGCCCTACAGGTGGAGAAAGTGTGGAGTAAGTTAATCCACCTGAAGTGGTGGAGTAACTTACTCCGGGTTAACTCACCGCTTACTTCACCTTACTCCTCTTCTTTTACTTCTCGTTTGGCTACCTAAGTGTGGAGTAAGGGGTTTACTCCACCTCTTACTCCACAACCAAACATGACCTTTGAGATTTACATGGCACAATGACTGTAGCAACTCTTCTCTAGTTAAATTGTTTTGATCAAGCTGTTTGACTTCCAGTCCATTGCAACATATATTGTAATGCATTTAGGGGTATCTATAAAGCAAGTATCCAGTTTGATGTTCCGGGATTTTGTTTGCTTAGATGAAATTAACTTGTACACAGTGAACTTCTGCATCTAGTCACAACTAAGAAATACATGTGGATTTGTTCTTCTACTAGGATTAAAATGCCGGGGGCATACTTTTTTTTCATTTTATCATTCAGTTTAAAGCTCATTAATCGTTGATAAAATATAATTTAAACAAAACTCATTCTTTGTGCTGTTTGTAATAAATATAGTAAATTCGACTATTTCATCTTCTTAATTTATCGTTGTCTGATGCCAATGAATCACCAGAAATATATGTGTGTCCTTTTTTTTCTTTCTATTTTTAGTTAGTTTAAAGTTTAAATATTAAAAAGGTGTTTGCGTTATGCGAAAGTTTTCGAGTTAATTGGGATAGACCAGTCCATAAAACAAAGAGAGAAAAAAACAACAACTTTGATTTCCATGCAAATTGAAGATGAAAAGTGTAAGGCAGCCAAGCTAAAGGCAGGTAATTGGAATCAGTTTGTTCAAGGGCCTTGTTATATATAGTCCTAATTAGGACATTTATTTTAAGAACCGCAGGCATAGCATGGATAATGACGGGGTTTACGGGAACATAAAAAAAAAAGGAAATTTATTTTAAATTAGTTGGCATTTGTAAATCCATTGTGTTCAAATGAAGGGGGGATGATAGAGATTTACTACTTACTAACTAGGAATATTCATTCTTTTTCCATTCTCAACTAGACACAACAGCCTCCCCTTTTTTTGTCTCTACCTCCTCGAACGGTGAGGAGGGTGGGAGAGAAGGGAGGGGAGGGGAGGGGAGGGGAGGGGAGGGGAGGGAATGGAGCCGATGCGAGGCATATCATCTTGATTGGACTTGACTCTAATTGTCGGAGCGCGTGCGGTGATCGGATGATGATAGAGGAGCAAATCCAGCGGTCGAATGATGGTAGAGCGCGTTGAGTCTCTACGCTATCTCGGTCGGAGCGCGGATGAGTAGATATGGGCGTTGGAGCGCGGCAGCTGTCAAAAAAGCAGATCTGGTCATAGAGAGCGATAGGGAAAGGTAATAGGGTACTTATGAGTGTATATAAGTGATATTAGTAGATTAATGTTATTTAGAGTAGTTTGGAGAATAAAAGAGTGGATTTAGGATTTGAGTCATTTGACTCGTTGTAAGTTTGATTTTTTATCAATCAAATTATTAGTTGGCACTTAAAAGCCACTAACCTTAAAAAGGAATATTCAATTTAGGATTTGTTCATTCTGTTGGGACAGATATAAACTCTGGTCCTGAAGACTAAAATAGAAAGTCTTTATTATTTTGGAACGTACACTTTCTTTTTGAGCCGCAGAGATTAAAATATAGTTAATCCAAACCATCCAAACTAGGGTTTTGAAAAGGGTGTATTCTCCAGCTGTTTAGAGCTGTCCACAGACAAGTTTTTACTGTTTCGGAAATACACATTATCTTTTTGAACGGCAGAGATTAGGATATTGTTAAATCCAAACCATCCAAACTAGGGTTTTAGATAGGTAAAAGCATATCTGCTGATTGGGCCATCCGCCAATTGTTTAAAGCCGTCCACAGAAAAGGTAACCTATATTGTTATGCATCCGGATCAAGTTTGTTTGATCTAAGCCGTCAAATTCAGGTCATGGGAGTGTATTTGGCATTTTCTAGGATAGGTTATTTTCAGCCGTCAAAATTAGGGTTTCAAGTTAATCTCAGTCATAAGCTAGTATATATAGAGCATAATAGGAGCCGTCTTCTGGCTCATCCTCTCCAAATAAACAAGTTTGAAGAGAAAAAATAGAGACAAGAAAGTGTGTTCTATGACTACTGCAATGGATGCAAATCTGGATTCTACATGCTAAAAGTAGTCCTGGCCATTGCGCTACTGTAATCTGAGACTGAGGTTAGTTCTGAACATTCTTGTTTCTTTTTAAGGCAAGGGAATTGCTTGTCGTTAAATATAAATAATTGAGGCATTTACGGTACTACCGCAAAAATAGATTGCGACAGAATTGATGGAAATAGGTAATTTTGGGTGCATATTGAATGCGACAAAAGCAATCAAATTACCTCTCTTATTGTCCATCACTATATTCTTGAACCTGTACCGAGTGGAGGACTTCCATAGAAGGAATGGGCGTCAATTGACCCCATTTATTTTAAATTTTTCTATATTTATATTTATGTATGATTTTATATACAATTTAGAGTAAAATGTCATGATATTGTAAAATTAATTCCCATTCTCCTTAGGAAAATTTAATATAACTGACCCCAATGTGTGTTTGACCTCCTTAGTTCGAAAGTCTGGCTCTGCCCCTGCTTGTACCATCCAAAACAACACTTCCTGATAATTTCCTTGATATTGATGTTTACTATGGCACTTGATTTCATTTTTGGCTTATTTTGTTATTCTTTTATAGTTTTGTAATTATTTTTCACAAGGGTTTATACAATAGGGAGTATGATGCAGGTTGTAAAAAAACTTGGTTTGTTTATGAACAAAACATATGGTACCGTTGGTGTGCCACTTATTAAAAAAGAATGACCATCGATTTTTACATTTGAGGAAAAAATTATAAAGAGGGAGAGATAATTTTTAGGATATCCTGATCAGAATTTTTGGGGCACAGAAGTGGCGAGAGGATATCCTAAAAGATTGTCAGAATTTTTCAGTTTATTGAGTGACCACAATAATTTGTGAGCATCACATGGTAACTATCAATTTTTAGTTTAGTAGTAAAAAAAGTGTCATTAGAATTTTATTAGGGGTATTTTGCATAAAGATGAAATTCATAACATTTCAGGGTGAACTTGGGATACGTTTGGCTTTGGTTTATTACCTAGTTTCATATTTTTTTTTTTTTTTTTTTTAAAAAGCAAGAAGTAAGAGAGGAAAAGCAAAGATCCTATGAAAACAAAAAAAATACACAATAGCAAATATATGTACATCAGAAACCATCCTGACAAGGATATGGTCCAAAAGAACACTGTCAATTTTGTGCAGAATTTTTGTTGCTCCAAACCAGTTAGCATAAGACTATACTTAAGTTAATCTGAAGTTTTCTTACAAAAGAAGTTCATATGAGAGAGGCGTGTATATGAATATGTACCTTGAGTATCTGGTCCCTGCCTATACTGCGGATGCTGAGGATGCGCTTGATATCATCCAGACGCTCCAGTGGCTTGCTGGTGTCGGTTGCCGGCAACTCTGACTTCAGACTGATCTCCCTGACACTGCCAATCTCCAATCCTCCCCGCACCATACACCGGTTTACAAATGACTTGTACTTCTGGGGCTCATCAAATGTAAAAATCGATGGTCATTCTTTTTTAGGATATCCTCTTGCCACTTCTGTGCCACTGATCAGAATATCCTAAAATGCTAATAACAGTGAATTTTCAGAATTTTTAGGATATCCTCTCGCCACTTTTCCATAGATTGTCAATGCTAATAACAGTGAATTTATTGTAGTGTATTCGTTTTAGGTAATCCCAAGTTACTGTACACTGTAAAAGAGCTGTTGAACTAACTCCTCTCTTCTACAGAAAAAGCAAATCGTATCTGCCTTCCTACCCTCCTATCGACAAATTGGTATCCAGCAAAACTCAAGAGGTACACACCCTTACAGAGGCCATCTTGAAGGAATCACAAAACCCAAGTCATGAAAATGGAGTAGCAGAACTCACAACGCTGACCGAAACCAAGAACCAGATACGGTTACAGAGGCCGTATCCAAGGACTCATCAAATCTAACCCATGAAAGTCAAGGTACTGAACCCACACCAATTGAAAACCAAGACCAATCTACCAGTACAGAGTGCTTCCAGTCTGTATTTGTCTCGAGAAAGAAGGATTTGTGCATCTACATTTGTTGCCACAAGTGTTTCCATGGGGTCCATTCTGCAGTTCACGAGGTGGTCTTGAAATTCTGGATATCGCATGTCAATTGCTCAACAATAGAAGACATGCACGACATACTCACCTCATATGGTTGTAAGTCTTGTATCCGTAATATCTAAGCGGCACGCATCTCAAAGCACAAGTCAACACGACATACTCACCTCATATGGAGGTGCCCAGCCGTAATATACTGGAGATCAGCTGATAAAGGAAATAGTTTTATGTTTTATTGTAATAGGGAGAATGTAAATAGTAGAGGCCTTGTAATCAAGCAACCTTGAATAGAAATAAGAAATCTTTTGTTCCTATTATCCTTTTGAATTATCCCAATTATTCTGAATTCTTGTTGAATTATCACAAATTGCTTCTCAATTGTCCAAATGGAATTAAAATTGTAAAATGATTTAAAACTACTAAGATCCAATTAGACCTAAATTTGTAACTGAGCAGAAGACAAAACTAAATAACTCGAGAATACGGCATTTCTATTGGTTTATGTTGGTATAATTCATGACAAAGTGGTGATTTTTCACTCTTAAAAAATTATCAACAGAAAACTTTCTTTCCAATCTATTAGGTTACGTTTGGATTGATAGAGAATAGAGCTATTATCAGATTAGTGTACTATTCTCAGAACAATGTGATCCAAACGACAAATAGAAAATAAGAATAGCGGAGGAATAGCTCTAATCCGCTATTCCACAGAAATGTTGGATTAGCGAAAACAGTTGCTCTTGGGTTAGTGATATTAATATAATATTCGGACAATCCATTTTAGAGGAATATGGCACAAATAATTAAATTTTAGAGGGTACGAGGAGAAAAGTATGGAGATACTACTAGACATTTAGTATTGTCATTTGGCTAGTATGGTTAGAAAAGAATAGAGCTGTCTTTGACCAAATAAATCATAAACCAGTTAAATCCATAATTAACATATGAAGGTATGCATTGACACTCACTAAGAGTAGCATTGAAATTCAATTAGAATGTTTTAGAATCAGTGCTAAGGTCTCGTATTTTTGGATGGTCCAGAATTTTTTATGATAATAACTTTCACATCCTCCAAACTTTTAAAAATGATACCAACAAAATGTAAAAAAATAACCCAGTAGCAAGCTGGTCTTCACATCCTCCAAACTTTCACTAATTTCTTGATATTTGCGTACCAGTCCGGTCTGGTACAAACCAAACTACTATTAATTTTACAAACTCAATCATACAAAAATTAGTTCATAAATAAAACTACTTGCCAATTTATTTATAAATAGAAACATGTGAAAAAAAAGAGAGGAAAAAATAGGAATGACATTTAAAATCTTCTACCAGTAAATTAATTAAACCAATACTGTACTGTTCAGGTACGGAAACAATACTACATTGTATAGAAATTATAGGTGGGAACTTTTGATAGGGCCGTCAAATTTTGGTTTCTGGTTCAACTGTTAGTTCCTGAGAAACTTTGGATAGTAAATGATTAATTGATATAAGATTTGTAGGTCTTCTCCCAAAACTCCAAGCTTGCCAAAAGGGGAAAAAAAACAATGATTAGAGGGGAATTGAACTGATACTGAAGCTCTCTGACAGATTCCTGATCCAGTTCAGTACCCAAATTTTTCCATCTGCGATATATATGCATCAAGCAGCATTGTAATTCATTAGCTTCTATTTATTGCTGCATTGGTACTGATAGCATTTAAAGTCAGTGTTTTTACTGTTAAAAGTGTTTAATGCTTGAGACTCACAATACTTCAAATTTGTGTATATTTCAGGGCAGTTGATGCAAATGACACTGGTAGTCCCACCATCATTTCGTCAGGAGCTGCACTACCTGAACAAGGAATATTGGTTTGCTGCGCTGGCTGGTGGTAAAGCACCGTGACAGTCTATGGCCTCGACTTCATCAATGGCCATGAGGGTCGGGATGAGCTCGAGCTGTTCAGCAAAAGACACGGCACCCAAGACGACGACGACGATGATGGTGAGGGGGGGGGGGATGCATTGTCGATGATTATGAGGTTGAGGATGAGAATGATGGAGGTAATGAGGAGTAGGATTGGGAGAGATTCGCCATGTGACTAGAATAGCTTTGTTTTGTGTTAGGTTTTTTCCCCTTCGTTGTTTTAAAGAAAAAATGATTGGGTTAATATGTAAACTCAACTATGATTTGGCCTTATTTTGTTATTTGTGAAAATAGAGGCTAAATGGTTTTTTTTGCTGTCTGGAGTATTTTGTTTGTCAGAAAAGATAGGGTCATTGGAAATAATAGCTGGCAACTAGGGATGCCATGGATTTAGCTACATTTCTTTCTTTTATATTTTCCTCTTCTTTGATCTAGATTTTGTTAAGCTAATGCATTATGTTTGTTTCGGAATGTCAAGGTCACTTACTGAAATTTCATCTTTTGATTTTATTTATTTCTTTGTCAGATGTATGTTTGTTCTTGCATTAAATCCAATAGGTCTTACCAGAAGTCATTTATTTAGTTTAACTTCATGATGTTAGACAGTAAAGTAACTATGGCTGTTGTCCTTGGTGACACCATGGCTGTTGTCCCAAAAGAAAAAAAAGAAGAAAGCATAGTAAATAGACCATTTTAGAATGATAGATTCTAGGCTTGGTGTGGAAGTCTTCAGATAAAACGATGGAATGACAAAAATATTGATTTCCTAATTCTTGACACATGGTTATTTAAAATATAGCGTGTTTTAGTATATTACTACATCTAACTATCGGGAAAAACGATATTTCACCAAATACCATTATGTACATAAATACTTCCACACTTCATTACAAACAGCTTATAACAGTCGCAGGAAAATAAACCGGTACCAGTTAACCACAGAGCTCACAGGCTTACTGAGGTGGCACACGATTACACGATATTTTACAACATATAAACCACACATTATTGACAGCATTATTTCTGTAAAATATTGCAATATCCAGCTTGCAGCAAACATACTTGTATATCACAACAATCACTGTATGAGGCTCAAGGAACAAACGGTCAAGATTTACTGAAAGGGGTTGATCCATTTCAAAAACCTCCAAAACCCGATTTTCTTCCCTCTCTTCTTCTTGCTCTTCTTCCTCTCTTCCTCTTCTTCTTCATCTTCCGAATCCGAATCTGAATCCGAATCCGAATCCGAATCATCCAGCTTCTTACTCTTCTTCTTCTTCCTCACGACCTCCTCTTGCTTCTTCTCTTGATCTTCCCTCGGATCCCAACCGATCACCTTGCTTGGTATCATACCCGGATCCGAATCAACTACCACTGGACGCTCAGAAGATTCATCAGGTAAGGCTGGATCACTTAGTTGTGTATCTATCGCTTCTTTAATCTCTATCGATTCTAATATATCGAGATCGGCGCTTTCAATTGGGTCTAGCGTTAGAACTGTCGCGTTGGATTCTTTCAGTAATAGAGTTTCTATCTGGGTTTCAGGTTGGGTTGCGAGGTCTATTGGGTGCCGAGCGAGCGAGAGGAGGAATAGAGAGGAGAATACGGAGAGAATCATGGCTAATCTCGCCACGGTTGGAGCCATTTTTGATGAATTTTGAGGTTAATTGATGGTTTGGTTTTTATCTCCTGATTAAAGGTTGGCCTTGGGGCTTGGGTATTGGAGGCGTGTATTTGACTATTTGTACAGGGGGCGAATAATTTTACTCTATTATTTAGGAATTAGGAATTGCGTCACAATTGCTTCCGATATTTTTATTAATAGCCTAAAAAAAAAAAAAAAATATCAGATGTAACCTCGACTTTTTTTTATTTTTAAAAATGACCTAACCGCCCCCTGGTGGGGTGGTTCACTCTCCCACCAAACCGGCCCCCTATGGGGTGGTCAACCTGTGTATACTGAACCGCCCTATAGATGGGCGGTTAAGTTTTTTTTTTTTTTTAATAGATTTGAGAGACAATATTAATGAAATTTAACAATAAAAATTCGAATTTTGTTTTTAATATTTGTTAAATTATTTCTTTTGTCAAATAGCTAAAATGTTTACTTCTTTTGTTAATTACTTCTTTTTAATATGTTAGATTACTTTTTTTTTTAAATTTGAATTTTGTTTTTAATATATATATTTTTTAGAGACAAATAGCTAAAATGATGAAATATAATACTAAAAAATTGAATTTTTTTCCCTTTGTCAAATTACTTTTTTGATAGCATATTTATACTAAAATACGCTAAATTACTTGAAATTATGTTAATTTATGTCGATTTACACTAAATTACTTGAAATTATGTTAATTTTTTTTAAGAGACAAATAGGTAATATGCTGAAATATAACACTAAAAAATCGAATTTTTTTAAAATATTTGTTAGATTACTTTTTTGATATATAATTAGCATATTTATACTAAAATATGCTAAATTACTTGAAATTATATTAATTTATGCTGAATTACATTAAATTAAGCTAAATTACAATAATTATGTAGAATTATGCTAGAATATGGAAAATTATGCTACGTAAGTATGAATAGGGATGATATTTTCACTAAGAAGGCGAAAAACAACGACAAAACTTCAAACGGCCATAAAACGGCGCTCGAGTGTCCGATTTCAGTAAATGACCACTTTTCGGAAAGCTTGTGAAAATGCGCATGCGTCAGAACTATGATGCTAGATTTCCAAATTCAGAATCGCCAAAAAATAAAGGAAAGAGTCTCAAAACTTCAGTTGAAGTTTCCGATTAAGATTTTCATTTCTATTGTTCAATCTACGTAACTCAATAAATTAGTTATATAATGAACTTGTAGAATACCAATTTTTATTATTTTTGGGAATTTTTTTACTATTTTTTTATGATTTATGAAAGATGGCACAAAATAGGCCCTATTCATACGTAATTTAGCGTAATTTTCCGTGTTTAGCATAATTCTACATAATTATTGTAATTTCAAGTAATTTAGTGTAATTCAGCATAAATTAACATAATTTCAAGTTATTTAGTGTATTTTAGTATAACTATGCTAATATATGTCAAAAAAGTAATCTAACAAATATTTAATTTTTATTTTATTTTTTAGTGTTATATTTCAGCATATTACTTATTTGTCTCTAAAAAAAATTAACGTAATTTCAAGTAATTTAGTGTTAATCAGCATAAATTAACATAATTTTAAGTAATTTAGCGTATTTAGTATAAATATGCTATCAAAAAAGTAATTTGACAAAGAGAAAAAAAATTTCATTTTTTAGTGTTATATTTCATCATTTTAGTTATTTGTCTCTAAAAAATATATATATTAAAAACAAAATTCGAATTAAAAAAAAAGAAGTAATCTAACAAATATTAAAAAGAAGTAATTGACAAAAGAATTAAACATTTTAGCTATTTGACAAAAGAAGTAATCTAACAAATATTAAAAACAAAATTCGAATTTTTATTGTTAAATTTCATTCATATTGTCTCTCAAATCTAAAAAAAAAAAAAAACTGAACCGCCCCCTTGTGGGGCGGTTCAGTATACACAGGTTGACCGCCCCACAGGGGGGCTGTTTGGTGGGAGAGTGAACCGCCCCCTTGGAGAGCGGTTAGGTCATTTTTAAAAATAAAAATAAATCGAGGTTATATGTGATATTTGTTTTTTTTAGGGTATTAATAAAAATATCGGCAATTGCTTTGGTTAAGCAAATTAATCAGCATATAATTAAATAATAGTTCTGTTTGTTCGCGTCCGATTACAAGTTAACCTCGTTTCAGAGTTTATTTATTGGTATTAATTTCATGCTAAGCAAACACTCGCTATCTCTAATCCAGGGGGAGGAAAATATAGTCAAATACCACTGGCAAAGGACTAGATCTCCCGACATTTTTATTTATACCCAAAGTTAATTACAGATTAATAAAAACTAGCAGTTAAGACGCGCTCCGCTGCGTCTCTATATCACATTCTCCGAGTAAAGGTTGATTAAAGATCTTATAAAATTTTGCAGAAAGACATGAACACATAGTACAATAAATTATATATGCATTTACAGCACAACGTACAACTACAACTACATATATAAGATACATTTTAGAGTCTAATGTACAAACCGATTGATAGTTCGAATCTTATTGCTTAATTCTAGATCTCTACTTATATCAGCGGAAGACATCTTTCCTAATCACTAAGAACAAAATAGCAATCTTTATTCGTTGTATCAAATTAATGCATTTCTCCACATCACATAGAGAGAGAAAAACTGTAGAATTTTTCTCAAACCAAGTAAACCAAATATACTGTAACCTTGAACAATTCCATAATACTATTTTGTTAATTTTCTCTACCTAAATATCATCTACAATTTCACACTTTGGACTGTATTTAGCACTAAATAGCAGCTTTCTTATTGTTTTACTATACCTTTCTTGCATCATAGGATTTTCACACAACTGTGAAGGCTTCATCAGGAAGCATCTCAACAACCAAAATCAACATCAGTCTTCTCATAATTAAATTTCAAACAATTAAATAACTAATTCAAAGTTCTTTCAAAACTATGCTAAACATTTGCAAAAAACACTCAATAATTTAAATCTTTTAAAAACCAAGGCAGGTTAGAATGTGTGGCACTCATGGAATTATACTATATTCTGAGACTAAATTTTACTTTCTAATAACACCTTGAAACTAATCTGATGAAAATATATATTCAATTAAATGGGACAATTTTCAGCTCTACCATTAATGTGTTATGCATTTTCTCCAAATCAAAATAATCAAGCTAAAAGTAAACAAAGAATATTCCTATGTTGGCTTCAAGCTTCTATGCTGTAGGCATATAATATTTGGTTGGGTCCAAGATGACAAAATCAGGAGCAATATAGTTAGTTTCTAAACTCAAGCCTCTATGATGTCGGTAATATAGTCAGGGGGTAATATAGTCATTTTTGCTTTGAGGTTTGGTGTCTTTTTAAATAGCCCGAAAGAGTGTCTGCCATCCTTCGCAAATATTATAAAAATCTCTGGGTTTATTTCAAAGCTCCGTTTAATTAATAATTATAACTTACAGAGAATTCAAGAGCTTTACCAATGGCTTGAGTAGTGGAAGTGAAAAGCTCACGATATCCTTTCCACAGTCCTTGTGGGCCGGTGTGTTGAGCTTCGACAGCCTCCAAAAGCCCTCCTCCCAATTCGGTATCTCTGTCTTTGGAACCGAAAGTATGAATTAAAAATTATAACTTTACATTGTTACTTCATGAATTAAGAGCATATTCATTTTTGAAGAATAACAACACAAATCACTTAATAAATTAGAAGTTTACTAAATTAGTTACTAACAACCCGAGTTACTTAGAAGCACACTAAATTAATATATTGAGAAGTATTTATGTTTTGATTATGTTGAGGTTGGTCGTATGAAAAAACACTTAATTTATGATAAATAACAACAAAATCACTTAATTTGTGGAAAACAACAAAAGTTGGAAATACTTATTCTCATTCTTTTTTATGTTAAATGAACTGAAATAGGACTTGAAAGTACTCTCTCTCTCTCTCTCTCACCTTGACTTTGTATGTCCTTTTAATTTTTGATACCTCATCATTTAAACCTCCGATCCAAATTAAGCATCCAATAATTTAAAAGCTATAATAAGAGATGTCTGGCCAATATATGACTACTCAATTAATTGCTTCGTCATAAAGTTTCTTCAAAGACCTAATGAACCATAATGACAACTAATCCTTTCATCCCAACTAACAGGGTCCCAAAAAAATTTCTCTTCTAATTGAGGCTCAACGTAAGCGTAGTTCAATAGTATTCCATTAATTGAATATATAAGATATTCGCTTGTAAATACAAAAGCCCTTTTATCACTTAACGAAGCATATTTTAAGTATAATTATCAAGCAACTATTTTTTGATCAAACAGAGGCACTGCATAATTGTTATGCAAATCTAAACCGTACTTTCTTCCAGTTGGTGTAGAGCTCAACGTACTAAGTATGTAGAAGAATATGCTATTACACTTACATCATCAAAAGAATAATCCGCTTCAATGCTAAACACACTTTGTAGGATGCTATTAAGAGTACACAACTTTAGTAGCTTTCTTGTGTAAAATCTTAACCTGTCAATTAATTTAAAAAGGGCCTTTAGAAAAAAATAGAAGTAAATACAGAAGAACACATTCAACCAATTAACTATGGTACCTCTTCTCCAGATCTTGAAGAGCCGCTGAGCTACTACTTTCTGCATTATTGTTCAAAGAGGAGTCTTATTGGCGCTCTTGCTGATTCAATTAATATTAATCCTGAGAAAATGCTCAAGTTGTTAGATGTTGCAATTAGGAGCAAACATGACTTGGAGAAATTTGAGACTAATTACCCTTTATTATTTATTTTTAATTTTGGAACAAAAAATGGCACATTACCCCCACCAGTTCCGTTTACTATCAAAGAAATATTTTTACACTTATTTTTCAAAGCCAAAACTGGTTCATGTGGTACTGGCCAGCTCTAAGCCAATGTATCATTTTTGAAGACCTAAATAAATATTCTGATACTGTACTATAATATAGCAGCAACATAGTGGTACGATCCTAGTAACCTGGCTTGACTTTTTCAGTAGGTCAATTGTAGAAAATACAATGCTCAATGTCGCAAAATAGAAAAGGGCAACTTTTTTTGCAGAAACTGCTGACCAGCAAAGAAAAATAGATATAAATGCTTAAAAAATTGGAAATGCATGTAGGATCATTCCTCTTATTGTCTTAGACCTATTTCAACAAATTGAAACAGTAAATAATATCAATTTTGTTACAAAGTCAAAGGCATTAACTTTGAGCTTGTAGGGTTTTCTTTATTTCTCTTACCAGTAAAATTTGTAATTATAAATTTTTTTAAACTGAGCTTGCCATTTTTTCTTTGAATGAAGGACACCTTAGATGCACATTATCTCCATTTTTCATATTTTTCTTGCCACTGAGTAAGGAGACATAAGTATTTCACTGTTTAGATGAAATTTTGAATAAATGGAAACTGCACGCAAAGTAACCTTTTTTAAATTTTAATATATCTCTATTGACTGTTGATATACTACAGAGGTTTCATAAATATAAATAGGAGAAGTTGTTGTTTATTTATGTAACAGCATAACAACTTATAAAAAAATGTAGAATCAATAAACTTTCATTTGCCCAAAAACACCAAAAATAAAAATTAAAAATGGTTTAAAAAATTTGAACCTTCATGAAACAAAAACTCAGACCTATACAGATGTGCATATGCACCTTTATTAAATACTTGTAAATTTTTGCCTTTCATTAGATCATTATGAATAAAAACATATAGGAAAACAACAAAAAAGACTTGACCCCGTATATTATTAACTATATTCTATTTCCTACTTGAAATAAAGAATAACTAACAGTTCAATACAGTAAGTAAAAGAATAGCAGGTTCATAGCTATAGTTTTGTAAAGAAAAGATACTTTAATGGTGATATTTAAGTTTGTATATTGCTTACCCGACCACAACAGAAAAGAGAACAGCTAGGAGGCGAAGGCTATGCTCAACCCAGATCTTCTCCTAAAAAGAGAAATCTATGTTACTGGAAGCAATTTTAATTTTTGAACCTTAGACACGTACGTGTATTCTATGCTCTTCCGTTCTGACCGATAAACTCAGTGGGAGAGATTTAGATTGATGTAGACCGTTCGATACAAAGTGAACGGTTGAAAAAGTGACAGCACTAAGTGAACAGTGCAAAACCCTTCCAGCATTATATATATAAAATAGATGTTTAGGGTGACAAAATAGTGGTCATCCACAACGTAACTTTCAAGTATAGATGATATATTTCTTAAACTAAATTTATCAAGCATGTCAAATTTCGAATTATATATTTCCAAAAAATAAACAAATGGCGAAAGATACCTGAACGCCTATGGAAACAATAAAGTGTAAAGCGTGAAAGCGTCAATTGAAATCTTGCTGAAGAATCATGTTCCTGAGGCGAAGGTTACAACTGAAATCCTTGTACAAAAATAAGAGTAAATACGTGAAAAATAAGAATTTTGTAAAATTTAAAAATCTTAAATCAAGTTCCAGCAGTTATGCTACTCTTTTAGAAGCTTGGTGCCGCATGAAAAAGTGAAGTGTTATTTTTGTTAAAAAAAAAGTATTATCTTGAAATTTATGCATTTATATTAAAAAAAAGTATTATCTTAAAAGAAGTATTATCTTGAAAAGTATTATCTTCGATGTTGAGCATTTATATTAGAATTTCTGCATGAAATTTATTGTATTACATCTTTGTTGTACTTAAAGAAAAAATTATTGAATGAAGATATAAGTTTGGAAAACTCTTTCCCCACAAAAAAAAAAAAGCAAATTCGTTTTGCAATACATTGATTTAAAAAAATTCTAGTTTGATTTAAATAGATGCTAAAGTTCAGACTAATTCAAAAGCACTTGGCATAATAAATAGTTAGTCTGTAAGGCAAAATATGATGAAGAAATAAAGGGAGTCAATAGAAACAACAAAGGACCAAAGAAAGTTTTGTTTTGGCCAACTGCAATAAAACATCTACAAAAGTACCCTCGAGTATTGCCGCCCGCACAGATGAATGATGTTTGCTCTACGTATCCAAGTGATTTTGCTAATGAAGGAAACTCAAAGAAAAACATGCTTGACCTGAAAATAATGGATGCAATAAAAAATTATAGAATCAATTACCAGACATCTATGGCCTCATCTGAAAAAAAATATACAATAGGTACTCTTAAATGATACAATATTAATAAGAGAAATATCTCTTTGGAGTTGAAACCATATATGGAAAGAAAGCCTACAATTTTACAGTCCCTGTAGTTGAAAATACTTTAATGACTCCTAAAAAAGGCATTCAAAGAATAAATTCTTGTACCTAGACATATCCCGGAACTCTGCTACTCATTGTAAGTAATGAAAAATAATTAATAGGCTGATTAAATAGAAGGTTTTACATCTTTGTTGTGTTTAAAGGAAGAAAATTAAGCCAGTATTGCAACTGTATATGGAAAGAAAGCCAACAATTTTTCTGCCCTTGTAGTTCAAATTCAAACAAAAAGATTAGTACCAATTGACCATGCTTTATACAATTTAATTGTGTTTATGCCACATAAGGGATGAAATACTCAAATTTTAGTGTCAGTTCCCAAACTTATGATGGTACACTTCCGAAGGATTCTTATTTCTTTTTATACAGAAATTCAAGTCCGATTTTGCTTCTTCCTTTTTCTGAAATAATTGACTCCAATTTTTATTATTTGAAACACCCAAGCAATTGTGCTGGTAGATGAAAAAAAATTAACTTTTTTCCAGTAATTCAGCTAGTCTTCTGGTATCAATGGAAAGCTGAAATAAACACAGAATCGTATCAACTGTTCCTGACCCTGTTTGGGATCAATCGAATGTAAACAATGAATAGAACTAAAGATCAAGAAGGTAAGAAACAGTTGACATCAAGAAGTTAATTGCATAAATGCAAAGAATCGGAAAGGTTTAGATTTAGAATGTGAACTCGGAACTTTTTATGAAAAGAATTAAACATTTGTAAATAACCAAAATCAGGAAACTATTTCCTAATACAAAAATAAAGGTACTACAAAGAATCGGAAAAATATAAACCTGAAATGCTTGAGCGGCAGAGACGGGAGGAGCAGCAGGTTCGCACGAACGAAAGAAGAACCGAGCAGAAGTTCGATGGAGAGGAGAAAAAGCTTAAGCGGAGCGAGAGGGTTTATGGCGCCGCCGCTCCGATGGTAGCGTGGTCGACAAGGAGAGAGAGAGGTGGGGTTAGAGTTTTTGATAGAGATGGGGAGAGAAGATTTTGGCAGCTGCTGCCAAATTTAAAAAAAAAAAAAAAAAAGATGGGGAGAGAAAGATGGGAGGTGAGATGGGAGAAGGAAAGAGACGAAAGACAGGTGTCACAGCGCGACGAGAGATTAAATTCACTGATATCTGAGAACCGTCGGATCCAAATCGGATGGTTGAGAAATAGCCAGCACTGCAATGAACAGTGCAAAACCCATCCAGAATTATATATATAATAGAATATTCAGACCCGCTAACTTTTATTAAAAATACCCAAACTGGCTATTTAATGGCCGGTTTCTATTTAAAAAGAAAACTGGCCATTAAATGGCCGGTCCCATAATTTAATTTTTTTTAAGAAATAAATAACTAAAATGTTGAAATATAATAGTAAAAAATCAATTTTTTTTAAAAAATATTTGTCAATTAATTTTTTATAGCATATTTATACTAAAATACGCTAAATTACTTGAAATTATGTTTATTTTTTTTATTTTATTTAAGAGACAAATAACTAAAATGCTGAAATATAACATTAAAAAATACGCTAAATTACTTGAAATTATGTTAATTTATGTTGAATAACATATTTATAAAGGAACTAGATTTGGGATATTGGTTCTTGTCAAATCAATTTCTCTCAATTTTAGAATGAAATTGAATATAATTGGAATTTTTTCATATCACACAGACTGTTTCTTGTTTGAACATACAAAATGAAAGGTACAAATTCACTAGTCGCATGCGAATACTAATCATTAGATCAGTCATTTTGATACAAGTTCTGACTTTTACCATGTTGCATACGACACTGTCATTAGCCGCAAACGGGTTGTTGTATGTCTACCGATGATAAAAAACTTTAACTCAATTTTTGAGGCACTAAACGATGTTTTTTTACAATTCTGATTCTGTCGGCTCCTAGGGCGCCATTGCCCCTGTCTCGTCCCAAGCTTTCTGAATTGGGGTCGTACGCGCAAATTCGAGTTTCCTAGCCAAAGCCAAAGTTAAGGCCGTTTAAAGTTTTTTTAAAAAACAACGATGCTTTTATGCAAAAACACAGATGATGCACCAATGCTTTATGCACGGCTTGTCGACAGCAGATGCATCGATGTTTCATTACAAAAATATCAGTGACGCACTGATGTTTTTTCAGCACTACCCTGCTTAATTGCCAATACTAAGGCTAATGAAACATCAATGTTTCATTGCAAAAACAACGATGTTTAAGTCCCAATGGATTCTATGCTTATTAACAAATTTAAAAAGGAATCATGTAATCAAATTCTCAATCTCATTAACAAAATCAGCGTAATTTAGCGTAATTTAGCGTATTTCATTATAATTAGCGAAATTTGCGTAGTTTACCGTAATTTAGCGTATTTTTGCGTAGTTTACCGTAATTTAGCGTATTTTGCGTCTGATGTGACTGGTCCAGATCCGGCAGAATCCGATGATGACTTTGTTCCATGTACTTTCAAGGCTCGTTGTAAGAAGTAGAACTAATTATGTTTTAAAATTTCGATGCATTTTAGTTTTTTCTAGCTTGTAGTCAATTCTAGTATAATTTGTAGGCTCTTGTGGCTAAAAATAAAAAATAAAAAATTAGGAGACCAACCATTTAATGGCCGGTTTCTCTTTTAAATAGGGACCGGTTATTAAATGACCGGTTTGGATATTTTTAATAAATATTGGTGAGTCTGAATATTTTTATTAATCTTTAATTAACTTTGGGTATAAATAAAAATGTCGGTAGATCTCTGCCCATGACATCTAATTCCATTACATAAAAATCATACTGCATGTTTTGGAGTACAGTTGCATTTATGGTCCTGGAATTTGGTATTAGAACAAATTCATTATGTCATGGGCTCATGGCCCATTAGAATGCGACTCACTAGTCCTTTTTTTATTATTTGTAATTAGGAAAGGGAAACTAAATTTATTGAAATGGGTTCAAGTATTTGCTATTGTACTTCTAAAAATTGATCACCCAACCTCGAGGAAACCTTTATTTAAATTTCCAACTCCTACATTATTTTAGGCCTATTTTTAATAACATGTTGCTCCTTGAAATTAAACCCCTTCGATTATTTTTTCCAACCACAATGACCCCAATAGAAAATCTCAAACAAATGGTACCAAACTGGTATAACAGTAGTGGGTACAGTCAAATTAACAAAAGGATTTTAGGATCATTGAAAATATGATCCCTTAAGACATCTAAGAAAATATCATATATTTAGTTTGAACTTGATTGCTGGCCTATATATTGGTAGATCAATCTAGTCGAATTCTAATATTGATGTGGCATGAGTATTTATTATTGAAAGAGTGATTGCCACATTTAGGTAACAGTCTGCTAGTAATGCTTTCAGCTTCAAGAGAACTTTGTCTATTGGCTTCAATAAATAAAATGGTTTCAAATTCTTTTTGAGGGTTTTCAGCAAAAAAAAACAAACAAAAATAACGGTTCTTTGACATAGATTTGAGCTTTAACCTGAACATCCAAATTTACAAAATCAAATCATCTCTAAATGTCTATTTATATGTTGGATCTCTCTGGGCACCATAACCACATTAGGGCTGATCTTACAACAATTATTTTTAGGGCTGATCTTACAACATATGCAACAAAATTAATTGCATGTTTACTATTTTTTATTAGGAAATTATCACAAATTTACTTATCTAGCTATACTTTTTTCATAAATCATAAAAAATAGTAAAAAAATTTCAAAAATAATAAAAATTGGTATTCTACAAGTTCATTATATAACTAATTTACTGAGCTACTTAGATTGAATAATAGAAATGAAAATCTTAATCGGAAACTTCAACTCAAGTTTTGAGACTCTTCCCTTTGTTTTTTGGCAATTCTAAATTTTGAAATACAATAAAGCAAACATTGACGTATGCGTATTTTCGCAAGCTTTCCGAAAAGTGGTCATTTGCTGAAATCGGACACTCGAGCGCCGTTTTATGACCGTTTGAATTTTCGTCATCGTTTTTTGCGTTCTCAGTGAAGATATCATCCCTATTCATATGTAATTTAGCGTAATTTACCGTATTTTAGCATAATTTAACATAATTTAGCGAAATTAAGCGTAATTTAGTGTAATTCAGCGTAATTTAACATAATTTCAAGTAATTTAGTATAAATATGTTAATTATAAGTAATCTAACAAATATTTAAAAAAAATTGAATTTTTAGTGATAGATTTCTGAAATGCTGCTATTTATAGTGACTCTAAAAAAAAATTCAATACCAGCTATTTAATGACCGGTATGGATATTTTTATAAATTTTCAACATTAGTGGGTATATTTATTAATTTGTAATTAACTTTGGATATTAATAAATATGTCGGGTCTCACCTTTCCAAATTTTTTTAATATCCAAAATTAAATATAAATTATCAAATATACCCACCTTTGCTTGGTATTTTTAAAAGTGCCCAAACCGGCCAAAATTTAGTCGGCCGAATTTGTATTCCAACCGGCCAAAAAATGGCCGGCCAAACTTTTAATCCAACTAGCCAAACTTTGGCCGGCCCGGATGGTTATATAATTCTGGGGAGGACTATGCATTTTTTTCCAAATTTCATTCTATCAAATTTCACACTCTCTCTTTCCAAAATTTCTCCTCCTCTTTCCACATTTGCAAGTAAGTCCCTATATTTTTTTTTAAATTTTTTTTAAGTCCAAAATAGTTGTAAATTGTTAGAATTTGTTAGAAATGTACCAAAATAGTATAATTTAGTTCTCAATTAGTGTTATTAGTTCTCAATTAGTGTTAATTAGGTCTCAATTAGTTTTAATTAGTTTAATTTAGCATATTTTAGCATAATTTAGTATATTTTAGTATAATTAGCATAATTTAGCATATTTTAGTATAATTAGCTTAATTTAGCATACTTTAGTATATTTTAGTATAATTAGCATAATTTAGTACAATTAGCATAATTTAGTATATTATAGTATAATTAGCATAATTTAGCATATTTTAGTATAATTAGCATAATTTAGCATACATAATTTAGCATAATTTAGTATATTTTAGTATAATTAGCATAATTTAGCATAATTTAGTATATTTTAGTATAATTAGCATAATTTAGTACAATTTAGCATATTTTAGTATAATTATGCTAAATTTTGCTAAATTATACTAAATTATGCTAAATTATTAATTATACTTAATTATACTAAAATATACTAAATTATGCTAATTATACTAAAATATACTAAAGTATGCTAAATTATGCTAATTATACTAAAATATGCTAAATTATGCTAATTATACTAAAATATACTAAATTATGCTAAAATATACTAAATTATGCTAAATTATGCTAATTATACTAAAATATGCTAAATTATACTAATTATACTAAAATATACTATGCTAATTATACTAAAATGAACTAAATTATGCTAATTATACTAAAATATACTAAAATATATTAAATTTTGCTAATTATACAAATTATACTAATTATAAGAAATTATACTAAAATAAATTAAATTATGCTAATTAAGTAATTATACATCAAAATGTTAATATACCAACTATTTCACAGAAAAAAAAAATTCCTGCCTGGTCTGGGCAAAGGTGGACACATTTGATAATTTTTATTTAATGTTGGATATTAAAAAAAAAATCGGCTCACCTTTCAACACCTACAATTCAAGGAACAGAACAAGTACTAAAAACATTTGCTAATATGTTGTTGTTACTATCATTACTATTTAACAAAATTAAAATGAATTTTCTGAAAGGCTGATGTATTAAACAGAAGCATGCGAACCTGCAACACATTGCAAAAATTTAACCAAATAAATAATAGAAATTCAAATTAAAGGCACTTTAAAGGAGAGCATACAACTATACAAGAAAGCGCTGGGCTTCATTGACATGGAACTCTTCACCTTGCAAGAAGCAATTCTCATCAGAGTTGGAAATGTGTTGTGGCTGAAGTATACTTCCATTGGCAGCGGGCATTGATCTTTGTTTCTTTTGATTTTTTGAAGAAGATCTTTGTTTCTTTTAATTGTTGAAGAAGGTAACATGGGGATCATTTGTTTATCAAAAATAATATCAAATTTTGTTACTGCTGATGATCTCTACCAAACCCTGTTACCCTCAACACCTTTTAATTCTCTCTCTCTCTGTCTCTGCATTTTTCTCAAGTTTGCATTGAGCTTTAATAGTTATTTGATTTGCTAAAAATATGTTAATAATCTGGATTGAAATATTGATAAGGATTAATTAGTTTTTTTTTTTTATCCATCAATAGCGCTCAAATTCCACCATGAGAAGCTATTTAGTGAAGTACGCTGTAGACTGGTTTTCTTTACTAAACTTGAAAGTCAATAAATTCGGAAAATAAATGTTCATGTACATGCCTATACTGCAATCCGAAACATATGCGTGTATACAGGGGCAGACCCAGGATTTTTGTCGGGGGGCAAAAAAATATCGAATCGGGTTTAAATACCTAATCGGGTTTAAATTCATTAACCAATTGGGTACTCAATAAAAAACAATTCTTTAACTTATACTTTTTAATGCTTTGACTTGTAATTTCTGATGCTCTGACTTATAATTCTAATTATCAATCAAAATTCAACAAATTTATTTCAATTTTAACTCTAAATTAAATATGAATTACAAATCAAACATTCAGAGGGGGCAAAAAAAAATTTTGGGGGGGGGGGGGAGGCAAAGTCGGTCAGAACCGATAAATCTCCACTAAAACTCAAACTCTGGGTCCGCCCCTGTGTGTATATGTAATCTTGGGTAATCTACTTTTAAAGTGCAAATAGGCAGAAACTTATGCGTTACTTTATATTATACTATAATAATTAATGATATATCAAAAGCAACCATAGTCCATAGATATATGCTGCAAAAAGAGAAATCTGAGCATTTGATATTGGGATGTTCAAATTACATTCTTATCTTTGGTTCCTATAGCAGTATAGCTTCTTAAAAATGTTTTCATCCTTTTTGTTAGGTCCATTGCTTTTTGAAAAGGTCAGTTGCTTTTAACTTTTGAACAAAAAGGGGGGCACTACACCACTTTGCACAGAATATATCAAAGATATGTCACAAATGATACAAATGCAGTGTCCTATCTCCTATCCTACTGTTTATTTCCACCACTGGTAACTGATTATTTTTTTTTCTTTTGATGGAAACTACCAGTAACTGATGAACAGCACTGCAACAGCTATGCTTGTGTGCAGAGCATTGAAAAATTGTTTTATTACAAATATATTACTTGAAGCTCTAAATGACATATCTCAAACTTGTTCTGATTGCAATGCTTGGATACCTTCTTGTCTTTTCCCTTTTAATAGCTTAAACTATGATTAATTATACATTCCTATGTATAGAAATACATAGAGACAATACATACAGGTTTCACTGCTTGCAGAAAACAAAACTAATCACTATAACAAAAATTAATAATTATCTAATTAATTAGCAAGCAATTACCAAACATTCCTACAAAATTAATTATTGGAATAGACTATACACCAAGAAGCCAAGGAAGAAGACATCAAATGAAGGGGGGAAATAAATGATTTGTTCACCCAGTACTATATTGAAAGGTGTTGAGCACCTCAACTACCTAAGAAATTGAGAATTTGACTCAGGTCTTGTTTTCCTGCTTCTTGTACCCTTTTCCCTGGCCTTATTTGGTGTTACAATGCTCTTTAGGTCATAATTGATTGTGGAGTAAAGTTAAGAAGAGTTAAATTGCTTACTCTAAGTTAAGATGGATTAATTTATTCTTATTTGGTTGAAGCTTGTTACTTAGCCATGACTCAAATTATTTCTTGTGTTTTGTTAGAGTATATATGTTACTTAAGTCATGGCTTAAATTTTTTACATTTCAACAATATATTATACAAGTTACACAAAATTTGAAAAGTTAACGGTTTAAGAAATTTACGAAATAAATTTTAGAAAATTGAAGAAAATTATAAAAATATAAGAAATTAACAATATACACATTCTACTTCAAAAACTATACGAACTTGTTCAGGAGCTCCAGATACTAGTCCATTTGAATTTGGAGAGATTGAAGCGTTGCAAGCTTTATGCAGCCTTTTTATTGCGGTCATAGCTGGGCGCACAATTTATAACCCGATCTCCAGTTAGCTAATTAGACATTTTCCTTTATTTGCTTACATGGATGGTTTAAAAAGACTGAAACTTATAGTGGAAAGCTCCAGAATTCACTTATTTATTTTTCGAAACAACCAACCGAGAGGCCCCGAGAATACCATTAAAAAAACCATCAAAAATTGGGTTTCAGTACAAAGCCAGTATCTGATTGGTTCATATTCAAATTTGCTATGTCTATTGCTCCACTGCGATAAATGGGGGCAATTATGTAACATACTGGTAAACTGTATGTACCATACAAAAAAAAAAAAAGCAACTGCTTAACTGGATGAGCTATTCTAAATGTACATCCTGATATAAGCACAGGGGCGGATTCAGGATTTTCTATGGCACTAATTGGGTTCAAACCCATTAACTAATCGGATACTAGATAACAAACAATCAACATGACAAAACAAAAATAACAAGGTAAATAGACTCGTAGCACTTGAAAGGCAAGAACAAGGATGGAGCAGCCTTGCTTGTGTGGAAGTAATTAGGTTGGATTGGGATTTTTTGAAGGTTAGGATGGATTAGAGCATCTAACAAACAGAACCATACGTCCCATACAGTATCTGATCAGCCAAGAGGTGGAAGACGGTGTTGCAGAATTGGTGCTAAGTCTCCCTGTAAATTTAGAATTTGTTAATATGTCCATTAAATTTTGTAAATTTTATATGTATCAATACCTTTTAAATCTCTATCATTAAATCTACATTGAATTTTTTAACCCCACGATCTTAATTATCTAGATCCACCCTGCTGATAAATATGTACTTTGTCGGTTTGTCCCAATTGAATTCAAAATTAGAATGCTCTTAGCCTACGGACGTTCCAAAAAAAATAGAAAGAACAAACAGAAACTATGTAGCATCAATAAAGAAAGAGTGCGTATCCTCTGAGATATCTCATATTTTGCGTGACCGATGTGTCCGGTGCTTATTCGGGGATAGCGCAGGGGCCAATATTATTTGAGCTTTGAGATTCGTGCAGAACGTATTTGAACAGTTGAGATTTTCGAAAAAGTCACGCAAAATATGAGATATCTCAGAGGATGTGAATTGATAAAGAAAGCATTCGACAGTTGTAACACGGATGAAGGAGCTGTGAAATAAAGGTGAAATTGAGAAAGCCGTGAATTTTCTACGGGGCCTTCAACAATTCAATTCACAATTCAAGGCCATAAAATATTTTTCTTGACTGGGCCGTGTTATTTAATTTTTTCTGGGTTAGAGATAGGCACCATGCGAATTCATATCCTCTGCATTAACTCAAAAGAGAATCTTTTGAGTTAATGAATCTCGACTGTCCAATTTATTCTAAAATTCGTGCGAATTAGATCTGCACTAATATTAAAGGGCTCCTTATGTTATAGACACGAGTTGGATTGGCTCTGTTAAAATCAGACGGTTGAAATTTATTAACTCAAAAGATTCCCTTTTGAGTTAATGCAGAGGATACGGATCCGGCACCATGCTAGATCAGGGTCTGGATCCCCTAAAGTAACCCAATCTTTGGGTTTTGGATCGAGACCATCCGATTTGAATTCGTCGCTCGAGATCGTCTCGAAATTCGAATTCGTCGTCGGGATGTGTGCGCTCACTTCACAGATGGATTTTCTCGGATTCAAATCAGACGGTCCCGATCTAAAACCCAAAAGTTGGGTTACTTCACTGGATCCGAACTAGCTAGATCAGGGGTAGGGGTAGGTATATGGGCAAAATTGCATTGGTAAAAAAGGAATTTGAAATCCAAAAATAGACATTTACCTAACTTTGAGCTTTATGGATCCACCCTATGCACTGATCAACCTGGATAATCATGTAATTAAATGCAAATTGGTTGTGTTTGGCATGCATTTCCACTAGTTTATTATATATTTTAGATGGTCCACAATTTTCTGAAAAATAATAATTTTGTACCTATCTTAAAAAATAGTAAAAAGTTTCCAAAAAATATAAAATTTGGTCTCCAATCATATTTTAACGTGGATATCATGTTGAGCAGTTCGGATCGTCTATTTGAACTTTAAAATTGAAGATAAAGATGTTGGGGTACGATTGTGGTATGAAGTAATGAGGCATTTGAGCTCTCCTCGTACAAAATATGTAGATATTTTAAAATATCCAAACCCAAATGAAAGGAAGGAAGCAATAATTGAACCAAACAAAAACCATAATTAAATCATTGTAATTTGATTGGTTCGGTTTAATTGATTTAAAAAATCTAAACCTAACCAGTCTATTTAAACCAACATAATTTAACAATTCAACCAAACCGATATAATTAAACCGAAATTTCCCAGTTCAATCGAAAACCAAACAAAACCAGACCATTTGAACACCCCTACTAATTATTCCACCCCTTATGACAAAACCAAACATAACCATAATTTAAGTAACGAACATTCTTTGTTTTGGATAAGTTTCATATGGTGATTCCTTGGTAGAGATCTAATTGTAGCAAACTTTAATTTGCATTGGAATGACTGGCCTAATTTATATGTCTTCCAAGTATATATAGACTGATATCATCAGGAGATTTTTTTACTAATTTTACTGTTCCTATTTTTATCTTCACAATTATTTTACTAATTTAATTATTTGCTTTTCTTAAAATGTTTTTTTTCCTGTCACTAACTATTTACCTTTATTTAAAAAAAAAAAAGCAAATCTGAAATCTTCAGATAAAACTGCCAAAAAACCAGATTATTATTAATACTATCAATCGATTTTTTTCCTATTAATGAACTGTCTAATTTGGATTTCCGAAAAGAAACGAAAATCGTCAGGTTATATCGTGCTATTTCTAAAAAGAAAATTAATCCTATTAGCATGAAATGTTTAATATTATTAAGAGAGCAGAATTAGGGTGTTCTTAAGCTCAACATAAAAATGTATTTGATTGGCTTCTAACGATGAATCCAAACCATTGAAACCAATTTATTTTACGAGTGATGCATTTATATGCAAATTTATATATTTTCAAATTAATTTAGTATAAAGTCGATAGGGCTGAAATAAGTAGTGATTTTCCCTATCACTTAACATAAAATATTACCAAAATTCGAGTTACAATTGTTTATTTTAAGTTGAATCATATTACTTTTGCTATTTTACTTGATTCGGTAGACTTCTGGTGTTTTTAGGGCTAAAACAGGCATAAAACGGAGTATTCTGGACACATTGGTCCCAGCCATGCGGTTGCCCATTCATCCACATGCAAGTGAAGGTCGCCAAACGCATAAAGGTGCATCACAAACAAAGAAGAATACGCAGCGCAGGAATTCCATGTAGATGAATAATGCAACTGCATGCAACCTCGTCAACCGCATGCAATAACTGACAGACAACATTTACATCACTAAACTTGGCAGCCAAGCTCCACTAAGCCCACTAACACATGATGGACGAATCACAACTCATCTCTCTATCTGAATAGGAGAATAAAACTTAGTAGAATTTAAATATGATAGATCTAGGGTTTTCTAGATGTGCTATTAGATACTAGAATGGCCAATTAGAATAGAATACACAAAAACTCCATTAGAAGAAGAGAAGATCGAGAGGTGAAGATGACGTGTAGAAGACCAAGAGAGATTCTTTAGGTGTATTCCTTCTATCTCTCTCTTTTTTTAATCATGTCTCTTGTATATTTTGTTATTGATGTCGCCGTGAGAGGCTAAATAACACATTTCTAGGGTGAAGACATGTAATATTTAATTCTTATGAGTTAAATCTAGAAGTTTCGTTTATATTTATCATTTGTGTTTGATTTGAATTGTACTGTACTTTATTCTTTGTATTTCTATCTTAACTTGGTGCGTGCTAACTTTGTGCGTATGGTGATGCTCACACCATAGTGTTTAGGCGTATAAGGTTGACCTGTTAGGAATATAGTACAATTATCTAGATCCAATAAGGAAAATAGACGTAGTTGTTGATTCCTTTGATCCGATCTCAGTTAGAAACCTATTAGGATATAGATCTGTAGACGAACATCGTGTTTTATAGACTAATAGTGGGGTAATCTCGATTATTTCAATTACGGAAGGTATAAAGGAAGGACGTAGTTGTGAACTTAAATCCTTCTAGTCTTGGTAATTGAGACTTATTATTGATCTTTATGCAAATGATTAGGGTGAATTTTGGGTACCATCTCCTTACTAGTCCTTTTCAATTAGGGTGCTATAGCGTACCTGTGATTAGCACTAAGTTAGGATTAGCAACTCTCAAATTTCCATTTGATACCAGTTTAGGGCGCACACGGTTCTGGCCAAACCGTATGTGATTCCGATTGGAGTTAGAAACTATAATTGACAGGTTTAGCACTCGCATGCGGTTGGTGACAGTACTGCATACAATTACTTTTTCAACAAAAACTAAATTAAACAAGTAAGAATGATAGATAGCATTATCCCTAGAAGTCATCTTCTATACACAAAACATTTACTTTACTGATTAATTGTTCCTATAACCAAACAATCTAAACAACCAACTGTCAAATTGTTAGAAAATATAAACACATCACTCCCAAGAAACTCCATTCCCTCCCATGTTTTATTTCATTCAAGAAGAAGATTACAGAGTATGATATTTTTTATAATCCATGGAGATGGACAACAGCCTCTCATATAGCATGTCTAGTTATTTTTTTTTTCTTTAATCTTGGATTGTATAATTATTACATTGATTGTCTAGATATTACATTTATTGGAAACTAAATCTTCTGCTGCCTTTTTCGTTGATCCTCTTCTGACTCACGCCAACACCAACAACCAAATCAAACAACCAAACAACCAAAACCTAGATTTGATTATTGTTAGATCTTTAATATACTATCTCTATGGCCCGACACCCCGATCTATACTATATGGTAGATTCATACGTTTGTGAATCGATTATAAAGTAAACAATTAGGGTTATAAATATTATTCGCTCTGATTTTGACCCATCAAAAGTCAAGTGGTAAAAAAGGCAAGTTTATAAGTAAATTTTAATATGTTCATTTCACATCATTTTTTACTGTTTGATTTTATACAAAATTAATTCGAAAATTTATAAATTTTGCAAGTAAACACATCACTTATGAAATAGATTAGTTTCAACGGTTTGATCCGTTGTTTGAAGCCAATCCGATAAATTTTAGAGTTGAGTTTAAAATTAACATCCTAGTTCTACTTGTTTATTAAATGTTTGGCAGTTTTTGTCAGCGCTTTGACTTGTATTAGGAGTTAGCGGTGTCTGGTGCCATCTAGAGATAGTGGCATGCATGCATGGGATCTCTCCTTTGGGGAAAAAAAGAAGGAAAAACAAAAGATTTGTTTATAACAAAGATTTATTTCCAGAAGTTAAATAAATATGTTTTGGATTTCAAGTTCAGAAATTATGAGGATGAAGTAAAGAATGAATTTCTAATAAAGTATGAGAAAAGCTATAAAATGAACATACAGAATATGGTGAAATATGAAAAGGAATTCAAAAGGTAGGAACAAACTAATGATAAAGGTCATGGACCTCATGGTGCAGTACTGTCAGCCACTGTTTACCACTTAAAATGGACCGTTATAATGTTGTGGTACCGGATTCCTGGAATTTGGCATATGAGACTCGGCCAATAGAACAACGGTATCACATTAGGCAAGTACAGAACTCATTCAGGAAAGATTTAAATTTAAAATTCAACTATATTGGCACATGCTATTTGCTAACCCAAGTATCAGTACCTGTTTAACCCCAGTCAAACGAATAATGATAGATGGAGATATACTAATGGTTATATGGTAAATTGAAAGCCCCAATTCATAGACAAAGATGTAACCAGGTTGTAAAATGATTTCGCAATATCAAATGTAGCATTTGGGGGCGGATTTTAATGCAACCCAAATGATGCTTATCCCTATGGTTTTAAAATTTCTATTGTATATATTGAAATTTAATTGAATTATTAAGTTTATATAGTTTACTCCTTCGTGAAATATCACATATGTGCTTGTAGTCTAAACGTTGTTAGAATTACATATTGTGGTTGTGGAGACTTGATAGTTCAAATTTCACCTTCTACACATTAAATATTTTTATATTTTATGTTCCAGTGCTCCAATCTATAAATTTTCTAGTTCCGTCCCTGAGCACTATTAGTAACAGTACATAACCGCAGAATTAACATTCATAACTTGGTAGGAGTACCTTCTTAAAACCAGAAGACAAGCTGCATACAGTATAAATAGAAAAGATAACTACAATTTTTGTTACAAATTTGATGGCTGTCTATGAGGGCACTATGGCCTAGCCTTTTCAAATTCCTGGGACCTTTAATGGTGCTCTGTATCATGACTGTGAACCTAGAGCAGTGAACTGCAGATTAATATATATATATATAGCGTGGTGCTTCTGGTCTCTCAATTAATTATAGCCCGTAATATAGTATGTTATTTTACGAAATAAAATGATTTTATCTTTGCATGTTATTTAATTTCCAACCTTTTCAATGGTAATATATTTGTATTTATCTTCTTATTTTATCTGGAAGTAGATGCAATGAGAACAAAAGGTACAAGCCATAAAGTCTCCTAACATTTGTCATTAAGAAATCATTATAATGGCCGTTCTATACCTAACTCGGATCTCCTCTTTAATCAAGAAATAAATTCATGGTCTCCTCCAAGTCAACAAAAGGCCGTGTTGACAACACACATTCACACAAATCACTGTACTTAATTTATTAAACTACCTACGACAACCTTTTAACCTATATAATATTTAGAAGGAGAAATTAATTACTTAGAGAAGTTATAGATCTCCCATGATTTTTCTTGCATTGCAAAATAGCTCATAAAACACAATCAGTTAATTTTTAACAATAAAAAAATACTAAGGCCGCGGAGTTCTAATAATGTTTTACAAATATCGCAATCTACATTTGCTCCAAAATGTAATTTTTTGATTCGTTACTGAGTAATGTGGATTCTCATCTCGTGTATTCTTGTTTATGTGTTCGTGTAGAAACTTGTGATGAAAGATTTCCAAATTGTTCATTGCTAGTTTGCTTTTGCCATTTGGGTGTAGCACATAGTTTTGTTCAAAGTTCAATGAAATTTGTTGACAAAAGAGTTACTACTTAACTAGCCAGAACTCATTACACAAGCTCATATTTCAAAATATATTCATTCTCACACAAGCTCCAAAAAGAGCCATATTTAGTTCTCATAGATTATATGTAGATGAAAATAGCTAGTGCTTTGGAGATAAGACAAGAAATGATTAGGGTGATCCGAATCATCCCATCCACAAGTTCTCTATTCCTTTCCTCCAAAGACAATACTTCAAGTTCTCTATAATATTATATGCAATCTGGTCATGAAGTTAAGAGAGCTCTTGGTTCTTCTCCACCAATCTCACCTCATTTGCTGATCGCAGTATATTTGCCTGCATATATATATATTTATAAAACAAGGTCAAGATATGAAATAAAATAAAGAAATTCCATTAAAGCAAACTAAGAATATGTACCCCCTCTCTAGTGCAGCTAGAGAAGGTTTAAAAAAGAAAGTCACGTCCTTTTCATCTGCTCATTTGCTGTACAGTTTCTGAACTTTAAATGAAATATATTATTTACATGATGTAAATAAATTAGAGGCTTAAAAACTTCCCAAACTTGCTCTTTCAATATATATCTCTCTTTTCTCGCTTTTCTGACACACATAAGCACACGGACTCACACACTCAAAACACACAGAAATGTGAGTGAAGTTCTAGTTTCATCAACTCACTTGTTATTGGTATCTAGTAACAGGGAATCATGCATGTATATATAATATATGTGTGTTGGTGTCTGCATGTGTTGTTTATTTTCCTAGTAATTAATCTTGCAGATTAATTAGGAGACCAAAAACTTGTTATCACATTTGTCATAAAAAATGTGTAATCTTGTGTGTGTTGTCAGCGCAGACACACACACATTTGCAATTCCAACAGTATATGCATACCTGGTATTCTGTCATTTCCACAGCGAAACCATCAACAATGGCCAGGGAAGACCTCTTGATATATGTATTAGTGCGAAAGTGTTTTGCAAGTAACATGTCATGTTTCTTGGTCAAGTACGCATTCAGAGCATGGCCTCCTTCCTTAGACCTATCGAATAATAACTGATTCATTCGATCATATATGACAAATAAAACAAAAGGTAAAAGGAACTAAGAATATAAATAGCATTGAATGAAATGCATACGAACCGATCTGCTCGAAGGCGCTCGTACTCTGGATCAAAGTTCATGAAGACAAAATAAACTTCCTTGGATTCGTTTGCCATGGCAACCTCTACCAGCTGTAGTTTTTACTTGTTAATTTCAAGTAGCCTGTGCTGGGTTTCTCAGCAATGTATTTGTAGGCATTTATATAGAAGGGGAAGTGATGAGCTCTTAGCAATGGCCTCACAAAATATTCTTACCAAAACCCTATCTTATTAAGCATCACCAGAAAAAAGTTATTTTACTTTTGCCATGTGCTACACTTTTGGACTGAAGTGCTGATCGAGTTTGTGACCCCGGTCATTTGCACCAGTATTGTTCTTGATGATGAGACAATGATATATTAATTGTTAGCAATTCTCTTGTAAATTTAAGTATAAAAATTAGATTTGTCACTAATACAGATAACACTGTCAATGGAGGATTCATAATGCAATCAGTCTGTCCCTGATGAGACCAACATATATTCTTTTGACTTACACATTCATTTTTAAGAGTCGGTGATATGGAACAAATTGAGATGAAAATATCAGATGGCCAAGCACGTCAGAACTTTTTTTTTAAATAAGTGATTATTATATATTAAGATAGGATAATTTAAATCAAAGTAGCATCTGATAAGATCATGTTAAAATTACAATAGCAAGTGAAATTTGATTAGAATATATAAATCGATAAATAAGTAATATGTGTGGAAAGAAATTAGTTTCACACAATTTGAGATAGTATATGTCAGTGTTCATCACATTTTACTTCACGCTCATATCTTCATTTTTAAAGACCAATGAGTCGATCCGAACTGCTCAACAAGATATTCATATTGAAATGTGCTTGGAGACCAAATTTTACATTTTTTGGAAATTTTTTACTATAATTTTAGATAGGTAGAAATCTGCTCTTTTTGAATGGTTTCGGACCATAAAGAACAGTGATTTTGAAATAGTTAAAAAAAATAGTAAAAAATTTCCAAAAAATGTAAAATTTGGTCTCCAAGCACATTTCAATATGAATATCTTGTTGAGCGATTCAGATCGACTGTTTGGTCTTTTAAAATGGAGATATGAGTGTAAAGTAAAACGAGATTCTTACTTTGCAACTCACCATAGCCCATATCTCTCTCTCTCTCTCTCTCTCTCTATATATATATATATATAATATCTTTTTTTTGAAGGCCTAGCAGCGGCTGCTAGGTTAGAATATATATATAATATTAAAACGTTTGTTCCTAGCCTCTCGGTGCTACCAAGTGGTTTTTCTATTTTCAAAGTTCAAATAGTCGATCCAAACCGTTAGATGTTCAATCTATATTAAAATAATTAAGTAGTTGAAACTCAACTTGAACCAGCGTTATTTTGGGGAAGAGAATGGGGTATGAAAAGCAATAAGAGTTGTAATCAACACGGTCATCAGTCCATAATAAATTAATTATTAGAGTTTGACTTAGTCAAAGAATCTTCTGGTTTGCCTAATTATTATTTGAGCGATTGGTAGCGGCTGTACGTAACCCTTTTGTAAGGGTAGCATGGTCAATGCAAAGAATGTCTCTCAAAATTAGGTTATTATTATTTTTTGGAATCTTTGAATAGGAATTGGATAGAAAATGTCAACAAATATAGGCGACCTCTAGTACTAATGCAGATCAATCCAAAACCGCACGCTCTCTGTTTTTCTCCTGAGTCTCAGTTTGGAAAATACAGAGATCTGTTGTGCCCAAAGAAGTGTACTCTACTAATGTTCAATATTTTCATATATCTAAAACAAGATATATTATTAGTTTATAAGTTGTGTGTGTGTATATATATGTATAAAAATTAAATGAGGCTATATGTTGCTATGCATAGCACATAATGGTTCGTACTAAGAATAAATATTTTTGTTTTCAAAGTCCAAATAATCAACTGAATTGTTCAACGTGATCTTTATATAAATATGCACTTGCAGACTAATTTCATATATTAAAAAAAAAATACTATTTTTTAGATAGGTAAAAAAAATCATTACTTTTGAATGGTCTCTAGAATTTTTAGATCAAGTGATTTTCTATCTAAAAAAGATAAAAAAATATAAATTGATCTACAAGTACATTCTTATATGAAGATCAGATTGAATGCATGGTTCAGATTAATTGTTTGAATTCTAAAATTTGAGATATTAATATATAGTATGAATCATTATGCGCTATGAATAGTACCATATATATAGCCTCACTCAGCATATTATTAGACTAAAACTATATCAAAAACAGCCAATAGATGTAAAGCAATGTGATAAAACCACATAAAAGACTAGTGAAGGGATGAGAGCAGAGGAGCAAAACCTGGGTAAACAGATTTGGGATCTTAAGACTCAGAGTCAGATGAGTCACATGTTAAAAAAAGAAGAGAAAAAGAAAGAGAGAGTGGTGGGGGTCTGGTATTTCTTTCTGACTCAGTTTGGGTCATTCACATGCTCACTAGTTCATATCAGATTGGGTCAATCAGGCCTCTAATTTGATTTTGGACCACATTTAAATCTGGCATCCTTTTTGGAGACTTGGGATGTTGATTGCTGACCTTAATCTTGTGTTGGGTTTTCTGTGGTATGTGTTATATACTTATATGAATGAGACTATATTATGGTGATAATGTGCATATTACAATATTGATATATGTGATATGAATTCATATATTTGTTTTTAAAGTTCAAGCAGTCGATCTGAACTGGTCAAGATGATATGTACATGAGAATATACTTGGAGGTCAAATTATATATTTTTTTTTGAAATTTTTAATTATTATTTTAGATAGGTAGAAAATCATCACATTCAGATGGTCTATAATCTTTAGATCAAGTGCTTTTCTACCTATCTGAAAAAAATATTAAAAATAAAAATGTAAATTTATTGTCATACATAGAGCATGTTGAGTGATTTGAGTTGACTATCTGAACTTTGAAAATAGAGATATAATTAAATTCATAACACGGACATCTTTATAATATGAATATCACCATAGTCTCACTCTACTTGTATTTTATATGATGGCAATAAGAGGAGAATCTATTTTCTTTTGTTACACCAGCATTGATTGGGGAACATCTTAATTAAAAAAAAAAAAATCTACTTGTGCATGTATAATTCTAATTTTTTTTTTATTGGGTATATACTTCCAATTTTAGTGTTTATGACCACAAGATAAAATATACAACTCGCACGGTAATATATACCCATCTTTCAGTGAAAATGCTAGGTACCCAACATGGCGATGATCTTGTGAATTTGAATGTATATAATTGGATCTCATCATCAGTGCCATGCACCTCACCTAAGCTGAAAATTTTGGAGCCAAAGACCCCACTAGGTAGGTCGAGCACATGTGATTAAACTGGTTAGAGACCAAGATCTACACATGACACTGTTAATTTGTTCATCTCTGAACTTAAGCAGTGTTTGAAATGATATGATTGCTTTCTACAGTGTTTGTGGGTCGGTGACCGACAGCCCTAGTCTACACGTTAAATTTAATTGATTGAAACTGTTGTATTTATCTTATGAAGCTGTCCGTAGATTCTAGTAACATTAATTCCTAGCATTAATCCTGATGTGCAACAGTGCAAGTTAGTAATTTTTCTATGAAATGATGTGCAATTCTAACTTTTCTTATATAAATGCTGAAATGACCGGCATCTCTTGTCCCCCGCATTGAAGCATGCAAAATAAGCTTGCCAATTTGAGAAATAATTAAACAGATAAACATATATATAAAACATTTACTATGCATAGATAACATACTACAAGTTCATAAATAAAATTGATTAAAAACGTCATAAATATTTTTTTTATGATATGATATATATAATTAATCGGTGGTAATGGAGACAACATGATAGGACCACGTTTCCAAGGCCCTCACCCTCAACGGGCCATGAAAGAATCAGGATTCAGACCTCCTTGAGAGGCCAACCTGAGATCAGTATGAAAAGCCTGGGGTCCGCAAAACTAGACCCTCAACAAGCCGGTCTTGGGCCAATAACATTGTGGGATTCGGACCCCCTTTCAGGGCCAGCCTGAGATAAAAGAAAATAAGGTCCAGGACCCGGCAACGAAGTTGCCCGATAAAGCCCAATTGGGCCACGCCCAACAAAGCCCACAAACAGTCCGGGATTGGACCCCTCTTGGGGCCAACCCGAGATCAAGGATGACGCGCACGATTGGCCCAAGAAAGTCTCGATCACCTGAACTCAGCCTGTATCCAACAGGGCTGTATCCGACAGGATTCAACCCGAACTCGGCTTGCACCGCTTTCTGTGCAGTATAATCATTTTCTACAGTTAACGAAACCGTCCCATCTCCCCTAATCGTCGTAACCGTGCGGGATGGCGGTTAGGGGACGACCTATATAAGACAGAAAGGCTCATTTAACAGGGGTCGAAATTTTTGCCAAGAGAGATATCATACAGGTTATAGTCCGAATATCTCAAGACCTCTCCAAGTCCTAATTAAATTTATTCTCATCTCAGCCTGCCACCCCGAGGCAGGACGAGCCCAACTCAAAAATCATTTTCCCCATACGGCCTACTCTTTCCGAGATAGGTCGTATCACAACATAATACAAGTTCTTGGCATGAAAGATAGATTTAGAAAAATTATTTAATAAATAAAAGATTGTTGATTATAGGCAGGTGAAGCCTCTTTGTTGATAATAAAGAAGCTCAGGTTGGCCACAAAACCGGATTGAAAGTTAATAACAGTAAAGGTGTTTTATCTGTTATAAAGTTGTAATACAGTTTGAGGAAGGATTGCAATAGACCGGATAAGCTAGGTCGGGTTTATGTCAAATCTAACGTACGGCTCGGCATCTCAAATTTTAGGCCGATTCGTCTGGTTCTTGGCATTGGCTTGACTGAACCAAATCCTTATATAGTAGTTCAAATTCTTTCAGATTAACAAACAAATCTTCTAATAATCATTGACTTGTTAACAATTTATTTTCATATTTCTCAGAATTTTTTTCTATTTTCTATTGCATTTCATAATGGAATTTGAATCCAAACGCATGCATGTATATATATGAGTGGTATATGATTATTCAAAATTATGATATGTTTGCGGAAGCTAGCAGCTAGTGGACAAATAATGGATTAAGTACAAAAGTTGAGATCTTAATTTGTCTGTAATGTTGTATTAAAAATATACATATATAATAACTCTTATACAAATATATATTAAGTCCAGGCCGGTAGGCAGGCCTGTGCACCTCGGCTGAGAATGGGGCCCGCGGGACCTGGCCACATTGACCATCCCAGCCTCCCAGGCCAGATGAGTAGTGCATGACCCTAGGCTCTTTTTCCATTCCTATTTGGAGATGGAGGTAGTATTCTCTTCAAATTCATTAATGAGATGCTCAATATATTAATATCTGAATGAAAAACAATAAGCATTGTAGGATTGGAAAAATATAAAATCCTTGATACAAAATATTAGAGCATTTATTTGGATAGTTTCGGAGGAAGAATTCTGGTGAAGAATAAGTCATTAAAAAGAGTGATCAATGCACATTTTGTGATGTAAGAAAGGATTAATTTTGTAGTTCCCCCATTTTTTGGCATTGCACAACTTTCCATTAAACTTGGCATTGGTTAGCTACAACAAACCCAAAAAATCCTGATATTGCTAGCAGACTTGCTAATGCAAGGGGAGGATCATACTAGCTAATGCAGACTTGCAACCATGAAATTTGGAGGAAGAGAAAATGAAGAGATGGAGTATCATTACAGATGTGACTTTTTTTTTTTTTTGAAAGCTTGGTAGCAGCTAGCTACCAAGAATTACAGATGTGACTTGATCAGTGGAAAGAGAGGGAACACTATTGTGTTGTTTTTTGCAATTTGTGGGTGCTTCAATTGAGTCTATAGGGCCTAGACTTGCTTTTATTGCAGTGTGTTTAGAGTGTGAATTGCCAATATTGTTTTGAGGTTGGCTCTATTCAAATAACATAGGAATGGTAGTAATTAATGGAAGCTTTAATTTTGATGGAATCTTTGGATTGAGTTTTTTTTATATGGACAAGTCCAAGATGTGTATAAATCTATTTACAAGAATGTGTAGGTTTAGGTATGACTAGTTGATCTCAATCAAGTTCATTGTCCATACTTGAAATTGGTATATTGCAGTTTTTTCATGTGTAACTCATATATATTTTGTTTACAAACAGATAATGGTATTTCGTTTTTTTTTTCGATCAACTAGTTAGCATGAATTAATGGTAAAGAAAATACAACTTGTCTGTGGAGAGGACATGATTTAATTTTTTTTTTCTAATGTTCCAAAATATCGCTCGATGACAATTTGAATCCATATTTTTTTTTCCTAATGTTCTGGCCGGTCAATCAAAAAAAAAAAAAACACAGACATGCTTACCAGTTTGCTAACAAATTTTAAGCGATAAAACATTATTAAAAAAACTGTAAATATTGAGTTTGCATTCTCCTCTCATATAATGATACAATTACAAGCCCACATACACATGGCAGTCTGTCTATTTCAATTTTCAACATAAAACCAAGGATTCATCAATGCATAAAAAACAGTTGACATATATTAGGTGATAATCAGATCATACCTGAGAGGAGAAAGATATCGAGTATTAGTATACCAACTGGTGGTACAACAATATTTGTATTATAATCAGGAAGAGACATATTACTATTAACTTAACCCATTCAATGTGATATGCTATTGGTGGCTCGAGTGAATTAAAAAAATGTCAATCCTGCTTCCTGGAAGGTGACAACTGATAACGTATCTGAATCAATGAAAGAAGTGATAAAACATTTTTTATATCATATTCAAATGTATATATATAGTTTAGGTCATGTAGGTTATTCAAGGAGATGCAGGGCAGGTGAAGGCTAGTTCCTACTTCCTATTTGGATGAAGCAAACTGCAGCATCTTGTATTTATTACTGACATTGTGCCATCAGCTCCCTCTCCTTTTCTTACAACAACAGGACACCTCCCTGGTGTCAGTTTTTTTTTTTAAGTAAAAGTTGAAAATCAAGTTATCCAACTATTTAATACCTATGTTATTACAACAAAAGATTTCCCGCATCCGGGTTTCGAACCCATGACCTCTCACATAAAAACCATGTGTCTTTACTACTAGACCAAAGACTGGTTCTCTTCCTGGTGTCAATTTAAATTTATAAGATCATGGTAGCTAGAAGAGTTGCATGAGTTCTCAGAAAAATTACAACACCTTTTGTATAGTCACAAGTTATGGCAATGTGTTGGAATTCTACTTCCCATTAATTTACTATTTAGTTTAGACCTAATTAAGTTCAAGCACATTCATCAGACTTATTTCAAATCGAAGTTAATTTTAATATTTCAATATATAATTCCAAAAAAATTGGATCTTTTAAAAAAAAAATCATTTTTTGAAATATGCATATATTGCTTTTTAGATGTTTTTTTTGCGAAAACTAAACATACATCTCTCGGTAAAGAAACGAGGTTTCCCACTATATCTCTTAGGTCTATGGTTCAATAAATTTGTTTGTTGTTGTCGGAAATGTTCTATTTATGTGGCTTTAGTGAACAAAATATTTTGAATCATGATGTATATTTTATTCATATTGAATCATATACTAGTATTGATACATGTATAGAATTACTATAAACATAATTAAAAGGATGTCAGTAGTTTTCATTTTAAGTTCTAGAAACTTAAGAAATTTGTTGGGATTGATAGGGCTTGATAGGCTGAAATTTAAGGCATCAGATTTAACTTTCAGTTTATTAAATTTATGTAGAAATTAATGGTCTATTGTGATAGTTGGTATCTTTTCTTCTTTTTATTGGAGAATAAGTTATATATGGTCCATGATCTTTCTATCACAAGAATTATAAAATGATAGAGAAGTATTACCATCAATCTTCTCATAAAATAATTAGTGACCAGGTGAGATATATAAAACATTTTCCAAAACAACATATTCATTCACAAATGTGCATGTCTAAGGAGGCAAATATGCATTGTATTGAAGCATCAAGGCTTAGATAAATGTTCATATATATGTTGATATTCCAATTCATAAAGTCTAACATTTGTTGGTTCAAATTAATTGTGATATAATTACGCTTCTATGGTACTATCAGTTGAAAGGAATTCAAACCAAAAAAAAAAAAAAAAAAATGGAGGAGAAAATGGGTATGGGAGATTTTTACAAGCAGCCAGAAAGGACAAGGGGAGATTGGCAAAAATGTCAACAGAGGAAGGATAAAAGATGCTCTTGTGTGACGTCATCATGTGGTCAGACACGTGGTTGACACGTGGCTTCCGGTCTGAATTCTATATAGTCAAGTCAAGCCATAAGGACAAAATCACATATAATGAATGAATGATAGGTTGGTTCAATGGATCATGGCAAATATCTCAATGAATGGAGCCAATGCCAATGATACACCCAACTCAATGACAAGAGCCAATGATAGTGTCAATGATTTGGCAATCACTAAAAAGAGAATGATTTGTATGCTTGAGAAATAAAATTATATTTTTATTCGAATATGAAGAGTTATACATTCAAATTATTTTTCTAAACATAAAAACATTAATATAAATCCCCGCATATGCATGCAAGGTTTCCTAATTGTAAAAAAAAAATATTCCGTTCTAAGAAAATGTAAAACCGATAAGTTATATGATGTATCATACAAAATGATATATTTTCATAAAAAAAAAATAGACTAATGAATAGAATAATTATTCAACAAAATTCATGAATTATATTAAAATAGATTAGTTCTAAATATAAATTATAAATAAAAAGTCAATTAGTATATAAAGTCTAATGAGAAATAATGTTGGTTTAGTGTAAATTAAAGATATCATAGAAGTAGCTATATTATACACATTTTATCTGTCAAAGAGAAAGCAAATATTCAACTACTCTAATCATTTTTATCTTATTCATTGAATTCTCTAGAGTCTAAGAAGCATTTGGATTTCAACATAAACAACTTTAAGCTATGATTTTGTACATACATTTAGAGTCTGAGAAAATAATTAATTGTATACCGGAGGTTCTTGTTACATTGAGATTAAGAAATTGTTATAAGAAAATTTTCTGATACCAGAGGATAGATTATTTGTTGGTATATAGAAGAAAAGATTTTATTATATTTAGTTAAATAAAAAGATAAATTTTCATTCAAAACAACAATTTCATTTAGATTAAAATAAGTCTTGACCATATCAATGTGACAAGTAGTGTAACAATCAATTATGAGTAACTAATTCAAATAAAAAAGTAAAAATCAATTGATTATAAGCAAATTTTCAGTGTAACAAGCAGTGTAACAATCAATTATAATTGATATAAAAATGAAAAATAATTAAAGACATGACCAATCAATTATCTATCAATCCAAAAAGATTTTTTAAATGATATTTAAAAATGAAAAGAAATAAGGACCAATTGGAAAATCGAGTGTTTGACAATCAAGTAAGGTCTAGAAAAATTTTCGAAGAAAAATGAGGAAAGAGGAGGAAACGTAGATTATGTGAGATAGAGAGCGCTAGAGAGGCGTTAGCGAGTACGTGTCTAAATAAATTTAGACTTCTACACGTAAAAAACATCAACAAAATGCATAGAATGAAAAACATCACCTTTAATCAAAATCATTGACAGATCAAAACATCTACGTGCTTAATATAAGAGAAGAGATTATGATCCAACGGTCGTTAAAAACAACCCTTTGTTCCTGCTTTTTAGGAGTGAAAATTATTTTCATATTTCTATTATCTAAAATTGAATATTAATGTACTATTGTATTTTGTTCAAAAAAACATTTACAAAAATATGTTAAATTTAAAGTTTTTAAAGTGCCTTTAAATTTTATAACAGTTAATATAGGGTATTATTTTAAAGTGCATGAATAATTTACAAAGGTCAAGATATTACATATTGTTATAGCTGTTGTTGTAAGCAATCTAATGCTCTATTTGACTAATTTACAAAATATATAAATAATAAATTTTACTATTTCTTTGTTTGAAATGTTTGCAAGTATAAATATTTGATTAATGAAAAGAGAATCAAGACATGATTCATGATGAACAAATGTTATATGAATTGGCTGAATTATGAAAAACAAGACATTTTAATTTACCATTTTATATTTATCAATTTTATATTTGAAAATTAGAGCCTTTTGTGCTCTAATTTTATATGGATTGAACTTAGAGTCTTTTGTGATTGATCTTCTTGGGTTATGTTGACTTCCTCATTGTTTATAAGTGCTTACTGGTTCCACTTTGTACTTCTTTCTTATTGGATAATAGAAAAATGCGCCGAGAAGTGGTTGGAAAGCACCGAAGACGTAGGCCTTGTTTTGCCGAAGCATGTGTCAATCTCTCTAAACTCATCTATTTATTTATTTGCATTAATTTGAGATCTTTCATTACTTGAACAATTGATCAACAAGAGTTTATAATTTTAAAATGTCACATATTTCACTCCCCCTTTAGGTGCCGTTAGGGACATCAATAGTAACTTGAAAATTGAAATAAATATCATACAGATATATGGTTGCAAATTCTTTTAATCAAGGTATATATTTTTATTTCTTTTGAACAGGGACGAAACTAAAAGATTTAGTTAGGGGAAGGCTGAAACTTAAAATGCATAATTATTAATTTTTATTTAGTTTGATTTGAACCGAAGATCTTCTAAGCAGAAAATATAATCTTATAACCAATAGATTACAAGCAAATATCTAGCATTTTATGAAAGAGGTCGCAGTATATAAAAGTTTAAGAAAATAAACATTCAATTAAATTACAACCTAACGTGATTAAAAAAAATAAAAATTATAGAAATGGCTTTGTAACATGGACTAAATGTAGGACAATTATCAGAGAATTGGATCGGTTAAAAAATAAAGCTTGTTCCTATATATATTCCTGAGATCTTCTATGGCAGTAGAAATATATAATGAAGTGAAATGAATACAGACCAGGAAGATTAGAATATGATTTTTCTTATTTGAGCTCAAGAACTTTTGTTATCAAAAATTTAAAAAAAATTAAAAGATGATATAAACATGAGAAATACAAGTATTTTTTTCTCTTAACATAATAAATATATTGAACATGAGTAGGGTTAAAATGCATTATTGGTTTTGTGCTCCAGTCATGCTCCACGATCTTTCATCCGTTTTCAAATTTCGAACAGTCGATCCGAACAGTTCAACATGATTTTCATATTAAAATTGTGCTGATTTTGTACATATCTAAATAAATATAAATTTTTGTCTCCAAATACAATTTCATATGAAGATCATGTTGAGCTGTTCGGATTGACTGTATGAATTTTAAAAATAGAAAAAAGAATGATTAAAGTATAAATACAATGATGTATTTTAACCCGATTTATTCAACAATGCAAATTATTATTTGATACTTGGACGTTTTCTACAAGTATTATGAGGATGCTTTTATTGGGACACCAAGGTTGGGTTGTTATACATGCACAATAACTATCATGTGTTGAGCTGAGAATGTAAAGGAGATCTCTACCAAGGAAAAAACATGTGAGAGTTAGTCCGAAGTAGAATATAATATTAGAAAGATGGCTAAAAAATAGACGCTGCACAAACCAGACGATAAACAGGAAACCTATGTATAGTTTCTTCGGCTTTGATGATAATTTTAATCTCTTTCCCAAAATCAAATCAAACGATGTATCTATCATTCTTGGATTTGAAATTTTTGTCGGCATAGGTTTGGAGCTAGCTCTTCTGTTGTTTGTGTGTAAATAAAAGTTTGAGCAATAATTAATGATATATTTCCGTGTGAAACCTCCAAAGTCGGCGACGACTCGTGCCAACCTACTACAATTATTAGTTCCTATGGCCTATGGAGTATGGACCCACTTCCAATTATATACCTAGATACGAAGAGTTCAATATCTATCCCTTGAGAGCTGCTTGAGTAAGTTGAGAATACTTGAGATGGAACTTAGGAAGGGTTGTATGTAAAATCAAATGGCCCAATTCTTTGGGCTTTTTTTTCATGTTTACAGTACTTGCTTTTTCTAACAGATAGTATTGGCCCAAAATAGTTGGTGTAGCAACTTTTTAGGTTTACCACTTATGGTCTATGGATTCAATTCGTACTTTTTTTAAGTTTCAATTTTTTGCTCTCCAGCTCTCCAGTTTTGAAGTGACTACATCCGGTGAAGAAATAAGCACATAAACCTGCTCTATATGTTATCAAACATAGTAATAAATGAATAATTTTGGATTCGGTTCGGTAGAGTCAAAAATTCATGATTCAGAAATAATTCTGGTTTAATTCGAAAATAATTTGGAATTACAATATGAGACCTCAATGCATATTTAATTCATTACTGATGATTTATTATACAAAATACTGCTTGTATTTGCCATAGAAGATCAGCTGTGATAATATAAGTCAAAAAATAACTAGAATGGAGAACTGTGCTTTTGTTTAGCTTTCACGTCGGTGAGCACTGTGTGCGAGAAAGCCAAATATAAGTTAGAAAGGACACTGTGCGCGACAACGCAAGAAAGCCAAAAAAAATTTCCGAACAAAACGTGAGAAAAATGTGATTAATTTGTAAAATTCGTTAAATTCACGTTTTATTCGCATTTTATTCGGTCAAAAGTTCGGTCAACAAATAATACACCATTTGATTCGGACGAATTATTCACGAATTAAACGAGAATAAAACACAAATATTGTCACTATGTTATCAAATGCTTTTATCACAGAGTTGCTATTGCAAAATATGAGTCCCATATTTTAAGTTGATGTGGGTGTTACTTCAGTTTGTCATATTAGTCACAAAAATGATGATTGTTACGATTCCTATTTCTATATATCATTAATTATGACAGAACTACAAGTTCAATGTAAATCACTGAATACATTTTTTCTCATTTTCACCGTAACTAGGATTACTTCCAGGAACAAACTATTAACAAAAATAAAAGGCAAACATGTATCAATTTAGTGTCAAAGCAATGCTAAAATCCTAAAGATTGCATTAATTAACACCAATAATTAGTATACTGTGCTCCCGGCTCCCCTAATTGCAACTTTTTAAATGCCATAAATCCAGGTCGAACAATCAATAAATTAAATATAATCAACACCTTGAACTAATCTAGCAATACAAAAGAAAACCATGAAAGCAAATACGCAACACAAATAAGAACCAGAGAAATTTCATTCCAATCCGAATTACAAACAAGACAAAGCACGCGAGACCCAAACATCTACTCGGACAAAATAATTCAAAATTAAGCTAAACTACGGCACCCACCTCTCTCTATAAACACACACATACCACCAAGTTCCACAAACCCTAACCCTAGATCTAACCACCAAACCCATAGAGGGTCCTCCCCTGGCGCTTAAGAACATACACCACATCCATGGCCGTCACAGTCTTCCTCCTCGCGTGCTCGATGTAGGTCACAGCATCACGAATCACGTTCTCCAAGAAGATCTTGAGCACGCCACGTGTCTCTTCATAGATCAACCCACTGATGCGCTTGACGCCACCACGACGCGCCAATCGCCGGATCGCCGGCTTGGTGATACCCTGGATGTTGTCTCTCAGCACCTTCCTGTGGCGCTTGGCACCTCCTTTGCCCAAACCCTTGCCTCCCTTGCCATGGCCCGACATTGTTGGCGAGAGATTAAGAAACTTCGGATTGGGGATTTGATAGATTTTTTTAAATTTCAAATATCGGATGGGGATGGGATGTGAAGAGGGGAGAGAGGTTTCTAAATTTTATAAGAGACGAGAGGAGAGCTTGGGTCGTTGGATTTAGAGTCGATCCGTGGGAGGGTTCTGGTTTTAATTTTGAACCGTTGGATTGGAGTGGAATTTGATTGGTCGTAAAGAGTGAGTGCGGATTAAGGTTTCTGTGAAGACTGAAGACTCGATACCGTGAAGTAGTGTTACGCAAACGGGCCGGTAAAATCCGTGGCGGGCAACGGGCGGACACGGGCACGGACAACACGGGTCACGGGCGACACGGGTAGGGTAGCACGGGTTTTTTTTTTCAGAAACCCTACCCGGTCCGGCTCAACCCCCAGGTAGCACGGGTAGGCAGGTTGCACTGTCCGAATAACACGAGTCCGGTCCGGTCCGGACTGATTTTTCTTTTCTTTTTAAACCAATAAAATATAAATCAAAATTCATTTGACATGATTGCATATTTGAACTCAATAATTTTTGTTATAATATAAAATATAAATCAAAATTACGAATTATTTTAAAATAATGTTGCTTAAATCAATTACTTAAAAATATCTTAAATCAATTACTTTAACACAATAAAATAAAAATAAAAAATTTCTTAAATCAATTACTTTAAAAATAATTATGAATTATTTTAAAACAATAGATTAAAAAATAAAAGTGGTACGGGTATCACGGGTCAAGAGTACGGGTACGGGTTAGACGGGTACACGGACCGGACCGGGCGGTCCGGGTTTGAAACGGACCGGGTTATCACGGGTTTAATGGCAAAAAACCAGGTCCGGCCCTTTTCAACCCTTACCCGGGTTACCCGTGGACCCGTGTCAAACCCAGGCACGGTCCGGACTGGACGGGTACGGGTCACGGGCGGACCGGACCGGGTTTGACCCGCCCGGGTAATTTCAAAACACTACCGTGAAGGCGTGAATTGAATAAATTACATTTGTGGGGTTGAATTATAGGATTAGGTTATGATGTGCTCAACACGAGGTTTGGTGAGCACAACTTCAAAAGTATATCAGATCGGCTTCAAACATTGAATTTAAACTGTTGAAATTCAAGTTATTACATAAGTGATGCATGTACATTCAAAATTTTGAAAGTTTCGAATTCATTTGCTACAAGGTCAAGCGGTCAAAGAAATCATGAACCTCCTCAATCTCTGACTGACGATCGGATGTCTGATGGACTCCTGGACCAAAAACCTGAGTCTATCCAGACTCAGGCTGAGTGAATAACCATGCCTGCCTCGCAATCAGGTCATCGAGTGAAGGGTAGACATAAGGATATGTGCTCTGTTGTGTGGAGGCTCTAGGAAACTCCAGGATGGGTTCTGTCTGAACATAGCCCGGCTGATAGGTATGAGGTACCGTTTGAGTCGGACTATAATCATGAGAATACAGTCCATCTACCTCGGTGCCGAAATCTACCGAGATGTTGTAATATGGCACCTCGTCCTTTTCCTCACCCTGCAGTAACTTAGAAATCTGAATGATATAGAATTTTCAGATCAAGTGATTTTCTACCTATCTAAAAAATAGTAAAAAAATTCTAAAAAATGTAAAATTTGGTTTGCAAATACATATTCATATGGAGATCGTGTTGAACGATTCGGATCAACAGTTACGATTTTGAAAACTCAAATATTGAACCGTAGCACAGAGACCCTCTATGCTATGCGTAGCACCGTAGCCAACTCCTATATATATATAGAGTGAGGCTATGGTACTTCGGCTAGTGTACTATGGCTAGTGTACTACGGCTTAATATGGTACTTTTTAAAATCACAGTCGATCCGAACCGTTCAATGTGATATCCATATGAATATGTACTTGCAAACTAAATTTTATATTTTTTCGAATTTTTTTACTATTTTTTTAGATAGGTAGAATTTTGATGGTCCATAATTTGTACAAAACACTGAAAATTCTACCTATCTAAAAAAATAGTAAAAAAATTCGAAAAAATATAAAATTTAGTTTGCAAATACATATTCATATGGATATCACATTGAATGATTCAGATCGACCGTTAGGATTTTAAAAAGTACCATATTGAGCCGTAGTACACTAGCCATAGTACACTAGCCGAAGTACCACAACCTCACTCTCTCTCTCTCTCTCTATATATATAGTAGAACTAGGGTGTTCCTAAGCTCACCAAGTCCTCTATGAGCTCGACTCTAAAACCTATCGAATTGACTTCAAACGACATTTCTAAACGGTTAGATGTTCAATATATATTAAAATGTGCTTGGAGACCAAATTTTACATTTTTTGGAATTTTTTTACTATTTATTAAGATGGTTTGAAAATCGCTGTTTTTATTAAAATTCTGCACCATTGGAAAACAACAATTTTCAAACCATCTTAATAAATAGTAAAAAAATTCAAAAAATGTAAAATTTGGTCTCCAAGCACATTTTAATATAAATTGAACATCTAACGGTTTAGAAATGTCATTTGAAGTCAATTCGATAGGTTTTAGAGTCGAGCTCACGGAAGGGCTTGGTGAGTTTAAGAACACCCTAGTTCTACTATATATATATATATATATATATATATATATAGGGCTGGGCTTAGCTAAGTCATGGAGTAAAACGAGTTTGTACTCCACGCAATATTTTCATTTTGAAAATCCAAACTACCGATCCGAACCGTTCAAGTTGTTCTCCATATTGAAATGTGCTTGGAGACCAAATTTTACATTTTTTGGAATTTTTTTACTATTTATTAAGCCACTTTGAAAATCCCTGATCCGGATGAACAGTAGCAAAACAGTAAAAAAAATTGGACCAATGGATCAGCGATTTTCAAAGTGGCTTAATAAATAGTAAAAAAATTCCAAAAAATGTAAATTTGATCTCCAAGCACATTTCAATATGGAGAACAACTTGAACGGTTCGGATCGGTAGTTTGGATTTTCAAAATGGAAATAATAAGGCGTGGAGTACAAACTCATTTTACTCCATAGCTTAGCTAAGCCCAACCCTTATATATATATATATATATATATATATAGAGTAGGGCTATTGTGCTTTGCAAAGTAAAGCCATCGTTTTACTTCGGCTTACTTTTTGGATTTTCAAAGTCCAAAACGTCGATCCGACCGTTCAAGTTGATCTACATATTGAAATGTGCTTGCAGACCAAATTTTACATTTTTTGGAATTTTTTTACTATTTATTAAGCCACTTTGAAATTTGCTGATCACATGGTCCAGAAAAAACAGTGCAACAAAATTATGGACCATGTGATCAGCAATTTTCAAAGTGGCTTAATAAATAGTAAAAAAATTCCAAAAAATGTAAAATTTGGTCTGCAAGCACATTTCAATATGTAGATCAACTTGAACGGTCGGATCGAAGTTTTGGACTTTGAAAATCCAAAAAGTAAGCCGAAGTAAAACGATGGCTTTACTTTGCAAAGCACAATAGCATAATTCTATATATATATATCTCCATTCCATTATTAAGCACATTGGGTGTCCGATCCGCCAACGGCTATGATTGAAAGATGAAATTTCAGATTTAATCTCAACCCTCTAATCAAATAATCTGTCTTGTTTTGATTAAATGCATCTTTTTTAAGGGTAGAAGTCTATATTTAGTTAAAAACATATTCGCTGCACGTACAGTCACACAATATATTACAATTAAAATTGAATATACTGCCTTGTAGCGATATTTTTTTTTCCTTATTTCTCCTACGTTTAGCAACTTCTTTGTTTCCTTATTTTTGGTTTCCTATATCTCCTTTGTTTCTATACAAATTATCACGACAGAAAATGAAAATCAATTTTTTCTTTGTTTGTTTCTATATAGATCCTAACGGCATAATAGAAAAATCTACAATATAATTGATTGGAGTTGTTTCTATACAAATCATTCCACACCTGGAATCGAGAAAATAAAAAATATAAAGATTGCTTTTCTAATTTTATTATATTTTTTCAATTGGAGCAATTATAATCTATTTTTCATATTTTTTTTGTTCATTTTCAGAAATATTGGACTACATTGAAGAGGATCACACTAGCAATGATACTTCAAGATTTTTTCCATGTTATATTTGATCAATTTTTTTTTTCATTTGTTGTTGTTTCTTTTACTGTTATTTATTATTTATCTCTTCGCTTTTTTTTTGTCATTTGTGTTTTTTATTTTCATTTATATATTTTTTCTTAATTCTGAGTGAAATGTCAATAAAAAAAGTCTCTTCATATTCTATTCAATCTTATAATATCCCCGTTGCAACGCACGGGCACGATACTAGTGTGTGTGTGTGTGTGTGTAGGTTGGCTAAGATCAAAGTGATAGTTCTTGAGCCTTGGTGCTACTAATTTGTTTTTGCGGTTTCAATGTTAAAATAGTCGATCTGAAGTGCTTAATGTGTTCTCTATATCAAAATGTACTTAGGACCAAATTTTATATTTTTTGGAAATTTTTTGCTATTTTTAAGGATTTTTAAAAATCATTGTTTTGAATAATAATAAATAAATAAATAAAATCTGAAAAACAATGATTTAAAATCCATAAAAAATTTAAAAAAAAAAAAATTTGGTCACTAAGGACATTTTAATATGGAGAACACGTTTAGCACTTCAAATCGACGATTTTAACTTTAAAAACCACAAAAATGAATTGGTAGCACCAAGGCTCAGGAATTACCACTTTGATGTTAGCCAACCTCTCTCTTTCTCTCTCTCTCTCTCTCTCTCTACATATATATATAGATTGACTAATATGCTTTCAGTAGCACTTCGGCCGAAATGCTTCCAATTCAAAATCGAATTTTGAAAGTCCAAACAGTCTATCCAAACGTTAGATGTGATCTCTATATTAAAATCTACTTGGATACCAAATTTAACATTTTTTGAAATTTTTTTTACTATTTATTAAGCCACTTTGAAAATTGTTGATCACATGATCTAGAATTTGGTTACATTGTTTTTACTGTTCATTCGGATCAACAATTTTCAAAGTGGCTTAATAAATAGTAAAAAAAATTCCAAAAAATATAAAATTTGGTCTCCAAGCAGATTTTAATATAGAGATCACATCTAACGGTTTAGATCGACCGTTTGAACTTTGAAAATCCGAAAACCATTCGTTTGCACCAAGACCTTGGTACCACCAAGGCTCAGGAACTACCACTTTGATCTTAGCCAACCTCTATATACATATATATATATTTTATTCAATTTAAGCTTTCTTTTTTAATCTACTTAACATTCTCCTTAATGAAGCTTAAATTCTTAAGCAGCGATGCTTTAATCTTCCCTGCTGAACAGACTCAATGAGTTTAAAACACCCTAGTTATACTCTCGTTATAAGTATAGACGAAATTTGTATCGAAAATTCGGCTCCAGAAACAAAAGCTTTGAATATATCATATAATTTTTTAATCTGCACGAGGTTCAAAATAAATGCAATGATCACAATATTTTACGGTGCACTTTAAATAATATTAACTGTTTGTAAAATATCATGAAGTTAGACTTTGAAAAGAATTTTTTTGAAATTTCCACAAAAGTCCAGATTTTAAAAGTCGGGCATATATATATAGTATAATTTCAGGTTGAATTTTCTGAATGCAGCCTAGCGCCTTTATTCATTTGAAATTCTCTGAACTTCTAAAGTCGGGAAGTTCACATTTTAAATTTTTTAAAATTTCAGCTATCAAAGTCAAATTTCGTAAAAAAGAATTTCCCAAACCAAATTTTTTCTGTATCTGAAATTCTGAATGCTGTATTATAGGCCATTCCCGATTTCCCGTGGCCGAAGCCCACTAACGACCTAAGAGCCTTTTTGTGACCTTCTAAAAGCATTTGGACTTGGAGCAATACACCAAAACGTCCCTTTCCTAGCTCTACATTCCCACAAGATCCCAAATGGCGGTGCATAGACCGACAAGGGTCCAACAGAATGCACCGCGGCTGGGTCGATGAGCTCAGTTCCCGCGATAGTAGGAGATACACATTCACTCAACCCGATCCAACTCTTTTCCAGTGCCATGGCTCCCGATCTGCCACCGTCTAAGCGCCGTCGGAGCGACGACCCCGAGGCGGCAACCACCGCCGAGGGATATTACCCTCCGACGAGGGAGTGGCCTGTGGTGATCTTTTCTCAAGGGGGAGGTACTGGTAGTGATGGTGGTGCAGCCTCGACCACTGGATCTGTCGCCAGGTTAGAATCATTTTAGTTCTGATTTTGAGAAAGTGGGTTGTTTAGGTTGATTATATCGTTTCACAAAATAGCTTGCTCTGGCATGTGTGTGTGATTTTATGGTTTTTTTTTAAAATTTAAATTAGGGTTTGAATACTCTATGAGCGGGTCCTTCTGTTTGTTAAGCGATATTTGACGCGGATTCTAGCTTCGATTTGATTTCGTGTTACTGGATTTAAGTTTAAATTTACAGTCAGAGACATTAATACAACTGTGTTTTCAGAATGGTTAAATATACTAATTGAAGGTGATTATCTGAATAATGCTGGAGCTTGCGGAGGATAATTGGATGGGTATTTTGTTCTTTTTTCTGAATGATATTATGAATGACTAAAATAATATATTCTTACTTGAGTGTTATAATTTATTTAAAAATATATGGCTCCTTTTTAGTACATTTAGTTAAATTGTGTGGTTTTGGTGTAGTTTTGATTTTAAGTACAATTGAGTCGCAATGCAGCAATCAAACAACAAAAGAAATGAAGATAACACAAAGCAAGCCACATTGTTGTTGTTAGTTTGCTGTTTAAATGGAAACAGTACTTTGTTGTTCACTCACTGATTGAATGCTTTTTGAGACCTGTTCAGTCTGCAAGTGAGCAATGCTGCCGTACAATTACAAGGGCTTGGAACAAGGCCACTTGATGTCAGACCTATACGGGAGTTGCGGGGCCCTGCATTTCTGTCCTCGAGCTGGCCTGTGATGCAAGACCGTGAGACGGAATTCAAGGGTGCTACTCATAACACAAAAGAGTCTCCTTTAGTTGTGTTTGCACATGGAGGTGGGGCCCCCTCCACCTCACAATGGATGATAAAGTAACTGCCTTTTTCTTCGTCTGACTTATTGTTTTCATTTTCTCTTTTAGCTAATTAATGAAATGTGACATGGAAGTGTAGAGCAGTCAAGAGCAACTCGTGTATATAAGCATCTCCAACAATATAATGGAGATTTAAGAGATTTAGATTTGGTAAGTTTAGAATGATTTAATGAGGAAAGCCAATCTGAAAAATGCTGTCAGGTGCCAAGAAATTATAATCCTGCTCTTCCAGGCGATATGCATGTATAGATGACACCTTTTTGGCTCTTCTGACTTTTAGTTGTTTAAAATGCCTTTTCAGTTTAAATGTTCCTTAAATGGATGATTAAGTCTTAATTAGCATTAATTTACACAAATTTCAGCATAGTAAAAAATTATCAGACTGCATGTCGATATGCTACTCTTTCAAATATATGTATATCATAGTTTGTTGTTGGTGTTGAGATGAAAAAGGAACATTAGAATTAAATTTCTAAATACTGCATTATTGCCAAAATTTTGCAGATGGAAAGAGTTGATAGGAGAAGCACTAAATGCCACTGAAGTAGTTACTTTTGACTATCCTTGTAAGTCAACTCTTTGTCAAATGCGCAAGAGAACTACTGTCATTGTGCTCAGGAAGGATTATTGGTACTAGTATATTTGCGAGCATTGGTATATATACTAGCTCAACATATCAGTCCTATACCTCTTGTTACTGCAGGCCCAATTAGGGTAGAAGCACAAGAAATTAGCAATAATTAAAAATTTCCAGACAGTGGATAGATTAATCCTTGCCTTTACCTTCTCTTACCTGCAGTAGTATATTAGCTACATACCTTAATTGATGGGAGCTCTAAAATTAAAAAATGCTTGGTAGATATTTTGGCAAAACGAAAAGCCCCTCCGAAGGCAGAGAAACTTGTGGACCATCACTTGAAAATTGTGAAGGATGCTTTGGCAAAACATCCCGGTCATCCCCTTGTTCTAATGGGAAAGTCTTTGGGCTCAAGGTAACTTTCTAAAATTGTATGTGTAAATCAGGTTTTTATGTTTTTACTTTTTTATCTTTTATTAGCTATGAGTTGTTTTTGTTTCTTTTTTTTTCAAGGGAAGTGAGATGTTCATACTGTTAATATATTTTTTTTTTTTCCAGAGTTAGCTGTATGATAGCTGGGGCAGATGGTATTAATGTTGCATCAATTGTGTGCTTGGGTTATCCACTAAAGGTACTTCCAATTAGTGCCTATTTTATGTTCTAGTGAATCCATTACCTTTTTTTGCTTTCTTTCTTTCTTTTGTCTTTTAACACTTGTATGTTTTGGTCTTGTAAAATTTATATTTATGTCAACAAGTCCCCATGTTTGTCTTGTAGTTTTAAAATGAAGTTTCATTGCTGTCTGTTCTTTATACAGGGTATGAATGGAGTCTTAAGGGATGAGGCTCTGTTGAAGCTACAAGCCCCAACATTGTTGGTACAGGTAATCTACAATTGATGCTTGCAGTTCCTGATACAGAATCCCAACATCCATGACTTTAAACCCTAATTGGCATGGAACAATCCCCATCTTGAAAAGAAAATGAACTTCGGTATAACTTCACTGTTAGTTGTACCACTGCCAGTCGTGCTCTTGTTGCATTAAGCCATTAACCCAACACATATTGTGTAGGGAAGTAATGACTGCCAGTGTCCACTGGATAAGCTGGAATTCACGCGCCGTCAAATGAACTGTAAGAATGAGGTGTACATCATTGATGGTGGGGACCACTCGTTTCAGATAGGAAAGAAGTCCCAGGAAGCTTCTGGAATGACCCAGGACCAGGCTGAGAAAGCTGCTGCTCATGCCATTGCACAGTTCGTGCTCAGATCAATTAGAGGGAGTTAAAGCACAGTTTTTGTGATATTTGTTCTTGTTGGGTGGGGAGGCGTTGTGTTAGTCATCATGTATTAAACCGTGTAGAATATAGTCGACTAGGTTTGAAATTTAGGCGAGTGAGCTAATGTTGGTTCTCTGTGTTTTGAACTGGTGATTTTAGCTTGATAAATTAACTAGTTGCGTCGTTGCGGCTACGCCGCAACCGTTTTTTTTGTGTATGCTATATTTATGCTATATTTATTCCTCTTCTCATAGTCTCCTCTTCTCCTCTAATCATTCGCAGCTTGTTGTGTGCATGCCAGCATGTGCGCAGTAATTTATATCACCTGAGGTACCTCAATTTTTTAGTTTTGAGGTGGGGTTCTCCAAAACTGCAGGAAAAAGAGAAATCATTTTATTTCGCAAATTTATTCAAATTTTCAATTATGCAGTGATTGAAATTTCAAATGGACTTCTCTACACATCCATCAAGGCATCGATGCATATCTTTTGAAAATTTACATGGAAATATAACATATATAAATTAGAAGCACCTTTGGAAAAAAACAACATTTCTTAGGCATAGTAATTCATGTCATTGAAGAATATGTCACCGAGTCAACGTCTCCTGCCGTGGTACTGTATAATAGGTAAAATATCATATTAACAAAAAAGTAATCTATCTAATATTTTCTTATCTAATCATAGGGCAAGAAAAACGTAAAAAGAAAGTATACTGCATACCTTGATACAGAAATAATCACCACACCATTCTTGAATTTTGGCTAAAAAGTGGGGACAAACTTATAGCAAGCTTTCTTCTAAATCTGAATGAATAAGATGAAAAAAAGAAATATTACTCTATCGAACTTGTGTTTTAGAATGTCCAACTAAAGTCACAAATAAGAGTAAGATGATGACAATTGGGGGCTCCAGATTGTGAGAAAGCACTTAAAAAGCACTATATGGAAATGGTTGACATCGTCTTTGATAAATGTACGAAGGTGATCTAAAGATATATAATGTTATCTTGCAATCGATAAGCTCTTACGCTTAATTAAGTACTGATAAGTAACATGATACCAAAGCTCAAACGCTTATTAAACTGGTACTACTGCTGTATACACTGTCATGTTTTGGTACTTTTGTATGAACTTAATGGTCTGACTGAAATAAATGCTAAATAGTAAGAATTAATTGTCAGTTTCAGTAATGAACGATCTGTAGTTTTTTTTTTGAAATGGTAGTCTTCAAATTTCACTAAAATAATCAAGTTTGAAGGAAGCCTCTACTGAACTGTAAATTCCCAGTAGAATAGATTTTCACCTCACTAATTACTCAACCTTTGAGCATTTCACGTTCAGACATGAGGCCATTTTCTTGTAGTCGCAAGAAGCTTCATTTCAAATGGGCTTTAATCTCTTTGCTAAGTCTACACCAATGGCAATTACCCTCAGCATCAGTCAGCACACCATTCAAATAGTGAACTCTCTCTCCAGAAACCTGCTTCAAAGTGCTAGTTATTAGACACTGATTTCCAATAATCACCATAAAAAAATAGTGAATATTCAGAAAAAAAAATAATAAAACAAAATGACAGAAGGCACATATAACTCTGGATGGGGCACTTTTGTATCTCTTCTGCATAAAATTACTAAATCCACATTCATTATTCCTTTTCATCTTTGTTGTATTTTCTCTTTTCTTGGAGTCCGAATCTCTAAGTAGTTACAGTACTGAATTACATTTTTGAATCCCAGAACATTTAAAATGTACCTTAATTATGTATTTCGCAAGTTCTCTGTCTTATCAAACAATATGTTCGAAATTATTTAAACAAAATCAAAGAGGTTCTCCATGGAAATTGTGACTTCCAGTGGCCCACTTTTAATAACATTCAGATTTCTAAGAAAGAATATAGTATTAAATGCAAGAAGTTGGAAAGTACCTGAATCCAATTGGCTAGGTAGCTTTGCACAACATAATTGTAAGACTATCTTTTGTTATGATTCAGTATTTAAGGCTCACCTAGTACCATGTTGAAATTTAGAAAGAATTTTGTAAAAATAACAAATTAACCTCTTGGTACATACGATCGATATAAAAAATAAATTTTGTAGAAATAACAAATTAATTGTGTTAACCATAAAAAAAACAAATTAATTGTCACACAATCTACCAATACGATTTGGCGTTGTCCTGGTAGCAAGGCTGCAGCTCTCACAATATGTGAGCACACTAAAACCAATTTGCAATAAAGTGACTGCTCTTACACCTGTTTAAGACATTAATTTCAAGACATCGGTTTCTAATGCTGATGGGAAATGCATGGTATTACTTTTCCAGTTCTGCCCCTATTCCCTTCAAGACATCAATGTTTTGATTAAAATTCAGATTGATCGAACCAAACTAAACGGTCAACGGTAATTCTTAATTTTTGTTTTAACAATTTAGAAGCCCTTTCATTGACATCATGACATTCTTTGAGAAGGCACAAACCTCCCTACCAGCGTACCCTTGTAGCATGTTATTTTAGTATACCGACTATACTCTCATTATCTATTACAATATACATTGTTTTCACCATTTATGCTCAAGAGGCTTTGATATTGCTTTGCTTAAAAACTTAAAAATTAATGTCTTCACCTACATGGATCCATTCCAATCAGACCGAATGAGATCTTCAACAAAATTAAATTCTTGAATGGATTTTATAAAACTCACAGAAGAGATTGGGTTAAGAACACACCATTTCTTGGCCGAGTTCTGCAGTGTCGCTGAATGCCTTGTCAAAACCCAGGTTGCTTCCACAAACAAATTGTTCTAAACTTGCTCTCACAAAATAAGCAAAAGAGGAGAAATAATCAAAATTCACAAAAGACGATTATGTAAGAAGTATATGACAAAATCTCTTGGATCTATGAATGTAATTAGAAAAAATTACGAGCACAGAAAAGAAAAAATTTCACAGATCAAATATTTGGACATTCGGAGACGGTGCTTAAGTATGTAAATTGATCGAAGAGGGGACATTTAATGAGAAGATATCGAATTAATTAGTACCTGAAGGGGAAGAGGGTTCCTTATTTCTCTCTCTCTCTCTCTCTCTGCGGAGGTCCCTAGGTAATGGAATAGCGTAAGTGTCAACACAGCTTACACCCCCAATCACACATAGCTTGCGATTTCCCTTTTCTTCCTGCGCGAGAACTTCATCGTCTTCAAATTTCGGAGAGAGTAAATGGAAGAGAGATGCAACCAATGAAGAAGGCCCGGGACAAGGACTTCGCGAGTAAACATGAAAGGAGAAGAGTGGAGAGGACAGCTTGCAAAAATTGAGACATATTCGAGAGACAGGAGGTGGAAAAATTAGAATGACGCCAGCAAACGTCACAGGAACACATCTGAAGCCCTTAATTTTTCATCGAACGGTAAAAAGAGGGAGTGTCACTGTTGTTTCTACAGTACAACCCCATTGCCAATTAAGGTTTTATAATTCAAAGAAAATCATAAGGCTGTAAATGAATTTGCCTTTTTTATTTTTACTGAAAGAGGGAGGGGGTACCCCCAAAAAATATTCTGCTACTACCTGTGCAAGAACTGGCTGTCCTCCTTGCTCTCTTCTGCACAAATCGTGTAATAATGTCAAATTTCTACACAATTCATAAATATTTCTTGAACAGTTTTGGAATAAATTCCATGCTGTGCTCCAGTGAAACACTCTTCATTAAGCTAACAAAGTGCTTATTTAAAGGTGACTCTAATGAAGCTCGGATCCTGGGACTGCTTATTAAAAGGTTGTTTACTAACAATTATTCATTTCTTAATAAATAAAATATTAAATAAATTCTTATCGAAAGCCACATAACATCGCATAATTTATTTCTAAGATTTTCTATTAATGGATTTCTTCATCCGGATTTCAAACCTGCGACCATTCACATGAAGAGCATTGTCTTTGCTACTAAATCAAAAGTTGGTTCTCTTTGTCAAAGCAAAGTTAAAACAAAGTTACTATGAGAGAAACTTTATTAGCTTTTGGAATTGTTATCTAGTTAGGGCAGGTTAAGAATATGGGACCGACTAACTATCCCCCAGCTCTCATCCCCCATTCATCCCCCAGTCAATAACTGTTTTTGTTGACTGCTAATTAAGAGGGGACCACAAATTTCAGCGCTAAAAGACAAAACAAAACGTGTTATTATCGCGGCGAGTGCAAGTATTCATATATAAGACATCAAGTATTCATATATAAGACATCAAGTATTCATATCTAACATATCAAGTATTCAAAAAAAAACTGGACACATTACTCACCCATCTTTTACACGTTTTTAGAGGTGAATTTTTTTCTCCGTTCACTCTAATCAATATTTCTGACAATCTGGTAGGAATTTTGCAAATATAAAACCACGAACGTTTTCTACACAATTTTCTCTTTCAAATGAGATCCATGATGACATACTTTCGAGTTGTCCGTTGCACAAGTATTCATACCTTGTCATTCAAGTATTCATACATCATCAAACAAGTATTCATACCTAATTAGTATTTCAAATAAAAAACTGGACACATAATTCACTCATTTTTTACCGATTGAAATTTCGTTACCGCTCAATTACTGGAAATGTCCAGTACACTCTATCTTAGGTATGAATACTTGTTCGACGAGGTATGAATACTTGCTTGACGTGGTATGAATACTTGCATGATGAGATATAAATAATTTTACGAGTTATGAATACTTACGTGACGGATAACTCAAAAGTATTTCATCATGGATCTCATTTGAAAGAGAAAATTGCGTAGAAGACGTTTGTGATTTTAGATTCGCAAAATTCTTCACAAATTGGAAGAAATATTAGTTAGAGTGAACAGAGAAAAAAAAAAACCACCTCTAAAAACGTATAAAATATGGGTGAGTGATGTATCCAGATTTTTTTTAAATACTTGATATCTTAGATATGAATACTTAGTGTATTATATATGAATACTTGATGTATTATATATGAATACTTGCGCGTCAGTTATAAAATTTTTCAAATACAAGCGGTCCCCCACGTAATTAATGATTGATACACGTTTTTTTTTGTCTTTTTGTACTTGAAGTTGTGGTCCCCTACATAATTAATGATTGGGAGATGAATGGGGGATAGAAGCCGGGGGATAAAAATCTTTATCCTAAGAATATAGCTGCATGAAAAAAAATATTAACATTTAACAATTGATTTCTGGGATGATGGTGGGATATGGTAACTTCCGAGAGTATATCAACTTATCATCAGTTGTAGAACCTCTGCAAAGAAAAACACAACATTAATATGGACAGAGGAATGTACTCCAAAAATACTTGGATTTTCGCTAATAGAATAATAGTAACCGCTACTACTTAATAAAAGATGCTTTTGCCAAATAAATTTCTGGCAATTTTCAGTTTTTTTTTTTTTTTATTTCAAAGTGAAATAAAAGAACAAGTTCCCTTGGCCGCATTTCTGCGTGGCGAGTCGGAGCAACAGAACTCGTGTGGTCCTCTGTATTTAATGACCGATACATAGTAACATATGAATAATTCGGGTTCGGTTCGGCAGGGTCAAAAATTCGTGATTCGGGAGTAATTCGGGTATAATTCGGAAATGATTCGGAATTACAATACGAGATCTCAGTGCATATTTAATTCTTTACTGATGATTTACTATACGAAATACTGCTTGTATTTCCCACAGAAGATCAATATATTCAAAAAGTTGAGTAAAATGAGAATTTGGGTCTTTTCACGTGGGTGGCTGGGACATGGGAGTACTTGGCTGGGACTGGGAGCAAGTCACGTGGGTGGCTGGAGCAGTTTTCGGAACAAAAATTTATACTGTGCGAGAAATTCAAATTTTTTTCCAAAAAAAAAGTGAAAAAAACATGTATTATTTGTAAAATTCGTAAAATTCGCGTTTTATTCGGTCAAAGGTTTGGTCAACGAATAATACGCCATTCGGTTCAGAAATACTCCAAAACCATTTTATTCGCGAATTAAACGCGAATAAAACGCGAGTATTGTTACTATGGACCGATATAATTTTTTAATCCATGTTATGTTGTCAGTTGATCGGCACACCGTGTAACATCTTAGCAGCCGATCTAGAGTATTTTATTTCGGAACCTTTAGACAAACCTTGTGATCAGTTGGCCTGGCCCCACAAGCAGACGGTCCGAGTATCCGCTTCATCTGATCCAATGGCTCCGAAGCCACCCCGGTTGAAGCGCCGCCGTACGAGCGACTCCGGCGATGAGGCACCGCCTCCTCTTTCTACTCCAGTGGATGAGAAAGAGAAAGGGAAAGAGAAAGAAAATAGCAACGAGAAAGGGAACAAGGCGCCTCTTGTTGTGTTTGCTCATGGCGCCGGCGCTCCCTCCACCTCCGATTGGATGGTTAGGTAAGTTTGAGGTAGTATTCATTTTGGGTTCATTGATTGGCTTGTGGTTGGTTTAGTATATTTGCTTTGTCAGAGTTTAGAAGTGAATCCAATTCGCTCAAAGACCAGCAATTCATGAAAGTACGAAGCGCAAGGTGCCTCTGTATAGGCTTAACTGATGTAGTGTTAGGTGATATCTACAGGGGTAAATGTGTGACCAAAGATGCTATGGCTGAGGTCTTTCGCCTGGGTCAAGGGTTATTTTTAGCTTGTTTTTTTATTTTGGTGATGGTGTGATTAAACTATCCTTTTGCTAATGCAAATGGTCATATAATTAGGGGTGTCAACGGGTACGGTAAGGGTCGGGTGAGGCATTTTCATACCTGTACTCGTTACAAATCGTCTTTACCCGTACCCTACCCTTACCCGCTATAAATTATCTTATCCATACCCTACTCTTATCCGATATGGTTGTCGGATAACGAAACGGTAGCAGGTAAATAACGGGTAATGCTAATATAATAATTATTTTTATTATTTATTAAATAAAACATTAAAGCATATACATTCATTTCACACATGTATAGTACTTTATTGAAAAAAAAATTATGATCATGCCAAGTGCAAGTAAACCAATTAAAGTACTTTTTTCAATGCTTATTAATATATTAATAGATATAATTTTTTTTTATAATTACACGATCGGGTAACGGTACGAAATAGGCTTTACCCGTACTCTTACCTGTTTAAATAGCGAAAAAAATCCTTACCCGTACCCATACCCGATAAGTTTACGAAAAAAAATCTTACCCGTACCCGTCTTATCGGATACGGTACGGGTTGGGTAAACGGATAAAAGGGTGCCATTGACACCCCTACATATAATGCCTCTTTTAGAAAAGAAAAAAATGCTAAAGCGCAAGGATTGAATTTGGCAGATGGAAGGAAATGATAGGGGAAGCATTAGAAGCTGTTGAAGTAGTTACTTTCAACTATCCATGTGAGTTGCACTTGCATTCAGTTTACTCAATTTACCATATGATAACTTTGATTTTGCCTACGGGCCTTTTCACCAAAAAAAAAAAACTTTGATTTCTTATCATAGGTTCATTGTTGTTATTAATTTTTCACAATAGATATATCTGGAGGAAAACGCAAAGCACCTCCAAAAGCAGAGAAATTAGTAGAGCACCATTTAAGCATTGTGAGAGATGTTATTGCCAAGCATCCAGGGCATCCTCTAGTTCTCATGGGGAAATCAATGGGCTCAAGGTAGTTAATTTCATTATTTTTATTGATATTATCTAGTTGCAATATATGTACTGTGCAACTTAATTTAGTAATTTACATATGGTCAGAGTTAGCTGCATGGTTGCTGGGTCAGATGAGATCGATGTCTCTGCTATTGTGTGCTTGGGCTATCCTCTAAAGGTGCTGTCTATTATTCCTTTGTGCCCCTGTCAAATTCTAAAATGACTCCTTTGATTTTATATTCACCTTTGGACTATAATCTAGGGAATGAATGGGGCAATGCGGGATGAGACTCTAGTGCAGCTGAAGGTACCAACATTGTTTGTACAGGTAACGGATAGAGGTGCTATCGGGTCGGGTCGGGTCCGGATACTATTATATTTGGACCCGTACCCTAATAGTGTTCGGGTCCAAATTTCGATCCATACACTTATTTGTTTCAAATCGGGTCGGGTCCGGATCCGGATACCTATCTACCCGTAGATATTTCGGGTCCAGTCTGTCGGTTCCGGGTAGATAGATACCCATAACTTGTTTGTGGATTATCGGGTCCGGTTCGGATATGGGGCGGTTCCGGATCCGGAGCGGGTATATGTCACAACTCCCATACTATAGATGTTTTTCTTTTTTTCTCATTAAGTGCCTTCAATAATATTTTGTGAAACTTGGGTAGTATTTTCAGAATTTGATTGTTGATTGTTTGGAGTACTCATGGTGTAACAAAAAGTATTCGAAAGTTTTTTATTTTTTGTTAATAGCTTTTGAATTCAGGAGGCTTGAGATAAATAACTTCTGAAAATTAAAATATTGAAGAATAGATATAATTTTTAGAAAGTAAAATATTGGAGATGGTGATTTCCTTTTCTATGATTCAAAAAATCCATGAATGGAATATTAATACTAATTTGTTTGAATAGAGAATTAAATTTATGACAAATATTTGATTTCAATGAGATTTATTGCGAATGGCATATCAATGAGAGCAATAAATTTTCATGATAATGAGGAGGATATATAAGGCAGATATTGAAGGATATATTCAAAGCAATAAATTTTATTCAAAAAATTAATATGCAAAATGTGATTACTGGCGTGACATTTGTTGATTTGATTATATGTAAAATTGTATTTTCATAGTTATTCATATATGTTTTATCAGGTATTTATATGGGTATCGGGTCGGGTTCGGTTATGGGTCGGATAACTAAATCAAACCCATATCCTATCCATTACAATATCGGTTCCGGTTCGGATCCGGATCGGATATTAAATTATTAATTTTGTAATCGTACCCATAATTTAACCGGTTATATTTTTTAAACCATACCCTATCCAAATTAACTAGATCCGGGTTGGTTCCAGGTTGGATCCGGTTCGGTTCCAGATTGGATCCAGGTAATCGGATAAAAGTAGCACCTCTAGTAACGGATTTAACTGAGATTTAATTCTTATAAAAAGCTCCCTAAAGGTTAACAAAAGCATGCTACATATTTTCTAAGGGAAGCAAAGATGGATTGTGTCCACTGGATAAACTGGAAACCACACAAAAGAAAATGGACTGCAAGAATGAGCTGCATGTCATTGAAGGTGGGGACCACTCCTTCAAGATCGGCAAGAAATTTCTGGAATCTTTGGGGATGACCCAAGACCAGGCCGAAAAGGCTGCAGTTAAGGCAATTGCTGATTTTGTCTTGAAATCAATCAAAGAAAGTTGACTGTATTTACTTTTCCTGAAAACAACCTAATCTATGCAGGTCCGTTGTATAGTTTAAGCATCCTTTATTTAACTTGTAGGATAGTTTTATAATGTGTTATGAAACTGGTTAATGAGTACTGTTGAATTTACCTATGTAATGATATTTCAGGGCAAGAGCCTAAATAGTTTGCCTATATTTTGAGTAGAGCTAATATCAGCATTTACTTTCCTATATCTCGTCTCATCAAAATTCTTGCTATATCTTGAGAACTTATGTAACAATGCAGTGATTGAGCATGTGAATTGAGTATATGAGTATGAATTTAATATGTTCATAGATTACTTGTAAGATAGTCAGACCGTTGGACTACTTCATCTATTATTTTTCTTGGGTCATATTTGGTAGAAGAATAAAGTGGAGAGGGCTAAAAAGATACTTCCTTTTACCATGCGGTAAAGGGAGTTATCCCCTTATCCCTTCACTTTGTCTCTCTACTGAACATAGCCTTGTGGAACCATCAAACGTGTTTCAATTTTCCAGTTGTCACAACATAGGAAAATCAGAGGAAAATCAGAGTAAGTCAAAAGGCAGAGGATCCTCATCAAATTGGAACTTTACTTAAAACACCAAACTGCCTAGCCACAATAATAATTTCCCATAGCAACGGTAATTCCCTAGGCTTATGGTTTCAGAGACATCTCTGTATAGTTCATCTAATAGAATTTCAGCCAAGAAATAATTGTTTTTTTTATTAGATGAGCCCTTGGGCTTATATAGAGCTTACAACTTACATCAAGTCCCTCGACTTTTCCATAATGTCCTTTTATCATAAGAACCCTAACAAAGCTACTAATCTGAAAACATACAAATATATCAACACATCTCATGTCTCATTAAATGCATGCACTCTTATGTCAAAGTCCAAGTTTTTGGTCTGTGACTTGGTGAGACTTTACACCATTTTTCTCCAAATCCATTTTGACAGGCTCTTGTGATTTGGAGCCATTTCTATATATAAAATATAGCACCAATTGAAGGATACCCATTGGACTACCTATAAAATTAGGTGCCTGTACCAAAAATGAAAAAAACTATTAGGTGCTGTCAGTTTTTGAGGAAACAAGGCTGGATTGGAGTCTGGAACTTAGTTATTTTTGCTTATATTGGACTTGTAGTTGTCCTTTTATTGCTTTTATTGGACTTGTAGTTGTCCTTTTATCGCTTTCGTGGATTTATTCTTCTTGTTCCATTATATATTGACATCCTGTACCAAAAAATGAGGTAACTTCCTGACCTAGATCCTGCTTTTTCCTAAGAAAGTGTAGTGTTATAGGTTGAGATTACAATACCGCAAGGAATATATCGTGTCCTAAGAGACCGTAAAACAACCAAAGAGTGCTAGCTGCAAAGGAGAAGAAGGATAAATAGAAAGGCATGTACTCCACACTTTTTGTCTTTATTACTTGCCTCTGCAATTTGATAATAGAAAAAGTTAAATTATAGTATAATTCTTGGTGAAAAATATAAAGAGTTCAAATTAATGGCTGATAAGGGTAGTTTTGTAATTGTACAGAATTTGACCCTTTGTATCCATTTGCAAGATGAAAGAAGAACCTACCACAGCGACAAGTGGGGAACTATACATCGACATGGAGGCAACTAAGCCGATACTTCCCACAAGCACCTTGCGGTGGGGATGATCATGAAGAATGAATCTCGAGACAAGCGCTGTCAAGATAAATAGCACCACCACTGGTACCGCCATTAACAGTGTCATTTTCTGATACAGTTTTATTGTTAAGCTAACATATATATAATTAGCACAAAAAACACACAAAAAAACCAAAGAAAATATGAGAGAGCTTACTTTCTGGTATGGTACTGCATACCATAAGTATATGATAATAAATGATATCTCGAGTAGAATTCCTACACCATTTATTGTGAATACTGGTACATTCTCCCATTGATTGCTTACGACTGGCAGCCCGTACCAAGTATATAGAAGGCAGTTAAACAGAGCTATTACGTAAGGTATGCTAGATAATTCCTCTGTACTCCCTTTCTTTATCACCCTTGTAAAAGTTAACCTAGATACAATCAAAGGTTTATATTAGGAGTTCACAGTAGAACATGTTTTAATTCTTGAGTTGTTAGAAAAGTGTGGTTGACAATTTCTTTGGTAAAAGTTAGAAATTCTTAGTAGCTTCTTACATCGGTGCTGCATAGAGGAGTAATGAAGCAGCATTCCCTGCAATTATTAGAAAGTAAAAACAGATAAGAAATTGCCAAGACATTTTTTTGCTAGCAGGTACTTCATCGATCCTAAATATTGACTAGATACTTTTGTATTGAACTAAAAAAGTACCCATAATTCCCACTACAAAGCGTATTTTGTCACTCATTGTTTGGTCTCTTTTGAGCAAAGGGCTGCTTCTTATTTTTTCAATGAAAGAAGAGCAAGAGCTGATTTTGTTATGGTCGCTCTGTGTTTAGCACTGAAGGGCTATTTATAGTCTTCTTTAAGAATATCCTTGGCGAATATAAATGTCAACATCTAAAACATCATGATGTTGGCGAAGGATTAACATTTTTATAGAATGTAAATAAGTGCACGTTTACTAAAGGCAGCATATTGTTTGCTCAAACAATGAACTTTCATGCAACATCAGGTGTCAAAAAGGACCATTGGACTTGGATTTACAAAAGATTTATATCCCAGAAGAAAAGAAGTTATTACCGAATGAGCATCCGGTGCTTGACAAGGACACACGTATATATCCAATTTCATTTTTGGAAGTGTACGTCCAATTTCAATTTTAAGTTAAATGTGTTGTAACAATTTGTCATAATCTCTCAGATGAAAATATACACCCTTTGTTTATATGGTTCCGATTTTGAGCAAGTAGTTGGATATTTGAACCAATATGGCCACCACGAGTAGTTGGGTACCACTATGGGTGGGTTATATATAAAAATCTCACCAGTTTTCCTTGCATCATGTGTCTTTTTTATAAAAGCAGAGTATAGTATACCGATTCTTATAGTCAAATTCTACCTGGTTCAACGGTTACAAGCTATCAAATTCAAAAACCATTTGTAGTTTTTGTGTTTAAATAACATTCATATCATGGAAACATGTCATAGCAGTTTGTATGCTAATGCGTATTTGTGGGCAGTGATGGAGAAAATCACAAGAGGGAAAATAAGTGAGAAATCATGATCTAAATTCAAGGTCATGCATGGTTCATATTTGTTCTGAACCCACCAAAAATATGCTATGGTACTATCAAATTTGAAAAAGTTCTTCTCATTATGCACTACACAACCTGTTAGTAGTAGGGAATAACAATTTGGTATACGAAATCGCAAAGTAGGTAAACTGTGGCTTCATTGTAAAAATATCTTCATTTTGTTTCAATTATTAATTTTTTTTATTACATTCAGATGGTAATTGCCACTTTAATTCAACTTCTCTGCCTTTTGGTTAGTTCCATGCAAAATAAAGGTTATATCAGGCCCAAGTATTACAATTGGTGCCTCATGCCATTTTACAGTTTTTTTTTTTTATGGATAAACATTAGTTCATGTTAATTCCTAGATAACAAATACAAAGAATCCAACAATAGAATCAAAAGTGGTAAGGTAAACCAGGGTATAAAAGGTAACCATGAAGTTCCTCTAATTGGATCCTCATCATACACACATAAGTTGTTGGTCACCAATCTTAGATTAATTCATATAATATAGGATTATTGGGACACATAATCTTTCAACAACAAAATTAATTAATCCACTAATTGATTGAACCTTTCATTTACTTATGATGGCCCACTAATTGATTGAACCTTCTGTTGGTTAGACCAAGCCTTGTAATGGATTCCAATACTGTATGTACCTGATGATAAATGATGCTTTTGACCCTCTGTTTTTTAATATTTCTAATTCCTTTGGAGGGGGGTGTTGACTGTGTGCTCTAGAAAGCCTTAAACACTGGTTTGTCAAAAAAAAAGCAAACCAAAGAGCAATTATTAAAGAGGAGGAGAGTTGAATTACTCCATCTTTAGTGCATCAATTATATTTACTTTTTTTTTAAAAGTTTAACTTGTTTAAAAATTTAAAATAACAAAAAGTACCATATGTGCCATCTGTATCACTTCTCAATGCGCCAATTATGTCATTCTGCTTTGTTGGGGTAACTGTTAGGAACTTGTAAAATTTCAGCATTGAGGATAATTTTTGTACATTTTTTATTCATGCTTTCTATCATCTTTAGGGGAAAGCCGAAATGCTGTTGATGGTTTAATTTTGTTACCTAAATTAGAAATTTTAGTTTATAACCTAAAAGAAATGAAATAATGATGCAAGGCGTTTGAATCCTTGTCATAGATATTATTCTTTGGTTGCTTTTATTTTGTTATTCTTTGTATTATGGAGGCCTGACAGTTCTTTTTCAGTTAGCAATTGATCCTCCGACAAAAAGGAAAGAAAAAAAGAGTTAAAACTAAAAGATATAAAGAGGAAAATATACCAGAGAACAGCATAGATGCCAAGAAAAATTAAATTCCTCTTTGCCTTTTGTTTACAATTTTATCAAAGTGATGCAGCTCCATTTCCTAAAAACTAACTCAAGGATAAGTGTCAAATTGGTTCATAAAATTCAATTATTGGGAGAAGAAAAATAAAGACAACAAGCTTTTAGAGAATGCGATTAAACTTGCTATTAAACAGAGTAAATAATTTTTGTACAGCATGAATTCAATTGAGCAGTCCTAATTTCTTGGCACACTTGTAACTGTCTTCAAATGTTTCTTTTACACTGTATTTATACGTGAATCCTACATCGGTTAATTTTCTAGATGTTCCCTCTACGCTTGGGAAATCTCCTTCCCGCCCTATGTTTGGTTGCAAAACAAGAATAGCTAGAATAGTTAGTTTGTCATTTGTCTTATTAGAATAGTCAAATTTAACTTTTTGTAAGAATAGGCTATTCTAATAAGACAAAAGACTTGAATTCTCTATTCTAGCTATTCAATCCCAATCAAATATAGAACAAGCTATTTTGAATAGCCTTGTTCCAAGAATAACCTATTCTCACTCCAACCAAACATACCAAAAATTAGGAAAAAAATAATAAAATGATGATGGTCTACTGTTGAAAATGCTGAAGGAACATAGTAACCCGCCATTCTTTATCAAAAATAATTATACATTTATATTTATATTTGTGGTATTAATGAAGGCTGAACTCAGACTGCTTTTCAGATGTAATGTTCAAATGTTGTATATATTTAGGGGCAGAGCAAGGAAATAGAATATATAGAGTGGGACAAAGTTTTCAGAACAGAGCATAATTGTATATAATTATTTTAAAACACAAGTATAATTTTTGTAATTATTTCTGAAAAAAAAAACATTACAAAAGAAACATATTTTGGAATTTTTTTTATAACCAGGGGTAGAAAAACTGTTTTTAATAAAATAGTGATCAACTTACTCTTTGATCACAGCACTATCAGGATACACATCTCTGTAGTACTCCACAAAATCCTTTATTGATGGATACGCAGCCGCACATACGAATCGACCAGTGATGGATGGCTTTTCCATGCAAAAGATAAGAGCATTGCAGAGATCGTCTATATGTACCAGTGGTACAGAACCCAACAACTCCTGGAGAAATTTCAGCTGAGAGTAGAATATCATTACACCGGTTAGTGGCGAAACTATTACTGCTACACTGCCTGGTAAGTATGAGAGAATCATTTCGCCTCCAACCAGTCCGATGCTTAGAGCATCTACATCACAGCAACTCAAATGAGTTTCTAAATAACTGTTAACCACTTTTTAGAAATTAAAGTCTCTAAAGTTTCTAACTCTCACTTCTCTAAAATTAATTTTAGAATTTCTATTAAGCCACGTCAGCAACAAATTAAAAAGGAGAAATAATTTGAGCCAATCATTTGGTTAGCATAGAGTTTATAAATAGTTTCTTAATAAGAAACTTTACTGCTTAGTTTCTAAATAAGAAACTCTCTCACATTCCTAAAACTGAATTAGAAACTGTAACGTCAGATTAGAAACTCTAATAGTACCAGGAATGTAGATGCTCTTAGACTCACAACCTCGAACGAATTGCTTTTTTCACAGTGGTTGTAGTCTAGTAAGGCCTTCTCTGAAAGAGTCTTGGAGCTTGTATATGCCTACACATGGCACCCAAAAAAAAAAAACAAAAAAGGGTATGGATTAATTACTTGTGAAATTGCCTTCAAAGTTCAAACAAGTAGCTGTGGTTCTCATACTCGTCTAGTAGTCAACTACACTCGCTAACAACAATATAGACTGTGAAAAAAAAAAATAACAACAAGATGATATAATTAGCCTCCAGGCTGATCAATGCTTTACCGAAGCATTTTGGGACTAAAGACAAAATTTTAGGCTAAATTCGGCACAAGCAGGCTTAAGTTCAACTGTCTGAAGTGACTTAGTCTAGTAATGGAATTTGCATTACTCAGACCAGACCTAACCCAAGTTGTATATCCAGATCCGTACATGGTTGAACACAAAACTCAACAAGGCCGTAATTGAACCAGTTCCGTGTATAATTAATGGTTATGTAGCAATTTTCAATTTCAAAATGAGTTGTCCACATGAGGATAATAATGATAAGAGCATGTACAGCTTCAAAATTTCCAGGGTAAGGGAAAGAGATATTAAGCAGCAGTTATGGAACCAGTGTAGATTATGCGCTTTACAGTGCCAGATTTGTCGCATAGGTGAAGAATTGTTTGGATTGCATCAACTGCAGCCTCTGATGTGTCTTTGAACTGCAGCAATATATTGTGAGTTTTTGTGAGAATTTAGAGAGAAAAATACTTGAAGAATAAAGGATAGAAAAAAAATATTTATTTGGTACAACAATCCTAGCTCTGATACCAATTTGTTAGGGGTTTTGAAAAGAGAGGCTTATATTAGAGAGAGAGAGAGAGAGAGACAGAGACTTTAAGACTTCAAAATTTCATACACTCATTTTTAGTGATTAAACGAAATATTTATAAGATTAATTGACTAATCCAACGATAACCTATAGTTTGGGGATTTTGGAAGAGTTTGACAATAACCTATAATTCACTAACTCGTGTAAATTTTGAGGCTTTAACGAGAATTTTCATGGAAGAATTTGGGAGTACTTAAAAACCACACTTTTCTTGTTCATTTCCGTTCTTACGTACAAGGAGAAATAATAGATTTTAAATCCGAAAGGAAATTTGGGAGAGCATAAGGTAATGTAATATTTTTCAAACAGACAGGATCAATTAAAGAGAAGATTAAAAGGCCATTAACAATGACAAAAATGGTATTAGAAGGAAAAATGTTCTCCCTGAACGTTTTAAACTTGCTTAAATATTTCCATCTCTAAGCAATGAAGGTTTAATCTGCACCCTCTGATTTTGATTTGGCTGGGTCAAAAATCATAATTGAGACATGATTGAAACACTAATGTACTAACCTTTTGAAAAGAAAAATGGACAATATTTTATAAAAAAATTTCAGCATATGAAAAACTTTTAAAATCATAACCCCTTGGAGTCAAATTGATCATAACCTTAGCAATAGTGATTTTCAAACCATAGTAAAAAAATTCAAAAAAATATAAAATTTGGTCTCTAAGTTAATTTTAATATAGATTGAATATTTAACGGTTTGGATCGACTGTTTGGACTTTGAAAATCGGAGAACCAAACCGTTTGTTCCATGACCTAGGAACAAACGTTTGTATCTTAGCCAACCTCTATATATATATATATATATATATATATATATATATATGTATATATAATTGAAGAGAAAAGAGGAGATAAATTGATACCTAAGTCCCTTAGAGTTGCATGAACAGTATGTCCTCTCTCCAGAAGTCTCTTGACCAGCATGGAACCAATAAACCCTGAAGCCCCTGTTACACAAACTGTGCTACAACTTTTCTCTATTTTTACTCTCTCTCTCTCTGTGCAGTAGGTTTGCACTATCTACCAGGGGCGAATCCAAAGAGGCACAGGGGTAGGCAAGTGCCTACTCCTGAATTGTGAAATTTTTTTAGATATAATGATATTTGATGTTTGTGCCTATCCCTGTTCAATACAATGCCTACCCCTGACACAGAGAAAAATAAAACATGATCCAAATGTAATACAAATATCTCACTCTTTCAGAGACAATGGCATTAGGTCTTAATTTCTTCCATTTTTTTTTTCTTCTCATGTTCGAGTTATTTCCTGAGGAAGAAGAAACTCTTTAAATGAAAATAAACATAGTGCACATACACTCAAAGGATGAAACATGGGACCCTTCTATCGGATACGAGAGCAACAAATGTGCAAATGTTGATTTATTCCTTTGTGTGGGGTCCTTTGTCAGATTTAATGAGAGATTGAGAAGAGCGTCGTTTCAGGCTTTCAGCTCCTTTTTATTATTCTTTCCTTTTCTCCGTGCATAGAATTCAATGATTCAAACTTATGGCTCCTCCTTTCCTCTCCATTTATGTGGAAATCAGCACCTCTATTTTTCTTTTTCTTTTTATGTTATGATATATGTTTTCTTTCTTTCTTTTTTGTTTCTTAATTTTTTTCTCTATTTTTTTTATGTTAACAAGTAAGCTTAACATTAGTTTTAGACTAATTATTTATTTTTATTTTTACAATTTTGTTGCTATATTTTTAAGTACAAAACAAGTTTCTATGGAAAAAAATCGAGTTTCTAATATGATTCAATCGATTTTGACTGATTCATCCGATTCAGTATCCACAATCAAGTGACTAATCCCGAATTTGCGAACCATGTTATGACTATGAGAGGTATTTGCATTATTATTTAATTGAAGAGGTTTTCTCAAGCAAAGTCAAAGAATTCATTATTTAACTGTTTCTATTTTGATGCAACACCACTTTCCGGAAAATTTTGTGGATGCAAAAACAATATAATAAACTATAGCTATTTTAATATCTGCTTGGTTTAGTATATCTATTTTTATTGTAATATGTATTTTCATCTTTGATCAATGTGTTATGTTTTATCCTATTTTGTTATCTTTATGACCTCATTTTTCTTTTAAAGAGTAATCAAGAGGTCAACGAAAAAAAAGGTTGTTCATAAACAAAATTTATCAGCATGTCATCTTTCTATAAATAAGAAAAATAAGATTTTTTTTTGTTTTCTCTGATTTTCGGTATTTGTACTTTTGTTAGTATTTTGTGCCTACTCCTAAATAAAATTCTGAATCCGCCCCTGCTCTCTACTGAGGTGCCTTCTTCAATAGTGGTGTTAGCTATGCCATTTAATAACAAGAATGCCACAGCCCTGACAAACAGATAAAATAAATTTCAATTGGCAATTAGACACTGCTGCTTTGAGAATTTGGTAGAGACACCGCTCTCCTCTGGTAAGAATGGTGCATGAAGATAAGGCCCTGTTCGGCAGTAATCCCGAAATTACTGTTCATGTGGAAAAAAAAAAATTCACTCAGACTGAATTTTTTTTTCCCACTTGAACAGTAAAATTCAGTTCAAAAATTTCCTATTCCCGTTCCCGTTCCCACTGTGCAGCCGAACAGGCCCTAAGGGTTTCAATTTTTCTCCTGAGAAAGCCAGGATGGTTCTGCTTGGAAAACATATCAAGGCCTATAATTCGAGGAATATAGGTAGACCCGGTCCATAAAGACCTTGAGTGTTTCGTATGATTGGGCCCGCCAATTTGGGCTAAAATTTAAATTTGTACGTACCATTTTTTTTGTTCATGTAAGTAATTGCCAACAGAAACAGGGTTCCATAGAAATTTCCATTCTTCTCCTTTTAAAATTTAAATTATCAAATTTACAAGTGGGAACATTTTCCATCTAATTTACTTATCTGTACACTTATAATATGCTTGTAATGTTTATTTTACCATTTCTAGCATTGACTTTTGATTTAATTATTTTTTCTACTCAACAAAATGTGGATGGATCTCATGATCCTATTTTCAAGGATTATAAATATGGACATGTGGATCAATCACCTCCATTTAAATCAAAATTGACAAGCTACTTCATCCAATTCTTTGTTAAATTAGCATATATCCAGTTTATAAAACCTAGAGGAAAAACAAAAACCTTATTTTATAATTCACCACTTGCTTATTCCAATTTTAGAGCTGGAAGGAATCCGGATTAGCACACAGAAATCTCAAATACATCTAAGTCTATACTATTTTAATCCCGCTAAAACGTCTATTTAAACACAAACAATTCTTCATCTCACCATTAATTCAAAATAAACCTCTCCAACAAAAATGGAAATCCAAGGTAGCACTGCTCGCTTGGCCCTCTTGTGCAGCCCGGGCATGGGCCACCTGATCCCTTTCGCGCAACTCGCAAGCCGGTTAGCAAAAGTGTATAATGTCGCCATTACTCTTCTTATAAACTCTGAAAACCCATCAAACCCTGCTTATCTCTCTCTCCTCGATTCACTGCCCGATGGAGTTGATGCCGTCACTTTACCATCGCCGCCTCCGAATTCCATACCAGAAGGAGCAAGCCCAATGACAACAATAATTTTAACAGTTATCTCAAGCCTGCCTCATGTGCATTCAAATTTGACAAGCCTTCTATCCACAAAGCATCTCTCGGCTTTGGTCATTGATCTTTTTTCTTTCCCGGCCAAGGAAATGGCAGGTCAACTCGGGTTGCCGTGCTATCTCTTCTATCCATCACCGTGCACAGCATTGGCATTAAATTTTCATGCACCTGAACTGGTGAAGTCGTACCAAGGTGAGTTCAAAGACCTGCCTGAACCAGTTAAATTGCCTGGATGCATCCCAATAAGTGGTCCCGATCTGGTCGAGCCGCTACAAGACCGGACTACTGAAATGTACCATGGTTTTCTACAACTCTGCACGCAGTTGTTTGACATGAAGGGCATTTTGGTCAATACGTATGAGGAGCTGGAACCAGGGGTGGTGAAAACTTTAAGAGAACCTGACGAGGTTAGGCCACCGGTCTATGCAGTCGGGCCGTTGACCTGGCCTATAGAGTCCGAAGCAGACCGAACACACGAGAGTATAACATGGTTAGATTTGCAACCTGATAAATCTGTCGTCTATGTAGCACTCGGAAGTTGGGGTATCCTAAATCAAGAACAAGTTCGCGAATTAGCCTTAGGATTAGAACTAAGTGGCCATCGGTTTGTATGGGTCATTACCGGGTGCTCAGATACACTTCCTGAGGGTTTCGAAGAGAGAACAAAGGAAATCGGCCATGTGGTCACTTCATGGGCACCCCAATTGGCCATTCTGAAGCATAAATCCATCGGGTTGTTTCTGACGCACTGTGGTTGGAGCTCGGTTCTTGAGAGCGTTACAAGTGGCGTGCCCATGGTGTCGCTTCCAATGTATGCCGAGCAGAGACTGAATGCCGCATTGTTGACAGATGGTGCGAAGGTGTGTTTAAGGCCGAAGGAATCGGAGAGTGGATTGATACCAAGGGATGAGATTGTGAGGGTTGTTAAGTGTGTTATAGAAGGAGAGGAAGGGGAGGTGCTAAGGAAGAGAGTCGGCGAGCTTAAAAATGCAGCTGTCCATGCATTGCTTGAAGGTGGTTCTTCATACCAAGCAATGGCGGAAGTCGTTGAAGTGTGGAAGAAAAATGTGGCGTGATTAATTGTAAAGAATTTAAGCTCAAATTTTACTTTATTATTATTATTATTTTTTTTTTGTTGGTTGGGTGTGTGTGTGTGTGTTGGTTTGCAGAGAGGTCTATGTATTTTTTATTATGCTTTGGTGAGTTTCAAATTCTAATTCTCAGATATACAAATCCGCCTTAAATGGATACAAATACAGAGCGATAATTCACAAATATAGATTTGAATACGGATACGAAACGAATAATTGTCGGATAATTAAATAACATGAACTTTAAAATACAAATATTAATTAAGAAAAACAAATAAAAATAAAATGGAGGTATCCATAGATATGGAAATGGAGAAGGGAATATACAAGAGAATAACGGGCATTGAAAATTTGAAATTCAATCAGGCTGTGTTCAAACTTCAAAGGGCCGAATTTGAAATCCATCGCAAGGACCTGTGTTGAAACTTCAAAGCAGTGTCGGTCCGGATCGAAGCTCAATATTTTTCCCACAGGTTACGGAAAGATTTGAAAGGGCAGTATATTAGGATTCCGCAGTTCCATTTGGAAAGAGAGTAGAGAGCGCATAGAGGAGAGAGATTGTAATCCGTGATAATTCAGATCCGGATAGTAGCGGATTCACATCCGTAAAACTATCTGAACCCGGCTGCTTTGGTCTTCTTTGATACATATCCAAATTCGAATCCGGACATTATTCATATCCGCTCCAAATACAGAGCGGATTTGATCGGAGTTTACCGGATCCGTTTTCAGCCCTACACTGCCTTCCTTTTTTATTTCTTCTCTTCTCTATTTTTATGTTTATAGAGACATTCATTTTATTTTTATTTTCTAATTTATTTTTCTTAATTTGTTAATTTATATTTGTATCATAAAGTTCATATAACTCAACTATTCTACAATCGTTTTGTATCCGTATTCGTGGATTATCCGCTCTGTATCTGTTTAATACGGAATTGGTTTAAAATTTGACATTTGTTTATTGTCCATAGTCATATTCGTATCCGCTCGTTGAAAAGCAAATACGAATTTGGTACTAGCATTATCTGTTCGGAATTCGCTCCATTTACACCCCCTATGTAGTGGTGAAAACGAAGCGGATAGTGATAAAACCATAGCCATGTCCCTTTTTAATTTTCCAGATACAGATAGGATATTAGCTGGATACGGATACGGATACATATTGGATCGGATATTTATTAAAATAATATTAAAAAATATTAAAAAAAATACTAAAGTTCATTATTATAATAGTGAATAACAATATTTTTTCATAATATATATTAAAATATATGACATATATCTACTATTCAGATACAAGCAATTGAAACATAAAACTATATTGGTTCCATATCTACCCAGATATTTGAATATCGAATATCTATATTTAATTTTTCAAATACAGATCGAATACGGATCGGATATTATCCAATCTCATGAGCTATTTCCATTTTTATTTCTACATCATCGACCCTTCCTTGAAACACAATCCCGTTTAACTATTTCTACTGACAGATATATATACCACATTAAACTGGTACCAAAAAAACTTTTATAGTGCTATCATTGAGCACTGCCAAGTGCCAACTCAACAAAAAAGGAAAATTAGTTACAACCACACCCATTGGGGGCTTATTTGCTTTTGAAGCTTTCATTTTCCAGTAACTGTTCTATTCATTTCTCTCATCAAAGGCCATCACATGCATGTCATTGTTAGAATCACCAAAATTGTACAATAGACATAATTAGAAATTTAGAATCACCATATTTCTTGTAGATTTCACTTTTCTGCCATATATATATATATCATTTCTATATCTCCAAATACTCGAAAAACCAGCTAATTGTATTTGGTTGAGGTCTAAAGTTTTGAACAATGTTTTAAAATGAGGTTTTGTTTATGTATACGGAAGGCCACTTCATACCGCATATGCGGTATGCGGCCGCATATGCTGATTTTAAAACTATAATTCATATATATATATATAGAGAATGGCTAATATCAAAACGTTTGTTCCTGGGCTCAGGAACAAACGGTTCTGTTCTCCAATTTCCGAAGTTCAAACAATAAATCCAAACCGTTAGATGTTCAATCTATATTAAAATGTGCTTGGAGACCAAATTTTACATTTTTTGGAATTTTTTTACTATTTATTAAGTAGTTTGAAAACCGCTGTTTTTATGAAATTTCTGCAGCATTGAAAAACAGCGGTTTTCAAACTAGCTTAATAAATAGTAAAAAAATTTCAAAAAATGTAAAATTTGGTCTCCAAACACATTTTAATATAGATTGAATATCTAACAGTTTGGATTTGTTGTTTGAACTTCGGAAATTGGAGAACAGAACCGTTTGTTCCTGAGCCCAGGAACAAACGTTTTGATATTAGCCATTCTCTCTCTCTCTCTATACACACGCACACACACACACACACATATACATATTCATATGCGTGTATTTAAATTTATTTCCACATAAACAGCATGAAGTGTGTTTTATTGTATGTGAAAAATATAATAAATTTTTGCATAATAATCAAGCTTGCTGCTTCACAATTATAATTAAACTTGCTTTCTGCATAAACAACAAATTTTGTATATATGCAACAATTATAAAGCCACATAATGCATATTAAATTTGAGATTTTGGGTTGGATCAGTATAACGCATATTAAATGTTGGTTCCATGCGCCACATATTTAATTTTGCACCGTATATCAGCATATGCGGCCGCATATTCAAAACCACATGAGAGGGACTGCATGATGTTCTGAGCACGGCTGCCGACTGCATAGGCATATGCAGCCGCATATGCAGTCCATGCGGCCGCATTTTAAAACACTGGTTTTGAAGGCCTAAGTTAATTATTCCATCTTAGGCCAGTCTAAGTTATTCATGTTTGATTAAGGTCTAAAAATTATGTCATGGCCTAAGTTATTTCTTGTTTGAATGGAATTAAATGGCTTAAGGCATGCGTAATTTCTTTTTTGCGTTGTCGTTCATTACTGCTGCTAAGTTTAATTGGATGGCTTAAACCTAATTGTAATAAGCAATTGATTCATAACATGTACTGCCTAAATGTAATCTCCAAATTAATTCAATCTAATTAAAATTAAACATTACGATATATGGTTGATTTAGTTTCTAAATCATACTTTAGTTTACGATTTTTCTTCCAATTTGCCTATGCTTAATTATAATATCTATATGAAGTAAACTAAAATATAACAAAGAAAAATAACAAAAAATAAAAATAAAGTGCTGATCTGTTTTAGAAAAATAAATGCTTCTAGAGAAAAAAAAAATGAAGAGGGAAAGAGTTTCCATGAAAGGAAAGAAAATAAATAATTAATATTGACCGCTAAAGAAGAGAGATTATAAAAACACTTAATAGTCACTGACAGGTGAGGTCACACAAGGACTAAATCTTAGGCCACCTAGAGAGGTGGTTTAATTTTTAGGGAGGGCCTAACCTTCCCCCGCCATCCATCCCCCACTTTTTCCCCAACTGAAAATAAGTAGGGGACCACAGTAAACTGTTAATAACTGTTGAAATAAGTAGGGGACCACAGTAAACCGTTAATTATTGGGAAATAGAAGGGGACCAAAAATGCCTCCACAGCATTACAGGCGCAGAAATATTCACCCTTGTAAACTCAAGTATTCATCCATGTAAAGAAAAATACTCATCTTTGAGAAATAACTATATAAGGAAACATTACCACCCATCTTTGACACGTTTTTAGAGGTGGTTTTTTTTTTGTACGTTCACTCTAACTAATTTTTCCGACGATCTGTGAGGAATTTTTCAAATCTAAAACCACGAAAGTCTTCTACACAATTTTCTCTTTCAAATAAGATCCATGATGACATACTTTCGAGTTGTCCGTTACACAAGTATTCACACCTCGTACGCAAGTATTCATCTCTCATTGAACAAGTATTCATTCTCGTCGTGTAAGTGTAAAGAGTACATGAAGGTATGGTGGGACCGCACAACCGCGACTTCAGATAAGTAGGGGACCACAGTAATATGCGAAGATAAGTGGTGGAATTAGTAGGGGACGATTTGCGAAAAAATATTGACACTTAACACGAGTTGTATTCATCCATATAAATAAAAGTACTCATCTTTGAGAAAGAATTATATATGGAAATATTACGACATTAAGAACATTAATTACGCGGAGATAGTAGGGTACCACAACTGCCGTCCGCTAAAAACAAAAGAAAACGCGTAATTAAGTGGGGGGACCGCACAACCGCCATCACTAACTACCGTGGAGACCGCATAACCGTCACCGCAAGTGGAAACAACATCAAGTACTCATCTATAATACATGAAGTATTCACATGTAATACATCAAGTATTCACCCTGATATATCAAGTATTTTTAAAAAAAACTGGACATATCACACCCATATTTTACACGTTTTTAGAGGTGGTTTTTTTTTCTCCGTTCAATCTAACTAATATTTCTAACGATCTGTGAGAAATTTTGCAAATCTAAAACCACGAACATCTTCTACATAATTTTCTCTTTAAAATGAGATCCATGATGACATACTTTCGAGTTATTCGTTGCACAAGTATTCACCCTCGTCATGCAAGTATTCATCTATCATTGAACAAGTATTCACATGTAATACATCAAGTATTCACCCTGATATATCAAGTATTTTAAAAAAAAAAACTGGACATATCACACCCATCTTTTACACGTTTTTGGAGGTGGTTTTTTTTTTTCTCCGTTCAATCTAACTAATATTTCTAACGACCTGTGAGGAATTTTGCAAATCTAAAACCACGAACGTCTTCTACATAATTTTCTCTTTAAAATGAGATCCATGATGACATACTTTCGAGTTATTCGTTGCACAAGTATTCACCCTCATCATGCAAGTATTTATCTATCATTGAACAAGTATTCACATGTAATACATCAAGTATTCACATGTAATACATCAAGTATTCACCCTGATATATCAAGTATTTTTAAAAAAAACTGGACATATCACACCCATCTTTTACACGTTTTTAGATGTGGTTTTTTTTTCTCCGTTCAATCTAACTAATATTTCTAACGATCTGTGAGGAATTTTGCAAATCTAAAACCACGAACGTCTTCTACATAATTTTCTCTTTAAAATGAGATCCATGATAACATACTTTCGAGTTATTCGTTGCACAAGTATTCACCCTCGTCATGCAAGTATTCATTTATCATTGAACAAGTATTCATCCTAGTGTGAGGCGGAGGCGGAGGCAGAGGCGGAGAAGGAGAGGCGGAGGCGGAGAGGGAGAGACGAAGGTGGGAGAGGCGGGCGGAGGCAGAGGTGGAAGAGGGAGGCGGAGGTGGAAGAGGGAGAGGGAGGGAGAGAGGAAAGAAATAGAAGGTGAAAATCTACTAATTAATTTGTAGGGACCACTAGTTAGTTAAAATTGATTATTATAGTTAGAAAAGGAAGTTAGTTAGTTGGGGGAAAAATGAGAGAAGGAATCAAGGGGTAACATATAATTACTCTAATTTTTAATGGCCTAATTTCAGAGTTAGGCCTACTTAGACCAGCATTACTAATCTACGTTTGGTGAAATAACTGAGGCCTAAACCCCTTATTCCATAGTTTAGACCTCAACTAAACATGACCTGTTGAATAAATAATGCTAGTGTTAATTAAGTAGAAATATATTTTGAAGGAAGTACAAATACTTTTGATGCTAGGATATGGGAAGGTGAGATTAGGATAAGATTTAGGCATTTTCGCACTCCGCATTGTATGAACATTTCTTAAAATTAGATATAAAACCTTTTAGAAACATGTATAAACATTACAATGAAAATCATTACTTTATTTTTTGAGGTAAAAGGGTGCAGCCCGCAGGAATTAGGATGTAGTTATCAAGTTCTGACAAGGAATATTTGTGTGTAGGCACTTCTGCTTTGAATGTTGTTATATTCCTATGAAAATCATTACAGTGGCTGAGATATTTATCTTGATTGTGTTTTAATTACAATGATTTACAAAGATAAGGCTAGCTAGGTACCAAATATCAAATATGGTTGACAGCTACATGATATTTTTCTGAGGCTAAGATTTTATTTATCAATATATACACATCACTCCTCTCTCTCTCTCTCTCTCTCTCTCACTGATTCTTACCAAAATCAGTTGCTAATTAGGCCATTCTGAAATCAACATTGATCTTTCTCTTGCTTGTACCTTCCCATGGAGAATGGTAATGAATCAACAACTCCACACATTGCCATGCTGGCTACACCTGGCATGGGCCACCTCATCCCTTTGGCCGAGCTCGCCAAGCTCCTGGTCACAAAACATGGCTTCACCGCCACACTCATGACCTTCGCAAGCACCGCATCCAAGACGCAACATGCCATTCTTTCTTCTCTTCCTTCCTGCATTTCCACCATCGCTCTACCGGTTGTGTCTCTCTCTGACATCCCGCCTAATTCGGGCATAGGAACTCTCTTGTCGGTGGAAGCCGCCCGATCCATCCCAGCCATTACTTCGGCACTTAAGGAGTTAAAGACTCACCATACGGTTGTGGGTTTCGTTGCTGATTTGTTTGGCGCCGACACTTTTGATGCGGCGCATGATGCGGGATTGCGCGCATATTTGTTCTTCCCCACTAATCTGTTGACGCTCTCTCTTCTGCTACACTTGCCTGAAATTGATGCCAATCTCACATGTGACTTTAAGGAGCTATCAGAACCGGTACAATTACCTGGCTGTGTGCCAGTGCCTGGTACGGAAATATTCGCATCGCTCCAGGACCGGTCAAAGGATCGCTACAAATGGATGGTGCATCATGGTCAGAAGTACCGCGAGGCAGAGGCGATCTTGGTGAATTCATTTGATGAGATTGAACCACATGCAGCCAAAATTTTAAAGCAGCACGAGCCAGGCCGGCCACCGGTTTACACAATTGGGCCATTGATTCATACCGGCTCAATGGCAGACGAGGCAGACGGGTCGGAGTGTCTTGATTGGCTCGATAAACAACCGGCCAATTCAGTTCTCTATGTTTCATTTGGAAGTGGCGGCACTCTAACAAAGAAACAGATGGATGAGCTGGCGTTTGGCCTCGAATCAAGTGGCCAGAGATTTCTCTGGGTGGTACGAAGCCCAAGCGATGTAGGTGATCTCAGCAGCAACTACTACAACGCCGAGAGCAAGAAGGATCCTTTTCCATTCCTGCCGGAAGGATTTCGTGAGAGAACAAAAGAAAAAGGCATGGTGGTGTCATCATGGGCCCCACAAACAAAGGTGCTGGCCCACGAGGCCACAGGCGGGTACGTGTGCCATTGCGGGTGGAACTCGACCTTGGAGACGGTGGTGCATGGGGTGCCGATCATTGCATGGCCGTTGTACGCCGAACAGAAACAGAATGCGGTGATGCTGTCGGAAGGAGCAGGAATTGCGCTGCGGCTGGAGAAGAGAGGGGATGGTGTGGTGGAGAGGGAGGAGATAGCGAGAAAGGTGAGAGCGCTCATAAAAGGAGAGGAGGGGAAGAGGCTCAGGAGGAAGGTGGCCGAGCTGAAGGAGGCGGCAGCTGAGGGAATGAAGGAAGGTGGGGCCGCATGTCAGGCGCTGGCTGAGGTGGTGGCGATATGGAAGAAAAACGGTGATTGCTGTCAAGGAAGCTGATGAAATGATGATTTGGGGTGAATTTTAGATTCTGTTTTTTTTTTCATTTTTTTTTCTGAGAGAAAGGCTGAGTACAGCCCAAAATTGTAAGATTCTGGTTTTATCAAAAGGGAATGATATTAAATTAAATAAATGTGTTTTTGTTTTTTTTTTTTTTTTTTTTTTTTTGGTTTTGGTTGGTTGTGTTTAGGGTCCAGTGAAAATGTTTTAACCGTTTATTCAATTCGTATGGTATTCAATAAGGAATAAGGTGGGTATAAATAATTTATTTTTGTTAATTTAACGAGTATAAATATGAATAAGAAAAATATTTCGCTAACTTTAACTTATCGGATAAAAACATGGGTAACTATTCATATATGTTACCTATAGAGTAATTAATAAATATTAAAGTATATATAAGAACCTTTTTTTATTTATACATATAATTATTTTATTTTTTTGTTATTATGATTAGGTTTGTTTATACAATATTTTATATTAAGTAAATTACGATAAAATTAATTTGTCCAACATTTATATTATTATTTAATTAGTAATTTATAACAAAATTTAATTATACAATATTTTATATTGTTGTATTTGATTAATAATTAATAATATTTAAAATAATAGAATAAAAAATTATAACTTTTAATTTTAATGTCGTGTTTAATACATTTAGTTATTATATTTTTAGATTAAATCATATAAATTATTAATTTATTCAAAATTATCCATTATTCATTCCATTATTTTAGTGGATAAAAATAAAATATATGTAAAGTTAAAACTTAAACAGATAATAATATGATATGAATAAAACTAATTCTATACATATACGAATATGAATATGAAAATGCTTTATTCTGACCCTTATAGTACCCATTAACACTCTAGTTGTGTTGTGTTGTTTACTTTCACCAAATTTGCTAATGAATAATTTGGGGTACATTTCACTGGAGGTCACTAAACTTTGTCTTTTGTCACGAATTGGTCATTCAGGTTTGATTTGTCTCTCCATAGCCACTGAATTTTTAATTTGTCCCAATCAAGTCACCCTATAACTTTTCTATCCAAAATATAACATAATATGCTCATTTCATCCAAAATTTAACGGAATATGCTTATTCCATCCAAAATAATAACGGAAAAGTTATATTTGGTTAATATTTTAGATGAAAAAGTTATAGTGTGACTTGATTGAGATAAATTAAAAGTTCAATGGCTATGGAGAGACAAATCAAACTTGAGTGACCAATTTGTAAAAAAAGACAAAATTTAGTGACCTCCAGCAAAATTTACCCTATAATTTGGTATAAACACGTGGGGTCCATGTAATCAACATTGCAACCGTTTTACCCAAGATAGCAGAGAGTTGCCGCTCAGATCGGGATATATATTTTTAGTTCGTACATATTCCGAATTATTCACAAATAACTTATCTGGTTATTTATTTTAGTTCGTACATATTTTGAATTATTCACACAAAAAAAGTGATCTGGTTTTTGCTACTTTGCTTTGATTCGTTATCATGAAGTCAGATGTCCAGTTGCCCCCGTTGTTTTGGAACGAGATTTCATACCAACATTTATCATTTATTGATTTTCTCGTGTCTGATTATCTATTTTATTGTACTAGATTTATGATTCCGGATTATTGGCTAATGTCATTAGTCGGTCCAATAACATTTGTGGTCTAATACTCCTTGATTAATTTCAGCCTTTACCGATGAATAGATGGAGAAAATTCTTAGCATGCACGGACAGATATACATAGAGAGAGTTGAACCATAGTGCATTACAATGTATAGACTCTCTTGTATATTGAACTGTAAATTATTGGTTTTGATTTTCAAACAGTTCATCCAAACTGTTCAATTTGATATTCATATCAAAATGTGCTTGGAGATCAAATTTTACATTTTTTGTCAAAAAAATTGCTATTTTTTTAGAATTTATGAAAATTATTGTTTTTTATGGTTCAAAAATTTCTGAAAAACAACGATTTTCAAAATTTCAAATTTTTTTTAAAAAAATATAAAATTCGGTCTCCACGTACATTTTAATATGAATAACATGTTGAGCAATTCCGATCGACTGTTTGAACTTCGAATTCAACAATTTACAGTCCAATATACAAAAGAGCCTATACATTGCAATGCAACATATATAACCCAACTATATATAGAGGCTGGCTACTATGCTGATATAAGCATATCTCCATATATGCTGCCAAACTGTTAACCGTTAGATTTCCTTTTAAATTTGTGCTGATCAGATGAAAACTTTTCGGAACCGAAAATATTAACGGGTTCCGTAGGAATTTGAAAAGGAAGAGAATAAGTGTCATTTCCAATTCGCCCCCCTCTCTCCAGATTTCTTTCTTCTTTATTCGCCCCCCTCTCTCTCTCTCCTCACCCATCCCGCCTCCGCTAAACCTTCTCACCCGCGAGGCCCGCGACCCCGCATCAGCCCCTCTCAGCCGCGAGGCCCGCGACCCCTCATCAGCCGCGCCCCTCGAAGCAGCGCACCTCTCTTCTGCCCCTCGAAGCCGCGCCCCTCGAAGCCGTGCCCCTCGAAGCAGCCGCTGCACCTCCGCATCAGCCGCGTCTGAGCCGAAATCTGCTCAAATCGACCTCTTTTAGCTCTCGCTCTCCTCTCAGTCCCTAGTAAGCTTTCCATCTCCTTCCTCTATCACTTCTGAGGGTAATTGAGGGTAATTCATTTTGGTTGAAATTGAGGGTAATTGATCTAATTTTGCTATTTTCTGTCCGGATTTTAAGCAATATTAGTTCTTTATTATTAGATTTCTTGCAACTTGCTTTAGATTAGTTCAATTTAGGTTAGAACGTTATTAAAATTTGGTCCCAATTTACTTTTCGTAGTTAGAAATCTTCCTTTACAAACCATTCAGTGTAAAGGTGAGATTATTATCCTTGTGGGATTTGCTTCAAATTAGCTGATATTTGGATTATTATCCATGTTTTGTTGCATTACGTAGAGTATCTAAATTCTCACACGTAGTGGCACCCCATTTTCTTGGTCTTTTCTGTCATTGAATCTCTTGTAAGCGCAGCTCTTGAATCAGTTCTTGGTGGAAGCAATATAGAATCAGTTCTTGATTTTATACCAGCAACAAAAGTATTTCAAAATATAAAAATAAAAACCAAAGTATCTAAACAAATCAGCTCTGTTTGAAAATTTCTGTAAACATAATAGCACAAGCATCTCAAAATTAAGACAACAGATTCTTAAAAAATTAAGATAACAACATAATTCTTAGCAAGCAATATAGAATTCTTGAAGATAACAGATTCTACAACTAGTCATACGCTGCTGTTTGACTAGGGAACTCCATCCCTATATGAGGCTCAAATCATTCCTCTTCTTGAGGAGCAATCTCCATATCATACATTTCATCCAGTTGCATCTCATTAATTTCATCTACCGTCAAATCATCCATTTATCTATAAGAAATAAGTGATAAAAAAAATTAGAAGCATACAACATATATGCACATTTTTTGATTGCTACAATAAAATTAATAGGGAGATTTGTTGTATCACGCTGGAAGCCCGATTAAGGATGAAATTGTTTGATATAATTTCCACTGATACAGAGGTAGTATCTTTATCGGACACCCAAATTCTTAATGCCATCAAGAATATAATCACAGCAAGAAATTTGTCTTTTAGGCCCCACCAATCTTTTGCGCAGAATCAGGAATTGCAAGATCAATTGGGTTCCTTAATTATTGCACTGGAGGCAGCCAACAAAACAAATTCAGTGTGCAGTATTGCACTGGTATTGCACATGACTAGTACTAATTCACATAAATGAATCAAAATCGCTACAACCCCTCAAATTTGGAGTACTAATTCGGATTTTGCATGCATATGGTACAATCAATTCTAATCAAGATTAACCTTAACAAGTGTATGACTCAAAAAGAAGCTCAGGTGTGGTACCTCTGCCATGAAAAGATTAACCTTGACAAATGAAATACGTATTGTAAGTCTACCCTTGAAAAAAGTGTCAAAGAAGATAGGTGCTCAGAAGTGATAGAGGAAGGAGATGGAAAGCTTACTAGGGACTGAGAGGAGAGCGAGAGCTAAAAGAGGTCGATTTGAGCAGATTTCGGCTCAGACGCGGCTGATGCGGAGGTGCAGCGGCTGCTTCGAGGGGCGCGGCTTCGAGGGGCAGAAGAGAGGTGCGCTGCTTCGAGGGGCGCGGCTGATGAGGGGTCGCGGGCCTCGCGGCTGAGAGGGGCTGATGCGGGGTCGCGGGCCTCGCGGCTGAGAAGGTTTAGCGGAGGCGGGATGGGTGAGGAGAGAGAGAGAGGGGGGCGAATAAAGAAGAAAGAAATCTGGAGAGAGGGGGGCGAATTGGAAATGACACTTATTCTCTTCCCTTTCAAATTCCTACGGAACCCGTTAATATTTTCCGTTCCGAAAAGTTTTCATCTGATCAGCACAAATCTAAAAGGAAATCTAACGGTTAACAGTTTGGCAGCATATATGGAGATATGCTTATATCAGCATAGTAGCCAGCCTCCTATATATATATATATATAACAAGATTTTAATTCGATTGAGTCTAAACTAATGAAAAGGTCGTATTTCATTGTATCCCTTGAAAATCTCGAAATCTCGATATTTTCTCTTCTCAAATTTATAATATCATACTCATCTTTTCAAATTAAAAATACTCTCATATTTATTCAATTTATTATTTGTTATAAAAATAACTTTATATTTATAAATCTTAATTTTTGCTTCAACGTGCCATTATAATATCCGAGACGTTGCCATTATAATTTTTGTATTTTGGGTATAATTTCTTCATACAAGTTTCAATTAAAGTAATATAAAATTCTGTGGAAAGTTAACAAAATATTCTGCAAAATTTTATGTTTGGAGTATTTCCATAAACATGACACACATTCTGATCAAACAGACATGCCAAAAGAATTGACATGTTTAGAGCAAGTGTACGTGTCATAAATTAATTTTTTTTTTTTTGCTTGAAAGCCCGTAGGCGATATTTCATTAATCTGGACATAAAACCAGTTACACATCGTTTCATACCAGTACATACAATGTTTGTATCAGTATTTAAATTAATTAGATATGAGTTTGTGTACGTTATTAATAGGATCAAAAGAGAGTTTGTATTTAGTTGTTTCAAGATGTGTTTTGTGGGTATGTAGGAAGGTATATTAAATGTGCTTAGAGAATATAAAAATTAGTTAAAGTAGCATTAAATTTTAGATGGTTGTTGGATAGTAATTCAGCTATTGAATAATTACGAATTTTATCTGTTGAGTTCAATTTATTTCTTTTTTGTCCTCAATTAAGTTGAGTTTTACTCCTCTATCAGTGATATATAATTAAATTTGCTTGTGTCATTGATGCATTTTACTCAAGAAAACTTTTATGTTATACATTGTTTCATTATCTCAAAACTATATAAGAGAAAAAGCACCTCGCGGATACTGTCGGTATACCCTCGCGGATACTCCCGTTGCTAATAGAAAAAACACATTTCTGTCGGTATACCCTCGCGGATACTGTCTCATTCTTGTAGTATATCTTAAATATATGCATGAATTTTTTACTATTTTTTCACTTTTCTTACTTTTTTCTTTTACACTTTTTGCACTTGTGTGTGTATTTTTTTTTTATGCCTAGTGTTGAATATCTATATAAAATAACTGTTCTTTTTCATTGAAATTTTAACTCAACGATGGAATCACCAAAAAAATAAAAATTTCTCACCTTGAAAGACAACACCTCTGGTATTACCTTTGAAACTGCAACGGTGAATCTTCATAAAAATTAAGGTTGAATAAGAATCCTCCCTTTTGTTCTGCACCAAAATATAGCTAGTGAAAATGATATAAGCTGGTAAATATTTGGTGCTTTTACATTTTAGTCCTTGAAAATTACGTTATTCCTCTTTTTCCAAAATGTAGCTTTTTTTATAGGCATTTGCTTCGGTGGACATAAGGACCTATTTGTAAAATGAACATATTTTCATTTTCAAAGTTCAAACAGTCGATCCGACCGTTCAACATTATCTCCATATTAAAATGTACATGGAGGTCAAATTTTACATTTTTCTGAATTTTTTTACTATTTATTAAGATGGTTACAAAATCGCTGTTTTTCAATGGTCTGAAAACAACGATTTTGTAACCATCTTAATAAATAGTAAAAAAATTCAAAAAAATGTAAAATTTGACCTCCAAGTACATTTTAATATGGAGATAATGTTGAACGGTCGGATCGACTGTTTGAACTTTGAAAATGAAAATATGTTCATTTTACAAATAGGTCCTTATGTCCACCGAAGCATCCCTCTTTTTTATATGTTCTAGTTTTTCCTGAGATTGTTTTTCTCTTCATTTCGATGGAGTTTTTTTTATGGGAAGAATTCCAGTAGTACAACATTTTGACACCACTACAATTTTTTTATATTAATATTTTAAAAAATGAATCATAATCAAGGATTCGTATTAATATTGTTATTGTTCTTATTCACCTAAACAGTCTCAAACATAAAATTTCATAATTTTATAAATTTATGAGAGTTCAAATGTCTCCATTTTTTGTGCCTCCACTATGCGTCTATTTTTAAAATGTTAATGACTCAAAATTTAAAACATAAACGTCAAAAACAAAACCGTTAGATGTGATCTGTATGTTTTTCACTACGTGCTCATAATTTTTGTATCACATTTCAATTTTGTTTTATGTGAATCAATAAGTTGAAAAATCAGTGTCTAGAAACTATCAACATCAGTACATTTTTACACACTCTTGATGACAAACACAACAAAGTTGATATATCATTAATTTTACATGTGCATACATAAAATGATGTAGATCATATTTAACGGTTTTATTTTGACTTTAAAATTTTAAATATTGAGTTATTAAATTTTAAAAAATGATTTGAACCCTCCTCTAAATTTATTTCGCTTAAGATCAAATACTACAAAATAAATGGATCAATGTAACTATTAAAATAAATAGTTTGGTTCATTCATCTTAAGACTTGATCTCATTCAAAATGATATCCAAAAAAATTGAAGTATTTACGTGGACACATCATCTATATATAAAGAATAACAAGATTAATAGATCAAAATTTGTAGAAAAAATATTACAACTTTTAACATATTTATAGAAAAAATATTTGTAGAGTCATGTGGCACTCAAAATTTGTGACACCAATACTCTTTTCTTGTAATTATCCAGTTCTAAAGTTAAGATATTTTCAATCATTATCTCATTTTTTTGCCTTCGTGTTTCAATATTAAATATATTTCGTACAATAGGAGTGTACAATGTGTTCATCCAGCAATGCAACTTGGTCGACATGAAGGGCATGTGCATTTTGGTAAATTCACACAAGGGGCAAGAACTCCTCAGCCCCGAATTTTTTTTTATTTATGATCTTTACAAAAACCATTTTATTTTATTTTTTGAAAAATTTCATATTTATCAGGACTGCAGTTTCAAATTACAGTACCAGTAGTACATTTAATATCACACTGCTTGTATTCATTTGGCACCATGATTTCAAAATTTAGAAACTGTCCTGATAAATATAGAAAATTTTCAGAAAATAGAATTAAATTGTTTATTTTTTTTCTTTTAACGATGGTAAATAAAAAAAATTCGGTCGTCAACCAGCTTTACACAGTCGGTCCATTAATCGGGCCTATAGACCTTGAACTGGACCAAGTTCAAGGCAATGAGAGCCTTGCCTTATTGGCAGTCTCACATGAGATAGGAGTAGGTCCGATGGGCATCGGACCTACATTTAGGTTCAATTAGCTCTAGGATCGTACGATTAGCATCAGGATCCATACGCACGGAAATTGATACAGACTTGCACGGATTTTGATACAAAGCACACGAATCTTGATGCATATCGAATGGTCATCACACTCATCGAACCAAGGTAGGTCCGATGGGCATCGGACCTACTCTGATTCCGTCTCACACATCGGTGGTGTATGTACATGTCATTCAGTAATTGGTGTACGCACTTAACAATTTGGATGGAGCTCAACACTTGAAGGAATTACAAACACCGTATTAAGAACCAGCCTTTGATCTAGTGCTAGAAGGTAATAGAAGAAATCTTCTGTATAGGAAGTCATAGGTTCGTAACTCAGATAGAGAATCTTTTATAGACAATTAAAAAAAAACTATGTAAATTAGACCTCCACCTTTTAAATTATTTCGAATTAAAACAAAAAACAAACGGCGTGCCATTGATGATTGATTACATTCCCAGGAAATTGTGAAGTGATCCCTCTTCTTTCCTTTTACACCTTGTTTGGATGGAGAGTAGAGGAAGGGAGGGAACGGGCTGGGTTCACTAACGGGCTTTTAATTTGGGTTTTGGGCTTGTTCTTTTGCCCCCTTTCAAAAACAGCGCTGCACTGATTCGTGTCAAGGGCTCATTTCATGTCCAATAAAGCCCGCAAGTACCAAACAACAACGAAAACTAGAAAACCCATTATCACCAAATACATAGATAGCTCATAATTGAGGAGTAGAACTAGGGTGCTCCTAAGCTCACCAAGCCCTTCCGTGAGCGCGACTCTAAAACCTATCGAATGGACTTCAAACGATATTTTCAAACCGTTAGATGTTCAATCTATATTAAAATATGCTTGGAGACCAAATTTTACAATTTTTAGAATTTTTTTACTATTTATTAAGATGGTTTAAAAATCGCTGTTTTCTAATGGTGCAGAATTTTAATAAAAACAGCAATTTTCAAACCATCTTAATAAATAGTAAAAAAATTCCAAAAAATGTAAAATTTGGTCTCCAAGCACATTTTAATATAGATTGAACATCTAACGGTTTGAAAATGTCGTTTGAAGTCAATTCGATAGGTTTTAGAGTCGCGCTCACGAAGGGCTTGGTGAGCTTAGGAGCACCCTAGTTTACTCCATAATTGAGCACTAATTTACTGTAATTGACTTCGATTTTGTTGAAAACAACTGCCAAAAAAAAAAATTTGGCACAGATCCATTTCAGTTGAAATGTGCTTCAAGGCACGTTTAATATGTTGAAACTTCATGTTTGAAAAATCACCCAATTACTTTTATAAAAAAAATGCACTTAATTACATCACTAAAAATAAATTAATTAAATAACAATTCTCAAAATTCGAAGAAAAACACTAACCTAAACTGCATTTAAATATAATTATGTTTCTATTAGCCTCCCACCCAAAAAAAAAAGGACAAGGATCAGGGCTCCATTTAGATTTCTCAAAATTATAAAAACTGAATAGAAATAGTAAATGATTTTTTGTTTGGTACTTGCGGGTTTGTTAATTTAATTTAATTTAATTTAATTTTTGTTCCAAGGTGTAATATTGAAAATTTCTTTGCAAGTACTTTTCAAATCGAAGATAAATTACAAATTTTAAATTCTTAAATTTTAAATAGCTACGATGTGGTTGCCTTTTATTAATAAAAATATACAGAGGTGTTATCAAGATAATTTTTTTTTATTTGAAGTACATACATGGCAATTATTTATAAGAAAAAAGGAAATTTATGGGTCTCACAATGAATTTATGTAGATTTCTTTTTCTTTTTTTTCTTTTTTTTTTGTGAAGAGGGCTGAAAAAAAAGAATGCAAACGTCACTGAATGCGTCCATTTGAGTACGTACGCTTGTAAGTTTGAAAAATACATTTAATGCCAAAAAATATCTCATGTTGGAATTCTTTTAATTATTATTTGTTATATTCTAGTTAGGTACAAGGAAGGTAACCAAATTATAACAAAAATAAGAAGGATGCTGCATTATGCTACAAAATTTGTTAAAAAAAAACAGAGAGAGTGAACAATAAAAGAAGAATCCACATGATACTATAAAATCAATCAATAACCTAATAAAAAAGAACACCAAAAAGATATCATAGAATCATCATACCATTGAACAAAGATGCCATCCTCACTTCAGTGATTAAAAGGCTCCTCCAATGATTACATTATTATTCCCTTTTCTAAAAGCTACCCCATAAATAACGGATCCGACTCTGCTGTTTTCTCTAAAAAAAGTAGAATTCTGTTTTTCCGATTCCAACCATTCAAAAATTTTCATTCAAGTATCTCGATAAGAAACTATTTCATACACAAATCTCAACGAATTTAAATGGTTGGAATCGGAAAAGCAGAACCCTAGAGAAAAGCAGCAAAATCCGTTCCATAAATAACCATGCCAAAAAGTACAAAAATAAGTACTATAACTAACATTCAGATTAGAAATTGATGATCAGTATGTATGAATCAGTCTCTAGTAATATGAAATACCATTGTTTATAATTCATACGGTGGATCATGTCCCAATTGAATTATAATATCTAGGAACAGTTTTTTTTTTTTTTTTTCCTTTTACTGTAAAAAATTAAGACAAACTCAAAAATAGAGCTGCATATTTTACAAATTTTAACAGAGCAATCGGTACAGGAAAACCAGACAAGGACATGGATATTTTTTTTTAGGAGAACTGGGATATCAAGTTGCAATGGAAACACAAGGTCCTACCAGAGACAGGAACCAGATCCGGACAGTGAAGTGGTGGGGGAATATCTTTCAATTTTTATTGGATCAAGAGCACGTATGCACAACTGGTAAAAAGATAATATGATTATATCAGATAGATGCAATTAGGGTAGGGGTGCAAACGGGTCGGATATTATCCGACTATATTCGAATCTGTATCCGTATCCGAAATTAGATATGAATATTTAATATTTGAATATCTGTGCGGATACGGATACGGGTATGGTTTTAAATTTTCATTATCTGTATTTGAATGGTAGATATATAATAGATATATATTATATAGTTTAATATATATTATGAAAAAAAAGTATATTATTCACTATTATAAAAAACAGATATCCATATTCGTATCCATTTAATATTCGATCCGTATTTGTATCCATCTAATATCTGATCTGTATCTGTACTCGAAAAATAAAAACAGATACGAATATAGTTTTACCACTATCTGATCCGTATGCACCCCTAAATTAGGGGTGAAGGTGGGGAATACTATTTTTTTATTGGACTGAGCACGTAAGCACAACTGGTAAAAAGATAATATGATTACACCAGATAGAGAAAATTAGGAATGAAAACGGAGGATCGGATATTATACTATCCTAATTAACCGTTGTAAGTTTAACTTCGTTTCTTGAATGAAATTGGGTTTGGGTCTTTTTACTCAAAAAATTATACTATTCTAATGGGCTGCTAATGAGTTGAGTTGAGTATGAGTTGGAGGCCGTTCAGATTCAATTCATGAGTCAACCGAGTTGACTCGATTTGAGTTGCTCATCCAAACTGAAGTTGAAAATCTAATTCGGAATCAACTCACGAACAACTCGAGTCAATTTGATTCAACTCATGACTCGTGAACCAACTCCCTTATCGTACAATTCCATTTTAGCAGTTCTATCTGGGTTACGTACTATTTAATTTTAACTGCTTTATCGGACTTTAATATATCTACACTATTAAATTTTATTTATATTTTATACTGATCAAGTATTTTACCGGTTAGATTCAACACCAATCAAATTGCGCTAGCCACTTTTTATTCAAGTAGAGTTAGAGAAGTGGCAACGAGAAGAGAATGACCAAAATGGGATTGTGCAGGACTGAGAAATGTATTAGGATATGGTATGAAATAGTCAAGTGGGAACTAGGGAATTGGGAATGAGGGTCTGGTCCGAGTCATGAGTTGAATCCGAATCGAGTTGGGAGTCACTCGGATTCGACTCATGAGTCAACCGAGTCAGAACTTACTCAAGTTGTTAGTGAGTTGAATCTGAGTTGATTCCTAACAAGTTATGAGTCGTGAGCTTTTTGTGCAAGTATTCACGATGCGTACGTTTGGATCATGTAAGGATTAGTGCAAGAATAGCAATTTTTGGGTTAGTGGTTGAAAATAGTGCTAACCCGATTGATTTGAGAATAGCGCTAACTTTGAACTATTCGGATTAGTAGTTTGGATTGTATAATTGAAATAGCGATGGAAGGAATGAATAAAATAGTAATTAAACTAATCTAATATTTAAACTAATATTTTTAATACTAATATAATATTTTTTTTAATACTAATATAATATAATATTATATTATATTTATTTAATATTAATCTAATATTTAAACTAATATATAATATTTAACATTTAAACTAATATTATATTATAATTAATCTAATATATTATTTAATACTAATCTAATATTTAAGAGTAATATTATATTATATTTAAAATTTAAACTAATATTATATTACATTTAACACTTAACATTTACACTAATATTATATTACATTCAATTTTTACATTAGTATTATATTATATTTAATCTAACATTTTATTTAATATTAATCTACTTTGATATTATATTTATTTAATACTAATCTATTATTTGAATTGATATTATATTACATTTAATATTTAAACTAATATTTTATTTAATACTAATCTAATATTTAAACTAATAATTATATTACAATTAACATTTAAACTAATGTTATATTATATTTAATATTTAAACTAATATTATATTACATTTAATATTTAAAATAATATTATATTATATTTAATCTAATATTTTATTTAATACTAATTTAATCAGATATTATATTTATTTAATACTAATATAATATTTAAACTAATATTATATTCCATTTAATATTTAATGACTACAATATGATATTTAATCTAACATTTTATTTAATATTAATCTAATTTGATATCATATTTATTTAATACTATATTTTAAATTAATATTATATTACATTTCATATTTAAACTAATATTATATTTAATACTAATATAATCTAATATTATATTTATTTAATACCAATAAAATATTTTATTTAATACTAATTTAATATTTAAACTAACTCTAATTGAGAGGAATCAAATATTTTATTAATATCACTAACTCCACTAGCTGTATTCTTGCTAACTCACTATTTCTATGGGTTAGTAGAATAGAGTTATTCTTGAGCTAACCCAATTTACTAATTTGTATTTGGATCACCAAGGTTTGAGAATAGTAGAGCTAAACCAAAGTTAACTCTATTCTTTGAGTCATCCAAACGCACCCGATACCGATATGAATATCCAATATTTAGATACGAATTATCTGTATTCATATTCCAAGAAATTGTATCTCCCTCGTTCCTAAAAAAATAAATTGCATCTCTTTCAAGCATTTCATCAAATATCTTGTGTGCATTTTCCATGGACTCGCATTTAAAGTAGGAAGCAAGCAGTGTCATCCTAGCGCCTGCTCCCATACCGGCATTAATTGTGCGTGTACTTGGATCTCACATTGCAATCACCATGTCAATGCATGTACTGAATCGTCGGAAAGCCACGTAAGCAATTAGTAGGTTCTCAACCTCTCCACAAGTTTTGATGTACCGCCAAATCTCAATATACTGATAAACATGCGCCTTTTTTATCCAGCCATTCCAATTATTCAAATTCATTGAGATTTATGCATGAAAAAATTTCTTTATTGAAATATGTGAATAGAAAATTTTGAATGATTAGAATTAAAAAAGTTCTCTAAGAATGTATTATTGCTACGGATAGAAAGTTATTACAATATATTATTTGATAATCATAAAATATAATTTTAAATTGATATATTTTTAAGAGTAGAATAAGGGTGTTCTTAAGCTCACCAAGTCTCTTTGTGAGCTTAACTCAAAAACTCATCGGATTGGTTTCAAGCGATGCATCTAAACCGTTAAAACCGATCTATTTCACGAGTCATAAGTTTACATGTCAAATTTATAATTTTTCAAACTAATTTAATATAAAGTCAAGCGGTCAAAAAATAATGAAAATGAACACAATAAAATTAACTTATAAACCATTTTTTTTACCTCTTGACTTTATACTAAATTAGTTCGAAAATTTATAAATTTGACATGTAAACGCATCACTCGTGAAGTTGATTGATTTCAACGGTTTGGATGCATCGCTTGAAACCAATTCAATATATTTTTAAATTAAGCTCACAAAAGAGCTTGGTGAGCTTAAAGAACACCCTAGTTCTACTCTATTTTTAAATATGATGTATATTATATGAGGAGGGTTCAAATGTCTTCATTTTGTGTGTCTCTATCATGTCTCTATTTTTAAAAACTTTAATAACTCAAAATTTAAAACTTAAAAGTCAAAATAAAACTGTTAGATATGATCTACATAATTTTATCTATGCATGTGTAAAAAATTATGATATTTCAACTTTGTTTTGGTTGTCATCAAGAGCTTGTAAAAACGTACTAATGTGAATAATTTCTGGACATTGCTTTTTTAACTTATTGATTCATATAAAAACAACATCAAAATGTAATAATTTTTTATAAGTACATAGATAAAATAATATATATCACATATAATGGTTTTATTTTAACATTTATGGTTTAAATTTTGAGTTATTAATATTTTAAAAATAAAAACATGATGGAGACACAAAAATAAAAATATTTGAACCGTCGTCGTATCATATATATATACTTATATTGCGTGTCATATAACCGAGAACGTATTCTCTGCATGCTGCAATAACATAAAATTTGAGTTTGCTCAAAACCGAGCTGGTCATGAGTTTGTCCCTTTTGTAGTCCTGTACCAGTACCCACCAACCACTGTACGTACCAATTCAATACCAGCTTTTGCGCAGACCTGCACTGTCAAATGCCGGTAACCAATTATAAATTGCCACTTGTAATTTTTAAAAGAAGTTCACCTCGCTGGCACCCACCCATATTTACCAAGGAAATAATAGCAGCTCCTAGAGATCTTAAAACTCACTTCTGCTGTTCTGCTGTTCTGTTGCTTCTGCACCAACAATTTATTATATAAATGAGGTAATTTGAGCGCATTCGGATAGGATAAGCTCCAAGGAGACGATGACGATCCCATGTATAGTTGATATTTATTAACAATTATTATTTTCTAAGTATGAAATGAGGGTAGGGCTGTAAACGGATATGGATATCCGCTCCGACTCCGCTTATTATCCGAATCCGGACTTAAACGGATACGGATATTACGGATACGAATATGGATATTTTTTGCATAGGGAAATTTAATCGGGATACGGATACGGATAATTATTTGAAAGTATAAACAGAGCGGATATCCGTACTATCCGGATCCGAAATTTCAACTTCTCCACTTCGTTGTAACTTGACTTTCAGCGGTTAATATTCCCTAACTCCTCTCCATTCCTATATCTTCTCCATTTCTTTACCTTTTTTTAATTTACTTTTGTTTTTCTTAATTGTTTTTAATTTTTTTAATTTAGTATTTCTCTTAAAGTTCATATGACTCAATTATCCGACAATTATTCGTTTCGTAACCGTATTCGAATCCATATCCGTGGATTATCCGCTCCGTATTCGTATCCGTTTAAGACGGATTTGGTTTTGAATTTTGATATCCGTTTACTATCCGTATCCGTATCCGCTTATTGAAAAACGAATACGAATTTGGTATCAGCATTATCCGCTCCGTTTACACCCCTAAATGAGGGGGTCAATATATACTTTTTTAGTTATATTTCTGTGTGGATATCAAATTTTGAATTTACAACTTTTCATACCAAAGATAGTGTCTTAGTTATTAAATAGACGCGATTTTCAAGCGCAGCTCACTGGCAACATTTGTTTGTTGCTATTAGGTGGCAACGAGCTGGCTCGGTCCGAGTTAGGCCCTAACTTAGCTTATTAATTTTGGACCGAGCTCAAGCCGAGCGAGTTGGACTTAGGGCATCCGAGCTAAAATCTCAGCTTGAAATCGTGACAAGCCAGTCCGAGCTAGTTCGCAAGTTGACGAGCTGGCTCGCTGAATTTGGCTAGATCTTTGTTTTAAGAAAGAAATAAATTTTATAAACTTTTTGGATCGAGCTGAACCAAACTGGACTGATCTAGACAGTATAAAATGCACACAAATTCATATAAATTCACAAATTGATGCATAGCTGAGCTAGCTCACGAGCTGGCAAGCAAACTAGGCCCTAGTTTGAACTCGTTAATTCTGAACCGAGCTAGTGGCGAGCTGGCTCGTTAACAGCTCGGTCTAGTAACGAACGAGCTGTTAGCGAGCGAGTCAAATGCGAGTCACGATCGAGCCACGAGTTACGAGCTTTTTTGCAACCCCTAGTTGCTATATATTATTAGTTGATAATAATACAGCTCAAAGAAGTTGAGAGAGAAATATGAGCATTGCTTTCAATTATCTTATAAACTCAATCGAACAGCTTTGAGCTTGTAATGCAGGCACCGCATGCCCGGCATTCCTATAGATTTAAGGTATGCAGATTATGGCATAATATGCAATTAAAAAATATTAATTTTGAACAGTTGGCGTGTTTAAAAATTGATTTCTTTACGACTCTGGCACTCTTTTTAATTGATATATGCTTCCATTATAAATTATTCAATTTGCATTTTCTAATTGCAATAATTTAATTTTATAAAATAAAAGATTGATGATTACTTTACTTCTGATTTATAAAACAAAAACACTATGTTGTCATGCAAGCATTGGCGGATCCACCAAGGCTCAGGGTAGGCAAGTCCTACCCCTAGATTTGAAAAAATATTTTGATCCAGTGTAAATTTTCAAGTGTGCCTACCTCTGACCCGAAATTGTGCCCAACCCTAACCCAGAAAAAAATAAAATAGAAGCATGTCCGCCCATTAAGAAATAACTGGCCCAGTGCAAATAGAAACACGTGCCCGTCCTCTGCTCGCTTCGACAAAATACAAAAAATTAGCTGATCCCTAGTTCGCTACGCGGAGTCAACAGGAAATAAAAAAAAAAAGACTTTGTGCGGTGCAGTTGGCTCGCGTGAGGAAAAAAAGGACTTAGAACTTTAGAATTAAGCCCTAGAGTCAGAGAGCAATTGGCTCGATTCAGAAGAAGAAGAAAATGACTTCGTAACGCCTGGAGAAAAAAAAAAGTCAGAGAGCAAAAAACTTAACCCTTTGTCCCTTCCTTTTGCTCTTTGCTTGAGTTCAGAGAGCAAAAACAATTGAAAAAACCTAGTTGATGGCCGCTCACACTTGGAATTTGAACATTCTCTCCGCCCTCACGCAAAAACAAAAGCTACTGATGAGCCATGAATTGGAGAATTTTCTCCTTCTACCTAATTTTTTTTGCCTCATATTTATGAATTTAGCTTTACAAATTAGATTACAATCCACCGGTTGGTAAAAAAATTGATACTGGTTTGCCTACAACTGGAGGTTTTGAGTTTTATTTCTAATACTAGTTTGCTGGTAAAAAAACGGATACTTGCGTGTGCCAATTCTATGGCTATTATACCATATGAAGTTAGAAATAAAATTTATAGAAAAAATGATTTTGTTATTTAATATATGCTACTCATTAAAAAAAATCTAAGAATAACTTGAAGGAAGTACAACTTTCAAAGGGGTCATCAACTCTTCCTCTAAATATTGTTTTTTTTATTTAGTATCTGATTAGTTAATGGATTTGAATCCGATTAGCTATTTGGATAGGTGTATGGTTTAAACAATATAACCGGTTAAATTATGAGTATTGTTACAAAATTAATAATTTAATATCTGATCCAAATCCGAACCGAAACCGATATTGTAATTGATAGGATATAGATTTGATTTAATTCCGACCCATAACCGAACCCGACCCGATACCCGTATAAATACCCGATAAAATGATAATACCATTCTTTATAATTATTTAATATAAAAACATATATTAATAACTATAAAAAGTCAATCATTTGCAATATTTTTTTATAAACAAATCATAATATATATATCATATCTAGATTAATAATTAATTCCTTTATTAGTTTTAAATTAAATGTCACATCATTTACATATTATCTATTAATTTTTTAAATGAAATTTATTGCTCTCTTCGCACAGATTATTGAAATCAAATGTCACGTTCACCTTTTGCTTATAAATTTTCGAAGCTAATAATTCCTTATTGATCTCTTTGTCTACCATGTACCCGCTCTAGATTCGGATCCGCCCCGAATCCGGACCGGACCTGATAATCCATAACTTGATAAGCTATGGGTATCTATCTACCCAGATCCGAAAGACTTGACCCAAAATATCTACGGGTATATAAGCATCTAGATCCAGACCTGACCCGATTTGAAACTAATAAGTATATGAATTTAAATTCAAACCCGAACATTTTTAGAGTACGGATCCAAATATTATAGTATCCGGACCCTACCCGACCCAATAGCACCTGACCAATTTAAAACTGTTATTTTCCTTGCTATAATGTTGTAATTAAATGATCGATTAGTAAGTTGAACATTCAAATTGTGTGCGGTCAAAACATCAACGACATCAACGACTTTACCTCCTGAATCAGTCAGGAGAGCAAGAGAAATAATGAAATCAGACAGGGACGGAAAAATTGAAAATCGAAAGATAATGGTTACACATCATGATGCATGGATGAGATCATCATTGCTGAGCCGCCGCTTTACAGCTCCAAAGCCTTTACCCAACTACGAACAGAGTAGGTGCTTTCATAATTTCATGCGTGGATAATTTGATTGACCATTTAAACAATAGTCAGAAACTCAGAATATCTCTATAGTTTCTAAGCCAATCGCGCCTGCAGTTCGATACAACCAAACAAATCAGATCGCTATAAAAGGCAAAACAGCCCTGTTCTTCTTCTCTCTATCTCTCTCTCTCAAGGATTCTTACCAGAGCCAATTGCTAATTAATCCATTCTAAATTCAACTTCGAAGTTTCTCTTTCCATGGAGAATGGTACCAAACCAGCAACACCACATATTGCCATGCTGGCTACACCTGGCATGGGCCACCTCATCCCCATGGCCGAGCTCGCCAAGCTCCTGGTCACAAAACATGGTTTCACGGCCACGCTCATGACCTTCGCAAGCACCGCATCCAAGACCCAACAAGCCTTTCTTTCTTCTCTACCGTCCTCCATTTCCGCGCTCTCCCTACCAGCTGTTTCCCTCTCTGACCTCCCGCCTGACTCGGAAATAGAAACCCTCATGTCGGTCGAGGCCGTCCGATTAATCCCGGACATAACTTCGGCACTTAAGGAGTTAAAAACTCGTCACACTGTAGTCGGTTTCGTTGCCGACTTGTTTGGTGCCGACACTTTTGATGCGGCACATGATGCGGGATTGCGCCCATATTTGTTCTTCCCTTCTAATCTGTTGACGCTCTCTCTTTTGCTACACTTGCCTGAAATTGATGTCAATCTCACATGTGACTTTAAGGAGCTAGAAGAACCGGTAAAATTACCTGGCTGTGTGCCGCTACCTGGTACGGAAATTCTCGCGCCGCTCCAGGATCGATCAAAGGAGTGCTACAAATGGATGGTGCATCATGGTAAGAAGTACTGCGAGGCAGAGGCTATCCTGGTGAATTCATTTGACGAGATTGAACCAGATGCAGCCAAGATTTTAAGACAGCATGAGCTGGGTCGGCCGCCGGTTTACCCAATTGGGCCATTGATTCAAACCGGCTCAGTAGACAAGGCAAGCGGGTCGGAGTGTCTTGATTGGCTCGATAAACAACCGGCCAATTCAGTTCTCTATGTTTCATTTGGAAGTGGCGGCACTCTAACAAAGGAACAGATGGATGAGCTGGCGTACGGCCTCGAATCAAGCAGCCAGAGATTTCTCTGGGTGGTACGAAGCCCGAGCAACGCCGGTGATGTCAGCAGCAACTATTACAACGCCGAGAGCAAAAAGGATCCTTTCACATTCTTGCCAGAAGGATTCCGTGAGAGAACAAAAGAAAGAGGCATGGTTGTGTCTTCGTGGGTCCCACAGATAAAGGTGCTGGCCCACGAGGCCACAGGCGGGTACGTGTGCCATTGCGGGTGGAACTCGACCTTGGAGACGGTGGTGCATGGGGTGCCGATCATTGCATGGCCATTGTTCGCAGAACAGAAACAGAATGCGGTGATGCTGTCGGAAGGAGCCAGAATTGCTCTGCGGTTGGAAAAGAGAGGCGATGGTGTGGTGGAGAGGGAGGAGATAGAGAGAAAGGTGAGAGAGCTCATGGAAGGAGAGGAGGGGAAGAGAGTAAGGAGGAAGGTGACCGAGCTGAAGGAGGCGGCGGCCGAGGGGATGAAGGATGGTGGGGCCGCAAGTCAGGCACTGGCGGAGGTGGTGGCCATGTGGAAGAAAGGCGGTGGTTGGTGATGCTGATGAAATGATATGATTTGGGGGTGATTTTAGATTCTGTTTTTTATTAGAACGGACAAACTGGATACAATTATGTATCTTTGCTTTGGCCTTTAAGTGAATACAATATGTAAATTATTCGTCCCTGAAAATTGATCTAGTTTTTGTTGCTTTGCTTTGCTTTGATTCGCTTTCATTGAATCATGAGATGTTCAGCTGTCCCCGTTGTCTTGGAACGATGAGCTCCATACTAAATTTTATAAACATATTATTTTTTTGTACCTTCAGTTTAAAAAATTATGCATGGGTGTTGATTATTGGCAGGATGAGCATCATTCTATAAACTATATATATATCTATATATATATATCATGTATTGACTGATGTTCTCGTGTGTGATTGTCTATATTATTGTAGTAGGTTAATTATGATGCCGTATTGAGTGACGTCTACTAGCTAGCAGCCTGGCACAAAACAATTGTGTGAAGTTCATTCGTGTGGTCTAATTAATACTCTTTAAATAATTTCAGCCTGTGCAGATGAACAAAACAATGTGGAGAAAATTTAGTAGCTTAATTGTAGGTACGTATTTTTTTATATATTTTTTGGTTGAAAACACGTAGGAGATTGCATTGCTCCAATGATTTACAAGATAACTATTACATAAATTTTTTTTTTTTGCTTAATTAAAAATCATGAAAACCTATATATTGAGCTACTTGTAAAATCATCTAATTTGCTATGTCAGGAAATATCAGATACATGAAGTCAGAGAATGTAAATTGATCTATTCGCGCCCGATTAGCCAGTAGGTGGGCCTTCCGATTTTCTTCTTTGAGAATGTAGACACAGCAGTAATTTTTCGAGTTGCACTATCGAACCCTTCATTGAGGACGAAACGTCTTCTTTCCAAAATCAACGCCGTCCAGAGGAATGCGCAGCCGAGAGGCACTAAATCAAACCAGATCAGAAACTGAATCAACTGAACTAGGACAGTCACCACTCAACCGAGAAAGCACCGAATCAAACCGGACCAGGAACTGAATCAATCGGTCCAGGACAGTCACCCAGAGTTTCCGATGAGGAAAAGAAGAATAAAAAGAGGAGGAAGGAGACAACTCTTTGCGTTATCGTCATCGGCAACAACCAAAAAACACATACCTTATTCATATATAGGGTACGGATAAAAATAATTAACGTTATTTATCCGACAACCATAATGGGTAAATGTAGGATACGGATAAGATAATTTGTAACAGATAAAAATAGAGTACGGGTAAAAATAATTTGTAACGAATACGGTTATAAAAATGCTACCACCCGACTCTTACCGTACTCATTGACACTCCTAAGGACATTGTTCTTTTTCACAAGACTAAAGGTGCGTTCTTAACTTGGCAATTGTTAGCATTGCTTAAGATCATATATATTTACTTCATATGAGAGTTGCGACAAAGGGAAGGGACTAATAGTAATGGAAGAGAAAGGCAACTATATTTTATATCTTCTAGCTAGTTTGGTAGTTATATTCTCTTGTGTTACATTTTTAAATAAAAATAGTTAGATATAATTTTTAAATTTATGTTTCAAAGTGAAAAAAGTAACTGAAGATAATTTTTTCATTCTTATGCCTCTTACCCGATATTTGTACAGTAAAAGTACACAACTATACAGATAGTTTATACTGGTACGGTACTATATATCCATGTACCAGCGGTACTATATAATTATACCAGCAGTACTATATATCCATGTAGAACACTAGTGAGCACATCACATTCTAGCTTTGTTCAATGTATTGTTGTAATTATACATTTACGAAGTGATATTATTTTTCAAAAGATTTATTTTTAGTATCTTCTAAATTATGTGAATATTTTTTTATATATAGAAAAAAAAAGTTAACAATCGATCGGTTTATCTTTTATAAATTTTGTACTAACATGCCTCCAATCCAGAGAAAATCTATTAGACTATATATCAAGAGTTCTTGCATATATATTTTTTTTAACTTTGTTTAATTTATGTCGTTTTAATTTAATCTCATTAGCAACTTATGTCTATTTTTAATTTATTTTTGTAAACGTAGCTATTTATTGTTTAAATTAATATTGTTTTCTTACTTAAATTAATATTTTATAGAAAATATTTAACTTCTCATTTAAATTAATATTTAATTTTAGAAGAAAAATGGCAAAAATCAAGATTAATTTAAAATATATAATATATATCGTGGTGTTGTTATTTTTATAAAAAAATTAATTTTAGCTATTAGCTTTACTACCGTGTTTTATTATTCATTTCTTTTACGAGGAGGGTTCAAATGCCTCCATTTTTTGTGCCTCTACCATGCCTCAATTTTTAAAAACTTCAATAACTCAAAATTTAAAACTTAAAAATTCAAAATAAAACCATTAGATATGATCTATGTTATTTTCTCTATGTGCTCATAAAAAATTATCACATTTAGATTTTGTTTTTATGTCAACCAATAAGTTGAAAAATCAACGTCTAGAAATTATCCAAATTAGTACATTTTTTACAAGCTCTTGATAACAACCAAAACAAAATTGAAATGCCATAATTTTTTACACGTGCATAGATAAAATGATGTAGATCATATCCAACAGTTTTATTTTGACTTTTAAGTTTTAAATTTTGATTTATTAAAGTTTTTAGAAATGGAGGCATGTTGGAGGCACAAAAAATAGAGGAATTTGAACCATCCTCTTCTTTTACTCATCATTATAAATTTCAAATAACATTCAGTCTAATCTTGTCGAACCAACATTTAGAAGCAAAATACAAGACACCAAATATTTTAAATTTTAACAATTCGGATATAATTTACTTCAATCAAAATATTTCCTTTGTTCCAACTCCAAATTTTTTTTGCATATTTTTCGATTTTGTTTGCAATAATTTTTCTTTACCCGGACAAACTATGAATATGTTTTCACTTATAAGCTTTTTATATGAGGCAATTAATACCGAGATTTTTATTTTTACCCAAAAAAATAATTATTTTAATATAATTAACCAAGTTTCTGAAAAAATTATGTATGTACCCAAACCGTAAATATTATTTACGGTTTGAATTTTTTTTTTTTTAGAGAAAAATAGCTAAAATGGTAAAATGAAATATAACACAAAAAAATCGAATTGTTTTTTAAAATATTTGTTAGAAAATACGCTACGACTAACGCCGATTTTGTGCTGAAATACGGTAAATTACAATAATTATGCTAAAATATGGTAAATTTACTAAAATGCTGAAATTACAATAATTATGTAGATACGCTAAATTACGTATGAATTGGGCCGATTTTGTGGCATCTTTCATAAATCATAAAAAATGGTAAAAAAATTCCAAAAAATAATAAAAATTGGTATTCTACAAGTTCATTAGATAACTAATTTACTGAGCTACGTAGATTGAAGAATAGAAATGAAAATCTTAATCGGAAACTTCAACTGAAGTTTTGAGGCCCTTCTCTTTATTTTTTGGCGATTCTGAATTTGGCAATCCGGCATCATGGGCACGGATGAGCGCCGTTTTATGGCCGTTTAAAGTTTCGTCGTCGTTTTTTCGCCTTTTCAGTGAAAATATCATCCCAATTCATACGTAATTTAGCGTAATTTACCGTATTTTAGCATAATTCTACATAATTATTGTAATTTCAGCATTTTAGTACATTTAACGTATTTTAGCATAATTATTGTAATTTACTGTATTTTAGCACAAAATCGACCCTATTCGTAGCGTATTTTCTAACAAATATTTTAAAAAACAATTCGATTTTTTTTGTGTTATATTTCATTTCAGCATTTTAGCTATTTTTCTCTAAACAAAAAAAAACAAAAAAAAACAAAAAAAATAATTCAAACCGTAAATAATATTTACGGTTTGGGTACAAATATAATTTTTCAGAAACTTGGTTAATTATATTAAAATAATTTTTTTTTGGGTAAAAATAAAAATCTCGGCAATTAATATAACATTTCAATTAAAATTAATTATATGTTATTAATTTGTTAAGGTCTTTTTAATAAAATTATACAATTACAGAAAACCTATTTTGTTCATAAATTTTACATTTTTTTGAATTTTTTACTATTTATTAAGTATTTTACAAAAGTGATGTTTTTTATTATACACACTGTTAGAAACAATATTAATTTAAAGTACAATTCGTAGCCAATATTGGATATATACTCTTAGAAACAATTAATCCAACAGCTTATTAAAAAAACACTTTTCATAAATAAAGAATAACAACAATTTATATTACTCATCAAGTAAATCAGTTTTAACAGCTTGAATTTGTTATTTGAAGTCGATTCAATAAATTTTGAAGTTCCTCATTTATATTGATATATTTATACTTGCTCGTCTCTTTATTTAATAAGTATGTAATCGAGGCGTTGAAGGTGCAAAAAATATTTAAAACAAATAAAAATACAATATTTTTTATTTCTCTACAGAAATTCATATGCAACGTATTAATTGTGATTTTTTTATTATACATAATTTTATTGTTTTGAAAAAGAATTTATTTGTGTTCAAATATTAATTGCTGAATTTATATTTTTTATTTGTACAAATTGTCTAATTTTTAAATCATTTTTTTCTTCAAATAGTTTTTATATTTTTGTGTTCAAATACTACATACCTAAGATGACGACCTCCAATATAAATATGCTTCTGTATTCATTTCTCTAATCGAATAACTTAAATAAAGTGTTTATTTTCTTTTTCTCAACACATCATAATCAATCATAATCACACCACACATGTATGATTTCTGCTCGAAGCTGAATTTTTGGTGGGAGAGAACATCTAGAATACAGTCTTTGTCAAGTTTATTGAAAAATTAATAAAGAGAGAGAGTGGCACATTTAAAATCATATGTGGTTCCGTGCTTTGACAAAACACATTTAAGAGAGAGAGTGGCACATTTAAAGACTAGATCAACATATGCTGAACTTTTTATTTATAAAAATATTAGAAATATATTTTAATTTTTTTTTAAATGAACTGAATTATTGGTTCAATGTCCCTAAGGGGCTGTTCGGCAATAAAAGATTAAGAGTGAAGGATTAAGAGCTTAAGGAGCGCTAAGAAACTGATGTTCGGTTGTCTTAATCCGTGGATGAAAGCTAAGGAAGATAAAAGAAGGGGTAGAGGTGCCTTAAGGTCCGAGCAAATGATTAAGATCTGAGTAAAAGGAGGCAAAAGGAGGTGTTCTTAATCTGCGCTAAGGAACCGGTGTTCAGCAGAATTAAGCGGCTAAGGAAGCTAAAAGAAGCAGATTAAGGCTTAAGGAGGCTTAATCCCTCGAACATCCCCTTTAAGGCCATGTATGCTTAAAAGATCGAGTCATTAATTCCGTCTCTTTATGGAATTGAAGAAAACCTATTCATCTCTACTTCGAAAAAATATTTTTTAATATTTCTAAAAATAAAAAATTCTGCAGCATATGCCCCTGATTCTGAATTAAATACTTATTTATTAATCCAAGTGCCCTATTAATTTGATATATAAAAGCTTATATATTCAAAGTAATATTAGTAACATATATATATATTTTTTTAATAAAAGTGGTTATACTATTTGTTTCATTACGAAACTATCATGTCTATACAAAAGCAGAGACTCATAGTCTCTGATACATCAATTGGAAATAAAAATCTAACTAATAGTAAAGCCAACAATATCTAAATTCAAGTAAAATGCATAAGAGTTTTGCAAGTGAAGATATAGAATTATACAAAACCGAAAAACAAGCAAGCAAACTACAAAGTATCACTCGTAAGAATCACATCCAACACAGCTTTGAAGCCCAATAAAAAAAATGATAAAATTGAAAAATTGCAAAAAAGAACAAAAACAAACAAAAATAATGAAATTGAAGATAATAATACCAACAATGACAAACATAGTTCATAATTTTGTTTAGTTTACTACCAATAATGCTGACAAAGACATCGCACATAGAAAGGGAGCCTTTGTGTAATTATTACCTTGGTTCAAATAGGAGTTTGAATTTATGGTTCCAATTTGTCGTTAAATTTATGTTTGTTTTTCAAAAGTAGTTGATGCCTATATCAGGAACTATCCTAGTTCCTCCAAATTAAATTTTGTCGTAAGCTTGGAAGAATTGACACCTGTGCTTTTTCCAAAGAGAGAAAGGTGTTTGTCATGCCCACGTGGCACTCCTATGCTTGCAGGTAGGATTCCAGAGTGGATACGAATCTGCTATTATTCCAATAAAAAAGAAAGTCTTACTTTTTCGATTCTAACTATCAAATTTATAAAAATTTGTGCATAAATTTTTTTTTTTTTATCGAAATACATAAATAGAAAATTTTGAATGGTTGGAATTGAAAAAGCACGGTCCTTCTTTTTTGTTAGAATAATGACATATTTCATTCCTTCCAAAGTAGGGGTGTAAAGAAAAACTTATGGCTCATCACTTGTTCGGAATCAATTTGAATTCAACTTGCCAACAACTCTGAGTTGAAACTGATTCGAGTCAACTGACTCGAGTTCATTGACTCGATTGTCTCATGGGTTAAATTCAAGTTGTCTCCAACTCAATTCAGAATCAATTCAATTGACTCATTGACTTGATAAACTATGAAATATTTTGTTAAACTTCGTACTATTTAAAAATTTAATAAACTTTGTACTATTCAATTATGTATTTGTCACTATTTCATTATGTAAAGTTTTAAACTGTGTACTATTTTAATAAACAAGGTACTATTTATTTTGTTAGACTTTATTTTAGTAATTTTTAATTTGATAAACTACGTACTATCTACAAATCACGAGTAGACTCGAGTTAACTCTAGTTGTTCTAGAGTTGAATCAAAATTGGAGTTTCTAACTCGAAACTGAATTAGTAATTCGGACTCTACTCAGCTCCTGAGTTTATGAGTTAAATCCAAGTTACTCTCAACTCAAACTCAACTCGGCTCATAAGCAGTCTTATTTCGGAGCGTGGAAACCATAAAAAAACAATATCTTCAAAAACAAACAAAATATCAAATATTTTTGTAAAATATAATTAAGTCGGCGTCGTGAAAGTGGCTCAACAAAGGTGGAACTTAAAATCAAAAGGGATATAGAAAAAAAAAATTATAACAATTTTATAATTATTTAAGGTTGTGAAGCTTTTAGAACACTCGAGATGTCCCTCGTGTCAAATTTGGAAACAAGTGTAAGTTAATGTCAAAATTTGGATTAACATGATGTCGCTATTGCCGTACAGTACAGTATATAATTTATGTGTTGAACATTCTAACACATGGTAATTTTTTTTTTTTCATTTTTATTTTGTTCAAAAGATAAGAGAAGGAAAGTTACTAATTTTTTATTTTTTATTTTGTAATAAAATTGATGACACTTCTAATTTTAATTTAAGACAAGTATTTGTAAATTTCTATTTATAATTTTCCAATCCATGATAATGATCTTTCACAAGTTAATCTTACTCAAACTTACTAAAATTTGAATGATAAATTGTGAAAAATATTTTCAAAAAATTATGGTGTTATTTTAATTTTGGATCAAATTAGCTTATTTTCTTTTCAGAAAAGTATATATTTGAATACCATATTTACTATATATAAAGATTTGTTTTTGTCATTTTCCATTTTTATATGCATAATTTTTATAACCAAAAAAATTATTGCACAAACAACTAAAGTTCATATATATATAATTGATTTTCACTTTGCTTATGAAAATAAAAATTACACCAAGTAACCTATCTGTTAAAATTGATTTTGAAGAATGTAAACCAAGGTTCTAAATAGTGCGCTATAGTGGCGCTATAACATTTTTGGACTATACAAGCTATGACGCTATTTCCGTGCAGTCCATGATAACGTTCTAAATAGTGCGCTATAGCACCGCTATAGTGTTTTTTCAACCGTTATGCGATAAACGCTATTTAAACCTTTGATGTAAACTGTTTAAAATTCATAACAAAGGTTCAATTATTATAAAACTATCATGGATGATGTACAAAGGTATTAGCTCTAGGGAGAATATATTATATATATATATATATATATATATATATATATATATATATGAGTGAGGCTATGGTGCTATGCATAGCACCAATGGCTAGTGTACTACGGCTCAATATGGTACTTTTTAAAATTTTAACGGTCGATCCGACCGTTCAATGTGATATCCATATGAATATGTACTTGCAAACTAAATTTTATATTTTTTCGAATTTTTTTACTATTTTTTCAGATAGGTAGAAAAATCAGTGTTTTTTGAAAATTCTGGACCATCAAAATTCTACCTATCTGAAAAAATTGTAAAAAAATTCAAAAAAATATAAAATTTAGTTTGCAAGTACATATTTATATGGTTATCACATTGAACGGTCGGATTGACCGTTAGAATTTTAAAAAGTACCATATTGAGCCGTAGTACACTAGCCATCCGTGCTATGCATAGCGCCATAGCCTCACTCTATATATATATATATATATATTTTTTTTTTTTTTTGGGTCTTTTTGCATGCTGCATGTAGCAACTTTTATAGTTTTTATCGTTTGTGGTTTTGACTAGAGGTTGCTCAAATTTAAGATACGCTGAGAGTTGGTTACATTGCAAAGTTCGGAAAATTGTCATATGCTTTTATAATGTAAAGGACCTAATTAGTATGGAACTATGGAAGCCTCTTTGGGGATATAATTTCATATGCTTTTATGGCAGCCCATAATTTTGAGCCAGTGATGCTTCTCTGACCATGAATTATGCGGTAAAATATCAGAACCACTGGAATTGGAGATGAATTGATGAATTCAACCGCCGACTGAGTTGGCGCGGCCCCAACAGAAATTTGTGGGAGCCACGGAAAGACCACTGACGTCATCCTGACACTTGTATGATATCATTATCATCCCCATCCGAGCATCAATTCTCCGTCTCAGAAACTAATAATAATGTTTATTTATTGAATTGCAGACATGTGGTCCAATAAATATAAATGTGTCATTGTCCGTATAAAAGTAACTCACTACACGAACTGAAACTCGTTACATACCACAGAAGACTTTACATTATCTACTCTCATTCTCACTTCCTCCCACTACTTATATCTTGGCCTAATCTTCCAAACAATCCAAGACAAATCAAACGCACCAGTATCACTAAAACATAAAAGAAAAAAAATAAAAGAGAAACCAACGAGAAGAAGAGAACCAGACACCACCTCTGATCCCTTAATTTTTCACACCTTCCGATGGAGAACGGTACGGAAGCAAAACCACACATAGTGCTCCTGGCGACACCTGGCATGGGCCACCTCATCCCCTTGGCCGAGCTAGCCAAGCTCCTGGTCACAAAACATGGTTTCACGGCCACGCTCATGACCTTCGCAAGCACCGCATCTAAGACCCAACAAGCCTTTCTTTCTTCACTTCCTTCCTCCATTTCCCACCTCTCTCTACCAGCTGTGTCTCTCTCCGACCTCCCCCCTGATTCGGCCATAGAAACCCTCATGTCGGTCGAGGCCGTCCGATTAATCCCGGCCATTACTTCGGCACTTAATGAATTAAAGACTCGCCATACTGTCGTGGCTTTTGTCGCTGATTTGTTTGGCGCTGACACTTTTGATGCGGCGCATGATGCGGGATTGCGCGCATATTTGTTCTTCCCTTCTAATCTGTTGGCGCTCTCTCTTCTGCTACACTTGCCTGAAATTGATGTCAATCTCACATGTGAATTTAAGGAGCTATCAGAACCGGTACAATTACCTGGCTGTGTGCCCATACCAGGCACGGAAATACTCTCGCCGCTCCAGGACCGGTCAAATGATCGCTACAAATGGATGGTGCATCATGGTCAGAAGTACCGCGAGGCAGAGGCCATCTTGGTGAATTCATTTGATGAGATTGAACCAGATGCAGCCAAGATTTTAAGACAGCATGAGCCGGGTCGGCCGCCGGTTTACCCAATTGGGCCATTGATTCAAACAGGCTCAGTAGACAAGGCAAGCGGGTCGGAGTGTCTTGATTGGCTCGATAAACAACCGGCCAATTCAGTTCTCTATGTTTCATTTGGAAGTGGCGGCACTCTAACAAAGACACAGATGGATGAGCTGGCGTTTGGCCTCGAATCGAGTGGCCAGAGATTTCTCTGGGTGGTACGAAGCCCAAGCGATGCAGGTGATCTCAGTAGCAACTACTACGACGCCGAGAGCAAGAAGGATCCTTTTGCATTCCTGCCGGAAGGATTTCGTGAGAGAACAAAAGAAAAAGGCTTGGTGGTGTCATCATGGGCCCCACAAACAAAGGTGCTGGCCCACGAGGCCACAGGCGGGTACGTGTGCCATTGCGGGTGGAACTCGACCCTGGAGACGGTGGTGAATGGGGTGCCGATCATTGCATGGCCACTGTTCGCAGAACAGAAACAGAATGCGGTGATGCTGTCGGAAGGAGCCAGAATTGCTCTGCGGTTGGAAAAGAGAGGCGATGGCGTGGTGGAGAGGCAGGAGATAGAGAGAAAGGTGAGAGAGCTCATGGAAGGAGAGGAGGGGAAGAGAGTAAGGAGGAAGGTGGCTGAGCTGAAAGAGGCAGCAACCGAGGGGATGAAGGAAGGTGGGGCCGCATGTCAGGCACTGGCGGAGGTGGTGGAGATGTGGAAGAAAGGCAGTGGGTGTGGGAAAGATCAACCGAACAGGAATTGCGATTGAAATTCAATCCGTGAATGAATGATTAGGCAATTAGTGGACTCATGGCCGTTGGATTTTCTGTGGCTGAATAGTGTAAAATGGTGCTGGTGTTTGTTTGTTTCTTTTTAGGATACGGTGGTGGAGGTAAGGAATTTCTAAGGCCAGATGTGATTTATCCCTTCTAATTTTAAGATTTTAGGATGTGTTTTACCCGATAAATTTGAACTTTTTTATTTTATGATGTTGATTATTTGTTGTAATTGTTAAATTTTTCTTGTTTGTACACTGCAAGATCATAATATTGAATATATGCATGATAGTTGGGTATTTATTTTGCGCATTTCTTTTTCTTTTTCTTTTTTAATTTTTTTTACCTCTTAATCATGTACAAAAGGAAATTGAAAATTCACAACTTGTAAACAAATTGAGCATCTATGTCCATTAAATTTAATAGTTTATATTCATGGTTAAAAATAAAAAATATATACACCTATTATGTATAATTTTTCTTTGTTATTGAATGTTAAATGAATGTTTTTTGTCAGCTCTTCTTTTTCATTCTCCTTCTATGTAGAGGTTATAATTTTGGATCCAAATTTGCTGAAATTCGAGATCATCAACAGTAATTATGAAATTCTTGAAATTTCGAATCCAGCTATTGAATTGTTTTGAGATGCGTACACAGAAAAACTAGCTATTTCGAGATGCGTGCATAAAAAAGTTGGACGATTAGATCTCGGATTTCAAGTATTTCAGAGTTACTATTCATGGATCACGAATTTCAGCTGATCTGAATCCCATAGTTTGTGCCAGTGTAAAAACAAAATTCTCAAATAATGAGCACCTTGACCCAAAAATTAATTTGTCATATGTAATTTTGCACCAATAATAACAGTAGAACGTGCATGTTGTTTCGCCGATTTTTTTATTAATACCTAAAAAAAGAAAAATAACAAATATGCTTTCGAAATTTTTTTATTTTTAAATGTCCTAACTGCCTCCTAGGGGACAGTTCGCTTATTTATTTTTATTTTTTTAAATACCCAGCCCCCCTCTGTTTTTCTACCCGACCCAACAAGCCCCCCCTCTACCCCAGCACCGCCCAGCAGCCGCCCCGCCCCACCCTCCCCTCCCCCTACCCGGCCACCACCTCCCCTCCCTCCCCCTACCCAGCCACCATCTCCCCCCCTCTCTCTCTCTCTCGGCCACCATCTCCCTCTCTCTCTCTCTCTCTCTCGGCCAGCATCTCCCTCCCTCTCTCTCTCTCTCTCGGCCAGCATCTCCCTCTCTCACTCTCTCTCGGTCGATTATTTACGGGTAAGTCCCTACGTAATTTATTAATTTTTTTTCGTAAAAATTGAATTGTTAATTACCGTGTGCGGGTTGTTGATTTTCTCGACGCGATTGAATTGATTAAAATTAGGGTTTAGGGTTTAGTTTAGAAATTGAACTGTTAATGTGTGTGGGTTGTTGATTTTTCTGACGCGATTGAATTGATCAAAATTAGGGTTTAGGATTTATAAATTACGGTTGACGGTTTAGTGTTATAAATTAGGGGTAAGGGGTTATAAATTAGGGTTTAGGGTCCAAAATTAGCATTTCGGTCTAAAATTAGTGTTTCGGTGTTGATTATAAAACAGCCGTATAATCGACAATCAATACAACAGCCGTATAATCAACAATTATTATAAAAGATCCGACTGTTCTAACATCAAACGACTCATCCAAATTCAACTCACTTTTATTGAAAATTACAATAAAAAAATTAAGCATTTTCCTTCATTTTCATATAAAATTTACAATACAAAAAATATATATCAATATATATTTCCTTATAAAAATATATATCTTAATAAAAAATATATATCTTAAAAAAATATATATCTTAATAAAAAAATATATATATATCAATATATATTTCCTTATAAAAAATATATCTTAATAAAAAAAACATATATCTTAATAAAAAAACATATATCTTAATAAAATTATATGTCTTAACAAAAATATATAACAAAAATATTTATAAATATATCTTATAAATATATCTATCTAAAAAAAAAATAAGCGAACCGCCCCAGGGTGGGGCGGTTAGCTAGAGGTATTGGACCGCCCGCCTAGGGGGCGGTTAGCTGGGCATACTGGACCGCCCCACAAGGGGGCGGTTAGGGCATTTTTTTTATAAAAAAAAATCGAGGACATATTTGTTATTTTTCTTTTTTTTAGGGTATTAATAAATAAATCGGGTTGTTTCGTATGGGCGATCTAAATCAGAGGTGGATTCAGAATTTTAAGCAGAATAGACAAAAAAAATAGGAAATCAAGTTTAATAACTAATTGGATTCAAACTTAGTTAATCAGGTATTAGACAAAAAAATAATACTCTTAACTTTTTTAATGCTCTGTCTTGTAATTTTCAATACTTTAACTTCTAATCATAATTCAAAAAATTTATTCAAATTTTGACTCTTATTACAATCAGAAAACAAAATTGATTCAAACCTAAATGACATGAAATCTTAAAATTAAAACTTTTTGTTAATTATTATTTTTTGTTTCTTGGGTGTCACTTTTTCACATTTTTCTGGCTGAAACTTTTATTTCTCCATTTTTTTGTTGATATTTCAGCCTACCTGGATTTAATATGGCCAGAAAAGATGGTACTCTAGGTACTCTTATTTATATTCTTAAGCTGAGATCACCTGGCAGTGAATTATTTCAATAATTTTAACAATAAATTTTTAAAATTTCAAAAAATAAATTATTGGTATCATGTTGGATGGATAAATTTTTAACAATTAATTTAACATTATTTAAACAAATGTATTACGTATTTTTAATTTCAAACTATTGATATTTCAAGTTGTTTGATACACGGTAAAACCCGAAATTTTTAAATATAGCACAGTTCAAAAAAAAAAATACCAAAACGGCACCGTTTGGGAGGAATTTCAAATTTAGCACGGCCGCAGATCAGCTGAGCGGCCCCATTTACTGGGGACCGCAGATCAGCTGAGCGGCCCCAGAAATGGGGCCGCTCAGCTGATCTGCGGCCCCTTTTTTTTTTTTTTTTTTTTTTAGATCTGAGAAATAAAAATTCGAATTTTACGAAACTTTAAACGGCCATAAAACGGCGCTCGAGTGTTCGATTTCAGAAAATGACCACTTTTCGGAAAGCTTGTGAAAATGCGCATGCGTCCGAACTAGCTTTGCTAGATTTCCAAATTCAGAATCGCAAAAAAACAAAGGGAAGAGCCTCAAAACTTCAGTTGAAGTTTCCGATTAAAATTTTCATTTCTATTCTCAAATCTACGTAGCTCAGTAAATTAGTTATCTAATGAACTTGTAGAATAGAAATGAAAATGAAAATGTTAATCGGAAACTTCAACTGATTTACTGAGCTAATTTCATTAGATAACTAATTTACTGAGCTACGTAGATTTGAGAATAGAAATGAAAATCTTAATCGGAAACTTCAACTGAAGTTTTGAGGCTCTTCCCTTTGATTTTTGCAATTCTGAATTTGGAAATCTAGCATAGCTAGTTCGGACGCATGCGCATTTTCACAAGCTTTCCGAAAAGTGGTCATTTGCTGAAATCTGACACTCGAGCGCCGTTTTATGGCCGTTTAAAGTTTCGTAAAATTCGAATTTTTATTTCTCAGATCTAAAAAAAAAAAAAAATGGGGCCGCTCAGCTGATCTGCGGCCCCCAGGTCTAAAAAAAAAAAAAAAAAAACGGGGCCGCAGATCAGCTGAGCGGCCCCATTTCTGGGGCCGCTCAGCTGATCTGCGGCCGTGCTAAATTTGAAATTCCTGCCAAACGGTGCCGTTTTGGTATATTTTTTTTTGAACTGTGCTATATTTAAAAAAATCGGCGGTAAAACATCCGAATTTTTTATTTATATCCAAAAAATAAATCAAATTACAAAACATAACCAAGTTGGAGGGAAAATTCGAAATATACCCAAACCGGAAAAAAAATTTCCGGATTCAGCGTCTAACTCCGGAAATTTTTTTTCCGGAAATTGAACTCCAAATCCGGAAAAAAAATTTCCGGACTTAACAATTTATTTTTTTTTTAGAGTTTCTGGAAACTTTTTTTCCGGATTTAACATTTTTTTTTTTAATTTTTTTTAGAGATTCCGGATAAAAAAATTTAACTTAACAAATTTTTTTTTTTTTAGAGATTCCGGAAATTTTTTTCCGAACTAAATAAAATTTTTTTTTTAAGAGAAAAATAGCTAAAATACTGAAATCTAACGCTAAAAAATCGAATTGTTTTTTTAAATATTTGTTTCATTAATTTAAAAAATTTCAAAATGGTGTAGAATAATTTAGAAATTATCAAAATAGCTGAAATACTGAAATCTAACACTAAAAAATCGAATTATTTTTTTAAATATTTGCTAGATTACATTTTTTTTATATATAATTAGCATATTTATACTAAACCAAGCCAAATTACTTGATTTATGCTGAATTACACTAAATTACAATAATTATGTAGAATTATGCTAGAATACGGTAAAGTACGCTAAATTACGTACGAATAGGATAATATCTTCACTGAGAAGGCGAAAAACGACGACGAAACTTCAAACGGCCATAAAACGGCGCTCGAGTGTCCGATTTCAGCAAATGACCACTTTCCGGAAAGCTTGCGAAAATGCGCATGCGTCCGGACTCACTTCACTAGTTTTCCAAATTTAGAATCGCCAAAAAACAAAGAGAAGAGCCTCAAAACTTCAGTTGAAGTTTCCGATTAAGATTTTCATTTCTATTAATCAATCTACGTTGCTCAGTAAATTAGTTATGTAATAAACTTTTAGAATACCAAATTTTATTATTTTTGGAATTTTTTTTTACTATTTTTTATGATTTATGAAATATGCCACAAAATAAGCCTCATTCATACGTAATTTAGCGTAATTTATCGTATTTTAGCATAATTCTCCATAATTATTATAGTTTCAGCATTTTAGTAAATTTACCGTATATTAGCACAAAATCGGCCCTATTCATAGTAAAAAAACAATTCGATTTTTTAGTGTTAGATTTCAGTATTTTAGCTATTTTGATAATTTCTAAATTATTCTACACCATTTTGAAATTTTTTAAATTAATGAAACAAATATTTAAAAAAACAATTCGATTTTTTAGCGTTAGATTTCAGTATTTTAGCTATTTTTCTCTTAAAAAAAAATTTATTTAGTTTGGAAAAAAATTTCCGGAATCTCTAAAAATTAAAAAAAAAAAAAAAATTTAAGTTAAATTTTTTTATCTGGAATCTCTAAAAAAAAAAAATGTTAAATCCGGAAAAAAAATTTCCGGAAAATCTAAAAAAAAAAAAAAAAAAATTGTTAAGTCCGGAAATTTTTTTTCCGGATTTGGAGTTCAATTTCCGGAAAAAAATTTTCCGGAGTTAGACGCTGAATCCGGAAAAAAAATTTCCAGTTTGGGTATATTTCGAATTTTCCCTCCAACTTGGTTATGTTTTGTAATTTGATTTATTTTTTGGATATAAATAAAAAATTCGGGTGAAACATACATAAAATTTCATAATTTATTATAAACATAGACATGATATGTAAATAATAATATGATGTCGAATTTCAAATTTAAATTTAATTTTAAAAATTATAAATAAATAAAGCAAATTTAAAGCGCATCTTCCCTCTGTAGTCTCTATTATGTTCATTTCAGCATTTATATAAGATATACAGTGTGTCCCTCACCAAGCAATTAATTAGTGCTATTGTTTCAATGTGAAAAATGTATTGGAGGTTCATTATATGAAGTTTTCATAAACAAAATATAAAAATCAATTTTTCTATATTTATAACATATTTTAAAATATACAGTAAAATCATGTTTAAGTATCATATTTTTAAAATAAACAGGAAGCAATTGATCCACATTCATTTAAAATAGTAAATTTTTTCATGAAAGTATCATAATATTCAATATTTTCACAAAAATACTTAACATTTACGAAGTGAATTAACATAACAGCTAACTTAATTAGTGTCATCTGTTAGTTCAGATTAGGGATGTCAATGATATCATTTTAATTGTTTATCTGATCCGTACCGTATTCGATAAGATGGGTACATGTAAGATTATTTTTTTGTTAGCTTATCGGGCATAAGTATATATGGGTAAGAATTTTTTTTAGTTAGCTTATTGGGTAATAACTATTTTGTACATGTTACTCAATAGGGTAATTAATAAATATAAAATTATATATGATATTTTTTTATATACATATAACTATATTCAATATTTTATATAGTTTTTTAGTAGTAATATATGACAAAATTATTTATAATTTTATTTAATTAATAAATTTATATATTTTTAAAAATAATAGGATTAAAATTAAAAAAAAATTATATTTTGTGATATATACATGATGTATTTAATATATATGTGTGTGTGTGTGTGTGTTATATTTTTGGATTATATAAGATATGCTATCGATTTATTTGTTAATTACTGTTAATCGGTTTGTTAACCGTTATTTAATAGGTAAGGGTGGAGTATGAGAAAACTAATAATTTATAGACAATAATAAAATATGAGTAAGACTAATTTGAAATAGATATGGTACGTTTGGTTGTAAAACAAGAATAGCTAGAATAGTCAAATCAAGAATAGCTATTGTTTATCTTATTAGAATAGTTAAATCTCAAAACTCTTAGGAATAACATATTCTAATAAGACAAAAAGTTTGAATTCACTATTCTAACTATTCTAACCCAACTAAACATTGAATAGGCTATTCCGAATAGCCTAACTTCAAATATAACATATTCTCAATCCAACCAAACATACCCCAGGTGGGTTGGTAAACACAATTTGAAAAGTTTATCATATTAGCTTCAAACAATGAATTCAAACCATTCAAATACAAATATTTGAAAGTTTTGAATTCATTTAGTACAAGATCAGGCGGTCAATAGCTTTAAGTTAATTCCGAATAACTCCTATTCTTTGTGCATCCAAACATATCCTAATATGTTTCATTTCGTGAATCTCTATCATTTGTATTTTGTAATAGGTTTCATTTCGAAACCTTGAACTGCTGTTTTTAAGTTAATTATTTGTTCAAGATAAATTTAATTTTTATATGGAAAAAAGGGATATTCTCTGTTACATTGAAGAGAAACTAAATTGGGCTTTAATTTCATAAAAGGGCCAATTTCAAGTTGCCTCAAATGACTTTTATGTTTGTAAGAAAGTAAGGTAAATTTTAAGGAAGCTGATATGAGTACCCACGCTACAGTATCCGCACTATACTCATACCTAAACTGCCATAACTACTTGTGGAGACCGTAACTATTACAAAACTGTAATTTTGTTTTACAAATTTAATAGTAATACTGTGAAGTATATAGCTGAAACAGGGCAAGTATTTATACCTATACAATAAACTACATATGATATATGAATTTTCCTAAAATAACTGTACCCGCACCTTTTTTTTAAATATTCTCATGTTGTACCCGCAATAGGGGACCACTCAAACGGCATGTGGGGACCGCAACTGTTCCAAAACTGTAATTTTGTTTTACAAATTTTAATAGTAACACTGTGAAGTAGCTCAAACAGGGCAAGTATTTATACCTATACAATGAACTACATATGATATATAAATTTTCCTAAAATAACAGTGCGGATACTGTAGCGCGTACAGTGCGGGTACTGTAGCGTGGGTAATGAAATAATTATTCAAATTTTAATGTGTTATTGTGCTTCACATGAATTTGATCCATTGGTCTAAATATGCCTTGTTATTTTTCGACCAGCAGCTATCTCTTACTATATCTATACTATACTAAGGTATGTTTGGTTCTAAAACAAGAATAGCTACAATACCCAAATCAAGAACAGACAATCCAACGGCCATGAGTTCACTAAGGCACTAATTGTCCAATCATTCATTCATAGATTGAATTTCAATCGCAATTCCCGTTTGGTTGATCTTTCCCACACCCACTGCCTTTCTTCCACATCTCCACCACCTCCGCCAGTGCCTGACATGCGGCCCCACCTTCCTTCATCCCCTCGGCCGCTGCCTCTTTCAACTCGGCCACCTTCCTCCTTACTCTCTTCCCCTCCTCTCCTTCCATAAGCTCTCTCACCTTTCTCTCTATCTCCTGCCTCTCCACCACGCCATCGCCTCTCTTTTCCAACCGCAAAGCAATTCTGGCTCCTTCCGACAGCATCACCGCATTCTGTTTCTGTTCTGCAAACAGTGGCCATGCAATGATCGGCACCCCATGCACCACCATCTCCAAGGTCGAGTTCCACCCGCAATGGCACACGTACCCGCCTGTGGCCTCGTGGGCCAGCACCTTTGTTTGTGGGGCCCATGATGACACCACCATGCCTCTTTCTTTTGTTCTCTCGCAAAATCCTTCCGGCAAGAATGGAAAAGGATCCTCCTTGCTCTCGGCGTCGTAGTAGTTGCTGCAGAGATCACCTGCATCGCTTGGGCTTCGTACCACCCAGAGAAATCTCTGGCCACTTGATTCGAGGCCAAACGCCAGCTCATCCATCTGTTTCTTTGTTAGAGTGCCGCCACTTCCAAATGAAACATAGAGAACTGAATTGGCCGATTGTTTATCGAGCCAATCAAGACACTCTGACCCGCCTGCCTTGTCTGCCATTGAGCCGGTATGAATCACTGGCCCAATTGTGTAAACCGGTGGCCGGCCTGGCTCGGGCTGCTTTAAAATTTTGGCTGCATGTGGTTCAATCTCATCAAATGAATTCACCAAGATCGCCTCTGCCTCGCGATACTTCTGACCATGATGCACCATCCATTTGTAGCCCTCCTTTGACCGGTCCTGGAGCGGCGCGAGTATTTCCGTGCCTGGTATCGGCACACAGCCAGGTAATTGTACCGGTTCTGATAGCTCCTTAAATTCACATGTGAGATTGACATCAATTTCAGGCAAGTGTAGCAGAAGAGAGAGCGTCAACAGATTAGTGGAGCAGAACAAATATGCGCGCAATCCCGCATCATGCGCCGCATCAAAAGTGTCGGCGCCAAACAAATCAGCGACAAAAGCCACGACAGTATGGCGAGTCTTTAATTCATTAAGTGCTGAAGTAATGGCCGGGATTAATCGGACGGCCTCGACCGACATGAGGGTTTCTATGGCTGTATCAGGGGGGAGGTCGGAGAGAGACACAGCTGGTAGAGAGAGGAGGGAAATGGAGGAAGGAAGAGAAGAAAGAAAGGCTTGTTGGGTCTTGGATGCGGTGCTTGCGAAGGTCATGAGCGTGGCCGTGAAACCATGTTTTGTGACCAGGAGCTTGGCTAGCTCGGCCAAGGGGATGAGGTGGCCCATGCCAGGTGTCGCCAGGAGCACTATGTGTGGTTTTGCTTCCGTACCGTTCTCCATCGGAAGGTGTGAGAAATTAAGGGATCAGAGGTGGTGTCTGGTTCTCTTCTTCTCGTTGGTTTCTCTTTTCTTTTTTTTCTTTTATGTTTTAGTGATACTGGTGCGTTTGATTTGTGGGAGGCAGAGAGAATTCGCATCCTCTGAGATAGGCATCAACTACTTTGAAAAACAAGCATAAATTGCGACAAATTGGAACCATAAATTTAACTCCTATTTGAACCAAGGTAATAATTACACAGAGGCTCCCTTTCAATGTGCGATGTCTTTGTCAGCATTATTGGTAGTAAACAAAATTATGAACTATGTTTGTCATTGTTGGTATTATTATCTTCAATTTCATTATTTTTGTTTGTTTTTGTTCTTTTTCCAATATGTTACTAATATTGTAATATGGATATGGTCGTTATAACCGCAAATTTAGTGGGAAATTTTTTATCTGTAGAAATTAAAATAAAAGTAGAGAGAGAAACAGAAAGAGTACATTATATTTTTTTATTGGTAGAAAGATCTATAGGATTTCTACTGATTCTAAAAATCAAAAAGTTTGGATTGGTAGAAATTTTACCGATCCAAACTTAGTTTTTTTTTTAAATTGATGTATAGATGGAGGGAATTCTTATATTAGATTTCTAATAAAATATGAAAAGTTTTTCAAAAAATAGATGGAATGTTTCTATTATATCTAAATTTTAAAATACTCTATCTATTTTCGTTAAAAAAATTATATTTTACTAGAAAAAATTGAAAGGAAAAAAAAACAAACTGGTTTTTGGATCGGTAAGAATTTTACCGATCTTTCTACCCATAAAAAATATGATGTACTCTTTCTGTTTCTCTCTCTTCCTTTTCTTTAATTTCTACGGATAAAAAATTTCCAATTTAGTGCAGTGGCGCATGCTTTGGCTCTCTACTAGGGCTGTAAACAAGATGGCTCGGGCCGAGCTGGGTCCTAGCTCAGCTTGTTAATTCTGGACCGAGCTCTTACCGAGCGAGCTGGACCTAGGGCATCCGAGCTAAAATCTCAGTTTGAAATCGTGACGAGCCAGCCCGAGCTGGCTCGCTGGGTCTGGCTGAATCTTGTTTTAACCGAGCTGGACCGAGCTAGACAGTATAAAATGCACACAAATTCATACAAATTCACAAATTGATGCCTAGCCGAGCTAGCTCGCGAGCTGGCGAGCAAGCTAGGCCCCAGCTTTAACTCGTTAATTCTGGACCGAGTTAGTGGCGAGCTAGCTCGTTAACAGCTCAATCCAGTAACGAGCGAGCCAGGTACGAGTCACAATCGAGCCACGAGCTATGAGTTTTTTTGCCACCCCTGCTCTCTACAGAAAGATACCGACTTAATTCTCGCAAAAAGTTTTTTAAAAGATGATGGATGTACTTAGGGCTGCTCATGAGCCGAGTTGAGTCCGAGTCGCTAATCCAATTCCGAGTCAAAAACTCCGATTTGGAATCAACTCGCAAACAACTCGAGTCGAAGTGAGTCGACTCGTGACTCATAAAGTAATACATAGTGAAGCGGTCTAATTTAATTCTAACAAAAAAAAATGACATAGTTTACAAAAATAATACACAATTAAAGGCAATACATAATGAGATAATGGCCAACACATAATTAAAAATTACGAAAACACCACAATAGTACATAATTAAAAATTACCAAACCGATAAAGTCTAACAAAACAGTATAGAGTCTAATAAATTAACAAAACAAAAGAAATAACACATAGTTCATCAAATTACTAAATATTACGATGTCTAAATTAACCGAGTTTGGTGTGATGAGTCCAACCGAGTTGATTCCGAACCGAGTTAGGCCTAACTTGGAATCGACTCATAAATTAACCGATTCAGTAAACTCGAGTCAGTTTTAACTCGAGTTATAGTGAGTTGAATCCGAACTGATTCCGAACTGAGTTTCGAGTCATGAGCTTTTTGTGCACCCCTAGATGTACTAAGATTCTTTAATAAATAAAAATTAATATGGGTGTTATAATTCGTGCAATTTTATTATTTTATCATTATTATTTATTGGGCTTCAAAGTTGCGTTGGATGTGATTCTAATAAAGACAAGTTGTACAATTAGGGCCTGTTCGGCCCAAGAAAATGGGCACAGGAATAGGAATAATTGAACTGATATTTTACTGTTCACGAGAGAAAAAAAAATTAGCTGTGAGTGAATTTTTTTTCCCAGATGAACAGTGAAAAATCCGAACGGGTCCTTAATGGTTTAAATACTTGTTGAATAATATAGTAGCTGTGTTGGTTGTGATTCTTATAAAACTTGTTGAATAATTAAGCGGAGCTTTTGGTCATAAAAAAGTTTTAAAATTTAAAAGATAAAAAAAACATATCACATCGAAATATTCACAAGGGACCATATTTTTTGTACTAAACAAACTTTGAGGCAGATACATCGAATTATTCACTTTAATCTTTTTCAAAATAAAAAAATATTTATGTAACAAATAAATAGTATTATTATATGGGTCCGACTAATTGTACCCAAGGAGTTGTACCCAGTTTTTACTCAAAAAAAATGTAATTTGACTTGCACAAATACCGTAAAACTCTATAATCAATATTGTAACTTCAACAACAAATCATGCATAATACCTAGTTCAAAATTCTAACAACCCAGGTGGTCCCAAGTTAGTTGAAAATTGTTAGCAACTTGAAAACTAACTGTACTTCCGGCTGTACTTCCAGCTTCTAGAAGATTTGAAAAACAAACCACTTCCAAAACTGTCATTTGACTTGCGCGAATATTGTAAAACTCCATAATCAATACTGTAACTTCAACAACAAATCATGCATAATACATAGTTCAAAATTCTAACAACCCAGATGGTCCCAAGTTAGTTGAAAACTGTTAGCAATTTGAAAACTAAATGTACTTCCGGCTGTACTTCCAGTTTCTAGAAGATTTGAAAAACAAACCACTTTCAAAACTGTCATTTGACTTGCGCGAATACTGTAAAACTCCATAATCAATACTTCAACAACAAATCATGCATAATACCTAGTTCAAAATGACAGTTTTTGCATCAAAATTAAAATTTTCTTTTTTCAAAATTAAAATTATTTTTTTTTAATTTAAAAAAAATTCATTATTTTTTTTCTTCAATTATTAATATTTATATATGGATCTATATCATGTAAAATAAGACTTCAATACTGTAAAATTTGCAGATGCAAACTATAAAACTAATATATGTGAACTACAAGACTTCAATACTGTAAAATTGACACTTGAAACTATAAAAACAACATATATAAACTATAAAATTTCACTAGTCACAAAAATAATTGTTCAGTGACTTTTGACTCTCCTGATCGATACAAAAAATGATATAGAATTCAATGTTCACTAACATCAACTATATCTAACAGCATCAACCGTATCTTACACTACATCAACTGTACCATTTTACCATGACTGATCGTTGTCCTCTGACCTCTGACTCTCCTAACTCTAATGTATCTAACAGCATATACAAACAAGCACAAACAATAACTGTTCACTAATATCAATACAATAAAACGCATTGGAGTTTTTTACTTCATAACCCTCTGGTGTACGTTATTTGAATGAGTGAGAAGGCTCATCACTAGAACAACACATTCCTTTGAAATATCATCCTGCAAAAAAACAAAATAAATAAAGTTATAAATTGGAGTAACCTGGCTGAAAGAATAAACAACTTTATAAATTGCAAGAATCATGTAAAACAATTGTAAGAATCCTGCAAAATATTTACAAAAATCTTGTTAAACAATTGCAAGAATCCTATAAAACTAGTTCAAGAATCCTGTAAAACAATTGCAAAAATCTTATAAAACTAGTTTGCAAAAAATTTATTAAATAATTGTAAGAATCCTATAAAAGTAGTTCAAGAATCATGTAAAACAATTGCAAGAATCCTATAAAACTAGTTCAAGAATCATGTAAAAAAATTGCAAGAATCCTAAATAATAATTATAAGAATCCTGTTAAACAATTGCAAGAATTCTGTAAAACTAGTTTAAGAATTCTATAAAATATTTGCAAAAATATCTGTAAAACTAGTTCAAGAATCCTGAAAAATTGTTAAAATAATGCCTATATCCTGTAAAAATAATTGCATATATCCTGTAAAATAATATTTATATCCTCTAAAACTGTTAAACATATCATGTAAAAAACAATAAAAGAAAAATGATGCATAAATCCTGTAAACTGTTGCATATATCATGTAAAACTGTTAAATATATCCTATAAAATACTATACAAAACCTTTAAACCTAATTAATATATCCTGTAAAATAATGTATAGAACCTGTAAACCTACTACATGAATACTGAAAATTTAAATCAGTAAAATTGTTAAACAGATTCTGTAAATTTTCCAAAGATCCTGTAAAATATTGTATATATCATGTAAATCTATTAGATAAATACTGAAAATTTAAATCAGTAAGACCGTTAAAACAGAACCTGTAAATATTGCATATCTCCTGTAAACTATTGCATATATATCTTGTAAAACTGTTAAACAAATCTAGTAAAATAAAGAAAATAAATACAATGCGTAGATCATGTAAAATAAAGAGTTGAAAACTGCAAAGTCAATCCATGATATGTAAAATAAATAGAATGAAAACTATTGTATGAAACCTATCAAATAACTGATATATCCTGTAAAACTGTTAAGCATTTCATGTAAAATATTGTACATTTAAAAACATCTCAACAATCTGCAAATTCAATCCATGATATGTAAAATAAATAAAATGAAAACTATTACATGAAATCTGTAAAATAACTTATATATACTATAAAACTATTAAGTATATAATGTAAAATACAGTAAAAGTCATACTTCGCTACTCTAGAAGCTCAAATGGCAACGGTTAACAGAAACCAAACTAGGTTCAAGCTCAATTTCTTCCTTGGCCTCTCTCAGCGCCATTTCTTTTTCATCCTGATCCCCTTCCTCTGTCTTTCCTCTCGACAACGACACCTCACCTAATTTGAACTACACCATCAGTAAAACTACGTGATAAATTTAAAACTGACCACTTTGCCCCTGATTCGATAACTCAATACATTCTTTAACTAATTAGACCTAAGAGATTAAACAATCTAATTAAAATAGACAAAAAGTTAAAAATCTGGTACTCAAATGGCAGCTGGTACATACGGACAAAAAGAGTTCTATACAAGTATCTAAATGAAAAAATATCCAGGCTCGAAACACAGAAATCTAACCGTCTTGATTATTACACAATCCTAGTAAAGTTACTAGCTTTTATTCATAAATATTTTCATAAAAAACAATGAATAAAACATGAAAATAAATTACCTCAGCAAAAGAACCATGCTTGTTTCTACTAACAACAGGTTATGCATTCGTGCAACTATTTGCTCACAAGCATCTAAAACGGCAGCCCCATACATGTCTGAACTTGCTGATGCTGCTGTTGGGGATGAATTGGGTACCTAAAGCACATTAAAATATTACATTAATATAATTATTTTCTTAATAAATTAAAAATAGAGGACACACTATATTTTGCATGGTATCTAAATGGCCAAAAATGGTACTTAGACAAACTGGTACTGATCTGGTAAGCAGCATTAGCAGACTAGCAAAAACCAATATAAGTTGAAATGCCCATAATTGTACGAATCTCTGACAATAAGAGCTCTATTTACCTTATCGGTACCTGTCTTCGATATAAAAACAAAGTTAAGAGGGATGTTGAAGCAAGAGGCTGCAATTTGAGATAATTTTGTGTGGAGACCTTGACCCATCTCTACTCCACCATGCGTCACCAGTACTGTACCATAAGTATATACTTGCACAAGAGCACCAGCCTAGAGCAATTATATCAATCTTTATGTTATCGATCTGGTACTAGTGTGCTGGACTGCTATGACACTCAATATTGCAATTATAGATGCACAATTCTATTCCAAACAAACTATTCCGAGCTCCACAAAAATCCTAAATACACTGCTGGTAAAAGTGATATACTAGCTTCATTTCTACAATAGTTAGTTGTACACTTACAAATGCCTATGATGTTTCACTGAGGCATTTCACCGAACAACAGATATGCATGACTGTTGAAACTTGGATCTAAAGAATATTTGCTCCAATTTTATGTAATTTCTATAGTCATGCCTCTTGAAACTGTTCTTGAGGTACAATTCAGGATGTGCCTTATGGCCGTGATAATTGTCAATGGAGTGTACTAAAATCCATTAAGAATTGAAACGATACAAACAAGCCCCAATCAATTTTCACTTTCGATTTCTCTGATCAGGATTGGGGATCAGACCCTAGTAGTATGCCGCCGCCTGTCTCCTTCGTAGTCGGACGCCGCCGCTGCCGCCTGTTTGATGCTGTTAGGACCTTGCTTGAACGGGATCAGTGGCAGAGAGAGAGCTCCAATCGGTGGTGCCCGGCCTGATCGGTGGTGCCCGTGCTCGATTGAGATCAGCAGAGGGATTCGATTGGAAATTTGTATGGAAAGAGAGATTTGGAAAGAAAAGAGTATGGGGAGGCATCGGCAATTAATTTGTAAAAACTATTAAATCACGTTAAGGAGGAAGGTTGGTTTATTTAAGGAAGTATCGGACCGTTAAAATTCGTTAGAAGCGCGTGAGGACCTGTCGCTGGGTACAAACCGGGTAAAAAAGTTTGGGTACAGAAACCTTTTCTCTTATTATATATCGCCAAGAAAATTTGTGAAAGAATTCTCCTCTTCCGAAATTAAATTATTCAACTAAACAGAGCTGTGCTAAAAATATATCTTGCATCATACTTGAATTTACCTGTCAAGCTGCAAATTTTGCATTAATTGATTTAAAAAAAATAGGTGGCTTTAAGTATGTTACTATATTCCTGTCAGACACGGATACTTAGAACAGCCCCCAGCTGGGATCAAACAACGACTCTAGAGGTGCTACTTTTACCCGATTACCCGGATTCGATCTGGATCCGATTAATTTGGATAGGATATGGTTTAAAAAATATAACCGGTTAAATTACGGGTACGGTTACAAAATTAATAATTTAATATCCGCCCTAGATTCGAACCGGAACCGATACTGTAATGAATAGGATATGGTTTGATTTAGTTATCCGACCCATAACCGAACCCGACCTGATATCCGTATAAATACCCGATAAAATGATAATACCATTTCTTTATAATTATTTAATGTAAACACATACATTATTAACTATGAAAATACAATCATTTGTAGTTTTTTTAATTTATTGAATGAAATTTATTGTTTTTTTCGCACAGGTTACTAAAATCAAATGTCATGTTCACCTTTTGCCTACAAATTTTCGAAGCTAATTAATTCCTTTCTTGATCTCTTTATCTACCATGTATCTACCTTTTCTACACGAATTATTGAAATTTATTGCTCTCTTCGCTGATTGAAACAAATTGATATTAATATTCTATTTCTGAATTTTTGTAACCATATAATGAAATCACCATCTCCAATATTTTACTTTTTTAAATTATCTCACCTTCAATATTTTGGAGCAGATTTTAATTTATATTATAATGATATATTATGTGAGATGTTTAAGAAATTATAATTATATTTAAACGTAAAGTGTTTCTCAAATGCTTGTGAGTTGCGACATGTACCCGCTCCGGATTCGGGCCCGCCCCGGATCCGAACCGGACCCGATAATCCATAAACAAGTCATGGGTATATATCTACCCGGAACCGAAAGACTGGACCCGAAATATCTACGGGTAGAAAGGTATCCGGATCCGTTCCCGACCCGATTTGAAACAAAGAAGTATATGGATTGAAATTCGGACCCGAACACTTTTAGAGTACGGATCCAAATATAATAATATCCGGACCCTACCTGACCCGATAACACCTCTAAATGACTCTTTTTTTGGTTTAGAAGGGTCAGACTTCTCTGACTATCTACGTGATGGGTCTGACTGTGATGCTATTGATGCAGCAGCTGGCTTTCTTCAAGTTGATTCGCCCACTAACGTTGTTTCTAGTTCTTCTGCTATTGCTAGTATGGTGGTTACGAGTGATACTTTCTAGTTTGCTTACTTGTTTTTCGGTTTTGTATAATTGTACATCTTCACTTGCAAAACTCTATGCATTTTACTTGAATTTAGATATTGTTGGCTTTACTATTAGTTAGATTTTTATTTCGGATGGATGTATCTTGTATAGACATGATAGTTTCGTAATGAAACTAATAGTATAACCACTTTTATCAAAAAAATATGTTACTATATATTACTTTGAATATATAAGCTTTTATATATCAAATTAATAGGGCACTGGGATTAATAAATACAGTATTTAATTCAGAATCAGGGCATATGTTGCAGAATTTTTTATTTTTAGAAATATTAAAAAATATTTTTTCGAAGTAGAGATGAATAGGTTTTTTTTCAATTCCATAAAAGAGACGGAATCAATGACTCGATCTTTTAAGCATACATGGCCTTAGGGGATGTTCGGTAACAAAGGATTAAGCCTCCTTAAACCTTAATCCGCTTCTTTTAGCTTACTTAGCCGTTTAATTCTGCCGAACACCGAGTCCTTAGCGCGGATTAAGAACACCTCATTTAGCCTCCTTTTGGCCTGGATCTTAATCCTCTGTCCGGACCTTAAAGCACCTCTACCCCTTCTTTTAGCTTCCTTAACTTTTCATCCACGGATTAATATAACCGAACACCAGTTCCTTAGTGCTCCTTAAGCTCTTAATCTGTTATTGTTGAACAGCCCCTTAAACCAATAATTCAGTTCATTTAAAAAATTTAAAATATATTTCTAATATTTTTATAAATAAATAGTTCAGCATATGTTGATCTAGTCTTTAAATGTGCCACTCTCTCTCTTAAATGTGTTTTGTCAGAGCACGGAACCACATATGATTTTAAATGTGCCACTCTCTCTCGTTATTAATTTTTCAATAAACTTGACAAAGACTGTATTCCAGATGTTCTCTCCCACCAAAAATTCAGCTTCGAGCAGAAATCATACATGTGTGGTGTGATTATGATTGATTATGATGTGTTGAGAAAAAGAAAATAAACACTTTATTTAAGTTATTCGATTAGAGAAATGAATACAGAAGCATATTTATATTGGAGGTCGTCATCTTAGGTATGTAGTATTTGAACACAAAAATATAAAAACTATTTGAAGAAAAAATGATTTAAAAATTAGACAATTTGTATAAATAAAAAATATAAATTCAACAATTAATATTTGAACACAAATAAATATCTTTTTCAAAACAATAAAATTATGTATAATAAAAAAATCACAATACGTTGCATATGAATTTCTGTAGAGAAATAAAAAATATTGTATTTTTATTTGTTTTAAATATTTTTTGCACCTTCAACGCATCGATTACATACTTATTAAATAAAGAGACGAACAAGTATAAATATATCAATATAAATGAGGAACTTCAAAATATATTGAATCGACTTCAAATAACAAATTCAAGCTGTTAAAACTGATTTACTTGATGTGTAATATAAATTGTTGTCATTCTTTATTTATGAAAAGTGTTTTTTTAATAAGCTGTTGGATTAATTGTTTCTAACAGTATATATATCCAATATTGGCTACGAATTGTACTTTAAATTAATATTGTTTCTAACATTATGAATAATAATAAAACATCACTTTTGTAAAATACTTAATAAATTATAAAAAAAATTCAAAAAAATGTAAAATTTATGAACAACATAGGTGTTCTGTAATTGTATAATTTTGTTAAAAAGACCTTAACAAATTAATAACATATAATTAATTTTAATTGAAATGCTATATTATTTGTCTCATATAAAAAGCTTATAAGTGAAAACATATTCATAGTTTGTCCGGGTAAAGAAAAATTATTGCAAACAAAATCGAAAAATATGCAAAAAAAAAATTGGAGTTGGAACAAAGGAAATATTTTGATTGAAGTAAATTATATCCGAATTGTTCAAATTTAAAATATTTGGTGTCTTGTATTTTGCTTCTAAATGTTGGTTCGACAAGAGAGACTCAATGTTATTTGAAATTTATAATGATGAGTAAAAGAAAATGAATAATAAAATACTGTAGTAAAGCTAACTGCTAAAATTAAAATTTTAATAAAATAACAACACCACGATATATATTATATATTTTAAATTAATCTTGATTTTTGCCATTTTTCTTCTAAAATTAAATATAAATTTCAATGAGAAGTTAAATATTTTCTATAAAATATTAATTTAAGTAAGAAGACAATATTAATTTAAACAATAAAATAGCTACGTTTACAAAAATAAATTAAAAATATACATAAGTTGCTAATGAGATTAAATTAAAACGACATAAATTAAACAAAGTTAAAAAAAAAAATATGCAAGAACTCTGGATTGGAGGCATGTTAGTACAAAATTTCAATTAGATGATAAAAGATAAACCGATCGATTGTTAACTTTTTTCTTATATATAAAAAATATTCACATAATTTACAAGATACTTGAAATAAATCTTTTGAAAAATACTATCACTTCGTAAATGTATAATTACAACAATACATTGAGCAAAGCTACAGTGTGATGTGTTCACCAAGAGGATTGGTAAACACAATTTCAAAAGTCTATCAAATTAGCTTCAAACTATGAATTCAAATCATTAAAATCCATCCACTTCATGAGTTATGCATGCAAATACAAATATTTGAAAGTTTTGAATTCATTTAATACAAGATCAGGTGATCAATGGTTTCAACTGCTGCTTTTTAAGTTAATTATTTGTTCAAGATAAATTTAATTTTTATATGGAAAAAAGGGATATTCTCTGTTACATTGAAGAGAAACTAAATTGGGCGTTAATTTCATAAAAGGACCAATTTTAAGTTGCCTCAAATGACTTTTATGTTTGTAAGAAAGTAAGATAATTTTAATGTGTTATTGTGCTTCACATGAATTTGATCCATTGGTCTAAATATGCTTGTTATTTTTCGACCAGCAGCTATCTCTTACTATATCTATACTAGGGGTATGTTTGGTTATAAAACAAGAATAACTAGAATAGTCAAATCAAGAATAGTTATTTTTTGTCTTATTAGAATAGCTAAATCTCAAAATCCTTAAGAATAGCCTATTCTAATAAGATAAAAAAATTTGAATTCACTATTCTAACTATTATAATCTAGGGGTGGCAAAAAAGCTCGTAACTCGTGGCTCGATCGTAACTCGCACCTGACTCGCTCGCTAACAGCTCGCTCGTTACTGGACCGAGCTGTTAACGAGCCAGCTCGCCACTAGCTCGGTCCAGAATTAACGAGTTCAAGCTAGAGCCTAGCTTGCTCGCCAGCTCGCGAGCTAGCTCGGCTAGGCATCAATTTGTAAAGTTGTATGAATTTGTGTGCATTTTATACTGTCTAGCTCGGTCCAACTCGGTTCAGCTCAGTTAAAACAAGATCCAGCCAGCTCGTTAGCTCGCGAGCTAGCTCAGTCTGGCTCGTCATGATTTCGAGATGAGGTTTTAGCTCAGATGCCTTTGGTCCAGCTCGCTCGATAAAAGCTCGGTCCAGAATTAACGAGCTGAGCTAGGGCCCAGCTTGGCCCGAGCCAGCTCGTTTACAGCCCTATTCTAACCCAACCAATTATTGAATAGGCTATTCCGAATAACCTATTCTCAATCCAACAAAACATACCCCAGTAGATTTAGATACAATCATATCGCATTTACTAAACTAGTAGATCGAAAAGATTGAAATTAACCTTTGTGTAATCTGTAACGCATGATAACGGCACCATCATCATGATTACTTCTTTCTCTTGCAAATAAGTGGCATCTCTGCTAATTCATGAGATGGAAAAAAGATAAAAACCAATTAATCCTTTGCTTCTCGGAGTTGGAAAGGAACAAAATATGCCACCACTCTAATTCACAAGTAAAGATGTCTTTCCTTTTTTGCTTTAGATAAAGAGATAAGATGAAGTATTCTAACTTTAAATATTCTAACTTTGAGGGAAGTGTAAGGGCAATATTAATTAGTAATATCCTTAAAACAATTCCAACTTGAAAATAAGTGTTGACTCTCTCTCATCCAAACAATATGATCATAACAAACTTGATTAATACTCTCATTTGGTATTTCCTATCCAATCTTTTTTTACTAGATTATCTTTAGTGAGAATTTTTTTTTTTAAAAGCCACATAAAAATTTGAATTTTAGGGGTATCAGTAAGTCCCACCATAATAAGGGGTTGTTTGGTAAAATGCCTCTATAGTTTAACATTTTATATAAAAATTGAACTGTAAATACACTCGTGGAGTCTCATCTCCAAGCAATTCTATCTTGTGTGTGAGTGAAAGTTGTGTGACTAATAAAAAATAAAATGTGAGTCAAATCATCTTTCAATGTCCCTCTTAATGTTATTCTAAAACGAACAATTGTTCATCCAAATATCTATCCAAAAAGTGATTCTAATTAAATGTGATATGAAGTTGCTAAAGAACAATTGTTCATCCAAATATCTATCCAAAAAATAATTCTAATTATACAATACTTGCCCAAAAAGTGATATTAATCTATATTGTTTCCTAAGAGGGTAAATGTGTTGTATAAGGGTTTTCCATTAATTATTGTATATTGGATCTTTAAATTTCCATCATCATTTAAGTAACAATGATATATTCATTTGTTGCAAAATCAATATACCTAAACCACCATACACTTTGGTCATGCAAACTAGAGTTCAATTAACTAATGAATATTTTTTCCTACTTCTATCTATGCCTTGTCATAATAATTGACATCTAATCTTATCAATATCTTTGATAACGGTACTAGATGCTTCATATAAGAAAAGGGCGTATAAAGAGTATGTGACCTCTAAGGCTCAGTTCGGCTGCTGGGAATGGGCACAGTAATGGGTAAATTTGAATTAAATTTTTACTGTTCACGTGAAAAAAAAATTAGCTCTGAGTGAATTTTTTTTTCCCACGTGAGCAGTGAAACCTCCGAACTGGACCTAATTCTATCTGAGCCGTTCACTTACCAATGCTAACTCTAGATTCTGGATGGCTGTTCAGCCTAGAATATTCTCAACCGTCGATCTAAACTATGCAAATCAATAAAGAGGTGTATATAAAAAAAAAAACAATAAAGACAATAAAGTAGTAAAGTGATAAGGAAAAATAACAAGCAGAGGAGCAAATTCTAGAGCCTCTAGAATCAGCGCTTACCATTCCAGTGTATTCTATTCGGATATCAAAAATCAATAAATAAATGACCAAATCAAACCGCTTTGTACTAATTATAAGATCGCCTTGCCCCAATTCCCACACCAAAAGGTCTAAAATTAAAAAGCCGACACCATGACAGACTCCCCAAGTGAACCAAACCGGACCCAAAACCCTCCTCACTTGAAGCAACCGGGTTGGCAGAGTGGGGTGCACTACCCGAACCCGCCAGACCCGCAATCAGCTGCGGCATGGAGAAGCGGTGTAAAATACCCAAACCCTCCAGACCCGGTGAATCCGGACCCGCTAACTCTGCGGGACCAGTGGCTGTTTGCCATAAGGAATTACAGCAGATGGTACTCGCGTGCATGGGGGGCCGCAATTCTTGCTGGCGCAACGCTGTATTATGTGGGTTGGATACTGAAGGGTTCAGACCCGGTTCATTCGCATCCGGCACACAAGCAAGAGAACCCTGATCATGACATGGCTGACGTGACAAATAGGTGTGTGGGTTTTTTTCATGTTCAAACCAACTTATGATCGGTACTGCATTACTGGTATATATATAAGGCCGGTTAAGTACCACCGAGGCACCAACCAACCATAAGCTCAATTGTAGTTCCAAATGAGGAAATGAACCATGATTAGTAGCATATTTATTACTGAAATCTTTTACTGTTAAGGGAGATATTGAATTCCAGGTTAGCATAAAATGGGAAAGGCTATCCTTGTTCCAGCAATGACTTATTATGAACTAATAGCCAAATCTTTGAAAGAAAATACCATCAGGCCTACTAATTGTGCCAGGTTAAATTTGGCCAATAAATCACCCACAATGAATTAGCACTGAGATTAAACATTTCTTATTTTCACATATCATATTATTGTTTGTTATTTAATCTTTGGACTTGACTGATATCAGGTAATGGCTGATTTGGCAATACACCACTTGAGAAGCACAGATAAGTTGTAGCTGGTGAAATGTAATTAAAGTTGTAAATATTAGTGACTCAAACCAAATAGGGAAGAAGATGCATCCAACAAAACTTTTATAGTGTTATAATTGTAACGTTGTATTTCTCAATTCTCATGCCACCCTTTTGCTTTCCCCCACCCCTCTTTTCCTTTTAGTTTTGTTGTAAAATAACTGTAAGCAATTAGTTTTGTAACACTAGCTTGTTTGTAATTTGCAAAATAACTAGAAAGGTTGTTCATGTTGGCTGCTCTCTAATAATTTAACTACAGTAATTGGGTTGTAATCTTTGAATGCTGACATATCTGGTTAATGGTTTATAGTTCTAGGGATGCATTTTCAATTTGTTCCAAAAGGATCATGATATGACATATATATTTGGAAACTCAATAACAGATGCAAAATATTCAAATAACAAGCTCTCTATTAAAGAGAATACACAACAACAGATGCTCCAGATATTTATTGAAAAAAAACAGAGAGATCTCAGAAAAAAGACTACACTACAGTGGTGTTAAATTAGATCGGGGACACAAGATGTGCGCGTGCTCATACAAACACAAATACACGTAAGCACGCATGCATACACGCATTACCACCACTCTTGAGACAGCCTAAAACTGAAATCCCAACTCTGAGCTATTGTTAGCATTCCTACTTTATTATTCCTAACACAACAATGCATGCAGTATTACATACTCACCATTATTTGACAACCATCTCCATGATTATATCATTCCAAGCGTCGATTGGGCCCGGCACACACCAGTGCAAGCAATCATACTGCACCTTTCTTTTTTTGTTCTTGTCAAATCTCGGGAATGTCCTATAAGACCCCACATGACCATCTGGCCTCATTAGTGACAGCTGGTACGTATCGAGCAATTTCAAGTAGTTCAACTTACCGGAGCTCTCCATCACCTTTCTTGCTTTCTCAAACTCACGCAATTCAACTTCACGCATTCCATGATCCACATCACTACCATTAAATTCACCTTCGTTATATGGTATGGTACGATTGCAGATGCCGCCATCAAACCATTGACCATTTTCAAAATGGGAAGGTGTCCAGGTACGAAAGATAACAACTGGAATATGTTCGCCGATTAAACTTGTAATATGCCGAAAAACAAGTTGAAGGGTTTTGCTGTACGCGAACTCATACCCTAATTCAGCATGGCTTTTATCGGGGCAATTGTGACAGCCAACTATAGAATTGTTCTCCCAATAAACTGCATATTTTAAAAACCATTGACCTCCTGATATAACTACATAATCAAATTTGGTGTATGTGGTGCTCCAGGATTGGTCGAGGATGTCAAAGTGAAGCTGGATGGGGGCATCAGAAACACCATTTTCATTTTCAAAAATTTCAGCATGGGCTAGAAATGGAGTCCAAATCAAAGAGACAGTTAGGTTATGTTTTCGGAACAGCCACCTCCTCGATTTGAAGTCAGAGCTGTGGTACAGTTCAACTGGCTCTTCTGCCTGTATCATATGTATATCAACACAAATTAATTATGGTATAGTATATAAAATGACAAATACAGTTATGGAATAAAACCTGACTGCCAACCCCACATAACCCCTTCCTTTATGATTTGTTTTGGAGGTGCGCTAAAAACCTTCCCATTGTTTCAAAGGTGCTAGTATTGGTAGAGAGGAAATTTATCTGTGTTTTATTTGTAAGGTAAAATCAAAGGTAAGAGATGGATACATAATTTCCATGCATTATATTGGTAAAGAGGAAATTTATCATTCTTTTAAGGGTACACATGAAACTTTTTCGACCAATTGTTAATAGTTCGTGTACCATATAAAGAAGGCAAAGAAAATATTGGTGTACCTTAGAAAGAAGGCAAAGGAAAGATTGAACTTGGTTGCGAAGGATGGAGTCACCGATGAAAGCCCAAGTCTTGTCCCGCATGACATCCAAAAACAGGTACGAGTCAAATAGGGGTAAGTCACACTGGTATGGTTTCCATCCCCAATGTAGGTACTCTTTGTCAGGCCTGCCATTCATCAAGCAATTTTGACGATCTTCTATAAAACGGCAAGTGGAATTGGTGTAAGCAGGTCCTGACGGATTTGGTATCCACATTCCATCGAATAGATTGCATTTCCCTGTATAATTAATAAAAGAAGAGGGTTAAAAAAGGAGCAATGTTCTAGCTTGATTAAAAAATGACGGGATAAATTCAATTTGTTTTGGTATTCTTTGTGGAATAATTGAAATCCGATAACTCTGTACTTCGGAAACAAAATAAGATACTAGAAAGTAATTTCTAAAATTCTAGTATATAAGCTGCAGTGATTCTGGTCAAAAGCAATAATTTGTCCTGTGATTCACATGCTGGTCCAAATCAAAGTCAATAAGACATGATTAATTTTCATGAGAAAAACAAGAAAAAGAGCACTAGCCACTCAGTGTGTTTGGATGTTGCAGCAGAATAGCGAGAACAGCACTAACTCAGAGAATAGCGCTAACCCATGTTTTGGACAGGTTAGCGAGAACAACACTAACCCAGAGAATAGCGCTATTCTTTGTGTGATCCAAATGGAGAATAGCGAAAAAAATAGTGCGCTAATCCAGAACAGCGCTATTCTCTCTGCATCCAAACGCACTAAATCATAAGAAAGAGGACTCGAAAAGTTGCAAGCAAATCATAACCACAATAACTGAGTACAATGAAAATCAGTACTTACTATTTTTTGTGAGTTCTTCTTTTGCATTTTCCCTTAGTTCAGAAGATCATAATTAATTTAAAGCAAAAAATAGTAAAGTGTGAAGCAATAAATCTGAAAGATTGAGCATGTAAAGATTAAGCGTGTTTCAATGCTAAATGTTATCTTATATCTAAAAAAAGGATTCTCAGCACAACATATGCTAATCAAGTTACGTTGGAAAAGAAAAAAAAGCTAATCAAAACCATAAACCGGAAGGGATGTTACTATGTTAGAGAGAAAAACTAATGGAATAGAATGGGAACAAACGTCACCCCAATTTAAGGAGTAACAGAAAATATGATTTTTATGATTAAAGGAGGTTAAGAAAAGTCAGCTTCATTGACTTTAATCTCCAATTAAAGACCCAATTAAACAAGTTCAGTTTATGAAGTTTCCTATTGCCTATTTGCCTCCCTTAACATTAAATCCAGAATGTTTAATAATTCTAACTCCACTTCTGAATAGTGCGGAAGTTATTGCTCAAAGTACTATTATTATTGTTACTATTAATATTATATTTTTTGAGAATAAATTGTCTCAAACCACCACCTGTTACATTAACAAAAATAATCTTATTGCAACCAACACACACACACACACACACACCAAACTACAATACAACCCTCCAAAACCCTACTTCCACATTCTACTCTATATCTCATCAATTAATGCTCGAATTTATCGGCACTAGAAAGAAATCAACAACCAAAAGATTATTGTTGAATTATAGAAAACTAGAATACTTCAATTTTTTTAAAAGAAATAACCATGTCAGTCCTGTTATCCTTATATGAACTGAACCAAACTAGCACTGCATGTGACGAGCTCATACTCAGACCTTTCAAAACCAAACAAATTTTCACACGAGGACAAAATTCTACATTAGCATGTCATGGATTTTTACACTGAAGCCCTTCAGCTCGAAAATTTTCATTGGAATTAGAGAAAACAAAGAATTCTGCTTGAAAACAATCAAAGAACAATCAGAACATACATACCCCCAATTCCAATTATTATGAAAATTTCTAAGAAGAAATAAAATTTTAAAAAAAAAAGTTTTCACCTTTATCTGTAGAATTCCGGTTGATTTCATTAGTAGATACCAATTGCTTCACACTGGAACCAGATGGATAGAAGAGAAGGCGATAAGAGACACCTATGAGAAGCAAACAAACAGTCACCTTGGCTAGCATGTTGTCTGTTTTGCGATGGAGAGAAGAAGGCCATGGTTGCCAAATCCAGCTCATGTGTTTCTCTTTATGCGTCATACTCCATTAATTTTTTTATTTGTGGAAACAGGGGTTTTGAAGGAGACGAGAGGAGCAAAGGTCAGAGGATATAGAGAGAAAGAAACGGTTGAAGCAGGTGAGAGACTCGAAGAGAGAAGGAGCTTTTGTCGGTTAAGTAATGAGATTTTGGTTTGTGCGGCCTATTTTATGAATTCACATCACCTTAGGTTACCTGACTGAAGACAATTACGATCGGACGGTTCTTTTAATATTGCACGAATCTCAAAACAAACCCCCACAGTCTCCGTAGGCACTGGATTGAGTTTGGCCCAGATAGGTTTAATCTGCACCGTTCGTTTCAATTTGCTTTGAGTCAGGTACCTGAGAGGATACGGATCCCTATTTTATTGGGGATTGTAAAGGTGAGAGGTGGCAATCCTCTACAATGGTTTAGGTGGAATTATTATTTTATGGAAAGAATGTATTTAGAATCTTTTCTAACAACGATAAACAATTTTAAAAGTTTGTTGAAATTATAGAATTAAATAATTAATATTTTTATTATTTGATATATTATAATCAAATTGAGGTAATTTGATAATTATTTCGTTATAAATAAAATTGGACAAAGCTAACATGTGTTATGCTCATTACAAAATCTATCAGATTGATTTCAACCAATGAATCTAAACTGATGAAACCGATCTACTTCACGTGATGCGAGTGCATGTAAAATTTTAATTTTTCGAATTCATTTATTACAAAGTCAAACGGTCAAAAAATGATGAAAATAAATGCATTAAAATAATTTATAAAATTTCGTTTTTTTAATGCTCAACTTTATTCTAAATAAATTTCAAAATTTTATATGTACATACATCACTCACAAAGTAGATAGGTTTCAACAGTTTGAATTCATCATTTGAAGTTAATGTGATAAATTTTAAAGTTATACTCGTCAAGCTCTCTTAATGAGCATAGCACGCGTTAGCTTACTCAAAAAAATTATAATTATTAGAAGTTTCAAATTGTTCGATAGATGACTACTTAATTTTAAACTATACAAAATTTGAATAATGATCTATCTAAAATGATGGAAAATTAATGTATTTTTTATCGTTTTGGTTTTTGAAACGTCTACTATAAACAGAGGCGGATCTAGGATTTTCATTAGAGGGGGGCAAAAAAAAATAATGAATTGGGTTTAAATAGCAAATCAGGTTCAAACTCATTAGCTAATTGTATACTTGATAAAAAATAATACTCTAACTTATAGTTTATTCCTCTGACTTCTAAATTTCAATGCTCTGACCTCTAATTCTAATTACCAATCCGAATTCAAGAAATTTATTCTGATTAATTTTAACCTTAAATTTAACTCAAATTAGAAATCAAAATTTCTAAAGAGAAGCAAAAAAAATTTCAGAAAAGAACAAAGTTAATCCAGACCTATCAATTCTCTCAAATTAAATTTTAAAATTCAGAGGTGGACAGTTAATCCCTCCTGGCTCCACTTGAGTCCGCTCCTAATTGTAAACATTCAAAGTACAAACTTGTAGATGTAAACAGACAAACAGTAATATATTGACGTCCAAAGTCATCAGCAAAATCAAAATAAAAAAATATTCCTTATTGATAAAAAAATTCAACACCGCTCACCTGGTATATGGAATGGACTCTGCTGCTGCTTTTTTTATCCCAACCATTCAAATTCATTGAGATTTGTACATAAAAAAATTATTTATCGAGATACGCGAATGAAAAATTTTGAATAGTTGGAATCAGAAAAGCAGAATTCTATTTTTCTTAGAGAAAAGTAACAAAGTCGGATCCCCATACCATCAAGAGTACCAGTTGTCACATCACAAATCTAGAGTTTCAGAAAATATTGTACATATCATCTTTTTTCAAAAGGAGTGATGAAAGATAGTACATTATTTGCAAAGGATACCACATTGGCTGGTATACACACTTACAGGGTCCGACTAATACCGTACCAGTATACCACTAAGGTTAATAACAATACATGCTTAACAGAAAACTAGATTTAATATATTATTAATGATTAATTTGAAGAACTTTTTTACTGCATCAAGAGCTGCTCCAAAAGTTCAGAAGCCCACACTGCTTGTTGCTCTGAGAAAGAATTCTGATTGGTTTGCAGAGAAAGTTTAAGGAGAGACCGGATATAGAGAGGGAGACACACAAAGGGGGAGAATTTGGGGTCCGGATCCCCTAAAGTAACTCAATTTTTGGGTTTCCGATCGAGACTGTCCGAATTGAATCCGTCGTTCGAGATCGTCTCGGAATTCGAACATGTTTCTCGGAATACATGCACTCCACTTTAGTTGGATGGTCACAGATTCGAATCGAACGGTCTCGATCCAAAACCCAAAAATGTGGGTACTTCACTGGCTCTGAATTCAAGAATTTGGGGTTAAATTTGCCTTTCTGTTCAATGATAAAAGCAAGAGGAGAAAGAAGATGGTTAGAAGGATACCTCCATTTAAAATAAAATAGTATATTTGTCAATTTAGTTTTTAAAATAACTAAAATAAAAAATTAAACAAATAAAAAGGATAACAAAAAAAGTTAAATTTTAATGGAAATATTGAATATTATGATATTTTTATAAGAAAATTTACTATTTCAGAAATTTTTATGGGTACACTAGAAAATTTCCCTACTTCAATAATGTTGCATTCAACATTCAACACAGCTCGATATATTAATTAAGTTTGCAAATTGTAATATGTGAAATAATTGTAGACTTATAGCATTACATGTGAGCTAGGTTCTTATATGAAGCATTCAATTTTGGTGTAAGTTGCATAACGAACTTGCTTTAATATGTAGGTTTTTTTTATATATATATAAAATAAAGTTTTCCTATCACATATTCTATAGTAAAGATGAGATTTCAATGAGCACTTGTGGTGCCCACTGTGAATGAAATGACATGCAAATTAGTTGGTAATAATTTATGAAAAAAATTCTTCCCAAAAAAAAAAATAAACAACAAAATGTGAATAGTTACTCCAACATAATAATTTGTTTTGTCGCTAAATAAAAAAATAGTAAAACGTTACAAGTCTTAATTTGACTTAATTGGAACAAATCAAACCTGAGTGATCAATTCGTGATAAAAGACAAAATTTAGTGATCTCTAGCAAAATTTACCCAATAAAATAATATTCATATAACTAAATTAAAATACTAAATATTACCTTCGGTGTGTATTATAATGTAGTTTTTTTTTTCTATTTATAAATAGATTGAAGTTCCAATAAACTTTGATTAAATTATGTTTCGATTGAAGAATGAACTACCTTGTTTCAAATAGATAGAAAAATATCATACTCCTCTTTGGAATCGAAGTTTTTTCGATAATTCGTCATCAAGTTATTTTATATATGCCACATATCAATATTCATATATTAAACAAAAGAATATGTGAAATTAATATAGCAAAAAATAAAAAATAGTTAAATTTTATAAGCCATTTTCAAATATAAAAAAATTTGTGTTCCTTATTATTCATGTCATACTATAATTTTATTATAAAAAGCTAAACTTTATGCGAAACTTAATTAAATTTGCATAAAATTATTAATGAAAATAAACTTCCATACAGACATACACAATTGAGAAGAGAAAATAGCCTTTGTTATATTTGAAAAATAAAATTATTTAAACATTTTAAATTGCCTTTGTTTAATAATTTGAGAATTGAGAATGTGACTCTCCGTTCTTCTAGAAATAACGCACGGAGTTCTATTTAAAACGTGGACAAAATGGTCAAAATGTTTTTTATTTTCTCACTTCTTCGGAGTTCTATTTAAAACGTGGACAAAATGGTCAAAATGTTTTTTGTTTTCTCACTTCTTCGCGGGTCCGGATCTCCTGAAGTAACTCAATTTTTAAGTTTTGAATTGGGACTGTCGGAATCGAATCCGTCACTCGAGATCGCCTCGGAATTCGAACTTCTCTTAGAATACGTGCACTACACTTTAGTTGGATAGTCACGGATTCAAATCGGACCGTCCCGATCCAAAACTCAATTTTTGAGTTACTTCACTGGATCTGAATTCTTTCTTCGCTGCTATGAGTCACAAGTTTATTATTAAAATCTAGACCCGTAAACATAAGCATTCATAAGTTTGGATTATCTAATCAAAGTTGGATAATTTAGATTTGAATGGTAATTCCAATTTTATGATAAAATAGCAGTGAATGCGTTGACAAAACTTAACAAAAGAAAACAGTGAAATATTTATCCATTGCACCTGGATTTGACTTGGTGACTAGCATTTATTGCTTGCGACCTCTGAAGAAGTCCTTATGCCCGTGGGCGTGTGGTGTTTTGTGTAAAAATTTGGGTCAAATTTGCAACAATAACAAAAAATTATGACAACAGCAACTATAACAAAAAAAATTATGACAAAATTTGGGTGAAATTTGCAAAACTGATAGTAAACTTGAAACTAAATGAAGTGACCCAGTAACACAAACAACAACCGAAATTTTTTTAGTTACCACATGATTAAATCCAAATTAAATGAATACCATCCGATTAACTATTTTTTTAATCATACCACCCACGCGGACTGAGTTCGCGTACCAAGATAGTGCAGTGCGCAGACTGAGTTGGCGCACCCCATTAAAAAATCCACTCAAACAAACACCTAAAAATTGAATTTAGAATGTGAAAGGGTGCATGGGAAAGGTAAATGAGAATTAAAGATGCAACTACCGAATTGTGAAGAGCAAAAGACAATTGTTGACTAGTGGAAAATTAATCTCATTTACTGCTGCCACGTATAAGGTTATTTGTTTGGAAGCTTATGAATAAAGCATTGTCTCTGGTGTGCCAACTCAGTCTGCGCACCGCGCTATCTTGATGTCCGAATCCAGTTCGCGTGAGTGGAAGGATTAAAAAAATAGTTGATCGGATGTTATTCATTTAATTTAAATTTAATCATGGGTAACTAAAAAAATTTCGGCACAAACAAGACCCGGCTCATCTCTCTTTTCTCTTATGTGAATCAACTTAGAAGCAAGTGCAATTAGATTTTTAATGGTTGCACGGGAGCAAACAGCAAACACCGGCCAACTCCTATCAGGTACTTTTAGCTCAAGACAAATCAGGTCGAGGACATCAATTCCAATATCTTGTGCAGCCAAACAAATCACATGGAAAAGGGCAGTTGTGTAAATTTGTTGTACATAAGAGATATTTGTTTGAGTAGAACTGGGTGTGATGTGCTCACTAAAGAATATATCGGATTCACTTCAAACGAGATAAGTTCAAACCGTTGAAACCGATATACTTCATGAGAGATGTGCGTACATGCAAAATTTTAAATTTTTTGAATTCATTTAGGTTACGTTTCGATTGATAGAGAATAGAGCTATTCTCAGATTAGTGTACTATTCTCAGAACAGTGTGATCCAAACGACAAATAGAAAATAAGAATAGCGGAGGAATAGCTCTAATCCGCTATTCCACAGAAATGTTGGATTAGCGAAAACAGTTGCTCTTGGGTTAGTGATATTAATATAATATTCGGACAATCCATTTTTTTTATCAATTAGAGTTAGTTTAAATATTAAATTAGTATTAAATAAAATATTTGATTAGTATTAAATAAATATAATATTAGATTAGATTAGTGTTAAATAAAATATTAGTTTAAATATTAAATTTAATATAATATTAATTAAAATATTAGATTACTATTAAATAAATATAATATCAAAGTAAATTAATATAATATAAAATGTTAGATTAAATATAATAAATATTAATTTAAAATTTTAATATAATATAATATTAGTTTAAATATTAAATATAATATAATATTTATTTAATTAAATGTAATATAATATTAATTTAAATATTAAATGTAATATAATATTACTTTAAATATTATATGTATTAAATAAAATATTAGTTAAATATAATATAATATTAGTTTAAATGTTAATGTAATATAATATTTTGGTTTAAATATTATATTAGTATTAAATAAAATATTAGATTAGTATTAAATAAATATAATATTAGAATAGATTCTATTAGTATTAAATAAAATATTATATTAGTTTAATCAATATTTTATTCATTCTCTCCATCGCTATTTCAAATATACAATCCAAACAACATTTCTACTGACCCAGAATAGTCCAAAATAGCACTATTCTCAAACCACTTGGGTTAGCACTATTCTCAACCACTAACCCAAAAAATGCTATTCTTGCACTAATCCTTGCACGATCCAAACGTAACCTTAGTCTAACGTCAAGTGATCAAAATTGATGAAAAATGAATGATCCAAATAAAGTTTTAGAAGTTATTGTAATGCATTCATTTTTCATCAATTTTGACCGCTTGACTTTGTACTAAATAAATCCGAAACATTCAAAATTTTGCATGTACGCACATCACTCGTGAAGTACATTGGTTTCAACGGTTTGGATTCATTTCGTTTGAAGTGAATACGATGGATTATGGAGTTATGCTCACCAAAGAGTTTGGTGAGCACATCACACCCTAGTTCTACTCTATTTGTTTTGTACAAAAAGAAGACAGGAAAGTAAAATGTCATTTTTTATTTCTGTGTGTATGTTCGGCTAGGGTGGAGTAAAAATGTAACATCCGACTAGTATTCGAAAAATTAAATATGGATAATTCGATATTTGAATATTTGTGTGGATATAGTCATATAGATACTAATATGGTTTTATATTTCAGTTATCCATATTCAAATAGTAGATATATACTATATAATTTAATATATATTATAAAAATTTATGTTATTCACTATTATAATTAAATAAATATTATGAATTTGAGTATTTTTAATAATATTTTTATATTTTTAAATAAATATTTGCTCTGATCCATATCCATTTAATATCTAATATGTCATATTTTAAAAAAATTTAAAAAATATGAATATAAGTTTACCACTATCCGCTCCATTTTCATCCTACTAGTCGTACTCTTTTCCGAATAATACCCTCAATATTTAGCTCAAGCGCACCACCAATAATTACCTGATATCAACACATAACAATTTTTTTTTCTTTTTGAAAGATAAAAAAATAATGTAGTGCCAGAGCAATAATATTAGAAATTCAGAGCATTCACCGAGGGCACTTCCAAGTGTATAGTTTTTGTTTTAGTAAAAAATGAAGATCAGGCCACTCAATCATTTAATACCTTTATTATTATAATAAGAAAAAAATTTCATCTGAATTTTGAATCCATAATCTCCCACATCAGATACTATGTACTTTTGCTACTAAACTAAAATCTAGATCTATCATCTAGTATATCTTTTGTTTAGAATCATCTCCAGACAATACTATTATGGGAGGCTAATGATTTGCAGCATGTTCGGAAAGAATCCACATCCCCTCAGGTTATTTGATTTATAATTATTAAATTTAGACCATTATTTTACCAGTTTAACCTGACACGAATCTCAAAGTGGCCCCCTGCAGTTACATTGTATTTCTTTTGACCCTAGAATTAAATCTAAGTCGTTCGTTATGTATATTGCATGTGCAATATCTGAGGGGATGCGCTTCCTTTCGAGTCGAGGTTGGAGTCCTGTGACTATATATAACATAGCATCGTCGTTTCCACTTCCAACCTCTCGTAGCAACTAATTTAATTGTCCAAGCAAAAAAAAAAAATACAGCACACAGAGCATGTATAAAAAAAACATTGTAATTGTGTATTAAAATGATAAAACTTGTCACTTGTGTAGTAGATCAATTTTAACTGTTTCGTAGTAGATCAATTTTAACTGTTTCGATTTATCGTTTGAAGTCTATTAAAATAATTTTTGAAACAATAATACAGCATGTCAATGTATTAGTCAAACTCGTTTATAAGTTACTAAGTAAACAAATTTAAAGTAAAGTTGAGTCCGTATTATATTTGTGGAGATTTTTCATAATAAAAGAGTAGTAGAGTAATGCACTCTTATTTTTTTTCTTTTGCTTTATCGCATTATCTCATGTGCATTCATATTCCAAGGCATCGATTAGATAGTCATTATTTCATATTTTCAAAATTAACAATGACAGAATGATTAATTAGTTGTAAATTTAAAATCAATTTCATACAATAAATGCACTTTCGGACCCTGAAGATCCATTTTTTCAATGTGTAGTATTTTGAAAATAATTTAAACTTATGACATTAAATCAGCAAAAATTGTGAAACATAATAAAAAAAATATTTTTATTGACGGTATTTTTCTGCTGAGGTGTTATCTAAAAATGAAATATTGTCAATGACAACGTTTTACTTCGCCACTGAAACAATGTTTTCAATTTTTTAAACTAATATTTGTTATATAATAATTGTTGAGGAGGGATCCAATTACACCTTTTTTGGTGACACACTTTGACACCTACCATTTTCAAAGTCCAAATAGTCGATTCAAACCGTTCAACGTGATGGATATATTAAAATGTGCTTGGAGATCAAATTTTACATTTTTTTGAATTTTTTTGCTATTTATTAAGATGGTTACAAAAATCGTTGAAAACAACGATTTTTGTAACCATCTTAATAAATAGTAAAAAAATTCAAAAAAATGTAAAATTTGATCTCCAAGCACATTTTAATATGGTGATCATGTTGAACGGTTCGGATCGACTGTTTGGATTTTGAAATCGCAAAATTAACCTATATAAAAAACGGTGTCATAATGTGTCACCAAAAAAGATGTAATTGGATCCCTCCTCATATTTGTTACAGGGTGAAACATTATTATATATCCCTGACAGCGTTTCATAGAACACAGTCAATGACAATGTTTTACCGCAGTACATAAATGGTGTTTTTTTTTTTTCATTTTTTTAAAGTAATGATTGTTTTAGAATGAAACGTTATTATATATCATTGGCAGTGTTTTTCTAGGACACACTAAAGTGTAAGGCTGTGTTTGGATGCACTAAGAATAACACTATTCTTATAATAGCATTGCTATTCGGAACAAGGACAATCCAAACGAGAAATAGAGCTATTCGGAATAGGGAGAATAGAGCTATTCGCTATTCTGACTAAAATATGGAATAGCATTTGTTGCTTTCAATATTAATACAAATCTAATATTTAAACTAATATGATATTACATTTAATATTTAAATCAATATTATATTGTATTATATTTAATCTAATATTTTATTTAATACTAATATTTAAAATAATATTATATTATATTATATTTAATCTAATATTTTATTTAATACTAATCTAATATTTAAAATAATATTATATCACATTTAATAATTAAATTAATATTATATTATTGTAGGGAAAATTGGTTATTTGCCACTCCAAAACCTTCTAATTCTAAAAATGCCATTCCGAAATTTGAAATTGTAAAAATGCCACTCTAAACTTCATTAATATTTTAAACTAATATTATATTACATTTAATCTAATATTTTATTTAATATTTTATTTAATATTAATCTAATATTTAAAATAATATTATATTACATTTAATATTTAAACTAATATTATATTACATTTAATCTAATAATTTATTTAATACTAATCTAATTTTTAAAATAATATTATATTACATTTAATATTTAAACTAATATTATATTACATTTAATATTTAAAATAATATTATATTACATTTAATATTTAAACTAATATTATATTACATTTAATATTTAAACTAATATTATATTGCATTTAATCTAATATTTTATTTAGTACTAATCTAATATTTAAATTAATATTATATTATATTTAACATTTAACCTAATATTATATTATATTTAATATTTAAATTAATATTATATTTAATATTATATAATATTTAATACTAATCTAATATTTAAAATAATATTATATTACATTTAATATTTAAATTAATATTATATTGTATTATATTTAATCTAACACATAAATTATTACTTTATTCATTCCCTCCAAACTCTATTCTAAATATGCAATCTAAACAACTTTTTCACTATTCTGAATAGCTTGAGTTAGCACTGTTCTTAAACAGTAGCTATTATTATTTACTATTCTAAACAGTAGTTATTCTAGCTATTCTAGAGTTCATCCAAACGTACCCTAAATGATTGTGTTTTATTTCAACATAGAAACAATGTATTATTTAATATGAGGTGGGTTCAAATGCACTATAATTTTGTGCTCCAATATACTCCACATCCTTTATCTTCGTTTTTAAAGTCCGAACAGTTGATCCGAACCGCTCAACATGATCTTCATAATAAAATATTCTTGGAGACCAAATTTTATATTTTTTAGAATTTTTTACTATTTTTTTACATAGGTAGAATATCACTTTTTCGGATGGTCCAGAATCTCCTTAAAACAGTGATTTTGTACCTATCTAAAAAAATAGTAAAAAAATTCTAAGAAATATAAAATTTGGTCTCCAAGCATATTTTATTATGAAAATTATGTTGAGCGGTTCGGATTAGGGCTGTAAATGAGTCGAGTTTGAGCGAGTTACCCCCAACTCGAACTCAGCTCATTAAATAAATGAGCGAGTCAACTCGAGTTGGGATGGTAATAACGAGTTGTAGAGCCAACTCGAACTCAGCTCGTTATTAACTCGAGTTGGCTCACAACTCGTTTATAACTCGTTTAACCAGTTAATTATATACTACTTGTAAAAGAATTTATCAGTATCCAGCAATTTTTCATACAACAATAGTATATAAGCACCAGCAATTTTTCATACAACAACTTAGTACATAAGCACCAACAATTTTTCATACAGCAGCTTAACAAAAACAATTTATGGGATTTATTGTAACAAATTCTATATAACTCGAGTTGTAAATGAGAGAGTTAAAGCGAGCTGTAAATGAGCGAGTTACGAGTTTGAGCAATTTTGCCCAGCCCTAGTTTGGATCGACTATTCGAATTTTAATTTATGTTTTTCTTTAGGGCGAAACATTGTTATGTATCATTAACAACATTTCTTTAGGAACAAAACATTGTCAATGACAAGGTTTTACTTAGTAAAATGCCGACGTATTACTTCAATTTTTCTAAGTAATATTTGTCTTATGATGAAACATTGTTATATATCATTGATAACATTTCTTTAGGAGTGAAACATTTGTCAATGACATTCCTCGGCACATAAATTAATTTTACTTCAATATTTCTTAAGTAATGTTTGTTTTAAGATGAAACGTTGTCATTGATAACATTTCTTTAAGATGAAAAATCATTGAAATTAACGCTGTTAATAATATCGCTTCTCTATAGTATAATTTATTTAGTATAAGTTGAAGAATTTAATGATTAAAATTGTAATTTATTTTTTAAATTAAAATAATAAATAAGTAATACTTTGAGAACTATTTTACAATTACTAAAAATAAATAAAAACTGTTATCTCTATATTTCAGTTTCAATAAATAATTATATTTTTAGAATTATCCGACTCCTCAATAATACAAATCAATGGTAGTCGACTGCTATTAATTTAAATTAAAACATCTACATAGTAAAATCAAGAAGAAATTTAAAACAACTGTCAAATATTAAATAAAGATAAAGTTAATTTTAATTTCTAAATCTTTACACTTATGCAATTAATTTTTAATTTTTCTTGGTGGTTACATCGGTGGTTATAATACTAACCGAAACTCAATGAAAATAATTAAATGTGATTTAAAAAAAAAATTCCTTCTAAATTAAAAATTATGTTACATTCTGGAAATTAGAATAGGAAGCCTCCCGTGCTTTTAGAAATAAAAAAAATATCAGTGCATTTTGATTTATTTTTAATGGCCCAGATTTAGTTTTGATTTAATTTTCGAGAGTCGTGTGAACGATACAGAACTCAATAGATATAAACAGTCCATAAATCTAAACTGTCTATTTAAACATTGATAATAATCGGACGGTTTTAGTCTGACTTTTGGATGAAGTTTGTCCATACCTTTTGAATAAAAACCCAACCCAGAAAAAGGAATTGAATAAGGGCCTATTCGGATGCCTTTCCGGTAACAGGAATTGATAGGAATTCATTTATTTTAATTTCTTTCTCAATTCAAGTATTTTCATTTTCGAATATTTTTCTCTTGTTCTAGTTTTACTCAACCTTGTCTACCTCCTCTTACAAGCTCTTTCTGTTCTAACCTACATCTTTCTCTAACAAAAAACAGCCCTTTTGTTTAGTTCTCTGGAATTTCTACGATCCGATCGATGGATATTTTGAAGCTATAATGGTAGAAGGGGGTGAAAAACTAGAGATTTGTTCATTTCTGGTTTGATTATTTTTCAATATATTTTTTTTATTTGATATGAGTTGCTTCTCTTGTATAAAAAAGAAGAGCCTCCTGCATTCTACCTCGACTGGATTAACCCGGATCCTGATCGAACGGTCCGGATCTACACGCAAAATTTGAGATACTTCAGGAAATCTGGACTCGTTAAACCCAAAACCACTCCTTTCTAATTCTTTCCCACTTCCACTTTCCCTCTACCCTTAAACCCTTGATATCTTGATATCTCTCGTATATTCTGAGATCTTACAAAAATCCACTGAAATTAATGCCGAATAAATTTTAAGATCTTTTCCGATCACGCACAACGGCTCTTTGAAGAGCCACCGACTCTTAACCCAGCTCTTTCCATCCTTTATTTAATGCTTTCTTCATTATTTTTTCAGTTTTTCTCAGAGAAAGAAAGGGAGAGATAGAGCGAGAGCACAAGAGTGTTTCTCTTCCTTATTCTTACAAAAAGGAGAAGAGAGAGAGAGAGTGTATCTTTGAAAACCCTAATTTAGGGTCTGATCGGAACCAAATCTCTCTCCCTCAAACGCAAAATAGAATTCGCGATTTAACAAATTCGCTGAACGGAAGCCAGAAGGAGGAGGCAAAGCAGAGAAGAAACGATTCGACGCGACTTTTTTCCCACCAAATCGTGCGGTTACTTCCTCGGAGAAACAGTGAGATTTGGCGAGAGACGATTTGGCGATATGATGTTCATTCTTTACCCTCTCGCCCTTCTCGTTTCAGCTGCGAGTTGCAAGATAAGTTGCTTTAAATATTTCTCCATCTCAAGTAAGATAAATTAGACAATCAAAGCATACATCCTTGTTGTGCGCATATACTGAGAAGTTTTAAATAAGCGTGCACATTATATTTATAACGATGAATTACCTTATTTCAGTTTCAACTAAAGATTGTCTGACACTAGCTGGAGTACTTCATGATTTGAAGTTGGGAGCAAGCATGGTGGTGATTTCTGCAAGAAAAGAGAGCAATAATTTTTTTTCTATTCTTTCGTCCATAACATTTTATTTACATTTGATATTCTTGTTCTATTTCTTGTTAATCACTAATTTTTTTATCAAAATTTTGTAGGTGCAGGAAGTGGGCACATGCATTAGCTCTCTTGGGTGGGACCACACTGATTTTCCTCAACTTTGTGCTCAATTGGACAACTCAGCCGGGACTGTATGTAAATACAATCCAATTAGGTAACCTTACCACATTTTTGAAACCATATGATCAAAATTGAACTTCAATTACTTCATTTTAACTATGTTTCAACTAGTTTCAGTTTTTCTTGGTAACAACATTTTAATGACCGATTTTAATAATTAAGCGACTCATTAGCTTGTCAATTGTTCTAGTCAGGTCCCTTGCTTAACCTAGAAATGAAGTGCCAGTACAGAAAGGAAGTGCCAGTACGGAGTTCGTCCTTTTATTGTAATGTACCATTGATGTAGAAAACGAGCATTATGGAGGTAACTTCATACACGAATAACACACATAGGTACGCGATGCATTGTAAGACTTATTCTATTAATTAGGCATTTAGAAACTTTAGACAACAGCTTCCCAACATGCAATATATTTAAGAAGTTAAATTAGAGAAAAATGAAGAGCAAATGAGACCCCACTAGGACAAGGTCAAAATAGGGTAGGTTTACTTACATTATTTGTCTTGGGAAACTAGCTGCAAAATCCTCTATTTTTTATCGGTCCAATTGCTTAAGGCTGCTGTCCGGATAATTTGGGTACTTATATCAGAATTGTCAATTTGACTCTAATTCCGGTCGTTAGTTATCTCGCTTTTGTCCTCATTAATTGTTTCTTTCTTACAGAACAATACTAACCTTCTAAAACGGTGCGTACAACAACTCTTGTATAACTTTTTAAAGATGCCGATGGAGGTACTGCTCCGAATGGTGTTCGGAACATTTTGCAAGATAAGATTCTTTAAATATTTCTCTATCTCAAGTAAGATTAATTGGACAATCCAAGCATACATGCTTGTTGTGCGTATATACTGAGAAGTTTTAAATAACCGTGCATTATATATTTATAATGATGAGTTCCCTTATTTCAGTTTCAACTAAAGATTGTCTGACTCTAGCTGAAGTACTTCATGATCAGAATTTGCGTGCAAGCATGGTGGTGATTTCCGAAAGAAAAGACTGATAAGTTTTTTCTATTTCTTTATGCTGTTTCAAGTTTGTTTTGCCTTAATTAACTTTGAAAACCCTACTTTAATTCCCATCAAATGGGAAATGGAAGAATCTAGGTTTCCATTTTATATGGTGATTTACACCTGATTTCTAGTTTCGGCATGTTCTCCTTTCCCGTGCCATGACTTTCTTGTGTTTAATCAAAATAGGGACAAAACATAAATAGAAAACCACATAGGCCGTTAATGGTACCAGTACTTTTATGCCCAAATTAAACCCTGAGTTTTGTTTTTTTCCTTTCCATGATCCCTGGTTTGCACCAGCAACGTACTAAAATTACGGCTAACTTGTTTACACAAGTCATTTTCCCTTTTGGTTGTCTTTTTTTGTAAAATCTACTAACTTACAAGCAACTTATATTTTGATTGAAATTTAGTAAGGTGCTGCCGAGGCATGCGTGAAGCATCTAGTTTTCTGACAAGGCTTAGACAGAGACTGTGCAGTTCACCGAGGAGACTGCTCCAACATAGACTGTCCAGTTCACCAAGGAGTTTAAACCAAGGCTGGCAAGGTTATTTTTTTTTTTCAAATGATATTTTTTTTAGATATATAGTTTTGTATTATAAATGATCATTCTCGCATCTGTTTCCGTTAATATATATTTATTGAAAAAATGGGAGTTCACCATTAAGGATGGCAAGGTGATTGTTGAAAAGGGTCAACTTCGTTCAGCAACACATCTCTGGTAGACAATTTTTTGACAAAAGAGGAAACCTGCAGAACATATTTTTCGTCCATAACATTTTATTGACATTTGTTATTCTTGTTCTATTTCTGGTTAACCATTGATTTTTTTATCAAAATTTTGTAGGTGCAGGAAGTGGGCACATGCATTAGCTCTCTTGGGTGGGCCCACACTGATTTTCCTCGACCTGTGCTCAATTGGAGAACTCAGCCGGGACTGTATGGAAGTGCTATCCAATTAGGTAACCTTGCCCCATTTTTGACACCATATGCTCACAATTGACCTTAAATTGCTTCATTTTAACTATGTTTCAACTAGTTTCAGTTTTTCTTGGTAACTACATTTTAATCACCGATTTTAATAATTAAGCGACTAATTAGCTTGTCAATTGTTCTAGTCAGGTGCCTTGCTCAACCTAGAAATGAAGTGCTTGTACAGAAAAGAAGTGCCAATACGGAGTTCGTCCTTTTATTGTAATGTACCATTGATGTACAAAAATAGCATCATAGAGGTAACTTGATTCACGAATAACACACAGGCACGCGATGCATTGTAAGACTTATTATATTAAATAGGCATTTAGAGACTTTAGACAGCAGCTTCCTAACATGCATTATATTTAAGAAGTTAAATTAGGGAAAAATGTAGAGCAAATGAGACCCCAGTAGGACAAGGTCAAAATAGGGTAGGTTTACTTAAAACATTATTTGTCTTGGGAAACTGGCTGCAAAATCCTCTATTTTTTTAAGGGTCCAATTGCTTAAGGCTGCTGTCCGGATAATTTGGGTATTTATATCAGAATTGTCAATTTAACTCTAATTGTGGTCGTTAGTTATCTCACTTTTGTCCTCATTAATTGTTTCTTTCTTACAGAACAATACTAACCTTCTAAAACGGTGCGTACAACAACTCTTGTATAACTTTTTAAAGATGCCGATGGAGGTGCTGCTCCGAATGGTGTTCGGAACATTGTGCAAGATAAGATTCTTTAAATATTTCTCTATCTCAAGTAAGATTAATTGGACAATCAAAGCATACTTGCTTGTTGTGCATATATACTGAGAAGTTTTAAATAACCGTGCATTATATATTTATAATGATGAGTTCCCTTATTTCAGTTTCAACTAAAGATTGTCTGACTCGAGCTGAAGTAATTCTTCATCAGAATTTGCGTGCAAGCATGGTGGTGGTTTCCGAAAGAAAAGACAGTGATAAGTTTTTTCTATTTCTTTATGCAGTTTCAAGTTTGTTTTGGCTTAATTAACTTTGAAAACCCTACTTTAATTCCCATCAAATGGGAAATGGAAGAATCTAGGTTTCCATTCGATATGGTGATTTACACCTGATTTCTAGTTTCGGCATGTTCTCCTTTCCCGTGCCATGACTTTCTTGTGTTTAATCAAAATAGGGACGAAACAGAAACAAATAGAAAACCACATAGGCCATTAATGGTACCAGTACTTTTATGCCCAAATTAAACCCTGAGTTTTGTTTTTTTTTCCTTTCCATGATCCCTGGTTTGCACCAGCAACGTACTAAAATTACGGCTAACTTGTTTACACAAGTCATTTTCCCTTTTGGTTGTCTTTTTTTGTAAAATCTACTAACTTACAAGCAACTTATATTTTGATTGAGATTTAGTACGGTGCTGTTGAAGTGAAGTGCCAGTACAGAAATGAAGTGCCGGTACGGAAAGGAAGTGCCAGTACAGAAAGGAAGTGCCAATGCGGAGTTTGTCCTTTTATTGTAATGTACCATTGATGTGGAAAAAGAGCATTATGGAGGTAACTTTATGCATGAATAACAGGCAGGTACGCAATGCATTGTAAGACTTATTCTATTCAATAGGCATTTTGAGACTTTAGACAACAGCTTCCCAACATGCAATATATTTAAGAAGTTAAATTAGAGAAAAATGAAGAGCAAATGAGACCCCCCAATAGGACAAGGTCAAAATTGGGTAGGTTTACTTAAAACATTATTTGTCTTGGGAAACTAGCTGCAAAATCCTCTATTTTTTTAAGGGTCCAATTGCTTAAGGCTTCTGTCCGGATAATTTGGGTACTTATATCAGAATTGTCAATTTGACTCTAATTCCGGTCGTTAGTTATCTCGCTTTTGTCATCCTTAATTGTTTATTTCTTACAGAACAATACTAACCTTCTAAAAAGGTGAGTACAACAACACTTGAATAACTTTTTAAAGATGCCGATGGAGGTGCTGCTCCAAAAGGTGTTCGGAACATTTTGCAAGATAAGATTCTTTAAATATTTCTCTATCTCAAGTAAGATTAATTGGACAATCGAAGCATACATGCTTGTTGTGCGTATATACTGAGAGGTTTTAAATAACCGTGCATTATATATTTATAACGATGAGTTCCCTTATTTCAGTTTCAACTAAAGATTGTCTGACTCTAGCTGAAGTACTTCATGATCAGAATTTGCGTGCAAGCATGGTGGTGATTTCCGAAAGAAAAACAGTGATAAGTTTTTTCTATTTCTTTATGTAGTTTCAAGTTTGTTTTGGCTTAATTAACTTTGAAAACCCTACTTTAATTCCCATCAAATGGGAAATGGAAGAATCTAGGTTTCCATTAGATATGGTGATTTACACCTGATTTCTAGTTTCGGCATGTTCTCCTTTCCTGTGCCATGACTTTCTTGTGTTTAATCAAAATAGCGACGAAACAAAAACAAATAGAAAACCATAAAGGCCGTTACTGGTACCAGTACTTTTATGCCCAAATTAAACCCTGAGTTTTGTTTTTTTTCCTTTCCATGATCCCTAGTATGCACCGGCAACGTACTAAAATTACGGCTAACTTGTTTACACAAGTCATTTTCCCTTTTGGTTGTCTTTTTTTGTAAAATCTACTAACTTACAAGCAACTTATATTTTGATTGAAATTTAGTAAGGTGCTGCCGAGGCATGCGTGAAGCATCTAGTTTTCTGACTAGGCTCTGACAGAGACTGTGCTATTCACCGAGGAGACTGCTCCAACATAGACTGTGCAGTTCACCGAGGAGTTTAAACCAAGGCTGGCAAGGTTATTTTTTATTTTAAATGATATTTTTTTTAGATATATAGTTTTGTATTGTAAATGATCATTCTCGCATCTGTTTCCGTTAATATATATATTTGTTGAAAAATGGGAGTTCGGCATTAAGGATGGCAAGGTGATTTTTGAAAAGGGTCAACTTCGTTCAGCAACACATCTCTGGTAGACAATTTTTTGACAAAAGCGGAAATGTGCAGAATATATTTTTCATCCATAACATTTTATTGACATTTGTTATTCTTGTTCTATTTCTGGTTAACCATTGATTTTTTTATCAAAATTTTGTAGGTGCAGGAAGTGGGCACATGCATTAGCTCTCTTGGGTGGGCCCACACTGATTTTCCTCGACCTGTGCTCAATTGGAGAACTCAGCCGGGACTGTATGGAAGTGCTATCCAATTAGGTAACCTTGCCCCATTTTCGAAACCATATGATCACAATTGACCTTAAATTGCTTCATTTTAACTATGTTTCAACTAGTTTCAGTTTTTCTTCGTAAGTACATTTTATTCGCCAATTTTAATAATTAAGAGGCCAATTAGCTTGTCAATTGTTCTAGTCAGGTCCCTTGCTCAACCTAGAAATAAAGTGCCGGTACGGGAATGAAGTGCCGGTACGGAAAGGAAGTGCCAGTACAGAAAGGAAGTGCCAATGCGGAGTTCGTCCTTTTATTGTAATGTACCATTGATGTAGAAAAAGAGCATTATGGAGGTAACTTTATGCACGAATAACAGGCAGGTACGCAATGCATTGTAAGACTTATTCTATTAAATAGGCATTTTGAGACTTTAGACAACAGCTTCCTAACATGCATTATATTTAAGAAGTTAAATTAGAGAAAAATGAAGAGCAAATGAGACCCCACTAGCACAAGGTCAAAATAGGGTAGGTTTACTTAAACAATTATTTGTCTTGGGAAACTAGCTGCAAAATCCTCTATTTTTTTAAGGGTCCAATTGCTTAAGGCTTCTGTCCGGATAATTTGGGTACTTATATCAGAATTGTCAATTTGACTCTAATTCCAGTTGTTAGTTATCTCGCTTTTGTCCTCTTTTGTCCTCATTAATTGTTTCTTTCTTACAGAACAATACTAACCTTCTAAAACGGTGCGTACAACAACTCTTGTATAACTTTTTAAAGATGCCGATGGAGGTGCTGCTCCGAATGGTGTTTGGAACATTTTGCAAGATAAGATTCTTTAAATATTTCTCTATCTCAAGTAAGATTAATTGGACAATCGAAGCATACATGCTTGTTGTGCGTATATACTGAGAAGTTTTAAATAACCGTGCATTATATATTTATAACGATGAGTTCCCTTATTTCAGTTTCAACTAAAGATTGTCTGACTCTAGCTGAAGTACTTCATGATCAGAATTTGTGTGCAAGCATGGTGGTGATTTCCGAAAGAAAAGACAGTGATAAGTTTTTTCTATTTCTTTATGCAGTTTCAAGTTTGCTTTGGCTTAATTAACTTTCTTGTGTTTAAACAAAATTGCGACATAACAGAAACAAATAGGACACCATAAAGGCCGTTACTGGTACCAGTACTTTTATGCCCAAATTAAACCCTGAGTTTTGTTTTTTTTCCTTTCCATGATCCCTGGTTTGCACCAGCAACGTACTAAAATTTCGGCTAACTTGTTTACACAAGTTATTTTCCCTTTTGGTTGTCTTTTTTTGTTTAATCTACTAACTTACAAACAACTTATATTTTCATTGAGATTTAGTAAGGTGCTGCTGAGGCATGCGTGAAGCATCTAGTTTTCTGACAAGACTCAGACAGAGACGGTGCAGTTCACCGAGGAGACTGTGTAGTTCACCAAGGCTGGCTAGGTTATTTTTTATTTTGAATGATATTTTTTTTAGATATATAGTTTTGTATTGTAAATGATCATGCTCGCATATGTTTCTGTTAATATATATTTGTTGAAAAAATGGGAGTTCACCATTAAGGGTGGCAAGCTGATTGTTGAAAAGGGTCAACTTCGTTCAGCAACACATATCCGGTAGACAAAAGAGGAAACCTGCAGAATATATTTTTCGTCCATAACATTGTATTGACATTTGTTATTCTTGTTCTATTTCTGGTTAACCACTGATTTTTTAATCAAAATTTTGTAGGTGCAGGAAGTGGGCACATGCATTAGCTCTCTTGGGTGGGCCCACACTGATTTTCCTCGACCTGTGCTCAATTGGAGAACTCAGCCGGGACTGGATGGAAGTGCTATCCAATTAGGTAACCTTGCCCGATTTTTGAAACCATATGATCTCAATTGACCTTAAATTGCTTCATTTTAGCTATGTTTCAGCTAGTTTCAGTTTTTCTTGATAACTACATTTTAATCACCGATTTTAATAATTAAGCAACTAAGTAGCTTGTCAATTGTTCTAGTCAGGTGCCTTGCTCAACCTAGAAATGAAGTGCCAGTAAGGAAATGAAGTGCCAGTACAGAAAAGAATTGTCAGTACAGGAAGGAAGTGCCAATACGAAGTTCGTCCTTTTATTGTAATGTACCATGGATGTAGAAAAAGAGCATTATGGAGGTAACTTTATGCACGAATAACACACAGGTGCGCAATGCATTGTAAGACTTATTCTATTAAATATGCATTTTGAGACTTTAGACAACAGCTTCCGAACATGCATTATATTTAAGAAGTTAAATTTGAGAAAAATGAAGAGCAAATGAGACCCCACTAGGACAAGGTCAAAACAGGTTAGGTTTACTTAAACATTATTTGTCTTGGGAAAGTAGCTGCAAAATCCTCTATTTGTTTATCGGTCCAATTGTTTAAGGCTGCTTTCTGGATAAGTTGGGTATTTATATCCAAATTGTTAATTTGACTCTAATTCCGGTCGTTAGTTATCTCGCTTTTGTCCTCATTAATTGTTACTTTCTTACAGACCAATACTAACTTTCTAAAACGGTGCGTACAACAACTCTTGTATAACTTTTTAAAGATGCCGATGGAGGTGCTGCTCCGAATGGTGTGCCGACCATTTTGCAAGATAAGATCTCTTTAAATATTTCTCTATCTCAAGTAAGATTAATTGGACAATCAAAGCATACATGCTTGTTGTGCGCATATACTAGAAAGTTTTAAATAACCGTGCATTATATATTTATAACTATGAGTTCCCTTATTTCAGTTTCAACTAAAGATTGTCTGACTCTAGCTGAAGTACTTCTTGATCAAAATTTGTGTTCAAGCATGGTGGTGATTTCCGAAAGAAAAGACTGTGATAAGTTTTTTCTATTTCTTTATGCAGTTTCAAGTTTGTTTTGGTTTAATTAACTTTGAAAACCCAACTTTAATTCCCATCAAATGGGAAATGGATGAATCGAGGTTTCCATTCAATATGGTGATTTTCACCTGATTTCTAGTTTCTGCATGTTCTCCTTTCCTGCACCATGACTTTCTTGTGTTTTATCAAAATAGCGACGAAACAGAAACAAATAGAAACCATAAAGGCCATTACTAGTACCAATACTTTTTTGCCCAAATTAAACTCTTAAGTTTTGTTTTTTTTCCATTCCATGATCCCTGGTTTGCACGAGCAACATACTAAAATTACGCCTAACTTGTTTACACAAGTCATTTTCTCTTTTGGTTGTCCTTTTTTTGTAAAATCTACTAACTTACAAGCAACTTATATTTTGATTAAAATTTTGTAAGGTGCTTCCGAGGCGTCCGTGAATCATCTAGTTTTCTGACAAGGCTTAGACAAAGACTGCAGTTCACCGTGGAGACTGTGCAGTGCACCGAGTAGTTTAAAGCAAGGCTGGCAAGGTTATATTTTATTTTAAATAAGTATTTTTTTTAGATATATAGTTTTGTATTGTAAATGATCATTCTCGCATCTGTTTCCGTTAATATATATTTCTTGAAAAAGTGGGAGTTCACCAATAAGGATGGCAAGGTGATTGTTGAAAAGGGTCAACTTCGTTCAGCAACACATCTCTGGTAGACAATTTTTTGACAAAAGAGGAAACCTGCACAATATATTTTTCGTCCATAACATTTTGTTGACATTTGTTATTCTTGTTCTATTTCTGGTTAACAATTGATTTTTTAATCAATATTTTGTAGCTGCAGGAATTGGGCACATGCATTAGCTCTCTTGGGTGGGCCCACACTGATTTTCCTCGACCTGTGCTCAATTGGAGAACTCAGCCGTGGCTGTATGAAAGTGCTATCCAATTAGGTAGCGTTGCCCAATTTTTGAAATCATATGATCACAATTGACCTTAAATTGCTTCATTTTAACTATGTTTCAACTAGTTTCAGTTTTTCTTGGTAACTACATTTTAATCACCGATTTTAATAATTAAGCGACTAATTAGCTTGTCAATTGTTTTAGTCAGGTGCCTTGATCAACCTAGAAATGAAGTGCCAGTACGGAAATGAAGTGCCAGTACGGAAATGAAGTGCCAGTACAGAAAGGAAGTGCGCAAGTACAGAAAGGAAGTGCCAATACGGAGTTCGTCCCTTTATAGTAATGTACCATTGATGTAGAAAAAGAGCATTATAGAGGTAACTTTATTCACGAATAACACATAGGTACACAATGCATTGTAAGACTTATTCTATTATAAATATGCATTTTGAGACTTTAGACACCAGCTTCCCAACATGCATTATTTTTAAGAAGTTAAATTAGAGAAAAATGAAGAGCAAATGAGACCCCAGTAGGACAAGGTCAAAATAGGGTAGGTTTACTTAAACATTATTTATCTTGGGAAACTAGCTGCAAAATCCTCTATTTCTTTATCGGCCGAATTGCTTACGGCTGCTGTCCTGATATTTTGGGTACTAATATCAGAATTGTCAATTTGACTCTAATTCTGGTCGTTAGTTATCTCGCTTTTGTCCTCATTAATTGTTTCTTTCTTACAGAACAATACTTACCTTCTAAAACGGTGCGTACAATAACACTTACATAACTTTTTGAAGATGCCGATGGAGGTGCTGCCACGAATGGTGTTTCAAACAATTTGGAAGATAAGATTCTTTCAATATTTCTCTACCTCAAGTAAGATTAATTGGACAATCAAAGCATACATGTTTGTTGTGCGTATATACTGAGAAGTTTTAAATAACCGTGCATTATACATTTTTAACGATGAGTTCCCTTATATCAGTTTCAACTAAAGATTGTCTGACTCTAGCTGAAGTACTTCTTGATCTGAATTTGTGTGCAAGAATGGTGGTGATTTCCGAAAGAAAAGACAGTGATAAGTTTTTTCTATTTCTTTATGCAGTTTCAAGTTTGTTTTGCCTTAATTAACTTTGAAAACCCTACTTTAATTCCCATGAAATGGGAAATGGAAGAATCTAGGTTTCCATTCGATATGGTGATTTACACCTGATTTCTAGTTTCGGCATGTTCTCCTTTCCCGTGCCATGACTTTCTTGTGTTTAATCAAAATAGTGACGAAACAGAAACAAATAGAAAACCACAAAGGCCGTTAATGGTACCAGTACTTTTATGCCCAAATTAAACCCTGAGTTTTGTTTTTTTTCCTTTCCATGATACCTGGTTTGCACCAGCAACGTACTAAAATTACGGCTAACTTGTTTACACAAGTCATTTTCCCTTTTGGTTGTCTTTTTTTGTAAAATCTACTAACTTACAAGCAACTTATATTTTGATTGAAATTTAGTAAGGTGCTGCCGAGGCGTGCGTGAAGCATCTAGTTTTCTGACAAGGCTTAGACAGGGACTGTGCAGTTCACCGAGGAGACTGCTCCAAGAGAGACTGTGCAATTCACCGAGGAATTTATACCAAGGCTGGCAAGGTTATTTTTTATTTTAAATGATATTTTTTTTAGATATCTAGTTTTGTATTGTAAATGATCATTCTCGCATCTGTTTCCGTTAATATATATTTGTTGAAAAAATGGGAGTTCACCATTAAGGATGGCGAGGTGATTGTTGAAAAGGGTCAACCTCGATCAGCAACACATCTGTGGTAGACAATTTTTTGACAAAAGAGGAAACCTGCAGAATATATTTTTCGTCCACAACATTTTATTGACATTTGTTATTCTTGTTCTATTTCTGGTTAACCACTAATTTTTTTAACAATATTTTGTAGGTGCAGGAAGTGGGCTCGCTTGGGTGGACCCACACTGATCTACTCGACCTGTGCTCAATTGGAGAACTCTGCCGGGACTGTATGTAAGTGCTATCCAATTAGGTAACCTTGCCCCATTTTCGAAACCATATGATCACAATTGACCTTAAATTGCTTCATTTTAACTATGTTTCAACTAGTTTCAGTTTTTCTTGGTAACTACATTTTAATCACCGATTTTAATAATTAAGCGACTAATTAGCTTGTCAATTGTTCTAGTCAGGTCCCTTGCTCAACCTAGAAATGAAGTGCCAGTACGGAAATGAAGTGCCAGTACAGAAAGGAAGTGCCAATACGGAGTTCGTCATTTTATTGTAATGTACCATTGATGTAGAAAAAGAGCATTATAGAGGTAACTTTATGCACGAATAACACACAGGTACGCGATGCATTGTAAGACTTATTCTATTAAATAGGCATTTAGAGACTTTAGACAACAGCTTCCCAACATGCAATATATTTAAGAAGTTAAATTAGAGAAAAATGAAGAGCAAATGAGAGACAAGGTCAAAATAGGGTAGGTTTACTTAAACATTATTTGTCTTGGGTAACTAGCTGCAAAATCCTCTATTTTTTTATCGGTCCAATTGCTTAAGGCTGCTGTCCGGATAATTTGGGTACTTATATCAGAATTGTCAATTTGACTCTAATTCCGGTCGTTAGTTATCTCGCGTTTGTCTTCATTAATTGTTTCTTTCTTACAGAACAATACTAACCTTCTAAACGGGTGTGTACAACAACTCTTGTATAACTTTTTAAAGATATGCCGATGGAGGTGCTGTTCCGAATGGTGTTCGGAACATTTTGCAAGATAAGATTCTTTAAATATTTCTCTATCTCAAGTAAGGACAATCAAAGCATACATGCTTGTTGTGCGTATATACTGAGAAGTTTTAAATTACCGTGTATTATGTATTTATAACATGGGTTCCCTTATTTCAGTTTCAACTAAAGATTGTCTGACACTAGCTGAAGTATTTCATGATCAGAATTTGCGTGCAACCAGGGTGGTGATTTCCGAAAGAAAAGACAGTGATATGTTTTTTCTATTTCGTGATGCAGTTTCAAGTTTGTTTTGGCTTAATTAACTTTGAAAACCCTACTTTAATTCCCATCGAATGGGAAATGGAAGAATCTAGGTTTCCATTCGATGGTGATTTACACCTGATTTGTAGTTTCGGCATGTTCTCCTTACATGTGCCCTGACTTCCTTGTGTTTAATCAAAATAGCGACGAAACAGAAACAAGTAGAAAACCATAATGGCCGTTTGTGGTACCAGTACTTTTATGCCCAAATTAAACCCTGACTTTGTTTTTTTTTTCCTTCCTTGATCCCTGGTTTGCACCAGCAACGTACTAAAATTACGGCTAACTTGTTTACACAAGTCATTTTCCCTTTTGGTTGTCTTTTTTTGTAAAATCTACTAACTTACAAGCAACTTATATTTTGATTGAAATTTAGTAAGGTGCTGCCGAGGCATGCGTGAAGCATCTAGTTTTCTGACAAGGCTTAGACAGAGACTGTGCAGTTCACCGGGGAGACAGCTCCAACAGAGACTGTGCAGTTCACCGAGGAGTTTAAACCAAGGCTGGCAAGGTTATTTTTTATTTTAAATGATATTTTTTTAGATATATAGTTTTGTATTGTAAATGATCATTCTCGCATCTGTTTCCGTTAATATATATTTGTTGAAAAAATGGGAGTTCACCATTAAGGATGGCAAGGTGATTGTTGAAAAGGGTCAACTTCGTTCAGCAACACATCTCTGGTAGACAATTTTTTGACAAAAGTGGAAACCTGCAGAATATATTTTTCGTCCATAACATTTTGTTGACATTTGTTATTCTTGTTCTATTTCTGGTTAACCACTGATTTTTTTATCAAAATTTTGTAGGTGCAGGAAGTGGGCACATGCATTAGCTCTCTTGGGTGGGCCCACACTGATTTTCCTCGACCTGTGCTCAATTGGAGAACTCAGCCGGGACTGTATGGAAGTGCTATCCAATTAGGTAACCTTGCCCCATTTTTGAAACCATATGATCACAATTGACCTTAAATTGCTTCATTTTAACTATGTTTCAACTAGTTTCAGTTTTTCTTGGTAACTACATTTTAATCACCGATTTTAATAATTAAGCGACTAATTAGCTTGTCAATTGTTCTAGTCAGGTCACTTGCTCAACCTAGAAATGAAGTGCCAGTATGGAAATGAAGTGCCAGTACAGAAAGGAAGTGCCAGTACGGAGTTCGTCCTTTTATTGTAATGTACCATTGATGTAGAAAAAGAGCATTATAGAGGTAACTTTATGCACGAATAACACACAGGTACGCGATGCATTGTAAGACTTATTCTATTAAATAGGCATTTAGAGACTTTAGACAACAGCTTCCCAACATGCAATATATTTAAGAAGTTAAATTAGAGAAAAATGAAGAGCAAATGAGACCCCACTAGGACAAGGTCAAAATAGGGTAGGTTTACTTGAACATTATTTGTCTTGGGAAACTAGCTGCAAAATCCTCTATTTTTTTATCGGTCCAATTGCTTAAGGCTGCTGTCCAGATAATTTGGGTACTTATATCAGAATTGTCAATTTGACTCTAATTCCGGTCGTTAGTTATCTCGCTTTTGTCCTCATTAATTGTTTCTTTCTTACAGAACAATACTAACCTTCCAAAAGGGTGCGTACAACAACTCTTGTATAACTTTTTAAAGATGCCGATGGAGGTGCTGCTCCGAATGGTGTTCGGAACATTTTGCAAGATAAGATTCTTTAAATATTTCTCTATCTCAAGTAAGATTAATTGGACAATCCAAGCATTCATATTTATAAATGATCATGGATTATATATTTATAACGATGAGTTACCTTATTTCAGTTTCAACTAAAGATTGTCCGAATCTAGCTGAAGTACTTCATGATCAGAATTTGCGTGCAAGCATGGTGGTGATTTCCGAAAGAAAAGACAGTGATAAGTTTTTTCTATTTCTTTTTGCACTTTCAAGTTTGTTTTGTCTTAATTAACTTTGAGAACCGTTATTTAATTCCAATCGAATGGGAAATGGGAGAATCTAGGTTTCCGTTCGATATAATAATATACACCTGATTTCTAATTTCGGCATATTCTCCATTCCCCAGCCATGGCTTTCTTGTTTTTAATCAAAATAGCGACGAAACGGAAACAAATAGAAATCCATAAAGGCCGTTACTGGTACCAGTACTTTTATGCCCAAATTAAACCCTGCGTTTTCGTTTTTGCGTCTTGTCTATGATCACTGGTTTGCACCAGGACCGTACTGAAATTATGGCTTACTAGTTTAGACGAGTCATTTTTCCTTTTGGTTGTCTTTTGTAAAATCTACTAACTGACAAGCAACTTATATTTTGACTGAACTTAGGAAGATGTTGCCGAGGCATGCCTGAAGCAAATTGTTTTCTAACAAGACTTACAGACTGCTCCAACAGAGATTGTGCAGTTCACCGAGGAGTTCCAACCAAGGTTGGCAAGGTGATTTTGTATTTTAAATTTTTCTTTGGTTGATATATAGTTTTGTAGTAAATGATCATTGTCGCATCTGTTTCGGTTAATATATATTTGTTAAAAAAAATGGGAGTTCACCATCAAGGCTTCCCAGGTGATTGTTGAAAGGCCCCAACTTCCTTCAGCAATGCATCTCTGGCTGATAATCTTGCATTTTTTTTTATGCTGATGAGTTACCTTTTTTCAGTTCCAACTGAAATTTTTTGACACTGGCTGGAGAACTTGATTATCTGAAGATAATGGGACGGTGGACACTTCCGCAATAAAAAAAACAGTTATAATTTTTTTTTTCTGTTTTTATCTTCATTGCATATTGAAACATCTAAGTTGCTATTTTTTTTTTTTTGAAACATCTAAGTTGCTATTCCATATGCTAGTTTGCACATAGTTTTATTTTCTGCATGTCCTCCTTTGTTATGTCATGACATCTTTTGTTCCATTAAAATTTGTGACTAAAGTAAATAGAAGTAAATAAAACACTTTGAATGCTGTTACTGCTACCAGTATATGTAAAGCCAGATTAAACCTTGCATTCTGGATTTTAGCTGCTTCTTAAGCTTAGCATAGCTCGATGACCTAAATCAACAAACCAAGTCATAATTGAGTATATTATGGTAAGTCAACAGGAACTGTATGTAATTGGAACCCAATTAGGTAATCTCGCCTCTTTTAAACCTTATTTTGGTCACAATTGACCTTAATTTTTGTAACTATGTTTCAGCAAGTTTCAGTTGATGTCCATTTAAATCCCCAACTTCACTAATTAAGCCTCTGTTTATCCATTTCTAGATGTGATTATATCTTTATTTTGTTCACGGACTTCACATAAATTCTGTAATTTATTTTGGCAACTGACACCTACAAATACCTGCAGAATCATCTACATGGCTATTCATTGAAATGGATTATGGTTTGATTAACAATCACTGATTAATTTTTTAATCTTGTAGCAAGGAAGATACTTTAATGGACCAACTAGTAAGACAACATGATTTGGTATCGGGTTGTAAAGGTTCAGATCCTTTCCTCCTCTACTTCGTCCGAACTTCATTAGCTCTATAACTGCAGTTTCAAGCCCATGATTTTGATAAGTAAGATTTCTGTTAATTTTTAATTTGGTAAATGGGGGCCTGAATTAATTTCAATTAGCTTCTCCCATGTGGTGCTCAAATTTGGCTTGAATTATTCAGTGGGACACACTAGCTTCTCAATTATATTAGTCTGGTGCTCTGCTCCAGATGGAAAACATGTACAGAAAGGAAGTAGTCAGGAATCAGGATGGAGTTCCTCCTTTTATTCTACTGTACAGTTGGTGGAGAATAATTAGAGGAATATACAGTTAATTTTATGCTTGAGGAATTGAGGATCACACAGGTACGTGTTGCATTGTTTAGCTTTATTCAATTATTTAGCGGTTTAGTGTCTTTAGTTGGGAAGTGAAATTAGAGGAAAATGAAGACCAATGAGACCCCACTATCGCAAAATAGAGTAGGTTGAGTTGGAACCATGTTTGTCTTCAAGAATACATGGCAAAATCCTCCATCTTTGTTTATTGGTCCATATGCCTAGAGCTGCTGTCGTAACAATCTGGGTTGCCAGTGAACTGGATTGTCATTTTAAAATCTGACCAATTTCACTTCATGTTCAGGTTAGTAGTCATCTCGTTTTATCCCCATTAGTATCAGCAGGAGCATCGACATGGTTATTCATTGAAGAGGATTACGGTTTCGTTGGCAGCCCCTATAATTTTTAGAATTTCTTGTAAGGAATAAGCTGTAATGGGCCAACTAGTAAGATAGGATTGGTACCGGCATTGTGAAGGTTTAGATCCTTTTGTCCTTTATCCGTCGTCTGTATCTTCATTTGCTCCATGAGTGCACTTTCAAGCCTCTGATATTAACAAGTAAGCCTTCAGTTAATTTTTAATTTGGTAATGGGGCCATATAATTTCATTGGCCTTACCAATCTCTTTAGTTAAAGCGTAAATTTGGCTTGAATTGGTCAATAAGAATTTGTAGGTTCTCAATTTTGTTAGTCAGGTCCTTTGCTTCATCTGGAAAACATTTGCAGAAATGTAGTTAGTTAACATGGAGTTTGTCCTTTCATTCTAATGTGTTTTTGATGGAGAAAAAAAAGAGAGGAATTGTATTGGTATGTTACGCATGAGGTAAGTTGTGCATTGTTTAGATTTATTCTATATTAGTTAGTGGTTTAGAGACTGTAGACAAAATTCCCCAGCATAGTATGATATATGGAAAACAAGGACCAATTAGACCCCACTAAGGTGCAACTGGGTAGGTCGAATTACAAACGATCTTTGTCTTGGGAAGTTAATTGCAAAATCCTCTCTTATTTGTCTTGGAAAGTTGTCTGACATTGGCTGGAAACTTGATGATTGGAAGGTGCGGGCTGCCATGATGGAGATTTCCACAAGAAAAAACAGGGAGAAAACTTTTCTATTTTTTTCTTCATTTTCATGGTTGTGTTGGCTTATCTGTCAGAACCCTAATTGAATTTACACCAAATAAAGACCAGGAGACTCTAGGATGCCATATATGCTAATTTACACCTAATTTTAGTTTCTGCTTGTTTTCTTGTGCTGAGCCATGAAATAAAACTAAGAACTTGACAGCTGTTGCTGATAGTAAATGTAAGCCCAAAAACAACCTTGCATTTTGGTTTTAGCTTTGTTCTAAGCTGACAATGCATCGGTGACCTAAATGAACGGAAATCAATCGAGTAACAGTACTTTTTTCTTATTATTGCATTGTTTTTGGTATTTCTTTCCCCTTGTTAATTATCTTTGGAGTTTACATTGAGTTGGTGAGAAAAAAAGAAGTGCAGAAAACCTTACATGGGCCAAAATAGTGAGCTAATGCATCAGCTATTTTTGGTGGGCCCATATACTGATTTTCCTGGACTAATGCTGAATTGGCAAGTCAAGAGAAATTGTATGTAATTGGAACCCAATTAGGTAGTTCTGCCTCATTTAAACCTTATATTGGTCACAATTCACCTTAAACTATGAATCTGTTTGGGAATAAAGGCTTTGAAGAAAAAGAAGAAGGCTTGTCCCAATCTCTGTAATTAAGCTTAAATTTGGCCAGAATTGTGCAATGGTCCAGCTCATTACCTTCTCAATTGTTTTAGTCTGGTTCATAGTGCCAGCTGGAAAACATGTATAGAAATGAAGTTGTCAGTATGAAATTTGTCCTTTGATTGTAATATACTGTTAATAGAGAGGATTATACATGCACATCATGCATGAGGATTACCCATGAGTGTGGTGCATTTTTTAGATTTACTTTATTAATAGTGGTTTAGAGTTTAGACAACATTTTACCAGCATATTAGATACTTAGGAAATGTAATTAGAGGAAAATAAAAACTAAATGAGAGCCCACTAAGGTTGAATTTAAATGACATTTTTCTTGGAACAATAAATGTTTATAGTTCCATATAATTAAAGTTGTTGTCCCAACAACTTGGGTTGCCGATGGGCTGGGTAGTCATTTCAGAATCTGGTTGTTTTCAGTTCCAGTTCATGTCATTAGTCATCTTGCTTTCTCCCCATTAAGTTTTTCCTTCTTTACAAAAGATTAATAACCTTTGCTTAAACTGTGCGTACAACAATTTATGTATGCTTTAACTTTGTCAAGTTACGCTGAGGGAGGAGGTGCTGCTCCCAATGTGATTCGCACAAATTTTGCAAGGTTTCTTCTTTTAAATATCCCTTTTATCTCTAGTTAGATAACTTGTGCAATCAAAGGCATAATTGCTTGCTGTGCATATATACCGAAGAATATAACATTGCATTATTCATTTGTAATGATGAATTAATTACCTTATTTCAGTTCCAACAAAGAACTGTCTGATATTTTCTGGTGAACTTGACGATTGCAAGATGCGGGCTATGATGATGGAGATTTCTGCAAGAGAAAACGATCATAATGTTTTTCTATTTTGTTCTTCATTTTCAAGTTTGTGTTGGCTTATCTGTCAAAATCCTAATTGAATTTACACCAAATGAGAACTTAGAGAGTCTAGGATGCCATACCATAAATCTAATTAATGCCTATGTTTAGTTTCTGGATGTTAGTTCTAATTTTGTTGAGCTGTGACTTTGTGTTCCATAAGACTGCAAATAAACTGAAAGAAACCAAAAACCTGTGAACTGTTACTGCTGCCAGTACACCTAAGCCCTAATTAAACCCTGGTTTTTTACTTTTAGCTTCCTCGTAAGCTTACAACATCGCTAACCAACCCTTTTTCTTATTTTTGCAGTGTTGTTGGTTAATCTCAGCTTTTGTCATGATGGGGGTTTTTTGTTTGGGCAGTCAGAAAATAGAGGCTGAAGATTAATAGTGACTCAGTCCAAGTAAGATTCTAGCTTTTCTCTACTGTAATTTGTAACTAATAGCGAAAGTAACCCAGTCCAAGTGAAATTTGTTTCCAAAAATGGACAACAACGTGTGTAAACTTTATTACCTTTGCTTCCAGTTCTTACCTGAAAATATGCATTATTATGAAGGTAGGCACAGTGGTCATGACCTATCTAGTAGAAGTGCAGCTCTGATATGGATTCTATCAAATGCTCAACATTTTGAATTTAATTTTGATTAGATATGGATTCTAGTACATTGGAGCACGAAGCACTTTTCATCTGGTTAAATTTAAGGGTGTTTTTGGGTCAGTACCAGAGATGCGCAGAGACTAACTCTTTTTGTGTTTGTACAGCTTGCAGCACATATTTATCTTGTCTGCTAAAGAATAAGAATACACTGGTTATGGGCTTGGATATGAGCGCTAGGTTCCTTTAATACCAACTACCAACTGGAATAGTGAATAGCAGATATCACATTCTTTAACTGGAACAGATGTGCCAGACATAAAAAAAACAGTGTGGAAAAGAACGAGAGCTCTCTTTTACTTATGGAAGTGGGAGACCCTTTCGCCCGATGAAAAGAGTTGTCCATTTTACCCTCTAATATACTCTCACATTGAAAATACTTTATCTTTGCTCTCTCAGCTGGATAACTGACACAAGAAATTGGCTTCTCTCAGACCTTTTATGTGGCCTCCGATGAGCTCCAGCAGCTGACCTAGCCTGACAAAATCTCCTCTCTTGATCTATCTTTGATCACCTAATTCGACCATTTTCTAACCTTGTTTCTTTCTGTCTCCATCAGACTTGGTAATGCATATCCTAAACAACCTATTTTATTTTTATTTTTTTTAATGTTGAAGGGTGATTAGTGACCAAATTTTAGAAACAAAAATCCTATAGCAATTTACAAACGTCAAGTGAAATAAAATGAAAAAAAAGATTATATCAATAAATATCATGACCAATTGTAGAGCCTATTTAAAATCAACAATTGCACAGCTTCCAGTTCTACCTCTTCAAGAAATCTTCCTATCGGTGTGGTTTTACTTGAGAAAATTCTTTAATTTCCATACCTTAGTGAACCCAACAGCCAACCATCTCCAAAGAATCCCATTGTTGGAGTTTTTAGTGTTTGCAAGATCATTCAATTACTACACCAAGTTTTAATTGTGTTTTTATGTGAAAATGTGATGTACAAATTGAATTGGAAAGGGAATGAGAGAAAAGAAAAATTCCAAAATAGGTGGTAGGTCATTTCAAAGCCAACTTATCTCTTCATGAGAGGTTGGTTCATAAGTTAGAGCCAAGCAAAAAATATATAATATAATATCCCTTTAAAATTAAAATAGATTTTGAGAAAGGGGCTGCATAAGCATTATAACATCCATGGGCGGAACTAGAAAATTGAGATAGGGGGCTGGATAAATAAGTGTTATGTGATTTTATTTTATGAGGGAGGCTAATAGTATTTTTTTTTGTAAAAATTTAACTTTTTAAATGGCAAAACTGAAAAGTTCCAATTTATCGGGGGTGCCCTTCCTAACTTGATAACATCCCTAAAATATTTAGATAGTTGCATAATTAAAACACGAACAGCAGAAAGACTATGAAATTTGGATATCTTGACAAAACCATGCTCAATTTAGTAGCACAGTTTAGTGTATTTAAATAAGCTCTTTTTATATCTTTTCCAAGATTCTTAAATTTTAATGGGCTATTTGAAGAGGAGCTTTTGCATGCAATCCCTAACCCTATATTCTTAAATTAACTGTATCTATGTCAGAGACCTGTGGAAAAGGTGGCACTACAACAGTAAAATCATTTAAAAACAAAAACGAGAGTTTCAAAAATGGAAACTTGTTTCCTGTTTTCTAAGAGAGAGAATGAAAAATAAAAAGGGTGCCAAGCGCACTCTGAGTTAGTTTTATTTTTGTTTGTCAGCTTTTAAATTTGCGTATCTTGTTTGGTTTAGTGTGTTTTAGTTTCTTAGTTCCCTTGCTGTTTTTTTTTTTTTTAAGTTGTTTAATTAAATGGTTTGGTTTGGCGAGGCCTCTTGACTGGAGGGAAAGAATTAGATTTTTTTTTTTTTTTTTTAAATCCAGTCTCTCTGGAGAAAAAAAAATCACTTAGGATTCTTCGGTTTTCATGTAGCAATTTCTTACATCTATGGATTGCTCAGTGTTTACCTGGAAATTTGTTCTTTATTTCAGTTAGTTCACAAATAGAAAAAAATTGCATGAGTTACTTACATACTAGTCAAAGGCCCGTGCTTCGCAACGGGGAAACAAAATTTTTAGTTATCAAACATTTATTCACTAATTTGTAAATTATATAAACTTACAATGTCACCACAAATAGTTTTTGAATTTCTAAATTGCATGAAGAAGGGCTTAAGAATGTCTTTAATTTTATGAGTTAGATAAGTTAAATCTTGAAATCTATTTATTTATAATTGCATCTGATGTTATGGAAGATGATGGAAATAACTAAATTAATTAATCTGAACTATATCATGATGATATCAAAATAATGCAAATGATATTTTATTTTGCCAAATAAATTAATTGATTTATTATTATAGTGCATAACATCAAATCAGATTCCGATGCAACTACATATAAAACGCTGTGGAGAATTATATTCCAATGAATGAACTATTTCATTTAATATTTAACAAATTAAATAATATCATGATAAAATGGTAAAACCAAGATGTTTTGGTAAAAAGAATTAGCAATGCATCTAATGCTTACATGTCGTATGCACAGAGAGTTTGGCAAGGGGTTGAGGCTAAGATGGGTCGTTGAATAGTCAAGCCGGAGCAAACAATGGAGGCAACTTTGCACAAATCAGTGGAAGAAGTCTCTAATGCAGCATGGAGGAAGTTTGTGCCAGTATTGCTTGCGTGTACATGCTGGTCCATATGGAAGCATCAAAACGAAACAGTCTTCAGAAAGAAGACACTGCCGCCTGACAAACTTGTAGATAGAATATTGCTCGATGCGATGCTCTGGTCAAAGAACTGCTAAGTGGTGTCTGTTGATGAAGAATTTGCAGTGAATAACTTGTAAAAAGTTTTTTTTTTCTTTTTCAAATGGGTGCTGGTACCACAGTTGGTACTAAGATTTTTTGGGGGGCAGTCTTGGCATTTTTTAGCGTACTGTTTTGAATTTTGTACAAATTAATTTACAACTCCTTTTTTAATGTTCCTCCTCCTCAACTTTGCTTTAGCAATTTGAAAACCTTTCCTTGCAATTAATCAGTAATTTGGTCATACTCTCACCTTGTATAAAAGGCAATTTGGATATATATGTAGGTAAGAAAACCTACATCTGCAAATACAGAAAATGCAGAAATGAGAAGATCAATAGAAACAACTTATTTATATTTAATTTATGAGAATACATGAACCAAAATCACAATCAGTGGCCATGGCAAGGTTTTTTACAGTTAGGTCCCTATCTTTACTATTATGTTTTTTGCAGAGGGGCATTTCAGGCCATTTTTGTCTCAGTTCTTTACACAAGTCATGTTTTGATGATGAGCATAATCAGGGGGTACACTTTACTTTTTTCTCTGATTGCAAAGGATTGGTATAGGCAGTAATAAAAAATGATATCAATCAGGTACCATCTTGGAAAGCTGCTGAAGCGGTTGCTTTGAGTATTAGAGGAATGCACAGCACACAACACTGGATTGAATTGAAGCATATAGAGAGACAACCACTTCACCAACCACACTGGCTTGCAAATGGAGCTAGAAATTGAAGTCTGGCTTTTGATGGCATACCTACGCAAGTTAGCATACATAGCAGCATTGGTTTAGAATTGGTTTAAAATAACTAAATTAATTAATCTGAACTATATAACGATGATAACTAAGTTAATTAATCTGAACTATATAATGATGATATCAAATAAATGCAAACAATATTCTATTTTACCATATTGAAAATAATGCAAATGATATCAAAATACTGAAAAACATTAGCATTAAAAAAAAATATTGTGCTTTACTGGTACCCGACTATGTTTTAGCGTTTTGGCCGCTGTATACTGTGCTAGAGGCCAGAGCAGCAGCAGCCTCATCCATTAGCATTTAAAATAGTGAAAAACATTAGCATTAAAATGCAAACTGTATACTGCGCTTTACTGGTACCCGACTATGTTTTAGCGTTTTGGCGCTTTTAGGGTTAGTTCAGATGCTGATGCTACTAAATATGAGTACTATCCCCAAAAAAAATACATAGAAAAAAGTATTGTTCTTTTGGAGACATTTGGCCGTAACCTCAAGAAGGTACCGGTGAACAGTAATTGTTCTAATGGTACCATCAATGAAACTAACCAGTTGAATATTTAGATTCAAGATTGTAATACAGGATGAATAATCACCATTTATCACTACCAACGAATAATCAACTATGGTCACCATATTTTTTTGTTAAGCACGGTAATTCCATAAATTTATCATCTATAATCAGGCTTTGAGAAGTTATGATGGGCATATACATAAATTTCTCAAATAATAATGTACCTTCCAATCTCTTGCTTGTGAGTTGTGATGAAGTTGTTTCAAGCTGTCAATCAAGGTTGCAACTCCTGGAACAACAGATAAAATATTTATATTAAATATAAGGTCTTAACTCTTTTAAGATCTTTGGTAAGTTTAACTCAGTTCTGAGATACTGCAACATGCAACTTGAAAAATTGATACATGTGACATGTAACTTTAAATTTTTGTGAAACTGTGAAAAATTCGATTCAACTAATTTTGATATAGTCCGGATCTATCTAATTAATTGACCACTCACATGATTGAAATTGGAAACAAATTGATTGGCCTTCGGCCTTGCTAGATGCATGTACCAGTTTATGAAATTAAAAATAAATTTATAGGCCTTACCAGTTTATGACTCATGTACCAGTTCAATTCATTCGATGCACTGTACCATGTACCTAAATACATGTACAAAAAAAATAATATAATTATTAATTACTTGATCATTTTATATAAAAATGCGAAGCAAAGTGTACCTCCATCTTCTTCAAATTGAGTCATTTCTATTGTTGAAGGGGTAGTCACAGATTGTCCAACCATTGGAATTTCTTTATGCCAGCCAGGCTCACCATTGGGATGTAACAACGGATATCCTAATGGATCATAGCATCCATGATAGCACTGAACTCTCGTAGGACAATTATGTCTATCGTACACTATTATGCTTCTCTTGTACGATGTTTGATCTCCATTTCCCTCGACCCAGACAGCACCAACTTGAGATGCGGTTGGCTTATTATATCTTCTTTGATCAAGATCCCTAACGGATGCATTTAGTGTTATTCGATAATTATCGAGTGTTGGTATGTCTCTCAGCATCCTAAATGTTTGTGCATGTGGATTATTTGATAGAACACCCATTAGTATTTGAACGGTGCTCCTATCAAGATTTGGTGTTCTATCCATCCGTTGATCTAACTCTGTATCGGTATCATAAAAGTAAAGCTGCAAGTATTTTGGTTCATTTTGAGGAACCAATTGATCTAAGAAATGATAAATCTGGCCGTGAGCACGAAATGTGTACACACCATCTCTCATGTTGGCCAAATTCTTATCTACCCTCGCTCCCAACGATGTGAACGAAAAATGAGAATTGTAACACCGTATGAAATATCGGAAAGACACACCATCAGGCTCTTCAGTTGTAAATAGACGATATAACTCATCTGGAACTTCATTTGGGGCGAGTGATATCTTACCATTCATGCAACAAAAGGTAGGAAATTCGTACTGGAATCGCTTAGCTTTACAGAACTTGCAATCTTGTTGTTTCTGCAGAATGTTCGATGAGGGAGGCAAGCCATGATATACAAAATCAAACAGGTCATTATTTTCGCTTTCATTCCTGGTAGATGCTAGTGTCATTGTTGGGTTTAAGCTAGTTTCCCCATCTTCAAATAAACCTACAATAACAATAACGCTCATATTATCCTTATATAACTTATGTGGTTCTATGGAGATAGATGATAAATTTGTAGGATTTGCAAAAAAATTTATTTTATTACCGTCAATCTCCGCCCATGACTCTTCTGATGGAAAGATGATGACATCGTCACTTTCATCTAAATCTTCAATTTCATCTGTTAAAGTAAAGGACAAAAATCATGATTTGTGTAATAAAAATAAACATTGCTCTTTGTTACGATGCTATAAATAAAATCATAACAAAAGAAAACATTTACCTTCATTAGTTATCTGAGTTTCCCTTTCAAGCACTGTAGTCTTCTTTCTCTGATGTATTTCATTGATAGATGCATTTCCACCCTCAGTATGAGATGATCTATTCTCAATTGAAGTGTTATTGTATGGGTAGTGTTCATCTGTTGCCATGCTCTTGGTCAACCCATAAGTTCGCTTGTTATTGTACAGTCGCATCATCTCCTTTTGTCTCTCTTTACTTGTGTAATCCATGCTTGCATATCTTTTCTTGTTATATAAACGCTTGCGTTCCTTAGAAGAGCTAGATGCCATTATCTTCTCAATTATGACTGTCCAATGATATTAGAAAAATATGACATTAACTTCTTAAGTGATGTATTGATGGTAAAATTCATATATACAGAGATCATCTATTGTTTTCTGCTCGAAAAAGGACAAATCAACAAGACGATATATTGTGACTTTTTTCTAAAAAGATTTTTAGTTGCACTTTCGAAGTTTATTTTTTCTCTTATTCATCATTCAATTTCCTACTTTAATATGTTTCTTAAATAAATTTTAGTGGGCAAATTATTTAATATTAAAAAGAAACGTTACAACCAAATCGGAAATCACTAATACATTGGAGGCAATTATGTAGTTTGCTCTAAAAATATAGGAGAAAGAAGTCATCGGTCATATCTCGTTACAAGAAATGCTTCTAAATTAATAAAAATTATTAAAATTAAATCCAACACAAACAATCAGAAATTTCTCAAAGATTTGACTGCGCCATAGATCAATAAATTTCTCAAAATAAAAATACAATTAGTTTAGAGATAATATTAGCATTAAACATTAAACAACGGTAAATTTAGTACAAATAAGCATTAAACAGTAAACTAAAATAGTATGATAGATCTTAAAATAGCAATAAAAAATAAATTTACAATAAGCGATCACAAATTTAATTTTTATGGCTTCTTCGGTTTTGTATATCTTCCCAGAATGCATTTTTTTTGGAGGAAAAATAAGGGTCGCCCCTCATTTGATTAAACAACAGGGCTCCATGAGATGTATATCACAGTTTTTTTTAAATAAAGATACAAGTCGCTCAAGTAAGTTTGAGCTTGCAAAAATAAGAAAACTTGAAAGAAACTACAAAACAGAAAAATAGGAGCTGTTTACCAGTAACCAATACAGTGCATATCAGTTTACCAGTAACAGTAAAATCTAAAAAAATAAAGCTAAATGTATCCCACAGTGCATTTTTAAAGTCGTTCGAAGCACATCTCCAACATGTATGTCAGCCGGATCATTCTCTTCGTCCGACTCTTCGTCAGACTCTTCCTCGTCCTCCCGTACGGCCACTGCTACAAGTCCTTGGATGATGATACAATCACTGGTACGGTCGCGACAGTCACTGGTACGGTCGCGACAGTCACTGGTACGCCTCAGTCTGCCGGTAAGGATGATGGTACAGCCACTGGTACAGTCGCGACAGGTACGACTCAGTGTGCCGGTAATAATTCTAGACTTATACAATACTGGTAGAACCTGGTTCTTGGATGATGCACATATATATATATATATATAATAACCTATTAAGGCATATAAATCATTTTTATTAAATGTGAAACATTTGCCTACCTCACTTAATTCACTTGATTTTGGTTTATTATCATTTTGGCATTTTGGTAATTACTCCAAATGCTTTATCGTTTTGCATTTCTCTAATCAGGTCACCAATTTGTGCCCGAACAATTAATGCCAGAAGAAATAATTCGTGCATAGTTACCCTTTGATTTATTTATTTTTCTTTTTGAGCAAAACAATAGGTAAACTCGCAGAACAAATCTGAACAAACACTTTAATAGTTCAAATAACAAATTTCTTGACAAGGAGGATCTTTTGTCAAATAGGTACCAACAGGCACTTATAAGCCAGCATATGTGTTCATGCTTGACAAAAGAATCATTATCCCAAGTGAAGGTCATAATAAAATATAGTATTGATATTTATTGTTTTGAAATAAATTGATAGATTGTCGGGCTGGAATAGGCAGGGTTACAAAGAACCTTCTACAATATCGATTAACTCAGATTATTCACAAATAAAATACCGCATAGGCACCATGAAAACTCATTATGCATTGCTATCTATATTGGTTATCTACTCAAATTAAATAAATTTCATCATGCATTGCTATCTATATTGGCTATCTACTCAAATTAAATAAATTTCGAGCACCATGAAAAGGACTTTAAAATGCTAGATTTCAAAATAGTGATACTGGTACAGTGGTTGTACCAGTAGTTGTAGAAAACTAATTAATCCTTTCATTTAAGTTCTCAGCATTCGCACAAAAATGTTTTCATAAATTTATTAGAATATGCATGTACGATTAATATTTATAATTGTCAAATGTAACACTTGTGTGGTTTTGCTACTGAGGGATTAATCTTTTAAACAATTTCAAACTATATTTATCTTTACAATTTACCTCAATTTCAGTTAGTATGATTTATTCACTGTAATAATATGTTCTGTTCATATTTAATTTTGCATGCCTTTAATAATTAAAACTATAAGATAGATATGAGATTAATTATGGCTACAGAATTGCTAAGTTTTTTGTGAAGTTTTGGAGGGACTGATGCTCACCTCCTAGCCTCTTATTTGTAATTTCTTTTACTCTATAGGTTGCTCTTAACCGTGCATGGCACTGTAGTTGCTACTTGGGGGCGATACTCTAACCCACTTGTTGTTTTTGGGCTTTGTTGTAATTTTCCTATCATTTAATCAAACACCTGGCAGCTGCTGTCCAGTTTTTAAAAAAAAAAGACATACACACAGGATGCCAAGAATTTATGCACTCACCAATTTTGCTATCTAACTTGCCTCGAATGTAATATAAATATGAGTTCAGTAAATAGAAACATTAAAGAAACCATTCATATCCATAATATAATCTGAGTTCAAACATCGAAATTAAATACAAAACATTACCAACCAAACATGAACAAAGTACATAACAGGAACAAACCATAACATAATATAAACACAACAAAGCATAACAGGTACACGACAAAGCAAAGCATCAGGATTGGAAAATAGCTACCCATCAAAACTAACAAAAATGGCAACATCAAACAAACCATACTATCAATATCCTATCCTAAACCCCAAACATCCTTTGACTTCATCCTTGCATAATTAAAGAGGTACGTTAATTCTGTGCAAATTAAAGAAAGCTTTAATTAGAAATATTAGTGATTTATTAAAGATAACAACATTCTAATTGTTTTTTAAACTTACAATTACCTATGTGTCAAGGCCAAGGCTTCCGGCATGATTGGATCAAAAGTAACACTGGAAATATCTGTGGCTTGCAGATAATTAACTGCAAATAAATCGATATTTAACATATTTTTATACGTTACTAAGAGAGGAATACTGCAAAATGAAAGAAGGACAGGTATGAATGTCATACGTGGTGTATGAACGACTACTTTCACCCGAGTGACAAAGATGACAGACTTGTCATGACATGCACGAACAAGCCTCACATGGTTGGTCAAAGGTAAGCCCATCAGAACCAATGCAATCACATTGCATCTGGGAAATTAAAGGGAGTTGAACAAATGCAACGAATAGAAGCACAAAGTTAGTGGGAAATCATTTAGTATCAGATAACTTTTATAAGTAACACTATAATTCTTACTCACGTCCAGTCCAGTAGATAAATCTCAAGGGCAGGTACATGATATCCTCCATCCCAATTAAGGTATTCCACATTATGCCCATAACAGACTCGACCCACTACATCTAAAGGAAGGAAATAGAAATTGTAAGGTGTCCATTAAAATTAAGAAAGATTTTTTGGAAACACTAACAGCTCCTAAATAATAACTATCTGTACAAAAATTAATTACCTATGAGATGACTGCCGCGTTGGATCCCGTAAATTGTTTCAATGGATGGCACCATAGGGTAAAGAGGAAGGTTACATAGGCTTTGAGGAAGAGGAAGGATAGTGGTATCTTTGTCAAAAGCAATTTGAAAATCTCGGTCCACTATTTTACATTTAGCAAAAGTAATGTACTTTTCATATGCCGGTTCGACTTTGAAATCCTTCAGACAAATCAAATGGCCAACTCGAACTCGGTTTTCTACATACGATTTCATCTCGTCCGGAACTTTGGCCAACATTTTTGCTCTCTAAAGTAACCAAATGTTAAAAGATGCAACACGAATATGGAGACAATAACAGCATGTAGGAAATAGTATTACTAAATCTGACAAATTGAAAGAATAATGTGATTCTTACATCATTATCTAGAAGGACCAAGTAAAGTTTGTTATTACGGCGAGTCTTCCATATGAAATGCACTCGCACGACATTCATATCCCACCAGAAGTAGTTTAGACACTCCAGTTGAGCAAATTTTTCAACCGTTAAAAAACCCATTGCTTGACTGCCACAAGGAAACTCTTATATTTATATGAAAAGGTCATCACTTTATGTTTAATTACAAATCTGTTGACTGTATCTATACTCTTTGATGAGAAGGTCATAATTTAAAACAGTAAAACACAAAGCAGATATCAATATGCAGAGAAAAATTTCAAAAAATTGTGAGAAAATAGATATATTTTCTATGTGGAAAAACAGTAAAACCAATCCGAGAGCTATCAACTCACGGTGTTCTCATAAACCCTTTTTTAAACAGAGTTGACCATGAAATAGACATAGACAGAAATATAAAAGTTGTACGACATGTGATATGAATTGACAGAAATAGAAAGCTAAAGGAAAAAAGTTGGGAAGAGTTGTACGACATGTCAATGGATTTTCTTGTTGACATCCTTTCTAAAAGGTGTCATCCTAAGACGTAAAATTGATGTTCTAATCTATAAAATGGATGTTCTAATCAAGAGCATTTCTTATTGATGCTAATTTAAAAAAATAAAACTGATGTTCTAATCCATAGCATTCCTTATTGTTGGGCTATTCAAAAAGTAAAAGTTTTGGTACGGTCAAGTATACAAAAAAGTGTAACACACAAACCTGAAATAGTGCACAGATGAAGTAGGGATAGCACGAGCAATTGAAAAAAGGAACAGCTCAATCCAGTGTAGCAACTACAGCTGCAAATTAGAAAAATAAAATTAAAATTAAAACAAATATGATTGAGTTCGTTTAGGTGTTATAAATGTGGCTTTTCTGAGTAAGGATGGTTATTGCAGCAACTAATGCACCTCTTCTTTTATAGCTGTTGGTGTACTTAGAAAAAAAAAAGGGTCAAGTTTTAAAAAAAATGTCAAGGAAGTTTTAATCATTGTAAAAAATAAATATAAATAGGGTAGATATAATGGTTTTAGCATGCTGTGGCCTATACTTCTATAGCAAAATAACTTGTTTAAAAAAATCCATTTAAAAAGCTTGATTTGGACCAGTAAAACATGTGCTCAAATACCCTTGCACTTTAATAGAATTACTTTACCAATTAGAAGCTTGACAAACTCAGAGACAAAAATATTATCACCACTTAATTTAAGTGTGATCACATCCATTAGAAAAACAAAAATTATATCTGTATCATACCTCTCTGAAATGTCGTAACTGGCACACTAAGAAAATAGATTTTGGACAGAAAAGATTTTAAAAATTTGAGGGGATGGTTATAGTAAATAGTACCTAATGCTTTTGTTGTGTCAATAAAGAAACTGAGGTGACCAACAATTATATATTATAGAGATGATCCTTCAAGTACTCAGCTGCTTTCTTACCACCATGACCTTCATCTGTACAAATATTATGAATACAAATAGTGATAACCAAAAGAACTATAGAAACAAGTACAGCTTGTAAAGAGAATGATAATAAAGACCATGATGAATTATTCACATTATATATCAACAGTGAAGTTAAAGAAAAAATTACACCAGTGATTATGATGCCAAGAAACAATGGTACTCTAGAGGAAAAAATGATGTACAACCATATATATATATTCAACTGGTTAGTTTCTTGGAAAAAATGATGTCAACAATGGTACTCTAGAGGAAAAAATGATGTACAACGAATAATCAACAGCATCAAACCCTAGAGTAACTCTTTAGCTCAGCCATTATAGTCGCCATGCCTTGGCTGGAGCTATGGTTTCCAGAAGAAATCCCATTTCTCCCAATCGGAGGCCTTTTTCTCGAACCAGACCCGGCCAAGTCGTTTCTCTCTTCAATTCCATCCAAAACCAACTCAAATTCGATCCTCAGATGTAGTTCGTACAGAAAGAGTGGGTTCTTGTCAGTGAGCTTGTCAGCGAAAGGAGACAATGGGTTTGTGAGGAGCTCAGTGGGGCTGATCGAGTGCAATGGAGACATGGAGAAGTTGGTGGAAACGGAGAAGAAGGAAAAACAGGGGAAAATTAAAGGGAAGGTTCGATCCCGTGGGGCTGGTGCCGGTGCAGTCAATACTACAAAGCATTTGTGGTCTGGTGCTGTTGCAGCCATGGTTTCAAGGTATGTCATACTGTTGTTTTCTTTCTTTTTCTCATAAATCTGAAATTTTTTCTATTATTAACCAATGCCAATTTTAGGTTAGTTTAATGCTAATTTGAGATAATAATAAAAACTGCAAGCTATCATTGGATAAAAAGATGTATATAGGGTAAAAATATGTTGAATTTTATTCTGGAAAGGTAAATCAACATGGATATACTCAGTTAAAGAAAAAGAAAGGGTACTATCTATCAAACTTAATGCAATTAACACATTTTTATTTAGTTCTTAAACCAATGTATTCTATTATAGAAAAGAGGCAACTTGATTTATGCTAATTCCAGTTACTTGTCATAATTAAAAAAGGGTGTACCATTACTATAGTTTTACTTAAGTTACACTATCAGAATCTCAAAAGACTTCCCTGTACATTGTTGTTATCTAGAAAACTGATATTACTCTCTTATGGCTCCACCACCATTTTAGAAAAGGCCTGATAAATGTTTCTGTCCCCTATATGGCCTACAGATAGCAAGCTGCACAAAATGTAAATCAAAATATATAATCTAGTGTCGATCTATATACTTTAGGTTTAGAACCTACCCCAAGAAGCAACTTATGTCTCAACCTTAGACCACACGAAGTTTCAATATTTGTAGACAGTCATGTCACCCAATCTGATGAAGCTGAGGTGAATTTTAGCATCTGATCAAAAGCACTTCACCTTTTAAAGCTTCTGTTTGGATTTTATTTTGAGAACTTGTGCTTTTGGTTTATAGGTATTGTGAAACTGTGCCCTTTTGATAAAGAAATATACAAATTTAAGTTGTGATATTCATTTTAATGACTTACACATGAATTCTTAATAGATGTTAGGTATTTTACTCATTTCTTTCTAGCAGTGCACATACTTTGTGCTGTCCTGTCTTTTCCAAAGAATTTATGGCATGCTTGTACAATGTGTTATTATAAAATGCATCATGAAATGCATAATACTGGGGTTTTAAAACTAAGAAAAAAAATTAAATACTCATCAGAACATTTGTGGCACCACTGGAGAGGCTAAAACTGGAATACATGGTACGGGGTGAGCAAGGACATTTATTTGCGCTAATCCAAAAGATTGCGACTACTCAAGGTGTGAAGGGGTTTTGGAAAGGAAATTTTGTAAATATACTCCGTACCGCTCCTTTCAAGGCTATAAATTTCTATACCTATGACACGTATAGAAAACAGCTTCTCAAATTTTCTGGCAATGAAGAAACAACAAATTTTGAGAGGTTTCTTGCAGGGGCTGCGGCTGGGATAACAGCTACTATCTTATGCATTCCTATGGATACAGTATGTCTAATTTTTTTTTTTTTTCAAAGGTTACAGAAAATGATGTACAACCATATATATATATATTCAACCTTCATTCGTTGTACACCAGTGATTATGATGCCAAGAAACAATGGTACTCTAAAGAAAAAAACATTTGGCCGTAACCTTCATCTGACTTATATGCTGACTTGTTAACTCGGTACTGGTACTACTCAGTACCAGTACTGTCCTTGCTATTCTTATTTTGTTATGCCTATTTTAAAAAAAACTGAGTCTACGGCTTGTTTTTCACTTGATACCCTCTGTGTGTTGTTTTCTCGGTACTGGTACCGCTCAGTTCAGTACTGTCCTTGTGGTATTAATCGCCAATTTTACTTGTATGCAATTTCACATGTTATATTTAAATTTACACTTGTATACTCATAATGTAACCTACTATAGTGTGCATTTGAATCAACTTTTGATAAACATTCAAAGGTAGTCTCTTAATATAAGAATATTTTGCAAAGTTTATTTAAAAAAGGAAACAAAATTACAGCTAATTATAAAACAGGCATACATGGACCAAACATCTATGTATTATTGTGGCCGAGATGCTAATTGAATATTATGATTAAACCGGATTCAAATTCAGTTTATTATGTGGATATAATTTATATGCTTCTACTACTTTAAAACTCTTTTGTTTATAAAATTGTAAAATTGTAGGAAAAAGGAACAAAAGAGGATGCAAGAAGAGGCTGAAAAAGAACCAAAACTTCGCGAGAAAAAAGGAATCTGAGATGCAAGAAGAGGCTTTGGTCTCTCATTTATATATAATGGGGGTACAATTATTGATTTGTGAGATTATAATTAGTTACCAAGGGATCCTTTATACCAGAAAATCTAAAAAGAAGCTTGTTTCTTTGTGTCTACTAACCGTTTGATAAAAAAAAACTGAACAGTGTCTACAAATTTGTTGTAATATGAAGCATGTTTCTTTCGAATGTTGTAATCCAATCCAAAATAGAAAAATGACCACAATATAGCAACTGCACAATATATCCCTTAATTGAGCTTCTATAAAACACAATATAGCAACTGCACAACCAACTAAAATTAAAATTCTTCAAAACGTTAACAAAGCAAATACCTGGTTGAGCTTCTTTGCTAATTGCAGAACCCCTATCTCTGATTTCAGTAAAACACCGGGTTTTGAGTGAAGAGGGCGATTTTGCAACTGCAAATTGCAAATGAAATATGAAGTCTGCAATTTGAGAGGACCGCATTTGATTGATATATAAATATAGAAGAGTCGGTTCAATTTGAACTTGCAAGGGCGGGACAATTACCGGCCAAATCCATGAGGAGAGATCGAAGAACCAATGTCGTTTGTGTTGGATCTTAATCCAACGTTGAGCATATATGTAATATAATTATGAATTGTTTACTGTCAAATATGATTGTCACAATTAAAGTGATCTAATATGGAATTAAGATATTAGACAATCTATGTATTCAATAGGATGTGGTCCATAAGTGTGTAGAACAATTTGGGCAAAGATCAAATCATTGATGGACTGATTCTGAAATTTGCAATTGAGAAAACTGCCTTTTGAACGCCCAGTGTGGGTGGTCCACCCGCACTGGCTCTGAGTGCGGACGCACTCAGTACTTAGCCAAAATCTGGAACATTTTAGGGTGCCCAGTGTGGGTGGTCCACCCGCACTGGATCTGAGTGCGGACGCACTCAGTACTTAGCCAAATTCTGGAAACATTTTGGGCTCCCAGTGCGGGTGGTCCACCCGCACTGGATCTGAGTGCGGACGCACTCAGTACTTAGCCAAATTTTGAGAACTTCGGACAACCCAGGAAAAGTCCGAGCGTAATGCGGACGCACTGGAACCCCAGTGCGGGTGAACCACCCGCACTGGGGACTTAGTGAAAATTTGGGGCTGAGTTTTAAGGCGGTTATTTGGACGCGAATCATCTCAGTGCGGACGCACTGAGATCCAGTGCGGGTGAACCACCCGCACTCGCGCAGTCAGATCTGTAAACTATATATAGATGGGTCCCCAAGGCACAAGATAACCAACTCTTTTCAGAAGTTATTCTTCTACAGAAATTGAGTGCCTTCTCCTTTCTTCCACCATCAAAGAATTGAGAGGAGAATTCCATTAGGAAATTTGGAGAGGAATTCTCAAGAGGCGATCTTGTTGCCTTGGAAGACCTAATCTAAGATCCAACCAAAAGGGCGAGAAGGAAGAACTAGAGTCTTGTCTCGCGCTCACGGAGACGGTTGCTGCTCCAACTTCGGGTTTAAGATTCCATGGCCAACGTTATGGAATCAGGTATTGTATTCCGCACTAAAGTTTATGTTTTGGGTATCTTTGGCATAGGGCGGTCCTTAGGTTAAGGTGGGGACTGTTTCTTCTTCCCCGGGGTGTAAGTGTTTGACCCCTAGATGAGATGTAATTGTTTGATCTCTAGATAAGGCGTAATTGTTTGGCCTTCATGATCCCCCAACAAGTGGTATCAGAGCCTTCCTATGCCGAAGGATTAGGTCTTTGGATCTAGAGAGAATTAGGATTTGAATTGATGATTTTTCGTTGTTTTTTGTTCGATTTTCTTGATTATTTTTTGATCTGAAAATTAAGTTTGGAGAGCACAAAATATGTTCCTAATTAAGATTCTAATTGCTCAGTTTTTCAAGTTCTTAAGTTGGTTAGGGTTTCCTCGAAGATTTCCATTAGAAATCGGAAAATTCCTAATCAAGATTCGGTCTTGGAACACGCTTGAAATTCTGCATGTCATTCATTTGGCAAATTTTCTGGGCAATTTTGGAATTGGGAATTTACAAAATTAGAAAGAAATTTCTAAATTTGAAAGGCTATTTAAGGGTGCTTCCAATTTCTCTCTAGATCATGTCATAATTCAGCATAACAAGTGTAGTTATTTTTCATGTTTTTTCCCCTAAATTCGGATTATAATTAAATAAATATGATGCGGGCGCACTCACCCTTAGTGCGTCCGCACTAAGTTCGGGGAAAATTCAGAAAATAAATACAATTGCTATGATGCAATTATATATTTATTTATTTAATTGCACTTTTATTTTATGGCTAAGGTATAAATTATAGTTCTTATAAAGGCATTAAGGTTTATATATACCTTGAATTGAATTGATGGAGTCATTATCGTACCCTCCGGTGCCTCTTTTGACAAAGTTAATTTAAATTCATTGTATAAAAGGATATAAGATGTGCATTTGATGGAAGCGATCATTTATCGGCCCTTCGGAAGATAATGGTTGTTGAAATTATGTGTACAATTTAGTGATAATAAAGTGTAGTGATGATTATTATGTTTTATTACATATGTCAATAAGTCGGCCCTCCGGAAGGCATATTGTCGATATGTTACTGTATCATCAATGCTTTATTATTGCGTCAAAGTATCATAAGAAATTAATTCGTTACCCTCCGGTGACCAATTAATGGAAACCGATGCTTTGTTAATGATGGAAATGTTTAGCCTTTTGTTTGAACATAATTTATAAAATTCAGAATTTATTTTGCTAAATCGTGGTTGTTTTGTGTGTTTTTTGTTCGAATTTTTCAGCAAGCATTACTACTAGCCTAAAAGACATTCCGATGTTGAATGGTTCCAATTTCAAGTACTGGCAGGAGAGTGTTATGATAACTCTCGGTGTCATGGATTTAGACTTAGCATTCAGAGTGAACTGTCCCACCATTACGGATACCTCTACTCCTGATGAAAAGAAGGAGAAGGAAAAGTGGGACAGATCCAATAGGGTGAGTCTAATGATTTTGAAAAGGTCCATTCCAGAGGTATTTAGAGGCTCGATTACTGATGAGATTACTAACGCTAAGGCATATTTGGCTGAAATTGAGACAAGGTTTGTCAAGAATGAAAAGGCAGAAATTGGTACACTCTTGACGAAACTTGTTTCAATGAAGTATAAGGAAAAGGGGAGTATTCGGGAATATATCATGGAGATGTCTAATGTTGTTTCAAAACTAAGGGCACTTAAGTTGGAGATTTCTGATGATCTCTTGGTGCACTTAGCATTGATATCTCTTCCTTCACACTTTGGACAGTTTAAGGTGAGCTATAATTGTCAAAAGGAAAAATGGACACTTAATGAGCTCATCTCACATTGTGTGCAAGAAGAAGAAAGACTGAAACAGGATAAGACAGAAAGTGCCCATGTTGCTACTACTTCCAAATTTAAGGCATCGTCTAAGCGTAAGAAATCGAATCAGACTAAGGATAATAAGGATGCTGCAACGACCACCAATAAGAAACAGGATAAGGGCAAGAAAGTTGCCGCATCTGAAAATCCCTGTTACTTCTGTGGTGCGGTTGGACACAAGAAGATTCATTGCCAGAATTATCACGCATGGCGTGCTAAGAAAGGTAAATCTCTTGTTATGGTTTGTACGGAAGTTAATTTATCTTCTGTATCTAGATATACTTGGTGGATAGATTCTGGTGCAACTACTCACATAAGTATGTCTTTGCAGGGCTGCCTAAATTGCCGGAAGCCAAGTGATGATGAAAGATTCATCTTTGTGGGCGATGGCAATAAAGTTGAGGTGGAGGCTATTGGGACTTATAGATTATTGTTAAAATCAGGATTTTATTTGAATTTGTATGAGACATTTGTTGTACCGTCTTTTAGACGTAACTTAATTTCTATTTCTGCTTTGGATAAGTATGGATTTATTTGTACTTTTGGAAATGGAAAATTCAGTTTGTTTCATGATTCAAAACAAGTTGGTTCTGGTTTTCTTTCGGTTTATGATAATCTGTATTCTTTGGATGTCAATAGTTCTTATATTGAAGCCTTGCATGTGGATACAAATAGTAAGAAAAGAAAATTAACTAATGAGAATTCGGCTACATTATGGCACAAGCGATTAGGTCACATTTCTCAACGAAGAATTGAACGTCTTGTGTCTAATGAAATTCTTGAACCCTTAAATTTTTCAGATCTTAATGATTGTATTAATTGCATAAAAGGGAAACAAACCAATTTCAGAAAATATGAAGCCAAAAGGTGTTCAGAAGTCTTGGAATTAATTCATACCGATATCTGTGGTCCGTTTCCAACGGCTACAAGAAATGGTCAGCGGTATTTTATTAGTTTCATCGACGACTATTCTAGATATGGCTACATATATTTAATTAAAGAAAAGGCTCAAGCCCTTGACATGTTCAAAAGTTTCAAAGCGGAAGTTGAGTTACAACTTAACAAACGCATTAAGGCTATTAGATCTGACCGTGGTGGTGAATACTATGGCAGATATGATGGATCAGGTGAGCAATGTCGAGGGCCTTTTGCACATTTCATAGATGAATGCGGAATTGTACCTCAATATACATTGCCCGGTTCGCCGGCAATGAATGGTGTTTCTGAGAGGCGCAATAGAACGCTTAAGGATATGGTAAGAAGTATGATGAGTCGTACTACTTTGCCACAAAATCTATGGGGTGAAGCCTTAAAGACAGCAGCATATATCCTAAATAGAGTACCCACTAAAGCAACTAACAAAACCCCATATGAAATTTGGAATGGGCGAAAGCCTAACTTGAAACACTTGCGTGTATGGGGATGTCCAGCTGAGGCAAGGCCTTATAGGCCGCACGAGAAGAAACTGGATGAAAGGACTGTTAGTTGTTATTTTATTGGGTATCCCGAGCGATCAAGGGGTTTTAAGTTTTATAATCCTACAGAACATTTAGTTTTTGAGACGGGAAATGCAAATTTTTTTGAGGATGTTGAGTTTGCGGGGGGAGATACAATAATGGATTTTGAATTCGAAGAGGAATGTGCAAATATTCCCTCAGGTGTTGAGAGTTTTGTGGACATTGAACCCATTTTTACTCAAAATACAATTGTCGAAAACGAAACCATTATTGAAGACCAAACTCAACAAGATCAAACAACACAAAGAGAAATTCCAGAAATTATGGATGATGTTGTTGTTGGCCAGATTGTTGTAGACAATGCTGGAAATTCTCAAGAAAATTTAGAAGTGCCAATAAGAAGATCCACTAGAGAGAAAAGGTCTGCAATATCTTCGGATTATGTAGTTTACCTTCAAGAACATGAGTTTGATGTTGGCATGTTAGAAAATGACCCCATAAATTTACAACAAGCCATGCAAAACTCTAACTCTCACAAGTGGATCGATGCCATGAATGAGGAAATAAAATCTATGGCTGACAATGACGTTTGGGAAATTGTCCCATTACCATCAGGAGCGAAACCTATTGGTTGCAAATGGATATTTAAAACCAAGAGGGATTCAAAAGGTAATGTGGAGAAATATAAGGCTCGTCTTGTCGCTAAAGGTTTTACACAAAAGGAAGGCATCGATTATAAATAGACTTTCTCTCCAGTTTCATTGAAAGACTCTTTAAGGATTATATTGGCATTAGTTGCGCATTTCGATTTAGAGCTTCATCAGATGGATGTTAAGACAGCGTTTCTAAATGGTGACATTGAAGAAACGATCTATATGGTGCAACCAGAAAACTATGTATCGGGAGATGCAAAGTCTATGGTGTGCAAACTTAAGAAATCCATCTATGGGCTAAAGCAAGCGTCTCGTCAGTGGTACTACAAATTCCACAATGTGATTATGTCATTTGGTTATGAGGCAAATCTTGTGGATGAGTGTATATACCTCAAGTTCTGTGGGAGTAAGTTCGTATTTCTGGTTTTATATGTGGATGACATATTGCTTGCCAGCAATGATATAAATATGTTGCATGAGACCAAGAAATTTCTGATGAAGAATTTTGAGATGAAAGATCTTGGTGATGCATCATTCGTCCTAGGGATTGAAATACTGAGGAATAGAACCCAAGGTATATTAGGTTTGTCCCAAAGGAATTATATCGAAAAGGTCCTGAAAAGGTATGGCATGCAAGACAGTAAACCAGGAAATATCCCTGTGGCAAAAGGAGACAAATTTAGTGTCAGCCAATGCCCAAAGAATCATGTAGAAAAGGAAGTAATGCAAAAGTATCCATATGCCTCAGTTATTGGGAGCATCATGTATGCACAAGTGTGTACGCGTCCAGATATTGCGTTCATCACTGGCATGTTGGGCCGATACTTGTCAAATCCAGGTCTAGATCATTGGAAAGCAGCCAAACGGGTCTTGAGGTACCTGAAGCGAACAAAAGACCACATGCTCACGTATCGGAAGTCGGATAAGTTAGAGGTCATTGGGTATACCGACTCTGATTTTGGAGGATGTCAAGATAGCATGAAATCGACATCCGGCTACGTTTTCATGTTAGCTGGAGGAGCCGTTTCGTGGAAGAGTGCTAAACAATCACTTATAGCATCTTCCACAATGGCCGCAGAATTCGTTGCATGTTATGAAGCATCGAATCATGGTGTATGGCTACGCAATTTTGTCACTAGGCTGCGCATAGTGGAGTCTATTGAGAAACCACTAAAATTATTGTGTGACAATAACTCAGCCGTGCTATACGCAAATAACAACCGAAGTTCGTCAAAGTCCAAGCACATTGACATCAAATTTTTGGTTGTAAAAGAGAGAGTGCAGAAAGGTCAGTTGTCAATAGAACATATAGGGACAGACTCCATGTTGGCGGATCCACTTACTAAAGGATTACCACCTAATAAGTTTGAAGAGCATGTTGCTCATATGGGTGTAATTCCTATTAAAGAAATTCAGTTTTAGTAGGAGTCTGTTGGTTGTTTATTTTTGATGTTCTATTTACTTATTGTTATTTTGGATATGTAACTTATGACATAAGGATATTTGTTAATTTGCATTCTGTCTCTATTTTAGTTTGACCTAATTTGGATATGTGCTTGCAAATTGTTTATTTGAATTTTGCATTTTACAACAAGTTTATGAAATTTAGTTTCAAGTTTTAAGTGGGAGACCTAGTTAGAAATTGGCACGTAAGATCACAATTGCGTGTAATTTCTATGCTACACATCCACATCATGATTCATGTCATTTGGTTATGTTAGTACTGTGATTATTGATGGTTTAGTCATGACTAAAATAAATGTGACGAAAGCTGCTTTAGTCCTTTGCTAATATGATTGATGGACGGAATTGGTTTGGGAATACATAAGGATGACAGAAAAGTATGTGCGCACATAAGGCTGACAATACATAATTAAAAGAGTATGACATATTGCTCAAGTGGGAGATTGTTGGATCTTAATCCAACGTTGAGCATATATGTAATATAATTATGAATTGTTTACTGTCAAATATGATTGTCACAATTAAAGTGATCTAATATGGAATTAAGATATTAGACAATCTATGTATTCAATAGGATGTGGTCCATAAGTGTGTAGAACAATTTGGGCAAAGATCAAATCATTGATGGACTGATTCTGAAATTTGCAATTGAGAAAACTGCCTTTTGAACGCCCAGTGTGGGTGGTCCACCCGCACTGGCTCTGAGTGCGGACGCACTCAGTACTTAGCCAAAATCTGGAACATTTTAGGGTGCCCAGTGTGGGTGGTCCACCCGCACTGGATCTGAGTGCGGACGCACTCAGTACTTAGCCAAATTCTGGAAACATTTTGGGCTCCCAGTGCGGGTGGTCCACCCGCACTGGATCTGAGTGCGGACGCACTCAGTACTTAGCCAAATTTTGAGAACTTCGGACAACCCAGGAAAAGTCCGAGCGTAATGCGGACGCACTGGAACCCCAGTGCGGGTGAACCACCCGCACTGGGGACTTAGTGAAAATTTGGGGCTGAGTTTTAAGGCGGTTATTTGGACGCGAATCATCTCAGTGCGGACGCACTGAGATCCAGTGCGGGTGAACCACCCGCACTCGCGCAGTCAGATCTGTAAACTATATATAGATGGGTCCCCAAGGCACAAGATAACCAACTCTTTTCAGAAGTTATTCTTCTACAGAAATTGAGTGCCTTCTCCTTTCTTCCACCATCAAAGAATTGAGAGGAGAATTCCATTAGGAAATTTGGAGAGGAATTCTCAAGAGGCGATCTTGTTGCCTTGGAAGACCTAATCTAAGATCCAACCAAAAGGGCGAGAAGGAAGAACTAGAGTCTTGTCTCGCGCTCACGGAGACGGTTGCTGCTCCAACTTCGGGTTTAAGATTCCATGGCCAACGTTATGGAATCAGGTATTGTATTCCGCACTAAAGTTTATGTTTTGGGTATCTTTGGCATAGGGCGGTCCTTAGGTTAAGGTGGGGACTGTTTCTTCTTCCCCGGGGTGTAAGTGTTTGACCCCTAGATGAGATGTAATTGTTTGATCTCTAGATAAGGCGTAATTGTTTGGCCTTCATGATCCCCCAACAGTTTGAACTTGCAATGGCGGGATAATTCTTTTCGTTTTTCAGAGGAGAAATCGAAGAACCAGTGCGGAGATCGAAGAACCAGGGGGTGGCTGGGTTCTTCTCTCCAGTCTCCACGCGTTAGGGTTCTTCGCGTCGTCGGAAAAAAAAGAAGGGGAAAACGCGTGGAGACTGGAGAGAAGGGAAAATGCGTGGAGAGAGCGGAGAGAAACCAAAACGCGTCGACCCTGTTGATTTACTCTGTGGCTTTCCATGTGGTGGATACGTCTTTAATTAAAGTTAGACCTCTACACGCTTGACAATATAAAACAGATGCATCAAATCAGAATTACAATAAATGGCTGAGATTTAGATCTACTTTTGATGAGTGGCTGAGATCTATTGGATGAACGGCTCAGATTCTCTCTGGACAAATAGATGCTTGGGTTCCAAAAAAAAATACGTGATATTAGTAGCTCAGATGTACACCTCAATTGGGGCCTGTAACATCTGAAACATATGAATTCCCTTTAATTATGGTCTTGAAAAAATTTCCTTTCCAAAGATTTGGGAAGGATGGTTCTTTATGTAACAAATATTGACGCGGTTAAACAAAATATATCCAGTCATCTGTCATCTGCATATTGAAACATATTCCCTTTATGTAAAAATTTAGGTTATGACCATTTATACAATGCTTTATATATATTGATTGAAGCTCACTTTTGAGCCAATAATTAATAAGTGGCATAAGTGGTACGTACATCTTTTTTTTTTCTTTTAGATAGGATACAGTTTCATTCTGGAACAGTACGACATTCTTATGCATGTTTAGCATCTCAATATGTACTACAATTATTGTTTGGTGACTTGCATGTTTTATAAAAGGAAAACATCAGAAGACCTACCTGAGGATGCAAAGTTTTGCAATTTTCTAATTTTCAGGAGGAAAATGACAATTTTTGAACTTCAAGGACCAAGATGAAGGAATTAATGTAACTTTAAGGATTGTAAATGCAGTGTACGCAAGAACATTTTGTAGTTCCATGACGGATGGAGAAGCACGTGTTGGAAAATGCTGATCTTAATCAGACACCCTATCCCGAGCAATTGTCGACGACATGTATTGCATGGGTATCATGGGTATCCTGAGATAAAACCGTTACAGGTTTCATTTCTCTATTTGTTTTCCTTTCCATAAGAATTTTTGTTGCTTCTGATTGATTTATGTATGCTTGAAAATTTTCGTTTTTGTTATTTATTACATACCAATTGAGATCCAGTAGCACTTTTAGAGTTCGGGTTGAGAAAATTGGCCAAGCATTCAAAACAGAAGGAAGAGCCAAGTAGATTGGTTAATATATTGATAATGACTTTAATCTGTTGATATTTCTTACAATTGAAGAAGTGTATGATCTTAAAGAATTCATTACTCTTATGCATTATATTTCTCTTTAAGGCTACATAACTGTAATTTAGTACAAAGTTAAATGGTAAAAAAATAATGAAAAATGAATGCATTAAAATAACTTATAAGATTTCATTTTTTTTACCTTGACTTTATATTAAATAAATTCAAAAATTTCAAAATTTTGCATGTACACGACATAACTCGTAAAGTAGATTGGTTTTCAACGATTTGGATTTGTTGTTTGAAGTCAATCCGATAGATTTTGAAGTTATGTTCACTAAAACCTTTTGGCGAACATAGCACATGCTAGTTTTGTTAAAAAAAAATTACAATTGTTAGATCGCAAGTTTTTAAATTGTGTGATAGATAACTAGTTAATATTTAAACTATACAAAATTTGAATAATAATCTATCTAAATCATGGAAAATTAATATACTTTTTTATATTTATGTTCACATGTTTTGTATTTGCTATTATTAGTAATATATATATCAAATGCGAATTTTATTTGTAGTTTATTTCATCAGCAAGGATGTTATTTTTTTTTACAAAAATGTCTATGCGGTGTCTTGTAATTCATTTCAATAGTATACATAAAGCATAGTACTTTAATAATGTTGCATTCGACATTCGACACAGCTTGATACACTAAGTTTGCAAATTGTAATATGTGAAATAATTGTAGACTTATAGCATACTTTAAATTCATTACATGTGAGCTAGGTTCTTATATGGAGCATTCAATTTTCGTAAAGTTGCATAACGGACTTGCTATTATATGTAGGATTTTTATTATATATATATAACATAAAGTTTTCCTATCATATATAAGGGAGTATGAGATTTCAATGAGCACATACGGTTCCCACTGTGAATGAATGACGTACAAATTAGTTGGTAATAATTTAAAAAAAAAATTCTTCCCAAAAAAATAAAATGAAACAAAAAAATGTGGATAGTACTCCAACATAATCACTTGTTTTGTCACTAAATAAAATTAGTAAAACATTATAATTCTTAATTTGACATTATTCATGCTTAAAGAGCAAGATCCTGCTATTTTATTCAAAGTCATTCCAAATTATATAAATTTAAAAAAAACGTTTAAATTGTATACTAGTTTGATTGTAATGTCAGGGTATGTAATCATAAGCATTCATAAGTTTGGATTATCTAATCAAGGTATGTAATCCCTATACTGTATAAAATATGAGCAATTTACTTGGAGCGAGCGAAATCATTATCCAAATATCTTATTTCAGTTTTGTATATTTAAAATTTCATCAGATCAGGTTATTTTCAGGTTTTATGCTAGTCCTTTCCAATTTTAGTTTGTATTGGCGAAAACAACATAGCGGTGCTCTTTATCAGTAGTACACAATACACAATACCTAGGATCACATATTTATATAGAGGTATAAAAATACTCGCTAGCCTACCTTCAACTTGTTTAAGACTAAAAGTTGGAGACTAAAGGCTTGGTTGTTGTTGTTGTATAGAAAAGCAGTTTAACCTACAAAGCAACACTAGATAATGACAATGACAAAATCAGTATTATGACAAAATTTGGGTCAAATTTAGAATTTACAAAACTGATAGTAAACTAGAAACTAAATGAAGTGACCCAGTAACACAAACAAGGCCCGGCTCATCTCTTTTTTCTCTTACCTGAATCAACTTAGAAGCAAGTGCAATTCGATCTTTAATGGATGCATTTGAGCAAACAGCAAACACCAGCCGACTCCTATCCGGTACTTCTTCTAGCTCAGGACTAATCACACCGAGGTCAAAGACATCAATTCCAATATATTGTGCAGCCTTGATCCATATTTCCTTTAAATCTACGGCCAAGATTGCACGTGATTTTCCCCCAGCAATGTTCACTTCAGTTAACAAGACTACATCTGGTTTTCTCGCTGAGAATTTAAAAGAGGAACAAAACGCAAAGAGGTCAGAATCAGATTCCTCTTCTTCTTCTTCAAAGCCTTTGTTCCCAAACAAGTTGGGGTAGGCTAGAAATGAAACAAGTTGAGGTCAGAATTAGATAATATCATAAATAAAAAAAATTCAAATTTTAAGTGTATGCTTGTGCTGTTCATGGACATTCTCCAACATTAGTGTGCTTGCATACATTAATTTGAAGTGACATTTTCACAAGTACTGCAGCAAAAAGCTAACTTAGTGAATAATCTTGAACTATCACCCAAAATAACTTCACTAACATAATGGTCCCACACAAGTCAAAAAATATACCAATTATCCCTACCTTTCTTCTTATAGGTTTCCAAGAAAAGCAGTACCCTTAATTGCACAGAGCTTATCTTTTACCCCAGTGAGAAGGAAAAGGGAATTGTAGCCTTTAAAATTAAACACTAGGAAAAGAGGGGCACATGTGAAATTGTTTGCATTTTAGATGGACATATGAGATGTTTCTTGTATTGAAGAGTTCCATGGGTACAAATTATATTGTTGTTGTTTTGCAGGGTCATAAATGACATGGATTCTATACTCAAATACCATTCCTCTCTTTTAGGTTCTTTTTTAAGAACAATATAATTTCAGAGGTCAAATTTAAAGAACTAATTGTACCTGAAAGAAGCTGCTTAGCAAATGAAAAGTGATCTTTATCACTAGCCATGGCTACTACAAGAGCTAATGGACGATCCTGATGCACTGCCTCAATCACCTCGGATAAGCCCTTAGCAGATGCTTCCGTATGAGCTGGCCCGCATTTTCAAGCAACATGTAAAAGCTGACTTTAGCAACAATTTGAAAATATAGAGGAAGTTTTCTCAAATTATCATGCAAAATTTGAAGTTAACATGCAAGTGAAACCCTTCGAAATGATATAACCATCCTGTCTACCGCAAAACAACAATAAGATATTTTATATGGTAACCTTCCTCTCCTGGAGGATTTTTTAAATGCCCAAAATAACCCTCTTCTCACTAAATAATGTAAAGGAAATGCAAAAATCTGGTAGGTAAAACTATAACAGATATATTCAAAATTTCCAAACTTTGTAGTAACTTTCTCATTTAGCAGTGCAATACAAAAAATTTCTATAATTTTCTAGAGGGCAGATTGTACAAGTAAAAACACCAAAAAGATCCCTATTGAGATAAATAACTACTGCTTAAATATTCACAAAAAATAAAAGAAGTGAAAAAATGGACAAGGACCTCCATCAATTAGTAAGGAAATGTTGTCTACTCCAATAGCCGAGGCTTCTCTTTTCATCAGAAATTGCATTCTCCCTTGTAAACGGGTTTGTTCTAAGCCTGCCCGAATGGACTCTTTTGAAACTGTCAAACCTTGTACATTTGCAGCAAAAAAAATTAGAAGCAATTCAACATAATGAAATCTGGAGGCATGTGATTATTACTACCTTGGTTATGAAGACAAAGTGCTGCACAGGTGGCCATCACAGCATTTCTAAGCTGGTGGCTTCCAAGCATTTGAAGTTTCAAATCCCGCATGTCGATTTCCTGAAAAATACTTCGTATCTCAGCTACATCAATGCTGGAGATAATGATTATTCTGGACTTTAGACACCAAAACAAATCACATGGAAAGGGCACTTATGTAAATTTGCTCTACATTAGAGATAATTATTTTGCACAAAAAGAAAGGAAACTACCATGTGATTCTTTATTTCCATGTGTATGTCACATATTTGTACAGGTATTTCATATTCAATTCGATATTGTTTTAGGCTGGAACTAATACATGGATGAAATGTTGAGAGCACTGGAGAGTGCAGTAGACGCGCTCTTTCCCGAATAATGCCCTCAACATCTGGTTCAAGTAGTCCATCAATAACTACCTGTAATTGAAATGAAATCAACACCGGGGCACAAATACGGGAGAAATTTTGCATTGCCATTTGTTAAAATGAAAGTCGGAACTGTAATTAAAAAAGACAAATGATAAAATTACAGAACTGGACGGCCTTCTTTGATAATTCCCGATTTTGCCATTGCTATGCTTTGGAGGGAACCACCCAAGGCCTCCAGATGTTCCTTTCCTATTGAGGTTATAATAGATAAAGCCAACTCTGAGCTGCGTATCACATTTGTTGCATCCCTTGCTCCTCCCAACCCTGCCTGTCACCAAAATAAAAGAAAAGAACAACGCAACAAATTAAACTAAAGGTAGTGTTTGGTTGAGGCCTAAACTATGAAATAAGGGGTTTAGGCCTCGGTTATTCTACCAAATGCGGATTAATTAGGCCAGCCTGACTAGGCGTAACTATATAATTATGCCTCTAAATTTCAACCACCTCTCTCCAAGTGGCTTAAGAGGTAGTCCTCCTACAGCTCCACGGTCAACGACTATCCAATTTTTTTCCTCTCTTCTTTCGTCGATACTATTTCTTAAAAGCTTAGGCCATGACATTACTTGTGACCTCAACCAAACATGAATAGCTTAGGCCGGCCTAAGTTGGACTTAGGCCTCCAAAGTTTAGGCCTCAGAACTTTAATAACATTGATCAAATTTAGTTCATAAAGATTAAGTACTTACTTCTATGACCGCAATATCAACCATCACATGAGAGAAAACATGAAAAGCAAGAGCTGTGAACACCTACATAAACAAATTATTTGGAGTTTTAGAACATAACAAAAAGTGCAGCAAGAAAATGTATGACCAAAATTGAGATCTTAGGTGCCACAATCTAGTAACATGTTACAGGTCAGGTATAATCCAATCAGTAGACAAAATATTGAAGGCATCAGATTTGGTTAAAAATATTTGCCTAAGCTACCTCAAAATGGGAAAGGGCTCCATTTTCAGAAGCTACTGAATCATCAATTTTACCCTTGACTTGTTGAAAAAGATTGCTTAACAGATCAGCTGGGATAGGTTTGCCTTCTTTTCCAATTGAAATGCGCTCCCTAATTGTCATTATGTGAGGGCTGCATGAGAAGGTTATAAGTTATAACTGTAAATTCATTAAAAGTTAGGTTACTAGGTTATCTGAAAGAAAAGGCATAGATTGTACCTAGTATAGGTACCGACTTTGTAGCCTTCTTTCCGTAAAATATTAGAAATAAATGCAGCAACTGAACCTTTTCCCTTTGTTCCAGCAATATGGATAGACTGTAAATATAACACCATAACACATGAAGATGCTCTACACACATATTTAACTCTAAGGCACAGTGCAAATTATCAGGTGATGGCATAAATGAAAAATGCAATGTTGCTCGAAGGTTTCAACTATGAGCAACTGGTCTCAATACCGTACCAAGATAGGTGTTTTCAGTTACATTACAACTTGTGACTTGTACCAGTACATGTTGGAGATGGGATAAAACCCAACTAATATTTAAATCTTAAAAAAAAAATGACAACGTGAAGAAAGTATGTGTTCCTTTCTCAATTCATGCCGTCCTTCTCATAACATATATTTTAAAGGCACACAAGTATTTTGGAGGAATGCTAAGGAGGGGAATAATGATACAGTGGAACTATACAATTGAAACGAAAAGTAATTGTAAAAGAAGCACCGTGTGTAAGCTACGCGGGTCGCATGCTAGATATGCGGGGCGTGTGCTACAAGAAATCCAGATAAGGAAATAGATTTCCAGTATATCTAGGTTTTAATGTTAAGGCAGTAATAAATCAATCTTAAATTGATTTCCATTATTAAGAAATATTACTTTCCTTACTTAGAGATGTAATAGCTGTACTGCTCTATGATATAAGGAGCTAGTGCAGCTCTTAGGAAATTAACTCTCTGTATTACAAGAATTACAGAATAAAATAGATTTTCTCAGTTTTATAATTATAACATGGTATCAGAGCTCAGGTTGTAACCTGTTGATATAGTTAGGAGAATCAGAGTCCTTCTTGTCCCCTCTCTGTTCTCCATACTATGTTGATCTAAGGTGTTACGATCCAAGCTTGTGAAGAATAATGATGAATGAAACTGGCAAAACAGATGAGACTAAGGAAGAGGAAATTGACACTGCTGCTTTAATCAAGCACATGGCGAAAATGATGGCTCAAATGGCAGAAATGCAAACAGCAGCCATGAGCACTTCCCACACATTGGCGACTCGAGTACTACCTCAAACAGTTGTCGCAACAGAGGGGAATATACATCCTAATCCCATTGATGCAAGATTTGATGGCACAAACTATTCCTTCTGGTGTCAGGCTGTAGAAATGTATGTCCGTGGTCGAGAAAAACTAAGACACCTTACTGGTGACCCGGCTCCACCGGCTATAACTGATACAACGTACCAAAGATGGGCAACTGATGATGTAGTCGTGAAAGGGTGGTTGATTAGTTCACTAGAGGCTCGATTAAGGGGGAATTATATCGGATGCCCCACTGCACGAGATGTGTGGAAGTCAATTGCCACAACTTATCATGATGGTGAGGATGAGGCTCATCTTCACGCTCTCCACAGACAAGTTAGCCAGGTCAGACAAGGAGGGCGGGCACTAGAAGAATATTTCAATGAGCTCCAAAAACTGTGGCAGGAGATCGATTTTAGAAACCCAAATCCAATGGAATGTGCCGTGGATATTGAGAAATTTAACATGTTCATTCAGAAAACAAGAGTGTATGTGTTTTTGGATGGATTAGATGATGCTCTGGATGGAGTAAGGGCACAAATAGTGCAGATTCGACCCTTTCCCAATGTTGAACAAGCCTATGGCAATGTCAGAAGGGAGGCAACTCGTCAAAGTGTGATGATAAAAGGAGGGGCACCAAGCACACTTGCTCTAACAACCAAAGGTTTCAGACTTCAAGAGACGAGGTCATATACCAACAAAAACAATGCATCTCCTGACAAATCCCGACTCAAGTGTAGTCATTGTGGGGGAAACAAACATACGAAGGATCAGTGTTTTGAATTGGTAGGCTACCCAGAATGGTGGAAAGGAAAGAAGAAACAGTCAGATCGAGGGAAAGCATATACAATAGCAACTTCAGAGGCTATTGGTGCGAATCAACGTGATTCTTCAGAGGTTACTAGAACTGTTCAAACTGATGTACAGCACGCAGGGAAGGCACTGACAACTAGCAACACGACTGGTTTGTGTTTTCAACATCCTGTTGATACAGGTCCACGCGACCCGTATACAGGTCAGTATACAGGTCCACGCGACCCGTATACAGGCTCACACGGCCCGTATACAAGTTCACACGGGCCACATCCAGCTCCGTACTGCCCATATGGGTTGTCGGCAGCAGGAGGTAGCGGGCCTGTGGGCATACAGAACCAGAAAAAGACAGAGCCAGTAGAGGGGAGTACAGGTATTTTTGGTAACAACAGTGAATTGGGTAAGAATTTCTCGTCATCTCTTGTTCACTTTAAAACAGAAAATAAGCACATAAGCCCTGAAAAATCAAGAAATTGGGTTATTGATTCCGGGGCTACCGATCATATGACATTTGAGAGATGTGACATCTCTACGAATAGACCGATGACTAAGGGGGGAATTCTGAATGCGAATGGTGAAATTTATCCTGTAACTGGGACTGGAGATGTGCATCTGTCTGAAAAATTAGTGCTTAAAAATACCTTGGTGGTTCCTTCTCTCTCTACAAAACTTATCTCTGTGGGAAAGTTAACTGAAGAACTAAACTGTAAAGTTCTAATGTTTCCTACTCACTGTATTTTTCAGGACACTCTCACGAAGGAGACCTTGGGCCATGGTACTAGACGTGGTGGATTGTATTACTTAGAAGACTTAAATTACGGCAGAGCATTTCATGTGAGGGATGAGAAGTTGAAGAATAAAGTGTGGCTATGGCATAGAAGGTTGGGACATCCGTCATTTGGATATATGAGGAAACTTTTACCCCATCTATTTGTAGGATTAAGTAATGAGGAATTTTTCTGTGAAACATGTGTTAAGGCAAAAAGCCATAGACATAATTACCCAGAAAGTTTAAATAAAAGTTCTTCTGTTTTTGATATTGTCCATACTGATGTTTGGGGTCCTTCATCATTGGTATCAAAATCGGGGTGTCGTTGGTATGTACTGTTCACTGATGATTGCTCTCGTATGACCTGGCTGTATTTGTTGAAGGGAAAGAATGAGGTGTCTCAAATTATTGTGGATTTTTACAAAATGATTAAAACTCAATTTGGGAGAGGCATCAGAACGTTTAGAAGTGACAACGGGACTGAGTTTGTTAATCACAGTCTTCAAACCTTCTTTAGGGAAAATGGAGTTTTACACCAAACTTCCTGTGTTGGTACTCCACAGCAAAATGGAGTAGCTGAGCGGAAAAACAGACAAATTCTTGAAATCACCCGAGCCTTGTTGTTTGAAAGTAGAGTTCCTACCATTTTTTGGGATAATGCAGTTACATTTGCTGTATATCTTATGAATCGGGTCCCAACCAAGTCTAATGATTTCCAAACCCCACTCCAAAAATTGTCAACCCAAGTGTCTATCCCATCTGTTCTCAACCTTGAACCAAGAATATTTGGCTGTAGTGTCTATGTTCACATGCCCAAGACAGGCCGATCAAAACTAGAACCGTCTGCTGAGAGGTGTGTTTTTTTGGGATTTAGTACAGGTCAAAAGGGGTATAAGTGCTATAATCCGACAAAGAGGCGTTTCTATGTTACCATGGATGTTGTTTTTCTTGAACATGAGTTCTATTTCATGAACCAGACTTTGGTTCAGGGGGAGAGTAATAGAGAACCAAACTCTAGTATACCAATTTTTGAAAGTGTTCCAATTGATGATAGTTTCTCAGATCCAAGCCCACACGGGTCGCGTCCAGACCCACACGGGTCGTGTCCAGACCCACACGGGTCGCGTCCAGACCCACACGGGTCGCGTCCAGACCCACACGGACCGTGTGACAACCAGATGAATGCTGGAACGAACCCAAGTTTAGTTGAAACAGAACCAAGTCAGTTGCAAGCCAATGAAGAAACTGAACCCAGTATGAGATTCTGGATAAATGGAGAAAGTGAAGACGAAGAAGTAATACAATCACCACTCGAGCCAAGGTCTCCAGAGGGTGTTCTAGAGGTAAGTGTTCCTGAACCTAGGTATAACTTGCCACCTAGAAAAAATCGAGGTATACCACCAAAGCAGTATGTCCCAGAAGATGGGACAAGCCGTGCTGTGAAGTACCCAATTGTGAATTTTGTGAAAACTGAACATCTACCCAAACTGCTTAAGACTTTTACAAACCAGCTGTCATCAATTACCATACCAGAGAGACTTGAAGATGCCTGTAGAAACAAAAACTGGGTTGATGCAATGAATGTGGAGATGAAAGCCCTTGAGAAAAACAACACTTGGGAACTTGTGAATTTACCGAGTGAAAAAAAAACTGTTGGGTGTAGATGGGTCTACTCTATCAAATATAATGCGGCAGGGGAGATTGAAAGGTACAAGGCACGCCTAGTTGCAAAGGGATACACCCAAACTTACGGCATAGACTTTCAGGAGACTTTTTCTCCCGTGGCCAAACTTAACACAATTCGAGTTATTTTGTCAATTGCAGCTAATCTCGAGTGGCCACTACATCAATTTGATGTGAAGAATGCATTCCTACACGGCGATTTGGAGGAGGAGATTTACATGGACATTCCTCCCGGTTTTTTCAATGAAGAAGGAGAGAAGAAGGTGTGCAAACTCAATAAGGCACTATATGGCTTGAAGCAATCACCCAGAGCATGGTTTGGACGATTCAGAAACGCAATGAAGAATTATGGCTATATGCAGGCAGATTCTGATCATACTCTGTTTTTCAAGAGAAGAGGGGATAAGATTGTAATGCTGATTATTTATGTCGATGACATGATCATTACTGGCAGTGATGAAGAAGGGATGAAGGAGCTGAAACTGCAACTCTCAAAAGAATTCGAGATGAAAGACTTAGGGGGGTTAAAATACTTCCTGGGTATTGAGGTCTCCAGAAGCAAAAAAGGTATATTTCTATCACAAAGGAAGTATATCTTGGATTTGTTGAGTGAAGTGGGGATGCTAGAATGTAAACCTGCTGAGACTCCAATGGTGCAAAATTTGAAGTTGGAGATAAAATCTGACCAAAATCCAGTGGATAAGGAAAGATATCAGAGACTAGTTGGAAAGCTTATATATCTATCTCATACTCGTCCTGATATAGCTTATGCGGTAGGAGTAGTGAGCCAATTCATGCATGCACCAAGTGATGAGCATATGGATGCAGTGTTGAGAATACTAAGATACCTCAAAGGAACTCCAGGCAAGGGAATAACTTTCTTGAAACATGGGCATCTGGATGTTGATGGCTTCACTGACGCAGACTGGGCTGGTAATGTCATGGACCGAAGGTCAACTGCCGGTTACTTTACCTTCGTTGGAGGTAATTTGGTAACGTGGAGGAGTAAAAAGCAGAATGTAGTCGCTTTGTCGAGTGCAGAAGCAGAGTTCAGAGGAATGGTTAAGGGAGTCTGTGAATTGATATGGATAAAGAAGGTCTTAACAGAACTAGGACTTGAAAACACAAAAGAAATGAGGCTATTCTGTGACAACAAAGCTGCTATTCAGATATCTCACAATCCAGTACAGCACGATCGTACCAAGCATATCGAGATTGATCGACATTTTGTCAAGGAGAAACTGGATTCAAAGGTGATCACATTGCCGTTTGTAAAATCGAGCGAGCAAGTTGCTGACATTCTAACAAAGGCAGTAGGAGGCAAGGAGTTTCAGCAAGCTGTTAGTCGAATTGGGATGGTGGATATCTTCTTACCACGGTGAGGGGGAGTGTAAAAGAAGCACCGTGTGTAAGCTACGCGGGTCGCATGGGAGCCACGCGGGTCGCATGCTAGATATGCGGGGCGTGTGCTACAAGAAATCCAGATAAGGAAATAGATTTCCAGTATATCTAGGTTTTAATGTTAAGGCAGTAATAAATCAATCTTAAATTGATTTCCATTATTAAGAAATATTACTTTCCTTACTTAGAGATGTAATAGCTGTACTGCTCTATGATATAAGGAGCTAGTGCAGCTCTTAGGAAATTAACTCTCTGTATTACAAGAATTACAGAATAAAATAGATTTTCTCAGTTTTATAATTTTTACAGTAATTTACCAACAAGAAACATTAACTTTATTAATTCTTAATCAATTTATTATAATTTATTATCATCTAGTTATGGTCGACAGTTAAGTTACTCACACAAGATGTTTGTAGAAATGCCCAATAGAAAAACATCACGGTACATCAGTACTTGGCATGCGACAACTGGATAGTGAAGCAATCACTGACCTTGAAACGCGTATGGGGATCGCCGAGACGGCTGAGCAGTCGCCTCATCCGGCCGAGATCGAAGCCGTCGTCAGATTCAGTACCAGCTCCTCTGGGCACGCCGGTTCTCTCATAGTTCTTCAGCCCCTCCAAGTACTCCACCAACTCCGCCATCTCAGCCCCGTGGTCTCCGCCTCCCACCATAGCTGAGAACAGTCGAGGTAACCTCAGGGGTGCAAAGAGAGCTCTGTATCTGGTGCGGTTGAAGCCGGAATGGAGATAGAATGGGCGCAAGAGGTTGGGAGGATAGAGCATGGCGGAGGAAAGGTGGAACTGGAGAAAAAGTAGATAATTTATGTCCAAATATAAGTAGAATATTGCTAAATTCAAGTATGTAAAGGATTCTGAATTTTCCTAAATAATCATAATTAATTATGAAATTAAATTCTTAGAATATTTTATTACAATTATTAAAAAAAAATTGAAAGACACAAGTATTTTTTGTGTCTATCTATTTTTTTTTACACAAATGAATACTATTTTCCTTCAAATTTATAGATTGTGCGAAATCATCTATTATTCCTATTTCCTTAAAATTGAAGTAAACTTATCTGATAGCTCACATTATTAACATAAATCATAGGATACTTTAAATAAGAGCTAAGTAACACTTATATGATATAATATCATGCAATTAAAACTTCTTCCTCTCTCCTCTCTTTCAACATGAAATTTTTTCCCTGATACCAATTTCTAAATAACATTGTTCGATAATTCTTGATATTAAAAATTTAAGTGCACATATGCTAAATCGTGTCATACTACTGGCAAAAATCATATGTTTTATATCTTCATAAAAAAATAATTTGATCAATGAAAATATTTTTAATACGCACATATATCCGATTTTTTTAAAATACCCTTCAAAAATAAAAAATAAGAAAAATACCCTCGGATTTTAAAATTTTTGAAAAATGCCCTGACTGCTCCACTGTGGGGCGGTCGACTCCCATAGACGACCGCCCCACAGTGTGGCGGTTCCTTTTTTTTAACTAAAAATTGAGGAGTAATTAAGTAGTGAAATTGTTTATCAATTAATTTTTTAAATGATCAATATCAAATTGATAATATAAAACCCCGACTAAATGACAAAATAAAACATAAATATTGTATTAGTTCAATTAAAAAAAATGAGGAAATTTTTTCTTTCAGACGAATGTATATGAATACTCCAACAATTATACACGGTTTTATTGTATGATCCGTGTGTGACAAAAGAAATATAACATTTTCCCCGTGTGTTGAATGAATATGATTGATTAATTTATGTATGTTGTGATGTTAAATATTTATTAAATTATGGATGTGTAATTAATTGTATGTTTAATATCTAGCAAATATGGATGCTAGCCTACTATAAATCGTTTAAAAAAAATACACGGTTCTAAATAACAATCCATGTATGATGTCTAAAATAATACACGAATGCTTTGTAGAAACCGTGTACATAGCCCTTCTTATTGTACACGGTTACTTGGACCGTGTAGAAATAAACATTATCAGTGCCTTTTTTTACAAGTTCTGACATGGTTAAATTTTATTAACCGTGTATGATAGTTCTATATAGACACGGTTCGGTAACCGTATACGAAGTACCCCCTATTCATACACGAAGCTCGCTGACACAATCGTGTAACCGTGTGATATTAGCTTTTCAGACCGTGTATGGTCGCGTTTTTAGTACTAGTGTTGCATTGTACTTAAGCTGAGGTGGATAGTCTCTAACCCTAAATATCCACGGTTCAGAATAAATCAAAATATAATTAATGATCTAAAATTAGTTCGTTAACAGACCAAACCGAATGAACCGAGCAAAGTCAAGCTTAAACTCGTCAAATGAGAGACTGAACAGGAAGGACCAGCTCGTCTTTAGCTTGATCCTAAATCGAACGAGCTATTTATGAACTTTATCCGAACAAATCTCGAACTAAGTCACAAGTCACAACTTACAAACTTTTTTTTGCCAACCCTAATAAAGAGTGCTTTATATATTTATTTCGAAGATGTATAACCTACCATAAAGATTATCGTTACAATTTTAAAAAAAGTGGAACAAGAATTGTTGCCAATTGCCATGCACATAATAAATGGTTTATGGTTCCCTTGATTTGGTGGAATAAATGATCCAATTTAGGCAATACAAGTTGGCCTAAACATGTGGTTGAGGTTCTCTCTACATGTTTCGTCATGTGCAGGTGTTAAAAGTATTTTTGATTGCCTAACAAAAGTTATTTTCAAACTTGTATGTATATATCAGTATGGTAAATAACGGTATGCGCTCGTCAGACGGATAGAATACCGTCAAACAATTAATCAGAAATAACTAGAAATAAACAGTCATAATTGAAAATAATCGGCCGATTAGTCGGAAAAATCCGTGACGGTTTGATCACCGCCAATGACTAATCGGCCGATTAATCGGTCTAAACGGCCGTTTTTTACAACACTGGTATATATATGCTCCATATATATTGGGTATATTTATCTGTAAAATAAAGTACATTAATTCGCTGTCATTAATGCATGGTGTATGACTTATATGGTTGTTAGGTATATATGTTTGCATATTAATTATTGAATTTGAAGTAATTTATCCTTTGAGTTAATTTTGATGGATAAGTTATGTACTGTCAGTTGGTGCCAGTTCCAATCATTGTACAGTGGAAATATCCTTTTCCTAATTTATTGGATTTAAATGGACCGTGTCGTGCCGCTATGGACACGGGAAGTGTCAAAAATGTGGTCAATCGTATTTTGAGAAATTCTGTTTGGATGTGTTGGGCCGACATTTATATTAATATCCAAAGTTAATTACAAATTAATAAATATACCCAAAGTTGTTGGGAATTTATAAAAATATCCATACTGGCCATTTTCTGGCTGGTTTTCATTTTTTTCGGTACCGGCCAGAAAATGGCCGATACTATGTATATTTCTTTTAGAGACAAATAGCAAAAATGCTGAAATCTAACACTAAAAATTCGATTTTTTTTTTTAATATTTGTTAGATTACTTTTTTTTGATATATAATTACTTAAAATTATGTTAAATTACGCTAAATTACACTAAATTATGTTAAATTATGCTAAAATACGGTAAATTACACTAAATTATGTTAAATTCATTTTGCGTCATTTTGCGTAAATTACAATAATTATGTTAAATTCATGTTGCGTAATTTACCGTAATTCAGCGTAATTTAACATAATTTCAAGTAATTTAGCGTATTTTAGAATAATTTAACATAATTTTTGTAATTTAGTGTAATTCAGTGTAATTTAACATAATTTCAAGTAATTTAACGTATTTTAGTATAAATATGCTAATTATATATAAAAAAAAAGTAATCTAACAAATATTAAAAAAAAAATTGAATTTTTAGTGTTAGATTTAGCATTTTTGCTATTTGTCTCTAAAAAAAAAAAATAGTACCGGTCATTTTCTGACCGGTATCAAGAAAATGAAAATGGCTAGAAAATGACCGGTATGAATATTTTTATAAATTCCCAACAACTTTGGGTATATTTATTAATTTGTAGTTAACTTTGAATATTAATAAAAATGTCGGTTGTATTGTGGCAAAAGTAAGAAAACGTGCCCTATAAAATATGCTACAAAATTTTTTAATCGGCAAGTCCTGTTGGCATGATACATGACATGTTATTGATGTGTTTTTGTACCCATGGGTGCTACGCAGACACGTGGGTACATATATAGTGATATTTTTCATTTCCTCTTTAAAATTATGAATTAACTAAGTATAACCTTCAATGAAAACTAGTAGCTCAAGAGATTTTGGATTCCAAGTTCTAATTAATAGAATATAATTAGAGATTAATGAGCCAAATATTTCTCTTGAAAAATTTGAAAAAGACTAGCTGATTGAGAGTGTGTAACTGGGATCCAAATCTACTGAAATCCGAAATCATCAACAGTGACTTCGAAATTCCTGAAATCCCGAATCCAGCTATTGAATTGTTTCGAGATGCGTACACAGAAAAACCAGCTGTTTCGAGACGCGTGCACAGAAAAAGTTAGACGGCTGGATCTCGGATTTTAAGAATTTCAGAATTACTGTTCATGGATCTTGAATTTCAGCAGATCTGAATCTGTGTAACTGATCAAAGTGTGTAAAGTTTTAAACCTAGCTAAACCATTGTTATAAAAAATATATCTCAAGGACTAGCAAGTATTCAAAATATATTTTTTCTTATTCAAGTACTCTTTTTCATAATCACACTATATAAAAGATTGACATACCTCAAAACCTTTTAGTGATATTATTTTTTCTCATTGAGGCATTCATAGAATTTTCTATGATTTTTTAAATTTGACCGGTTCTTTTGCATTATAATTATTTGTAAAAGCGTATTATGAAGAGCAACTATTTTCTTATTTTTGCTCTCTCCAATCAGACAATGATCGATATTGGAAAAAATCTAGACTTTACAATTTTTTTGAAAATGTATTTTTTTCTTAATTAGATGTGTAGAGGCCTTAGTTTATTTTATTTTATTTTTAAATTAACTGATTCTTCCGGACTGTATATGCTTAACAAAAGTAGATTTTAAAGAACAATCATTTCTATTATTTTTTATTCCCACAAACATGATTCAATGGATTTTCAAAACCCATTTTTTGACCAAAGAGTAGAAAAAAAAAATATAACTACTGAGTACATAATTTTATTTTAACGATTGTTTAAACATTGTTAAGTTAGACATCTAATTCCAGCTCTGTCCTCACATAGTTCATAATTCAGACAAATTCTAGTATTTTAACTTATTTCTGTTTGAATTTTGCTCTCATGTATACAGAGGCGGATCCAGGATTTTCGGGGGGGGGCAAAAAAATATTGAATCGGGTTTAAATCCATTAACCAATTGAATACTCAATAAAAAATAATGTTTTAACTTATACTTTCCAATGTTTTGACTTGTAATTTCTGATGCTTTGACCTATAATTCTAATTACCAATCAAAATTCAACAAATTTATTTCAATTTTAATCCTCAATTTAACCCGAATTACAAATCAAACGTCCAGACGGAGGCAAAAAAAATTCCAGGAGAGACAAAGTTAGTCGGAACCGATAAATCTCTACTAAAACTCAAAATCCAAGAGAGCAGCTGCCCTCGCTGAAACCACCTGGTCCGCCCCTGCCTGATATATTAACATGAATATTAAATTATGTTCAAAATTGGGATCAATATTTTTACATAATGGGATAGAATAACAAGGACATAACAGTGTGCTGTGGTCCCTTTGGAATAACAGCAGATTTATATCCATATTAAAAAGATCCTCATCTGATTTTATTATTCGTTTGTTTTTCAGACTGGACAAAAAGAACATGATAAAGATAAAGAGAGCTTTCTTTTTCATAATTTGAATAAAAGCAGATAGGGGCCCACCTTGAATAGCACACAGGTCGACATGTTACCCCCATAAACATATCCCAAGATTTCCTAGGACATTACACGGCCATGTGCTTATTGGTACCAAAATTTGTCATGTCGTTGCAACTGCTAGCAACAAATTAAGTATCAACACAAACAGCAATTTTCATGCATGGTTACAAAATAAATCATAGCACATATATATACACAGAAAGAGAAAGGTTTATCACCACTCTAGACATCTCTCGTGGTGTGCTGTTTAAAAAGTTGCAGGAACCATTAACTGTGCACGGCACAATTTTACCAAATGGTTTAATTTATCATCAATTAATTGTGCTAAAATCAGGATTCTTGTTTGAATATCTTCACTGTTAGCTCTTCTTTTCTCAAGTAGTAGACACCTATGAATAATTTCATTAATTATGAATGCTCCCTTAAGTTATTTAGCACAAGTTACATACCATGGTTCTATTACTCTTCCAAAGATAATCTTAAACTCAACTAAGATAAACATCTACACCAAACAACTTAAAAAAAGAAAGAAAAAAAGGACTACATATCTACCATACACATTGATCATATAAAACACATTTTGGGGCCATATTAAAGAACCTCTTAATCAGAGAGCTAGATATCTACCACACACATTGATTATAATTAATCATAGGCCATGCTAGAAAAACTCTTAATCACATGCCCATTCAATATCTCCAGCACGACTTTGTTTGCGGGGCCCACACACCGTGGCGTCTTAAACTGTCCCACTGATGTGCCTCTCGACAAGTAATGGTACAGAACTTTCCGGAAGGTTCCCCTCTCTACTACACACAATTCTAACGGCCCGATAGTTCCTATTTTCCTTGACCCGACATATCCGGCATCGATAAAGGTGCGGTCCATGCAATCGCAACAATTTTGTAGGACCTCATCTTTTGCATCGGTGTTTAATTCCCAGAATATCACATAGTGGCCTGGGTCAGATGCCATGTCAGCATGGCTGGTGAAGTCCAGCAAGTCAAGCTTTTTCTCGGCTGAGAGGAGCTTGGTCGCTTCGTCAACTGCCAGCTGGAGATCCTTTTCAGTGTTCTTGTCGATATTTATGCTGAGAATTAAGTTCCCTCGGCATATGAACTTGAGCCTTGGGGTTGAGTTGTAAAACCCCTCCACTCGTACCACGTCACCCAATCGGTACCGGTAAAGACCTAATAATTATATTGGAAAATGTAATTTATTAGTCTGACCATGATGTCTCAATAATTGAAATTGACAAACAAGATAATGATTTAGCAACTGTACTTTTTTTAATCATCTGGAAAGAGTTATTAATCACAAAAATAACATCTTTTGGAAAAAAAAAAAATCAAAGAAAGGTGTTAACACTGATAAGTGATATATAAGATTGTACCAGGGGGCTTGATGTTGACTTGTTATATTGAGAGCTACAATTGTATGTCTTTATATTTTTTAGGAAATGGAGAGAAAGTGACATACAATACAAGGCTTTAAAAAAACAAAGGCAGACAATGATTACTGTACTGGCACAAAGTTTTTTAATTTGCTGATGGTGAATCTTCTCCCGTGTGAACCCATGCTACTTTTTACCTGGTCATGTTCAAAAGCCGTCGTTTTTTGATGACTACAAGAGATAACTACACTCACAAGTTATTAACTACTACTATTATTAAGTCCTTATACCATATCTCAATAAATATCTTTTATTTAATTTCCAACAGATCTTAAGTGATATCATAAACCAGTATTCAGTACCATCAACAGTGATACGTCCTATCTACAAATTATTAAATTACTTATCATTATTAAAATACATGTATATACAACCAAATTTGACCAGATTTGCATCTTGGATTTTTAACCCAACCATAATTCCAAAAGACAAACCAACCGTGGATTAAAAAAATGTGTTTTTAATTTTGTCTTACTTGGCCAGAACATGGATGTATGTGTCTTCAAATCAAGATGTAACAATAGTTTACTGTATGTTTAGCTAGTATGCCATGTAATACTAGATGGAAAAGCCATGTAAGCAATGAAGTAAGTTTGGAAATATGAAACTGTCAATTTGATTGTATATGTTTTAATTCACTTGGTAATAAAAATACAACTTATCATGATTACTAAGTTGTTCAAGATGTATAAGAAATGAAGACTTTACAGTAGGTAGTAGGAAAAGTTTTATGAAAGAAAAAGAATTGACAAATGGTAGGCACAATAAATTTGTCTTTACAAATAAAATGCTTAATTAGTATATATGGTGCATTAAATAGCTAATAAATAATATTTTAAAACCAAAAGTCCTAGGATTTGCAAGTCTTATTAATTTCCAAATGCAATAAAATATAAAATAATACAACAATCAAGACTGATGAAGTCATGATTGATTTTCATGCCCCATGTTTTAGAAAAAGCAACCTGAAGTTCACCAAAAAGGTATAGTCAATAATCAATATATAGGCAACAAGGATTTGTGTTTTGGTTTTAGTCAATCAGTCCCAACAACTGCACAAAACAAAAGGCAGAAAACAACTGCCAATCTTTAGAATATGACACAATTTAAATATTAAAAAAATTCAGGTCCCAATAGTCCTTTAGGATTATGCCTAATTTAGAAGTAATTGAAAATATCGTAAAATAGTACTAAATCATGCTCACATCAGAGAAGGCGAGTCAATATGGCATAATGGTAAATAAGCTAAATAAAGCAAGAGATGAAGAAGTTACATACCAGCAAAAGTGGTCATGACAATCTCATATTCCTCCCCAACTTGCACCTCAGTGAGACCAATAGGCTCTGACAAAGCACAATTTCCACTTCCTCTCAGAGGGATAAACTCAAAAAATCCAATATCGGGAAGCACCACAAAATTAGCAGAGTCTGGTGGTGTTAACGGGTCGACATTCGCTGCGATCCACCCTTCCGATGATCCGTACTCTGCACAAACCAATGGCAACTGGCCTGCATAGTGTCTCAATTTTCGTGTATAGTGTTCCATCGAACCAGTCATTATACCATACACATATTTCGCATTCGTCCAGAGCTCCGGTATGACACCGTACCAGTTGCTCAGCCCCTTGCACTTGCAGTATATTGAATCAGCCAATTCTGGGTCAGGCCTCAGAATAGCCGAGACTGCATTTCTTATACTTGGATTAGTTATTCTACTCGATAAAACTCCTGTTTTTATATCCCTGCACAGTTCCTCCCAGTCTTTTTCAAAGGATTGAAATGCAACGACTAAGCTGTGTGCAAAAGTGGCAGAGACGAATTGGACCTGATCAGCATATAGGAGGCCGCACAGAAGGTGACAGTAGAGGGACTGCTGAAAATCAGAGCCAAATATGACCTCATCAGGACTGGTGCACTGCGATTGGATGTCGCGCATGGTGGATTTAAACTGGTGGGACCGGTAGACGTTTGTCGTGGCGGTAGTGGCAGTTAGGCCACCTTTTGTTTTGAATTGCTTGCTCCCATATATGAATTGAAGTGCCTTTCCATTCTCTATTGGGAATTCTCTGTCAAATTTGGGAGTTTAGTGCATAAGTACTTTTTATATATTCATTTTTAAGAAAAAAAATTGTTCTTAAAAGCAGTAATCTAGGTACCTGTTCCTAAAAGCATAAGAAATGCGGTATATTTGCATGGTGTTGTGTACCAGTTCTTCATTGAAAACTAAATACTTGGGCTTCCCTTGAGTAGTCCCAGAACTATTCAGAAAAAAAATAAAATAATAAAACTAAATAAGTAAATGGACAAAGAGATATATTAATTAATAAGTTAGTGAAGGTAAGAAGACAATTCAACATGTACCCCAGCAAAAAGTCAAAGTTTAATGCATAACCATGAAAATGGTACTATTAGATGCACAATCCAATATAAATTTATAACATGATGCAATAGCCTACAAAATAAGACCATTTCTATACCCCTGTTTTGTTTAAAAAAAAAATGATGCAAATAGTCTTCCTTCACTATTTATCTCCATGTCATCAAAAAAGAAGAGGGGCAATTCTCAAATCATGGACATGTATATGTAACACTTACCATATGCTTTCAATTTTCAATTGGGACATCAATTATTTGCTAGGGCATGCATGATGTTTGGCATTTCTCTAGGCCCATGTATGACAGTGAAAGTACTAGAATTTGTACCTAAGAGATATGGATGTAACTGGTTTTCCTGTAAGTATAGGTGCAGTATCTCCATCTACAATCCTCTGTATGTACGGTTCAAGATCCTGGTGTGTGACTAATGGCACGCAAGCTCTGAAGCTCTCTATGTCAGTTCGGCCTCCAAGACCCAGTCCTTGCAAATACTCGGTATCTCCATTTTCTTCTAGAATCATCTTTAGCGTGTCTCTCTGAACTCTGCTCGCATTTCTTGTCACCTCGTCAAACTCTTGTATAACTCTCTCCATGTTGAAATTTCCTTTCTTTTCAAGCATTTTCAGTTGCAGGTGACTGGGTTTACAGCAATTAGTCGTTTCCACCTGCAATACTTGACAAAAATGAAATTTATTTATTATTACAACCAATATCGACTAAAGAAGGAGAAGGAAATAAAAAAAAAGGAAAGAAAGAAAGAGTGGTTGAGACCGGTCGGTTGCTTTCGAGTTTGAATTTTCAAATGCAAAAAAAAAACCAAATTATAAAAACGGTGCAATGAATCTTGGGGAAGAAGCAGAGAAGCAAATCAAAGGACGAAACAGAGAATATTCTCCTTCACAGAAGCAAACAGCGGCATTTAATCATATTAATTTTAAAAAACCAATCCGCAAAAACTACAATCACAAATTAAAAGATAAGAATCAAAGTTTGGATCCTTCTCGAATATTATTAATTTCAGATAACAATTAAATTTTAAATTTTATTCAAAAGAAATGGGGGCACAAATACAAGCAAATAAATCGACAAATAAATCAACAATTAATGCGAGATACAGAATGTCAGAATCTCAATTTGCGAGAGTTCCGCAGAGAACAAATCTCAGATGAAGAAGGAAACTCACTGGTAACTTGTAAATGGAGGAAACGGAGATCTCCAGTCTAGACTTATGGGAGCCTCTACGATTTCTTCGAACTGAGCATGGTCCTGACTCCTGACTCCTGAGGTAGTGGCGCGATTGAAAGTGTGCTTCGAAAGAGAGATGAGAGAGAAAAAGAGAGACTTACAACTAACAAGCAACAACCGACAGAGATTACTGTAAGTGAGGCCAAACAGTCGAACTCCTGTCTGGTTTTAGTGAGAGAAAGAGAGATCGTGTCCGATTAAGAAGAAGACAGAGATAGACGAGCTTTTAAGCTGATTAGATGAGGGAAGCGGTAGCCTTGTATTTATATGTCAGGAGTGGCAGAAAGAGATGAGGATAAAAATAGGAACTGTTCTCCAGTTTCTTTCCTCACTGGAGATGATAGTATAGTTTCTTATTTACAACAAATAACAAGGAAAAATTGATTATTTGTCACTCCAAAACTTTCTAATTCTAAAAATGTCATTCTGAAATTTGAAATTGTAAAAATGTCACTCTAAACTTCATTAATTTCTAATTTTGTCATTTATGTTGTATTCTTATGCTATTTTTATTAAAAATTAACTAAAAATACTGTTTTGATATACGTATTTCTGTATTTCCGATTATACCCTTCATACAATTTCAGGGTTATTTGCCAAAACAGTATTTTTCAGTTAATTTTTAATAAAAATAGCATAAGAATACAGTATAAATGGCAAAATTAGGAATTAATGAAGTTTAGAGTAGCATTTTTTACAATTTCAAATTTCAGGATGGTATTTTTAGAATTAGAAGGTTTTGGAGTGGCAAATAACCAATTTTCCCCTAACAACAATGCTATAGAAATAAGACTAGAATTAGGATTTAACTTCAAAATCTAGCACAAAATGATGTTATATAACGAATTCAAACGGTTGAAATTATATATTTGTTGTGTTTATATGTCAAATTTATAAATTTTTAATTTAATTTAGTATAAATTATAAAATTAACTATTTAAAAAAAATTAAAAGTTTATTTTAATGAGTTTATTTTTTTCAAAAATTTTAACAGCTGGATTTTATACTAAATTAATTCGAAAATTTATAAATTTGATATGTAAACATATTACTCATGAAGTAGATCAGCTTCAACGATTTGAATTTGTCATTCAAATCAATTTGATAAATTTTAAAGTTAAATTCACAAAGGACTTGGTGAGCTAACAACACCCTAGTTTTTCTCTAAAAATATTTATGTCAAATTATGATTTTGATTATTCATTTTTTTTTACAGACATTGATATTAAATAAAAATAAGTTATTTCAGTACTTAGAGAATAAACTATATATAGTATTTACAAGAATAAAATAGACCTTAGCCGTTTATCATAGATCTTTAAAAATAGATACCTAACTAGACCATACATTTTGAAAATCCATCATCTTGTAATTAGAAAGAATTATAAATAATCAATTAATTCTAATTTACATTCTAAATTTGTGAAAGTCACAAGATTTAAAAAAAATATATCTTTAAAAATAGACAAAGAATTATCATTAACTAGACCATACATTTTAAAAATCCATCATCTTATAATTAGAAAGAATTAAAAATAATAAATTAATTCTAATTTACAGTCTAAATTTGTGAAGTATATATTTATCCACCAATTAATGTAACACCATGAAGTCTGTCATGTTGATCGGCCAATTAATTGGATTTTGCATCCAATAATCGGTTCTGTGACGAGTCTGTCTTCCCGGGGATTCAAATCTACTGAAATTCGAGATTGTGAACAGTGACTCTGAAATTTCTGAAATTCAGAATTCAGCCGTCAAACTGTTTCGAGATGCGTGCATAAAAAAAATTGGACGGTTGGATTCGGAATTTCAGAAATTTCATGATATTGTTCATGAATCTCGAATTTCAGCAGATTTAAATTCCTTCGCAGTCGATTAACTATTCGGATTCTTAAAATGTCCTTTGAATACAAATATGTGCAGCATTTTGTTCACAAATTTTGATTAGTCGATCTTGACGATTTTTTGTAAATGTTATATCTATTCGGAATGTTATATGAGGGTTAAAATGCACCATTGGTTTTGTGCTCCAATCATGCTCCAAGTCTTTTTCTTTGTCTTCAAAGTTCGAACAATCGATCCGAACCACTCACTATGATCTTCATATTAAAATGTGTTTGGAGACAAAATTTTATATATTTTTTTAATTTGTTTACTATTTTTTTAGAGGTACAAAATCACTATTTTGGATGGTTCAGAATCTTTCTAAAAACATCGATTTTGTACCTATCTAAAAAAATAGTAAAAAAATTTTAAAAAATATAAAATTTTGTCTCCAAGCACATTTTAATATGAATATCGGAAGCAAATCTGCTGCGATTCTAAGGGATCGCAGGGTCCGGCGATTCTAATCCCAACCATTCAAACGATGAAACTCAGGATTCTTTTGAGAAGTCAGTTTTTGTGCACGAATCTCAAAATATGTGAACGGTTGGGATTTGAATCGCAGCAGATTTATTTTCTATGAATATCATATTGAGCGGTTCAGATCGATTGTTCAAACTTTGAAGACGAAAAAAAAAACATAAAATATATTGGAGCACAAAATCAATAGTACATTTAAACCCTAATCATCTATGTATTACCAAACGAACATTTGGGTGCGTTTGGATGAATCAAGGAATAGCTCAGAATAGCTCACTAACCCCAAATTCGGAATAGTCACTAACCCAACATTTCGTAGAAATAGCGGAATAGCAGCTAACCCGAGCTATTCCTTGTGTTGAGAATAGCATTTTTTTCATCCAAACGTGTTGTGTTGAGAATAGCTCGCTAGGAATAGCAGCTATTCCTGAGTTAGAGCTATTCATGTGTCATCCAAACGCACACGCACGTTCGGACTTCGGACTGCTTAAATTAATGCATAGGCAGTTTTTCTTTTTAATGCTGTCACATGCGGAGAGTATCCCAAAGGATTTTAAGTTTTTTCTTCAGTTGCCAAGTGTCCAACAACGAGTAAAACGAGTATGAATTATCTGAAATGATTTAGTATAATCCCAAGTCTCTTTTAGGATTTGGATTTTTTTTTTCATAAGAAAGTAAAACGAGTATGCTGCTTGAGTTGGAGATTACACGAGAGAAAAACAAAACAGGACTTAAGACTTGTATGAAACTCTAATGTGAACTTTCCTTCTTCAGTTTTTTTTTTTTTTTTTTTCTCTCTTTCTTACTATGTTTCCCTTTCTTTGGGAATGGACTCTGCTGCTTTTCTGCATCCAACCATTCAAAAAATTTCATTTTGCCATCTCGATACAGAAATTTTTTCATGCACAAATCTCGACGAATTTGAATAGTTGGATCTGGAAAAACTGGTCGCATTTTTTCTATCAGAAAAGCAGCAGAGTCGGACCCCTTTCTTTGTGTGTACTTCTTGACACTCCACATCAATGAATTCTGAAAGTTAAACCTTCACATTTCTCATTAAAAAATCTAAGACGTTATTAAAGATACAAGTTTATGTCTATTCTCAATTAAATCGACTTTGATGAAAATGATTACATTGTAAGGTCAAATATACACATAATCTAGAAACTAAAAATATCATCAAGAATGAATGAAGATATTTACATGGCTGCTAATTCTATATAAACTTTTGACAATGAACAATCAAAAGAGAATGATACTTGTCAATCATGTGTATCTAGAGTGGAAAAAATGGTATGGTGGAGCCGGCTCCGTCACGGAACGGTACGAAATTGCATGGCACACGAGTCGATTACGTACTGAATCACATATTTTGTGCCGTGATCATTCGTGTGTCGTGACCATCTTTAGAAAATTTGACACGGCACGGCACGTTACGCGAAAGATCTAATCACGGCACATCACGGCACGTGGTCACGCGAGTCACGTGTAATTAGTATCGTCAGATCTTTACCAAATGGTGAATCTTAAATAAACTAACATAAATTATGATCAAATGGTCACGCGAGTCACATTTAGTCACGGCACGTTTGAACACGGCGTGACTCCCATAGCGTGACCATTTACGTGCCGTGACCACCCCTTGACATTTTGGTCACGGCACGGCCAAAAAATGGCCGATCCTAATTTTAATCCCGACCGGCCATGTTTTGGCCGGTTTGGACATTTTTAAAAATATCCAACTAAACTGGATATAATTATTATTTTATAATTAATTATGGATATTAATAAAAATGTCGGCTTTTATGATCACCATTTGGGCAATCAAATTTACATCAGCTTTGACAATACAGCTGTTTTAATTAATATGTCAGTTCTAAGCAAATTAATTGCTTATAAAAATAAATTATATTTGATTATTCAGTATCAATAAACGTTGTAGATGTGTGGAAAAACTTTAATAAAATTTCATGACATAATTAGTAGAACAAAAATGGCAGAGCCAAATCTGAAATCAATTATATTATATTGTTTGGTGTTTTGCACGTTGGCCCTTAGTTTATTGGTCAAAGAAGTTGCTGGTGTGTACAATAAATTAAAGACTGGATCCGTTTTAGTCTCATTTTTTTCAGTTATTTAAACAAAATGCATCCTGATTCATGTAGGGGTGCAAATGGATCGGATAATATCCGACCGTATCCGGATCCGTATCCAAAAATTAAATACGGATATCCGATATCCGAATATCCTTACAGATACGGATACGGATATGGTTTTACATTTTAATTATCCGTATCTGAATAGTAGATGTATACCATATAATTTAATATATATTATGACAATATTTATGTATATATCTACGGATATCCGATATCCGATCCGTATCCGTACGTATCCGTCTAATTTCCGATCCGTATCCGTGAAATAAAAACGGATACGGATATGGTTTTACCACTATCCGATCCGTATCCGATCCGTTTGCACCCCTAGATTCATGCATGATTACTGTTGACATTGTGAGTAACGCTAACTTCTTTCTGGTTTCATTTTTTTTTTAAATATGTAAATGCATAAAATAGATAAAAAAAAATACTCTAAAAATACATAAAATAATAAATTTTAACGAAATTTTACGGACTTCAAGCGATTTCGTTAGGATCCGAAAATGATCGTTTATAACAATATACATAATTTTAGAAACTTTTGCGAAATATGATAATTATAAAAAATCAAGTTTTTTCTTCAAAATTACGAATGTTAAAGCTCCAAAATATTTTTTGCACTTTTTGTTAGATTTCTTCTGCCAGTTTTTTTTATATACATTTTTGTCTTCTCAATTAAAAAAATCCTCAACAACTTACTCTGCATTAGGGGTGGCAAAAAAGCTCGTGACTCACATCTGACTCGCTCGCTAACAGCTCGTTTGTTACTGGATCGAGCTATTAACGAGCCAGTTCGTTAGTGGCTTGGTCCAGATTAAACGAGTTCAATCTGAGTCTCACTTGCTAGCTCCGCTAGGTATGATTTGTGAATTTGTATGAATTTGTGTGCATTTTATGCTGTCCAGCTCGATCTAAAAAGTTTGCAGAATTCATTTTCTTCTTAAAACAAGGTCCAGCTAGATCCAGTGAGCCAACTCACCAGCTCGATTCAAATCACAAATTGACTTGTGACGATTATTAGGGGCGAACCCAGATGGTTCCAGGGCTGCCCCCCCTACTGGATTTTGAGTTTCAGTAGAGATTTATAGGTCCTGGTCAACTTTGCCCCCTCTGAAATTATTTTTGTCCCCTCTGGACGTTTGATTTGTAATTCGAGTTAAATTTAGGATTAAAATTAAAATAAATTTGTTGAATTTTGAATAGTAATTAAAATTATAAGTCAGAAAATCAGAAATTACAAGTCAAAGCATTGGAAAGTATAAGTTAAAACATTATTTTTTTATCGAGTATCTAATTGGTTAATGAATTTAAACCCGATTCGATATTTTTCTACCCCATTGACGAAAATCTTAAATCTACCCCTGACGATTACGGACCAATATCCTCTGTGGAGTTTAGGATGCGGAGTCCTGCTGAGTTTTCAATCTGGTCCATTCATTTTGATCGGACGGACCAGATCACAGATCAGAAAAATTTTGTTTTTTTGTTTTAATTCAGATAAGAATCTGATCTGATCCGTCCGATCAAAACAAACAGACCAGATTGAAAACTCTGCAGAACTCCGCAGAGATTAACTCCGGTGAGAATGCGACTTCTGACTATTACAATATGAGATTTCAGCTCAGATCTCTAATCTCAGCTCGGTAACTCGCTGGATTGCTAAACGAACCGATTACGAGCTGGATCCAACTCGTTGCCACCCTAGTCTGCATCAAATTCAACGTCCGTTATAATTTCACTGTAGAGATACTGTACTACAACTCAGCATCCGTACATAACTATCTCTCCATTTTAAATATGAAAGAGAAAAAAATGATACAGACTTGCACGGATTTTGATACAGATCACACGAATCTTGATGTATATCGAATGGTCATCACACCCATCCAACCAAGGTAGGTCCGATGGGCATCGGACCTACTCTGATTCCTTTTCGAAATCACTATACTTTGGATTCTAGAGTTAATTTGACTGTGAGCCGAAATTTTTATTAATAACCCCAAACAAAAGAAAAATATCAAATCTAACCCCAGCTCCAAAAAAATTTCAAAAATGACCCAACCGCCCCATCATTGGGCGGTCCGCACCCCCCCTAACCGCCCCATAATTGGGCGGTCTACCCCCCCCCCCTAACCGCCCCCCCATGGGGCGGTTTAGTATGAAAAAAAAAAATTTAATAAAACCCGCCCAGCCCCCCCTACCCTAACCGCCCAGTCAGCCCCCCTGCCTCCCCACACCCCCGCCCAGCGCCCAGCCCCGCCCCCTACCGCCCAGCCCCGCCCTCCCCGACCCTCCCCCGGCCCTCCCCTCCCCTCCCCTTCCTCTCCTTTCCCCCTCCCCTCCCCTCTCCTTGGCCGGCCACCACCTCATCCCTCTACCCGGCCGGCCACCACCACCACCCCCCCTCTCTCTCTCTTGGCCGCACTTTCTCTCTCGGCCACCCTCTCTCTCTCCCTCTCTCTCTCTCTCTCGGCCATCTCTTCCTCTCGATCGATCGTCTTCGGGTAAGTTATCGTAACTCATTATTTTATTTTTGGTAGGAATTGAGGTGTTAATCGTGTGCGGGTTGTTGATTTTCCCGACGCGATTAAATTGTGCGGTTTAGGTTAGAAATTAAATTAGGGTTTAATTAGGGTTTAATTAGGGTTTAGACTTTAGTTTAAAATTTTAATTGTTAAATTGTGCGGGTTGTTGATTTTCCCGACGAGATAGAATTGAACAAAATTAGGAGTTAGGGTTTATAAATTAGGGTACAAAATTAAATTAGGGTTTAGCGAAATAAATTAGGATTTTGGGTACCAAATTAAATTAGGGTTTATGTTTTAGCGAATTAAATTAGGATTTAGGGTACAAAATTAAATTAGGGTTTATGTTTTATAAATTAAATTAGGGTTTATAAATTAAATTAGAGTTTAGGTTTGATAAATTAAATTAGAGTTTATAAAGTAGGGTTTATAAATTAAATTAGGGTTTAGGTTTTATAAATTAAATTGGGATTTATAAATTAAATTGGGGTTTATAAATTAGTGTTAGGATTTATAAATTAGGGTACAAAATTAAATTAGGGTTTAGGTTTTATAAATTAGGGTACAAAATTAAATCCGTGATCACTTTTTCCTGCATCGGATCACAGCCGAGACCACTGATCTGGAGGCCGTCAGGAGGTAATAATTGAGAATCTTGAAATTAAAATATGTTACGAACTCATCCGTGAAAATCATTAAATTTATCTTTACTATTTTATATTTTTAGGTATGTGAGGGCCTTTGTGCTGGATCTCTGTGGCAGCGTCATGTTCGTGGACTCCAGCGGTGACGCGGTTCCGATTATGTTCCTCTCTCTGCTGACAGAAATTGAGAAGGCATCGAACTGGAACTGGGGCGGAGCTGTGATCGCCTACTTATACCGTAGCCTGTGCCATGCTTGCTTGGTAAGTTTTCACAAATATTTCAGAATTTAAATTATAATAAGTAGGGTTCAATAATCACCAACACATTCACCTCATGTCCAAAATATAGGTGAAGAACAAGCAGATCCACGGACCGCTTCTTCTACTCCAGCAATGGTCGTGGTCTCATTTGCCGGTATGTCGGCCAGTTCGTCCGTCTCTTGTCCCTTACTTGAGGAGGCAGGATGCCGAGAGGTGTCCCGCGTACGGTGCCATATGGGGCGACCGATTTAGGTACGAGAACACGGGCAGGGGGAGAACTGTGGGGATTTCATATGTCCGGAGTCAGCTCCAGATACTTCACGAGAGCAGCGTCGACTGGTTCCCCTACCGGGAGTTCTACGAAAGGAACGCATTTTGTCGACTGACATTGGAGCAGAGGCATCTCTAGTTCTATCGGGGGCCGTGTGTATGTTATTGGATTGTTGAGTACACGTATCCAGATCGCGTGACACGACAGTTTGGTCTGGACGCATTTGTCCCGCAGTTCCCAGAGCTTGGAGAGGCTGAGACCACCAAGTTGCACAAGTAAGTTACAATTACTTAATTGCTCTCCTACCGTTACTTGTTCAGTTCTGCACTTGATTAACATTCTTTTTTTAATTTAAATGTACTGCAGGACTAAACACAATAAGCCCAACGTCGACTGGAGCACGCGCCACGCAGAGCATTACCTCCAAGCACAGTCTCCACAGTTCCACATGTGGCAGCCTCCTACGGCCGATGATGTCACACTGGGCGCAGGGCCTGGAGGATTGAGGTACTTAGTCTGGTACCAGAGGTGGGGCATGCCCTCGGTATACCTCACGGGCCATTGGGGTGAGACCCTTCGACGGAGGCTTTCTCGTGCAGGGTCGAGTGGTTATATGTCATTCGGACCGATGCAGGCTCGCCAGGTAATTACTTACGAAACTAACATATTTAAAGCATTAAATGTTTATTTAGTTTTTCCTAAAAAATTAATAAATACACTTTGTGCAGATTCTTACCGGTATCAGAGGAGTGGCACACAGCTTGGTGTGCATGGCACGAGATGGTTGGCGAGCAGTGGGATGTACAATGCTCCAGCACACTGCTCCTATGGTGGAGGACTCCGGCTTTGACGGCCGCCTCGTTGGCATGTTGGATGACAGTGGGGAGAACATAAACTGGCGCGAGATAGAGCCCACACCACTAGATCCGGATCAGCCCAGAGTCGCTATATACGGTGATGAGATGCCGCCACCTCCTCCAGGTAATTTGATTTTGTCGTACACAGTCATTTCTCGGTACAAAAACTATTCTAATTAATTTGTCTTCAATTATGCAGTGGATGAATCAGGTTGGGGCTTCCACGAATGGGTGTTGAATAACAATGCGTGGAGCGCTTACTACAATGAGTATGGAGTTCCGGTGCAGGTTGGACAGGTAGCAAAAATTTATTATTTATTCAACTTACTACTTATTTGTATGTAGCAAAACTAACATTGTTTCCATTAAGGGTGGAGCTCCCCCACGACATTCCACTCCGGAGTTCACTATGGCTGACCTTACCGGAGATTATGCCGGGGATGAGAGACTGAGCTTCCACATACCACGATATCCGGAGGCCAGACAGCACGATGACGAGGCCAGTGGGAGTGGAGCACAGCATGCAGATGCCTATGCATCTGCTATATTTGGCACACCGCCTCCTCCGCCTACGTATCCATCTACCTGGGAGCCATGGGAGGTGCCTACCATGCCGCCCATCCCCCCACTGGTGGAGGATCCATGGGCCGAGGCGGATACAGCCGCACAGGAGGAGGAGGTTCACGTGAGGCGTGTACAGCCGCATAGGGACCGCCATCCACCCCGTAGGTTGGATCTCTCCGGTCGTCGCCCTCGTCCTCGTCGTTAGGTTTTTTGTTCTTGTAGTCTGATAGCTTTTCTACTATTGTATATTCAGTTTGGAGTGTTTTATCTTATGTTGCGGACATTTAGATTACGTAGTTTGGATTTTTTTTTTTTTTCACTTACCATTTATATTACATATTTTCCACTGTTTATCACGTTATCCAAATCGACAATTATTATAAAAGAATCGACAGTTCTAACGTCAAACGACTCATCCACATTCAACCAATTTTTATTTAAAATTACAATAAAAAAAAATAAATCATTTTCATATAAAAATTACAATAGAAAAAATATATCTTCATATATGTTGTAAATATATCTTAATAAAAATATATCTACAAAACAAATATATATTTAATATATCTATAAAAAATATATATATCTTATAAATATATCTTAATGAAAATATATTTACAAAAACAAACATGTCTTAATATATCTTAAAAAAATATATATATCTTATAAATATATCTTACTAAAATAAATATCCTAACATATCTGTAAAAAAAAAAAAAGGCTAACCGCCCGATTGGGGGGCGGTTTTCTTGGCCGTGTAGACCGCCCAATCACTGGGCGGTTTGGTGGGTAGGGTGAACCGCCCAGTGATGGGGCGGTTAGGTTACTTTTGAAATTTTTTTCAGATGGAGGTTAGATTTGACATTTTTCATTTGTTTGAGGTTATTAATAAAAATTTCGGAACTGTGAGCAAGTGAAATATAATATTATTAGGTGTTTCAGTGGAAAATAGGGTTAATTAATTATTCATTATTCACACGGTAACGTACGTTAGTGTGTGAAAATAACATAATTCATAGATATTGACTTATAGAAAAAAAAGTACTTTTCTATTATGAACAGAGGAGATATTAGTCTTCAATAATGCATTAAAATAATGTTTAAATATTTTGACTCTTAATTATTTCAGGAGGAGGGATCGGATGACACTCTTTTTTTGTGACATTGGATGACACCGTGCATTTTTAAAGTTTTTAAAGTCCAAACAGTCGATCCAAACCGTTCAATATGATGGATATATTAAAATGTGCTTGCAAATCAAATGTTACATTTTTTTTGAATTTTTTTACTATTTATTAAGTATTTTTCAAAATCGTGGTTTTCAGACCATTGAATTCTTGTACCTATCTTAATAAATAGTAAAAAAATTCAAAAAATTGTAACATTTGATCTGCAAGTACATTTTAATATATCCATCATATTGAACAGTTTAGATCAACTGTTTAAACTTTGAAAATATAAAATGTCATTCAATATCATAAAAAAGAGTGTCATCCGATCTCTCGTCTTATTTCAGTCGGTTAACAATAACACTGTTTGAGAAATTGGACAACGTAAGGAAAAATAAAATAAATAAAAAAGAAATCCGAGATTAACGCATAGGAAGTACCGTGATTAGTTGAAGCAAGTGCAACGCCATAGGAATTAGGAAGTAACGTGATTTATTGAATGAGACCAAGTCAGATTTAATTATTCATTGTCATGCTTTCCCAAATAAGAAAATTCGAAAAGGGTGGGATTCCAACCGACAACTGTTGCAACGCCATCAGTTGGTGCAACTTAATCAAAATTTATTTAATTTAAGTTTTACAACTGCTCTATTTATGAAAAAGGTTTTAATCATTTTTAGCATTACGATAACGATCTCTCTCTTTTTTCTTCGTCACAAAATTTTAAAAAAAAATACTAATTGTTCATTTCATTGCTGCTGAAACATAATAATTACAAGCATCAGTTGAACCAGAGGATTATTATCTGGTCCTTGCTGTTTCTCAAAAGAAGATAAGAGTACTAACAAAACATTTAAGCAATTCACAAGTAATTCAAATTCTAGTTTAAAGTCAAGTTCCAAAAGTAAGTTAAATTTGCAAGTACTAAGCCACTTAGTATAGAGCTGAGGTCAATTTTAATTACAAAAAAGTGGTCAGTGGCTTTCATTCATCACTGGTAGCAGCTTCATGTGGTGGTTGGTAGAGCACCACTTCCATACCAGGAGAAATGATATCCAGATGTATAGCATCTTCAATTACTGGCATCCATCCTTTTGCAATATGCAATAATGGATTTAATTAGAAAAATAAGAGACCTAACAGATTTTTGTTAGCAATCATTAAAATACGGTTCATTCCTATGCTTCCATAATATATAACAAATAACACTAAACACTATCAGTAATCATGTTCTTTCATTAGTAGGTAGTTGTTGAGAATATTAAAAGATATCATCTCAGATATTCCAGTGGTGCATGATATTTTGGTTCTTACCTAACCAGAATCACACATTTCATCACAACAATATTATATTTCCTCTTATTATTATATTATTTTTTTAAGTTTTGCAAAGACGATGAAATTATGAAAAAAACTCAAACTCTTAACCTTTAAATAATTTGTCTTAAAAAAATTTTCTAACCAACTATGCTCGGCCCATCTTGATATCTTATTTTCTCTCTTCACATCAAAATGATATATTCCTTTTCTTTTTCTTCTTTGCAAAGAAATCTTTGTTTCTCTCTTCACATCAATGGCATGTCTTTCTCTCTTTTCTCTTTTGGCAGCGATACATGTGCATGCATTAGTAGTTAATATCTCGTTCGTTTCATTTTTCTTTCCCGTTTATCCAAAATTCCTGTGGTGTCACTTATTAAAAATATATAACCTTCAAAATTCACAAAGTTAGAAGTTGCAAAACGAAATAAAATTATTCGGGAAGGCTGAAATCTGAGGGACAATTACAATTGCAAATTAAAATTATAACTTTCAGAATATTAAAAAAAATAGTTCTAACATATTTTGAGAAGCTCTCTAAACATCTAATTAAGTAATCATGCATGCAAACTCCTAAATTTTCGGATAAGTATGAAGAAATGAAAATATATTGTAAAACTAACATCGAATGACAAAACCGAGTGGTAAGTGTCTTAGTTTTTCAATTGAAAATGAACCCTATGAAGGCACACTTGCATAAAATTTACAGAGTGAGGCTATGGTACTATGCATAGCACGGTTAGATCTGTACTACGGCTTAATATTTGAGTTTTCAAAATCCTAACGGTTGATCCGAACCGTTCAACATAATTATAAAATGAATATGTACTTGCAAACCAAATTTTACATTTTTTGGAATTTTTTTACTATTTTTTTAAATAGATAGAAAATCACTTGATCTGAAAATTATGGACCATCCAAAAACAGTGATTTTCTACCTATCTAAAAAAATAGTAAAAAAAATTTGAAAAAAATGTAAATTTTGGTTTGCAAGTATATATTCATTTTATAATCATGTTGAACGGTTCAGATCGACCGTTAGAATTTTAAAAACTCAAATATTGAGCCGTAACACGGACCAATCCGTGCTATGCATAGTACCATAGCCTCACTCAAATTTACACAACATAGTGCAAGTGCGTTACAACGCACTAGTAATGCACTGCTATATTTCTTGCTTAACGATTTGTAAATTCAATGTAGGTTTGGTCAAATTCTTTTGGTATTCATTCAATACTTCTAAAAATATTTCGGCGCATATCTCCGCGAATTGCAGCAATAGTAAAAGCGTGATTAATCTTAATTTATATGTAATTATATATCCATTTATATTTCTAATTTAATAATATATTTATTATTTACAGGAGCTTAATGAGCCAAAGAAACAAGCAACAAACATAACTAATTTGCATTATTATCGTGTTGAACTATTTTACACAGTTATTGATATGCAATTGCAGGAGCTTAATGACAGATTCACAGAAACTAGTACCGAGCTGCTTATTTGCATGTCATGCTTAGATCCGAGTAACTCTTTTTCATCATTTAACAAAGATGAGTTGGTTCAATTGGCTCGATTCTATGCCTATGATTTCAACCAATATGAACTTGCTGTCCTAGATGGTCAATTGGAGAATTACCGCATGGATATGCGAAGTGATGATGATTTTTTAGATTTAAAGGGCTTAGTTGAACTTTCTCAAAAAAAAAATGGTGGAAAAGAGAAAGCACAATGTTTATCTATTAGTTTACAAATTAGTGAAATTAGCATTGATATTACCGATGGCTACGGCTAGTGTTGAAAGGATATTTTCGGCAATGAATTATATAAAAAACCGAGTAAGAAATTTAATGGGAGATCAATTCTTGAATGATTGTTTGGTTACTTGCGTTGAGAAAGAGTTGTTTGATGAGGTAGATGATAAACGAATTATGCAACGATATCAACATATAAAGATCTGTAGAACAATGCTCTCTCCATTAACTTAATTTTGTAGCATTAATATATTTCTTGTTTTTTATATGTAAAAGAATATTTGTTATAAATTTTTGACTTAGTTAAAATCTTTAATGTTCATTTATATTCTCTTGACTTCTTATTTATTTTAATTGATTATGTAATTTTATATTATGTTAAATTTTTTTTAAACTATATATGTTCGTTTGCTTCTAACAAAATTTCTAACTTCGTCGCCACTGATAAAATGTAGTCACTGATTATTGAAACATATAAAAGTAAATGAAAGGAATATTTCATGAGGAGGGATCCAATTACACTTTTTTTGGTGACACATCATGACACTTTTTTTTTTATAGGTCAATTTTGTGATTTCAAAATCCAAACAGTCGATCCGAACCGTTCAACATGATCACCATATTAAAATGTGCTTGGAGATCAAATTTCACATTTTTTTGAATTTTTTTACTATTTATTAAGATGGTTACAAAATCGTTGTTTTTCAATGGACTGAAAACAACGATTTTGTAACCATCTTAATAAATAGTAAAAAAATCCAAAAAAAATGTAAAATTTGATGTCCAAGCACATTTTAATATGGTGATCATGTTGAACGGTTCGGATCGACTGTTTTGATTTTTAAAATAGTAGATGTCAAAGTGTATCACCAAAAAAGATGTAATTTGATCCCTCCTCATATTTCATATACACAATGTAAACCAATATATCCACGGGGACCATGATACGAGGTCCACGCCAACGGTATTGGAACTAGTTGCATTGATGGATGCGGATTAATGCTCAACTAGCATTATGCCATTATGTGATTTATGTCGGCTAGGGGTGCACAAAAAGCTCATGACTCGAAACTCAGTTCGGAATCAGTTCGGATTCAACTCACTATAACTCGAGTTAAAACTGACTCGAGTCAAAACTGACTCGAGTTTACTGACTCGGTTAATTTATGAGTCGATTCCAAGTTAGGCCTAACTCGGTTCGGAATCAACTCGGTTGGACTCATCACACCAAACCCTAATTTATATATTTTCAATTTTTAACCCCCAAAACTCATCACACCAAACCCTAACTTGGTAATTTGATAATTGTGTAATATTTTGTTAGACATCGTAATATTTAGTAATTTGATGAACTATGTGTTATTTCTTTTGTTTTGTTAATTTATTAGACTCTATACTGTTTTGTTAGACTTTATCGGTTTGGTAATTTTTAATTATGTACTATTTTGGTGTTTTCGTAATTTTTAATTATGTGTTGGCCATTATCTCATTATGTATTGCCTTTAATTGTGTATTATTTTTGTAAACTATGTCATATTTTTTTTGTTAGAATTAAATTAGACCGCCTCACTATGTATTACTTTATGAGTCACGAGTCGACTCACTTCGACTCGAGTTGTTTGCGAGTTGATTCCAAATCGGAGTTTTTGACTCGGAATTGGATTAGCGACTCGGACTCAACTCGGCTCATGAGTTTGCGAGTTGAATCCAAGTTGTCCTTAACTCGGACTCAACTCGGCTCATGAGCAGCCCTAATGTCGGCCTCTTTGGTTGGGTACTCCCCTGATTAAAGTAGAGCACACGTATTTTGAGAGACAAGTTTAAATTCCGAGTCAATTTTGAGAGACGGATTCGATTCGAACAGTCCCGATTCAAAACTCAAAAATTGGGTTACTTTAGAGAATTCGGATCCTTTCTTTGGATTTAGATCCAGTGAAGTAACTCGAAAATTTGATTTTGAATCGGAACCGTTTGATTCGAATCCGTGACCATCTAACTAAAGTGGAGCGCACGCATCTCAAGAGATAGATTCGAAGTCCGAGACGAGCTCGAGCGACAGATTCGATTCAGACAGTCTAGATTCAAAACCCAAAAATTGAGTTACTTTAGGGATCCGGACCCCTTTTCCTTTGCTATAGGATGGTATGTGAATTCAGATTCAATTACTCAGCTGGGAACTCAGTCTACTGAATGCAGTATCTAGGATGATACAGATTAATGATATGTTGTATATTGAAAATTAGTCTTTGAATAGGAGTGTTAATATATTATTTTATTATTTTCTTCCTATCCGGTTCCATTTGATGCAGGTAAAAAATAATTTATTTAATCTGATACGTATATATTAATTGAGGATTCAAGTGTCTTTATTTTTTGTAGCTCCATCATAATTGAATTTTTTAATTTTCTAATAATATAAAATATAAAATTTATATACTAAAATAAAACTGCTAGATGTAACTTGTATTATTTTCTCTATATGCACATAAAAATTATTACTTTTTTATTTTATTTTTATATGAATTAATAAGTTGAGAAATAAACATCCAGTAATTATCCACATCAATGTATTTTCACAAGCTCTATATAAATTTTTTTATATGAGTAGAGAGAAAATAATATAGATCATACCTAACAATTTTGTTTTGACATTTAAGTTTTAAATTTTAAGTTATTAAAGTTTTAGATTTTATATGAATTGGACTCCTAGCTCCTCATTTTGATTACGTATTAATTACTTTTATTTATTTAGTTATACGATTTAATATTGATTAACATATAATTTATCTTAATTAGAATGTAATAAATCTCAAAGTAATAAATTTAAAACTTAGATGGTTCGGTCAGATTCCAAAATTTTTATTAATACCCTCAAAAAAAGAAAAAATAGCAAATATGCCCTCGATATAATTTTTTTTTCAAAAATATCCTGACCGCTCCATGTTTGGACGATCCAGTCTCCCCACCAAACCGCTCCACAGTGGGGTGGTCACCTGTTCATACCAGACCGCCCCACTGTGGAGCGGTTTGGTGTTTTTTTTTCTTTAAATACCGCGACCTAGCCGCCCCAGCCCCTTGTTGCTCTCTCTCTCTCTCTCTCTGTCCCTATTGCTTCGCCCAAACCCCACCAAATAGCCACCCCCCTCCGCCCTCACCCTTTCTCTCTCTTCCTCTCTCTCACTAAGCCGCCCCCACCATCTCCCTCTCGCTAGGCCTCTCTCCCTCTCCCTCTCTCTCGGCCACTGTGAGATGGTTTGGTGGGGAGACTAGACTGCCCAAACATGAGGCGGTCAGGGTATTTTTGAAAAAAAAAATTATATCGAGGGCATATTTGCTATATTTTTTTTTTGAGAGTATTATAAAAATTTGAGGGTCCGATTCAAACAGATCTTAAATTTCATTTAATAAGTTTGAGTCTTATCAAATATAGTTGGTGCTGCCTACAGCCTACGGGCTTCTTTGACAAAAAAAAAAAAAAAAAGTTAAGAGTTGGTACGATCGAGTCAAAGTAAAAAATTAATATCCCTATATCTCAATCACTATTTTATTTTTATGATTTTCTGTAGGAAGACTTTCCCTTTGTTTATTGTTCTAAATTTTTTCTTATTATTTTAAAGAACGTCTTTTGTGTGGCACGCATTAGAAACATCTACGAACTTATTTTTGCTTTGATACTACTCTTGAGGATTTTTCCATTTATTCATTCTTTTTTTTTTTGCTTTAATAAGCGAATTTTTTTTATAAACCGTAATTAAAAATTTGATTTTTAGGAAACCAACGTGATTATTTTCTTTTTTACAAAAATCATAAGAACTGCAATGCCATTTCGGTTCCGAAATTTTTTTTTTTTTGGACCGAAATGGCATTTCAGTCCGGTCCTATTTTTGAATTTTCTGTGACACTTTTTCACAAGTGTTCGTATGAGCCGCCGCAAAAAATCCATACAAGAGACCGGACCATGGCATTTCGGTTCTTATGGTTTTTGTAAAAAAAAAAAAAGTAATCATGCTGGTTTCGTAAAAATATTTTTTTTAATTATGGTTTATAAAAAAAATTCTTAATAAGCTATAACCACTATACTACAAGCAAATAAGTGACATTTATGAAGAAAACTAGACTATATAATATGTTCTTAAAAAATAAATTTCAATTAAATTTTAGTACACATAACTAAAATTTTGAAATCATAAGGATGACTTAGCCACTCTTTGAATGGCTTTAGATCCGCTTCTAATAGTGTCCACAGACCACAACTTTCATCACGATACTAATGTTTGCACCAGCATTGCATAGGATCAATACATAAATTTTCTTTTTCAAGAGCATGAAAAATCGAGATTCCCTAAAGTAACACAAATTTTGAGTTTAGACACAGACCGTCCGATCAAAAACCAGAACGAGTCAGTCCGAAATGGAATGCATGAACGGCACACCCCATACGGTTCGGATCTAATAAATTCAAAATTTAAGTTACTTAAGGGATTCTAATTCTGGAAAATATGGGTGGTGTCGGAAAAAAGAAGTAACATAAACATCGACTAAAAGCAGAATCCATATCCTCTGAGGTAACAGAATATTTCTGTTTAGATTTGGACCGTTCGATCGGAATTGGAGCCAATCTGGTCCGAGGTAATACGCACGGGCCCTTTAATATCCGTGTAAATTATGATTGGACATTCTGTCTCCAAATGGAAATATCACGTTACCTTACACCTTGTTTGGATGGAGAGTAAATGAAGGGAGGGAATGGAAAGAAAATAAAACTTTCCGTCGAATCGTGTTTGGTTGACAAAATTATGTCTGAGGTGAAGGGTACATGAAGTGAAAAGTTTAACCTTGTATCATTATAATCAATAGTTACGGTTTCTCTCCCGATTTGGGGTGTAACGGATGGAAAGAAATTTTGTTACAAATATTTTTAGAACAAAAAATACAAATGTCCAATCCTATATCTTATTTATATAATTCTCATACAAATGCAAATTTTTTGTCACAAATCTACAACAACCACTGAATTTCTCATTAACTTTTTAAATTTTAATCAACTAAACAAAAAATAAGACATAAAGAAAAATTAAATTTATTTGTCCTCATTAATCATGATTCAAACACAAAAAAATTAAACATATTAATCTTCCTTTCTATTTCATTTCATTCCCTTTTATTTTTCACCTCTCCTTCCTTTCTTTACTCTCCATCCATAATTCAAACACAAAAAAATTAAATATATTAATCTTCCTTTCCATTTCATTTCATTCCCATTTATTTTTCACATATGCTTTCTCCCTTTACTCTCCATCCAATCAAGGTGTTAGGTGATGCGAATTCCTAAGAGGGGTGGTTTCAACGAAATAAAAAGGTACTTCAAAAGGTGGAAAGTATTAAGTATATCATAGTGTCACTTTTGAAATAGACCTTATAAAAAGCAAAAAAAAATGCTTTGTTTAGCACTTGAAGTGTTAAGCACCACCTCCACAGTCATGGACTCATGGCGGTAGTTAGAACAGGGAGGAAGTAAAAAAAATTAAGATTATAGAGTCGCATTGTTAATATTACGTAATTTTATTTTACGAGGAGACTGATATTATTATTTTTTTTGTAAAAATTTAATTTTTTTAAAAGATAAAAATAAAAAAATTCAATTCATGAGAGTACTTAGCACCTCTTTGTTTATACATCGCTATGTTCCTGAGAAGACTAGTAGTATTAATTTCTTGTAAAAATAAAAAGTTATTAAAAGAGATAAATAAAATTATCAATTCATAAATAGGGGTGTCAATGATACCCTTTAAATCATTTACCCTACTTGTACCCCTACTTGTACCGTATTTGATAAGACGGGTATGGATAAGGTTTTTTTTTCATTAGCTTATTGGGTACGGGTATAGATAAGGATTTTTTTCGTTAGCTAAACGGGTAAGGGTACAGGTAAAGGCTATTTCGTACCCGTCTCCTATAGGATAATTATATTAAATTAAATTAAATAATGTTTGAGCAATAATTAACGATTGTAAAATTTATTTGTGTGATATTTCATATGATAATGTTTGAGTAATAATTAGTTATGTACATGTTATTTAGTATATGTTTTTTGCTATATGAAAAATGTTAATCATATTACTTATATTTACATGTTTTGTTATTTAGTTCAATAATTGAATTTGTTTCAAGAGATATTGTGTTTTTAAATTTTCTTGCTTTATAAAAAACAATTTAGTTGGAATTAATTACACTTTGTTTATTTTTTTTTTATTATTAGTAATGTAATTGCATATGTGTGAAATGAATAAGTTGTGATGTTCTATTTGTAAAATATAATAAATTAATTATTATCGTAGTATTATTATTCGTTATTCACCCGCTACTGTTTCGTTATTCAATAATTTTAACAGGTAATGATAGAGTAAGATGAGATCAATTTTTAATGGGTAAAAATAAAATATGAATAGAGACAATTTTTAGTAAGTATGAGTATGAAAATACTTCTACCCTACCCGTATCGTACCCATTGACACCCCTTTGCTTATACATTGTTCTGCTCCTGAGTTCAACCTTGGTCAAGAAAATTAGGAGTGAAATTCATCCTTTAGGTACTCTGTGAACTTTTCGCATATTTAAAAATGATTGTTGACTGAATGTTAATTGCATGAAATCTTTATTAATTTTATCGTCAATTTGAATTTGCAAATGTTTATTTTATCGTCAATTTGAATTTGAATTTGAATTTGCAAATGTTTATTTGCAAATGTTAATTGCAAATGTTAATTACATCTACTCTGTGAAATCTTTATTAATACACTTATTTATTTTATCGTCAATTTGAATTTGCAAATGTTAATTTGACGATAAAATTTTAATTGCATGAATGTGGAGTAATTATTAATTTAGCAATTTTATCAATAGAAATTTATTTAAAAATACCGTAATTGATTTACAATTAACAATTTTCAAGAATATAAAACTTGAAATTTTGAATTACTAAATAAAATTTATTAAACTTAATTGTAAGGAGATGATATGAAATTAGTTGAGGGGAAAATTGCTAAAATCGTTCTGATATAAAGTTTTTTTTAAGTAAAGATTGAAGGTCAAACCATTGAACTATTCAAATATTTACAAAAGATTTTTATATCCGGATTTCGAACCTGCAACTTTGTTCTAGACTAAAAACTGGTTCTCACTCTGGAAATAAAATCTGCTGCGATCCTCTGGGATCGCAGGGTCTCTGCGATTCCAATTTCAACCGTTCATATATTTTGAGATTCATGCACAAAAACTGATTTCTCAAAAAGATTCTGGGTTTTATCTTTTGAATGGTTGGATTTAGAATCGCAGGATCTTGCGATCCCTTAGAATCGCAGCAGATTCGGAGCCCTCACTCTGATATAAAGTTATCTTTGACAATTTTAGAAATTTGATTCTCTTAGAAACAAAAAGTTATCTCTTACAATTTTAGAGATCAGATTATCTTAGAAACAATTATCTACAACTGTTACACATTGAACCAAATTAAAACATATTTTGACAATTATTGTCAGCTTTCTTAAAATCCAAAATTATTTACAAAATCTCTAACTATAAACAATCGCCTAGCAAAATACAAAATTAACAGTTATAAAATGCATATTTTGTTCCTTTAATACTTCCATGTTCATCGCTTACGTCACCTAAATAATAGTATTGTTGAACAATAGACAGATACTTTGCAAAATGTATTTTTAATTTTTTTTTAAAATTAGTCAAAAACACAAAAAAAAAACATGAGAACCTTAAAGTATATTTCATTTTTTTATAATTATGAATCCTATATATAATAGGCTTGCGTCACTTTCTTATCCTTAAAAAAATTTGCACTATATTTTGGATTATTACGAGAATTTATAATATCAAGTGGCCCACATTTTGAGGATAAACTAAATATTGTTATAACAAGAAATAATTCATTTTGACTTTATGGGGTGTCATTGGCGATATGAACGAAGCAATGATCCATGCAACGACTATTAAGTATTTTATAATACCATCACAGATGCTATTTATTTTCATCTAAAATGATACGAAGGTAGCTTGACAAATTGAATTCACTATCCCACTGCTACAAAAAAAAAAACACATTTACTACCACTTATTTACCATCGGGTGTCCTTCCGCACAGATGATGTATATAACCAGGGGCATTGGAGCTGAACGTCATCAGTTCTTGCCGATGACATATGTGTATACCTTTCCTATCGGGACGATAGCCATCAATTCGGAACCCGATTCCATATTGCAATTTGAACCAATGGTGAAGTGTTTTTCTATAGTAGTGTCGTCTGCATTACCTCAAAAGAGCATCTTTGAGTTAATACTCTTGGCCGTCTTAATTCGGCACCCACCTATAAAGCAGGGAGCCCTTTAATATTAGTGCAGATCTGGTTGGCACAAATTTTAAAGCTAATTGGACGGTACATATGCATTAACTCAAAAGAAAATTTTGACAAATTAGCTTTAGTTTTAGGAGTCCGAATCTGCTGTAATTCGAGACCAGTGAACAGTGATCCTGAAATTCCTGCAATTCAAATCTAGCCGTTGAACTGTTTCGAGATGCGTGCACAGAAAAATCAGCTGTTTCGAAATGCGTTCTCGAAAAAATTCAACGGCTAGATTCGAAATTGCAGGTATTTCAGTAATTGTTCACTAGATTCGGGATTACAGCAGATTTATTTTCGGCCACATATCAATTACAATTTGTTGTACAATCATAAAGATGACTATAACAGCACTGGCTTATGAATTGTCGGTAATATAGACCAATCAATTTGAATAAATTTGAAAAATATAAAATGAGTCCTAAATATACAAGTTAAATTATAAAAATTGCAACCCAAACTACAAAAATGCCATTTTGAATCTCTCATGTTGAATTTAGTTTTTTTGTTTATTAATCTAACAGTAGTTATATTATAATACTCACAGATATATTTTTGAATATGAATTCCACTAATATATTATTTTGATTGTGTGTACATACAATAACTCACATTGAATGTAATAGAACAATGAAGTTTTATTATTTAGTCTCAATCAGAACAACTTAACTTGACTAATTAGAGCATCTCCATTCCAGCAAATGTTTAGCAATTAATTTGTTCCACGTCACTAAATTTAGCAATTAAAGACATTCATAATTTTTAAAGCACTCCATCCCAGAAATTTAATTAGAATTGCAATTAATGCTACGTCAGCCAAAAAAATAAAAATTGAGCGGTACAGATACATAGAGAGAATTTTAACCAATCAAATCAAAAAGAAAACGTTTTCTTTTAAAGCAAATTTGCTAATTTAGAAATTCTGATACATCCCAGCAATTATATTAGCAATTGACACATCAAATTAGCAATTTAATAACAATTACCATTGGAGATGCTCTTAGCAAGTTTGTTCATTGTGTTTTCTCCAATTTAGATTTATGACTTGTGAGAACTGAATCGAAAGTATTTCCAAGACTCGGTGTACAGAACGAACACTGCACCAACCGTCATTTTCTAGTAGTTGGCGACAAAAGACAGCAAGTCGTGAACTGTGACGTTGGGAGCATGAGCATCAACCACACAACAAATTCAGAAAAGTATATTAATAATAAGGAAATTCAAAGAATTTTTTCATTTGAATAACTTTATTGTATTAAAAAATGTTGGTTGGCAGAATTTTTTTTTTTTTTCAAGCCTTCTCTTTGACAAACTTTAAAATACATGTAACGGCATTTTACAACATGATGTTATTTAATAATTTAATCATTATAATCGTTCTTTAATTCTTTTTAGAGGCGTGCTATTTTCAGAAACTTTTGACTGTAAAATATAATGTTAACAGAAGATTTAATTGCATTTTTTAAAAATAATGTTAACCGCCATTTTTATTTTTATTTTTTTAGTTTCTCATGGTCTTAATTAGTGTCGGTCACCCTGTTTTTGTTTTTGTTTTTTTGTTTACTAATAGGATTGGCAAAAGAGTTCATATTTCTCGACTCATTCGCAATTAATTCGGATTTTTTTTATAATTAGCTTGTTCGATTTTGATTTATTTTGACATGATTGAGTTCAAATTTTTCTCTGCTCACAATTTTTCCGCTTATTATCTATGTGCAAATTACAACAACAAGTCAAGTCGTTTTTAGTCTATATATAATTCACAGTGCAAACTAATTCAGCTCAACTAAAATTAAATTTAGACTTGACTCAACTTGTTCAGATATAGCTAAGATAGACTTGTGCCTACCCGACTTGACTCGTCGACAGTCCTACTCAGTAGTCGGTATATATTTGACCCGACAACACTAGGGTTATGTTTGGTTGTGGGTTAAAGTTATGATGGCATAAATTGCATATTTTAAGTTATGACAGCATAAGAGCATCTATATCCCAGCAACTCAAATGAGTTTCTAACTAACTGTTAACCACTTTTTAGAAATTAAGGTCTCTAAAGTTTCTAACTCTCACATTTCTGAAATTAATTTTAGAGTTTATAACTTTATATTAAGCCACGTCAACAACAAATTAAAAAAGAGAATTAATTTGAGCCAATTATTTGATCAACATGGAGTTTATAAACAGTTTCTTAATAAGAAACTTTACTGCATAGTTTCTAAATAAGAAACTCTCCCACATCTCTAAAACTGAATTAGAAACTGCTACGTCAGATTAGAAACTCTAATAATACCAGGAATGTAGATGCTCTAAAGATATTCTTGTTTGGTTGTGGGTTAATGTTAAGTTGTGGATTAAATCTAACTAGGTGAGTTAATTTAAGAGAATGGACACGGTATAAGTTATGCAACCTAAATAAGTGGGTTAATTTATGACGGCATAAGTGATTTCTTATATTATATTATTTCATCACACTTTATCCATATTTGATAACATAAGTGCATAACAAAGTACTTATTTCATGACTTATGCCACAACCAAACATAGTCTACAAGAATAAGGATTCTTGCATGATCTTATCCATAGTAACAATATCCGCGAGAAATTCACATTTTATTCGTTTTTTTTACGTTTCTTAATCAAACTCCGAATAAAACGCAAAAAACGTATAATACGTTTTATTCGTGAATAAAACGCGAGAAAAACGCAAAATTATTATTATTATTTTTTTTTGGGGTGTTTTTTTGGGTTTTTTTTTTATATTTTTTGGTTTCTTGTTGTACCAAATAATTTCCGAATTATATCCAAATTATACCCGAATCACAAATTTTTGACACCGCCGAACCGAATCCGAACTATTCATTTGTCACTGTGGTCTTAATGTCTTATTCTCTTATTGGGCCTGGATTGTACGGAGGTGACAAATTTTGTCAGCATCGGATCCTTTGGAGGGACCCATTATGTGAGTTCCAATCCTTGGGCCACTGGCCCACTACACTGCTTCACCATGAGTTCACCTACAGACTACAGTTGCTCACACTTGCTTCACGGAATTGCGGTCCCACAGCCATTTGGACTGCCTAATTAATAGTGTACAGTGTTCTTAAGTTTATCAAGTCGTTTTGGTGAATTTAACACTAAAATCTATTAGATTAATTTTTAATAATGGATTCAAACTTTTGAAATAGATATACTTTACAAGTGAGATATTTACGTATCGAATTTATAAATTTTCTAATTAATTTAATATAAAGTTAATTGGTCAAAAAATGTCCGAAAAATAAATGTATTAAAATTAACTTATAAACGTTATTTTTACCACTTTATTTTATACTAAATTAATTCAAAAAATTATAAATTTGACATCTAATTGTGTTACTCGGAGGAAGTAGATCAATTTTATGTTTTGAATTTTTCATTTGAAATTATTCTGATAGATTTTGAAACTAAGCTTACCAATTATTTGATGAGCTTAAGAACATCCTATTCTGTACTATTATTATATATTAAAGACCGTGCAAATTTGAAAAAAAAAAATAACAGATTTATTTTTATTATTACATTATTAAGTATATAAAATTAATACGAGGTTGGTTATAGTTATGGATTTATATCTCAAAGTTTAAACAATCGATCTGAACCACTCAACGTGAAAAATGTACTTGAAGATCAAATTTTATTTTTTTATTTTTGGTAAATTTGTTTACTATTTTTTAAATAAATATGAAATTATCAAATCCAAAGATACCGAACCATAAAAAAATAGTGATTTTTTTACCTATCCAAAAAATAATTTAAAATATAAAATTTGGTATTCAAATACATTTTAATATAGAGATCATGTTGAGCGTTTTAGATCGACTATTTGAATTTTAAAAACGAAAATATGAATTCGCAGCACAAAGTGATATGTAATAAGCATATCACCATATATAACTTCACTCAAGTAATAATATACTTTTAATATTAGCGGTTTAAGAAAACTCATTGTTTTTTTTTAAAACAACAATTGTGGGACCACTTTTCACCATTGAGGTATACATGACTTCACTCAATTAATAATATACTTTTACTATTAGCGGTTTAAGAAAACTCATTGTTTTTTTTAAAACAACAATTGTGGGATCACTTTTCAGTTTTCACCATTGAGGTACATGGAGATTTTGATATGAGCTCAGAGTGAAAAAAACGTGTTGTGTCGTGACTAATATGTTATGACTTTAATCTCGCGCTGTGCTGTACCGTGATTAAGTTAATTTTTCACGTACCGTGCTGTGCCGTGACCAAAATATCAAAGGGGTGGTTACGACACGCGAATGATCATTCCACGTGAGTCACGCCGTGTCCAAACGTGATGTGACCAAACGTGACTCGTGTGACCATTTTATCATAATTTAATTTAGTTTATTTAAGATTCACCATTTGATCAAGATCTAACGGTCCTAATTACCCGTGACTCGCGTGATCACGTGCTGTGCCATGACTAGGTCTTTCGCATGACGTGATGTGTCGTGCCAAATTTTCAAAAGATGGTCATGATTGGTGTAAATTGTGATCAGTCTAATAAAATTTATAACCCGGTTTGCTATCAAGTTAGATTACAAGCACATAATCCTATCGAGTAGTATAAACGAGTGTCGATCCACAAGGAATAAGATTTAAGGTCTTGAGCTATTAAATCACAATCTTTCGAAAGGCTAGACAAAATATGAAATCAAAAGAGTTATTGTTTTTTATCAATGTATTTGGCGAATATTAAAAAGTAAAATAAAGATAGAGATGTGAACTCCTAGGGTTTTGGTACACCGTTGTTACTTCAATCCGCTTTAATTCTTACCTTATTTGATGTTGGTTTTCAGTTGTTGTATGAGGGTTTCTAATCCAATTTAGTAATTACCGCTTTCGCCTAGCAACCACCCTACTAATCAAGAGATCCCGTTAAAGGCTTGTCTTGATTAGTGTAACGAGATCTGTGACTAACCCAAAAGAATTCAGACTTCACTTATTGGGTACGTCGTCCTACTATCTTGGTCATGTTGGGTGTCCCCATGGTAAGGCATGACAGTGTGACATTCGTCTGCGAATGTCGAAACTCCCATGTGTACTTTTGTTGATCCAACTAGTGGTATCTCCAGTTAATGTTTCCAACAGTAATCTAATATTTTTATTCTCCCTTATCCCAATTCAATTAGCCCAAAGATGACTAACTTCCATGTGTGGAGCCATCACATAACGGTCTAGACTAATAAACAAAATTAAGTAAGATAGAAACATAAAGCGCAAAAGCAATCGAACAACAAAAGACTAAACAATGATCAAACAAAAGTATATATCAAAGCATCATGAGTAACAAGGTTTACTGCCAACCCTAATAACTTAAACTTAGCCGTTGAACAAGAGAGACATAGACACACAAAAAGAGAGAGCAGGAAGCTGTTTTTCCTCAAGGAAAAGCAGCAGAGGCGAACTCATGTTTTATCTCTAGCAAAATATTTATAGTAATTATATCTTACTGAAAATATGTTTATGCCTTGTGTTATTAATAATAATAATCTAAATATTACAAGTGCCTATACATACCTAACAAAATTAAATAAAATCTAAATAAAATTATGCAGAAATATTTTGTTTACAATCCGAACAAAAATTTGAACACACAAATAATCACCATTAGAAATATCCACACTACTTTTTTTACACACCAATCGTCTTTCTATACTATAAATAAATACAAACACAATCTACAAAAATAAAAACTTTTACTGCCTTTGAAAATTAGTACATCTGATGAAAAACAGAATTTTGTCTTTTCTTATTAATTGAAGCCTAAGATATGCAATTTGTAATTGTTCCACAAACAAAATCAGAAAACAATCTCAACAAAATAATGCATAACTTGGAACTTTTTTCATATCTCAATATTGAATTTTTTTTATAAATCATAATTAATTTTTTTTTACGAAACCATGATTACTTTGTTTTTTTTTTTTAACAAAAATCATAAGAACCAAAATGACATTTTGGTCCTGTTTCCTTTTTGAATTTTCTGTGGTGGCTTATATGAAAACTTGTGAATCCAGTACCACATAAAATCTAAAAAGGAGACCGGACCGTAATGTCATTTCGGTCCGGAATAAAAAAAATAACGGACCGAAATGGCATTGCGGTTCTTATAGTTTTTGTAAAAAAAAAAAAGTAATCATGTTGATTTCGTAAAAAAATAAATTTTAATTATGGTTTCTAAAAAAAAATTCCTCAATATTTTTTGCAACTTTAACATAAAGTTGAATACGGACACAATCACTTCTAAAAATATCTGTACTCGACATGAAATATATTCATATTTATATATTTATGTTCTATAAATAATTATCATGTACTTTGTATAAATATTTATGAAATTCATAACAAAAACAGAAAACATTAATTTAGACACTTACAGACAGTCATTTAAAAATAATTGTAGTTCTTAAGTAAAACTGAACATCTTTACAATTATAATTTCATTCAAAATTCAATTTTTATAAAATTTGATACTTCAATAAATAATATTGTAAAAGTGTTTACACAAAATATTTCATCAAAAATTGGGGTCGATTGATTCTACTATATTTTAATTTAAACTAATTTGTATCATATGCTTTGCCATGTATATTATTAACAAATGTGAAGTGAATTCAAGATTAACACCCTTATCTGTCCAAAATTATTAAATAAAAAAATAGAATTATGATATACTGCATTTAGTGTTTTTTTTTCCTTTTTTTTTTTGTTGCCCTTCAGGAGCTTGATATATAAAATAACATTATCATTATTTCCTCTAACAGTAAACAACCAAACTTATACGAATCAAAATTATCACTATTAAATTTCAGTGTTATTTGTCTTTGAGTAGAACTAGGGTGTTTCTAAGTTCACCAAACTTCTTTGTGAACTCAACTCTAAAATATATTGGATTGGCTTCAAACGACGAATCCAAACCGTTGAAATCATTCTACTTTACGGGTGATGCGTCTATATATGAAAATTTTAAACTTTCGAATTAATTTAGTATAAAGTCAAGTGGTCAAAATTAGAAGGTTTATAAATTAATTTTAATGCATTTATTTTTTGGACGCCTTTTGACCACTTGACTCTATACAAAACTATTTTAAAATTTTAAAATTTTCACATGTAGATGCATCACTCATAAGATAGAAGGATTTCAACAGTTTGAATTCGTCGTTTAAATTCAATCCGATAAGTTTTAGAGTTGAGTTCACAAAGGAGTTTGGTAAACTTAAGGAACACCCTAGTTCTACTCCTTAAACCAATCTTAGGGCCTATTCGGCAACACAGTGGGCTGGGAAATGGGCACGGAAAAAAAAAATTTTGAATTAATTTTTACTGTTCACGTGGGAAAAAAAAAATTCAGTCTGAGTGAATTTTTTTTTCCCACATAAACAGTAAAATTTAGAGAGCAGCCGTACAGACCCTTAATCTGCATCTTACGTGTACATTATCTCAACCAAAAGACCCACTTTCCAATAAATTTTAGTATCAATGGCAATGCAATTGCATTCATATTGCCAAAAAGGTAAGTTGACAATATACTCTACTTTAGTTTTAAATATCAAACAGGATTCATAACACCAACGAACCCGTGATTTTTATTAGGGTAATTATATGTTACCCCTTGATTCCTTCCTCCATTTTTCTCCCAACTAACTAACTTCCTTTTCTAACTATAATAATCAATTCTAACTAACTAGTGGTCCCTACAAATTAATTAGTAGATTTTCTCCTTCTATTTCTTTCCTCTCTCCCTCCCTCTCCCTCTTCCACCTCCGCCTCCGCCCACCTCTCCCACCTTCGCCTCTCTCTCTCCGCCTCCGCCTCCCACCTCCGCCTCTCCTTCTCCGCCTCCGCCTCACCGGACAAGGATGAATACTTGTTCAATGATAGATGAATACTTGCATGACGAGGGTGAATACTTGTGCAACGGATAACTCGAAAGTAGGTCATCATGGATCTCATTTTAAAGAGAAAATTATGTAGAAGACGTTCGTGGTTTTAGATTTGCAAAATTCCTCACAGATCGTCAGAAATATTAGTTAGATTGAATGGAGAAAAAAAAAACCACCTCTAAAAACGTGTAAAAGATGGGTGTGATATGTCCAGTTTTTTTTAAAAATACTTGATATATCAGAGTGAATACTTGATGTATTACATATGAATACTGCATGTATTATTGATGTTATTTCCACTTGCGGACGGCAGTTGTGGTACCCTACTATCTCCGCGTAATTAATGCTCTTAATGTCGTAATATTTCCATATATAATTCTTTCTCAAAGATGAGTACTTTTATTTATATGGATGAATACAAGTCGTGTTAAGTGTGAATACTTTTTCGCAAATCGTCCCCTACTAATAACTTGTTTGGATATGTCCAGTTTTTTTAAAAATACTTGATATATCAGGGTGAATACTTGATGTATTACATGTGAATACTTCATGTATTATAGATGAATACTTGATGTTATTTCCACTTGCGGTGACGGTTATGCGGTCCCCACGGTAGTTAGTGATGACGGTTGTGCGGTCCCCCCACTTAATTACGCATTTTCTTTTGTTTTTAGCGGACGGCAGTTGTGGTACCCTACTATCTCCGCGTAATTAATGCTCTTAATGTCGTAATATTTCCATATATAATTCTTTCTCAAAGATGAGTACTTTTATTTATATGGATGAATACAACTCGTGTTAAGTGTGAATACTTTTTCGCAAATCGTCCCCTACTAATAACTTGTTTGGATATGTCCAGTTTTTTTAAAAAATACTTGATATATCAGGGTGAATACTTGATGTATTACATGTGAATACTTCATGTATTATAGATGAATACTTGATGTTATTTCCACTTGCGGTGACGGTTATGCGATCCCCACGGTAGTTAGTGATGACGGTTGTGCGGTCCCCCCACTTAATTATGCATTTTCTTTTGTTTTTAGCGGACGGCAGTTGTGGTACCCTACTATCTCCGCGTAATTAATGCTCTTAATGTCGTAATATTTCCATATATAATTCTTTCTCAAAGATGAGTACTTTTATTTATATGGATGAATACAACTCGTGTTAAGTGTGAATACTTTTTCGCAAATCGTCCCCTACTAATTCCACCACTTATCTCCGCATATTACTGTGATCCCCTACTTATCTGAAGTCGCGGTTGTGCGGTCCCACCATACCTTCATGTACTATTTACACTTACACGACGAGGATGAATACTTGTTCAATGAGAGATGAATACTTGCGTACGAGGTGTGAATACTTGCGTAACGGACACCTCGAAAGTATGTCATCATGGATCTCATTTGAAAGAGAAAATTTTGTAGAAGACTTTCGTGGTTTTAGATTTGAAAAATTCCGCACAGATCGACAGAAATATTAGTTATAGTGAACGTAGGAAAAAAAAACCACTTCTAAAAACGTGTAAAAGATGGGTGGTAATGTTTCCTTATATAATTATTTTTCAAAGATGAATACTTTTATTTACATGGATGAATACTACTTGAGTCAAGTGTGAATACTTTTGCGCAATATTTCCGCTGGTAATGCTGTGATGGCAGTTGTGGTCCCCTACTAATTCCAGCAGTTATTAACTGTAATATTGTGGTCCCCTACTTATTTTCAGTTGGGGGAAAAATGGGGGATGAGTGATGGGGGAAAGCTAGGCCCTCCCTTTTTATTAATATCCAAAGTTAATTACAAATTAATACATATACCCAACAACCATTGGAATTTATAAAACTACCCATACCGGCTATTTCTGGCCAATTTTAATTGATTTTGGTACTGGCCAGAAAATGGCCGGTACTAATTTTTTTTTTTAGAGAAAAATAGCAAAAATGTTGAAATCTAACACTAAAAAATCAATTTTTTTAGCGTAATTTACCGTATTTTAGCATAATTTAACATAATTATTGTAATTTAGCGTAATTTAGTGTAATTCAGCATAATTTAATAATTGCAAGTAATTTAGCATATTTTAGTATAAATATGCTAATTATATATCAAAAAAAGTAATCTAACAAATATTAAAAAAAAATCAATTTTTTAGTGTTAGATTTCAGCATTTTTGCTATTTGTCTCAAAAAAAAATTATTTAGTACTGGCCATTTTCTGGCCAGTACCGGAAACAATTAAAACCGGCATGGAAAATGACCAATATGGGTAGTTTTTTATTAATTTGTAATTAACTTTGGATATTCATAAAAATGTCGGCCAACGAACAATCCAACTAATTTTCATGGATTTGGGAAGAGGGTTTAGGCGTTTAGCCATGATGCACACCCCACTTTTGTGAAAAATCAACGCTCTTTAAACTTCTTTTTCTTTTCTTTTTTTATTCTTATTAAATAAAGATATATGTCTTAAAACAACAAAAAGAGCAAAATCTTTGAAATGGACCACCGCCCACCAAATAAAAAAAGGGAAAGTATATACAAAGAAAAAAGCTATTGTACAAGAATAAAATTGTCAAATTAAGTAGTTGGTACTGATAATCTTGACTGGAAAAAATCCTCAATTTTTTCAATTATTTATAAGAGACATCTTTTTCTCGGCCGTACCAAAAGCAATATTTCGGTTCCCATTTATAATCGGAATTTTTTTAAAAACCATAATTAAAAAAAAATTAGCAAACCAACATGATTACTTTGATTTTTACAAAAACTATAAGAACTAAGATGCCAATTCGGTCTTCATTTTTTTTTCTCCTTGGAACCGAATTGGCATTTCGGTCCCCTCTGTTTTCACACATTTTCAGAACAATTTCAGTTCCAGGGAGACCGAAATCCGGGAGGACCGAAATGCCAATTCGGTCCCAGAGAGAAAAAAAATGGAGACCGAATTGGCATTTCGGTTCTTATGATTTTTGTAAAAATTAAACTAGTCATGTTGGTTCGCTAATTTTTTTTTTTAATTATGGTTTTTAAAAAAAGTTCTTTATAATCTGTTTAAGTTAGCATGTTCAAAGGATAAATTTCTTTGTAAGCAAAACTTTGCACCAAATCATAAATTGGTAACTCAACTTTAACTTGTCTACTTCGAACCACCGACATTAATTTGTCCTAATTTAATCTTTTAGCCTCCCTTTTTCGGTCAAGAAAGGATAATGAGTAATGTCGACATTGAAGACTTAAGTTGTTAGATCCGAAATTTTTATTAATATCCAAAAAAAAAAAATTTGAATTATACATCCTGTTTGACAAGATTTCGAAAAATGTCTAAACCGCAAAAAAAAAATCTACGGTTTTGGACCAACTTCCCGCAAATTAAATCCACGGTTTTAGTCCCTCCAAAACCGTAGAACAAACCCACAGTTTCGGAAAACCAGAATTTTTTTTTGCAGTTTTAGGTTTTTTTATATTAAAAAAATTACTCAAGCCGTAAATTTAATCCATAGTAGGGAATTCAATTCATCTTTTGTCAAACTAATTATTATTTTTTACCACAATATTTTATGTATTTATCTAGAAGTGACTTTTGAACCAGGATCAATAACTTAGATTCAAAATATTTATATTTTTTTCCAATAACACACAAAGAAATATTTTAATTTTTTTTACAACCGCAAAAAATTCGTCCTAAAAAATGTTGATCCGGGTTATTTGTCATAGTCTTTCTAAATCAAATTATATAGTATTCCATCTATTTTCAAAGAAATATATAAAATATATAAAATATTTCTAATATTTTAATAAAAAATAAATAAATTGTAACATTTTCTGTTTAATTAAACAAATAATAAGAAAAACCGTAGATTTGTCCTACGGTTTTGAGAGGGCTAAAACCGTAAATTAAATTTGCATTTTTGAGGCCTGAAATCGTGAATCAAAACTGCGGTTTGAGTATTTTTCTAAATTTTGTCAAACAGGGTGTAGAATTCGAAATTTATTATTTTTTTTTATATTAATAAAAATTTCAGTTGTTAGATGGAGTTGAAATTTATAGACAAAATAAAATCTAAAGCTTTTAGCATGAGATGAGAGTAAGTCCTGAAATCACCACAAAGTACTGAATTTTGAACTTAAATGCGTTTTGATTTGTGATTTGCCTATAAAAATCTAAATATAAATGATTAACCGATTATACCTTTTGATCTATGATAAAATGTACAATTTTCGCTGAATTTTATCCTAATTTTAAAAGGACGAATTTCATATGTACCACTCAAAAGCTATGAAATTGCGTATTTATCATTTCAAATTCTATAATTACTTATTTATTATTCTGAATTATAATAACCCACATATTTACTCAATTAATAAAAAATTAAGATTAATTATGTTTAATATTATATAAAATATAATTAATCACTTAATTAGTTCCTCCCCCTTCTCTCCCGTGCACAAAATCACTCCTGCCTTCTTTTGACGCGACTCTTTCACTTCAGCGCTTAAATCTCCCATCGTTTCTCCCACCTTCTTTAGCGCTGAAACCTCTCCTCATCCCTCCCACCCTCTTCAACGTTTGTGTCTTTCGCTTCTCCAACATCAATACAATCACTATCGGCTATGGGATACGAAGAGGAAGAAACATTAAAATCTAGAAAGGAGCTCGTGTTGTAGGAGGAAGAGAGACCTAGATGGGAGCTCAGTGTGTGTGTATAAATATATATATATATATATAGAGAGAGAGAGAGAGATAGGCTAATATGCTTTTAGTAGCATATGGGCCGATATGCTTTCAACTCAAAATTGGATTTTCAAAGTCCAAACGGCCGATCCGAACCGTTCAAGTTGATCTACATATTGAAATCTGCTTGGAGACCAAATTTTACATTTTTTGGAATTTTTTTACTATTTATTAAGCCACTTTGAAAATTGCTGATCCGGATGAACAGTAAAAATAGTGCAACCAAATTCTGGACCATGTGATCAGCAATTTTCAAAGTGGTTTAATAAATAGTAAAAAAATTCCAAAAAACGTAAAATTTGGTCTCCAAGCAGATTTCAATATGTAGATCAACTTGAACGGTTCGGATCGACTGTTTAGACTTTGAAAATCCGATTTTTAGTTGGAAGCATATCGGCCCATATGCTACTAAAAGCATATTAGCTCCTCTCTCTCTCTCTCTCTCTCTCTATATATATATAATGAAGAGAGATGGTATTGAGCATATGTCTAGATGAAGAGAGAGTATACAAGGTAAATGAAATTAGTTTTAATTAATCCTTGATTAATTATTTTTTTATAATTTTAAACATAATTAATTTGAATTTTGGACATATTAATTTGATATATATTTAAATTATATTAAGTAAATATATGAGTTATTAGAATTTAGAATGGTAAATATATAATTTCATTATTTTTGAGTGGTACGTGAAATTCTTCATTAAAAAAAATCATATAACAAACTTATTTGCTTTTTTTAGCGAACCTTTGTTAAAGTAGCATGAACCATTTTATCAAGATAGATTATATATAAGAGGAACCAAATCCATATTTAAAGAAACTATAGAGGAAGTGCCTACTAGATTTTTATACACAACTTAATTTTATTTTTGGCAAAATAAGAGAATTACAAGCGTTGTCACGAGAGGAAGAAAAAGAAAAAAGATAGTAAAAGGTAGACAAAAAAGTGATTGAAATATGTGAAAAGCAAAATTTAATAAATAGTGGAGTTGTTTGGATAATTAAAAAGTTAGCTATTGAAGTGGTAGTAGTGAGTTTCATTTTCATTCAGTTCATGTCCAGGCACTAACTGAGTGGAAACCCCCCTTTCTTTTGCCTATTTCTAAATTGAAGTACTTGTTTTTGTCTTTCTTTTCCCTTTATATATATATATAGAATTTTGCTATTGTGCTTCATGAAGTAAAACCCATATTGTACTTCACGCTCATACACCCATTTCCAAAATCCAAATCGTCAATCCGACCGTTCAAGTTGTTCTCCATATTGAAATGTGCTTGGAGACCAAATTTTACATTTTTTGGAATTTTTTTACTATTTATTAAGCCACTTTGAAAATCGCTGATCCATTGGTCCAGAAATTTTTACTATTTTTTACTATTCACAATGGATCAGCGATTTTCAAAGTGGCTTAATAAATAGTAAAAAAATTCCAAAAAATGTAAAATTTGGTCTCCAAGCACATTTCAATATGGAGAACAACTTGAACGGTTTGGATCGACCATTTGAATTTTAGAAATGAGAGAATGAGCGTGAAGTAAAACTTCGTTTTACTTCATGAAGCACAATAGCCCTACTCTATATATATATATAATGCTGGGCTTAGCTAAGCCATGGTGTAAAACGACTTGGTGCTCCACGCCTCATTATTTCCATTTTGAAAATCCAAACTACCGATCCGAACCGCTCAAGTTGTTCTCCATATTGAAATGTGCTTGGAGACCAAATTTTACATTTTTTGAAATTTTTTTACTATTTATTAAGCCACTTTGAAAATCGCTGATCCATTGGTCCAGAATTTTTTACTGTTTTGCTACTGTTCATCCGGATCAGCGATTTTCAAAGTGGCATAATAAATAGTAAAAAAATTCCAAAAAATGTAAAATTTGGTATCCAAGCACATTTCAATATGGAGAACAACTTGAGCGGTTCGGATCGGTAGTTTGGATTTTCAAATTGAAAATATGGCGTGGAATACAAACCGCTTTACTCCATAGCCTAGCTTAGTCGGACTCTATATATATATATATATATATATATATAGGTTGGCTAATATCAAAGCGTTTGTTCTGGAGCCGTGGTGCAACTAATTAGTTTTCTAATTTTTAAAGTCCAAACGGTCGATCCAAACTGTTAGATGTGATCTCTATATTAAAATGTGCTTGTTGACAAAATTTTACATTTTTTGGAATTTTTTTACTATTTTAAGCCAGTTTTTAAAATGGTTGATTTTAATAAACAGTGAAAAATTTATAAATCATTGAAAATAGCAATTTTAAAACTGACCCAAAAAATAGTAAACAAATTCAAAAAAAATTAAAATTTGGTCTCCAAGCACATTTTAATATAGATTGAATGTTGAACGGTTTGGATCGACTGTTTGGACTTTGAAAATGTAAAAAATCGAAACGTTTGCACCACGGCTCCGGAACAAACGTTTTGATATTAGCCACACAATATATATATATATATATATATATATATATATATATATATATATATATATATATATATATATATATATATATGAGTAGAACTAGGGTGCTCCTAAGCTCACCAAGCCTTTCCGTGAGCGCGACTCTAAAACCTATCGAATTGACTTCAAACGATATTTCCAAACCATTAGATGTTCAATCTATATTAAAATGTGCTTGGAGACCAAATTTTACATTTTTTGGAATTTTTTTACTATTTATTAAGATGGTTTGAAAATCGCTGTTTTCCAATGGTGCAGAATTTTAATAAAAACAGCGATTTTCAAACCATCTTAATAAATAGTAAAAAAATTCCAAAAAATGTAAAATTTGGTCTCCAAGCACATTTTAATATAGATTGAACATCTAACGGTTTGGAAATGTCGTTTGAAGTCAATTCGATAGGTTTTAGAGTCGCGCTCACGAAGGACTTGGTGAGCTTAGGAGCACCCTAGTTCTACTCTATATATATATATATATATATATATATATATATAGAGAATGGCTAATATCAAAACGTTTGTTCCTGGGCTCAGGAACAAACGATTCCGTTCTCCCATTTTCAAAGTTCAAACAACAAATCCAAACCGTTAGATGTTCAATCTATATTAAAATGTGCTTGGAGACCAAATTTTACATTTTTTGGAATTTTTTTACTATTTATTAAGCTAGTTTGAAAACCGTTGTTTTTATGAAATTTCTGCAGCATTGAAAAACAGCGGTTTTCAAACTAGCTTAATAAATAGTAAAAAAATTCCAAAAAATGTAAAATTTGGTCTCCAAGCACATTTTAATATAGATTGAACATCTAACGGTTTGGATTTGTTGTTTGAACTTCGGAAATTGGAGAACGGAACCGTTTGTTCCTGAGCCCAGGAACAAACGTTTTGATATTAGCCATTCTCTATATATATATATATATATATATATATAGAGTCCGACTAGGCTACTCCATGGAGTAAAACGACTTGGTACTCCACGCCATATCTTCATTTTCAAAGTTCAAATAGTCGATTCGAACCTTCCAACATGTTCTCCATATTGAAATGTGCTTGGAGACCAAATTTTACATTTTTTGGAATTTTTTTTACTATTTATTAAGCCACTTTGAAAATCTGAAAATCCTTATGAACAGTAAAAAACAGTAAAAATTTCTGGACCGCCGGATCAGTGATTTTCAAAGTGGCTTAATAAATAGTAAAAAAATTCCAAAAAATGTAAAATTTGGTCTCCAAGCACATATCAATATGGAGAACAACTTGAGCGGTTCGGATCGGTCGTTTGGATTTTCAAAATGAAAATAATGAGGCGTGGAGCACCAAGTCGTTTTACACCATGGCTTAGCTAAGCCCAGCACTATATATATATATATATATATATATAGAGAGAGAGAGAGAGAGAGAGAGAGAGAGAGAGAGAGAGAGATGGGCTATGGTGAGTTGTGAAGTAAGGATCTTGTTTGACTTCACGCTCATATCTCCATTTTTAAAAACCAAACAGTCGATCCGAACCGCTCAACAAGATATCCATACTGAAATGTGCTTGGAGACCAAATTTTACATTTTTTGGAAATTTTTAATATTTTTTTAAAATATTTCAAAATGGCTGTTTTTTATGGCCCGGAACCATTCAAAAAGAGCGATTTTCTACCTATCTAAAAAAATAGCATTTTGCCAATCATATCCCACATGGCTTAAGCATTTTGCCACGCTTAAGCCTTTCCCAAGGATTAAGATTGTAGTATATATTTGAATAAGAAAATATATATAAGTAATGAAAGACTATTTTACCCTTCATATTATTGTTGTCATATAATATGATTGATTAATCAAGTTGTGTAATAATTTTAATAAAAAATAATTAAATATATTTCATCAAAATGTCTACGGACAAAAGGGCTCTTTAATTTATAATGATAGAGCTTATATATGTACAACAAAAAATAAAAATGAAAACTACGGACACAATCATGTCTGATTTAACAATCAAAATGAAAAAGAAAAGAGAAATATACATGGGAAGAAAGTATTACAAGTAATAAGCATCCAAACTTATTTGAAGAATTAATCATCAAATAAACACTAAAAGAAAAGGTTCCTATGAAGGAAAAAAACAAATATTGTAACAATAGAACAGTACTATATATAAAAATGTAACTAAAAATGGCTGAAGAAAAAAGAAGCTCTTTGAAAATTCTTTACTGTACATATCTAAATTGGGTTGGAATTGCTGGTTTTGATACTGGTACCATGGATTCAGTCCACTAATGGAGAATTGGGTATCATGGTTTTGATACTGGTATCATCCTTGGCTCTGGTTTTACCACCCATGTACCAGAAACTGTACTGGTTACTGTAAAAAAAACTGGAAAAAAAAACACAGCTTAATCTCAGTTATTATTTTCAATTTTTCATTCATGTTACTACTATTCAAAAGAGAAATTAATGATATAAATTCAGCTTAATCTTTATTTTATCTTCTACCATGTAACTGTCATTTGTTTTTTTTTTTGTTAACAGAGAATATAATGCAAAATGTATTTTTCTACAAAGAAAAATAAAAATGGTTAAAGAAAGAACCAAATTTAAGATGGTAAGAATATAAAACAAGAAAATGTATTTTTGTACAAAGAAAAATCTTTACTGTTAATACGAAAATTAATTTACAAATCAATCCTATTTACTCACTATTTCACCAATTAATAATTGAATCAGTTACTTCCAGTAATACAATTACTCACTTTTCACCCATTATCATACTCCTCGTAATACAATGTACCTACAGCAAATTCTTTGGTCCGTAATGGGACTATGGTCCGTATTGGCTAATATGGCCCATACCAGAGCCTTAGTCAATGAGCTGCGTTTTTCCGATCGACTCGATTCTTGCTCCAAATGATGTAAAATAGTCTCAAAATATGGTTCCTACACTAAAACATAAAATAGGACAACAATAACTTTTTTCACGGAATAATTAAACATAAAAATGAGAAAATAAGATAAAACCTAAGCCAAAACTCTACGTAATTCACTATGAAAATGAGCTTGATCAGTTATTTATTTCTTAATTTCTTAAGATTATATCATGAGGAGGGTTGAAATGCCTCCATTTTTTGTGCCTCCATCATGCCTCTATTTTTAAGAACTTTAGTAACTCAAAATTTAAAACTTAAAAGTGAAACTAAAACCGTTGGATATGATCTACATCATTTTATCTATGCACGTGTAAAAAATTGTGACATTTCAACTTTGTTTTGGTTGTCATCAAGAGCTTGTAAAAACGTATTAATGTGGATAATTTCTAGACGTTAATTTTTTCAAATGATTGATTCACATAAAAACAAAATCAAAATGTGATATTTTTTTATGAGCACATAGAGAAAATAACATAGATCACATCTAACGGTTTTATTTTGACGTTTATGATTTAAATGATTTATTAATGTTTTTATAAATGGAGGCATGGTGGAGGCAAAAAAAATGGAGGCATTTGAACCCTCCTCTTATATCATATACATAATTAGTATAATTACCTCACTAAATTGTTCTTAACGTGTGATGTGATAAAATTCTTATAATTGTAAAAAATAGAAATATGAAAATTTTAAACCGAATAAACTAGATAGAATGCGTATGTTAAATAAAATTATATGTTACTTAAAAAGATTTTATAAAATAAGTTAATACCATGTATTATAATAATTTATAAAAGGATCCATATGTTAAAAAAAATTCTATGTATAAGCTAATATTATGCTTTCTGATTTAAGCAGATAAAATTTTACACTACAATTTTTAATTCTAATTAAATATACACAAAAATTAAAAAATAATTCAAAACACGAATGAGATCATAGTTATATATATTTTACTTAAACGAAGAATAATAGAGAGTAAATATGGAAGGGTGAGAGGAAGAGGAAGAGAGAAAAAAAGTGAAGCGACAAGGGCTTTGTTAACATTTTTGAGAGAAGAGTATTTTGTTTTATATTTTGAAAAAGAAAAGTATTATGTAAAATTTCCGGTAACCAAAAATTATTATATTCTGTGTAAGAAGTCGCATGTTCAAAATTTGAATAAAATATTATTTGAAACTTAAGCTTCTATAGATAAAAGACTCAACCTCCAGTTTTTATAAAAAAAAAGTAGAAAAATAAGAAAAGTAATTTTCCTTGTAATGCGCGTCATTGACTTATTGCGTTTTTGTTTTATACAATCCTTTTAGTAACCTCATTGATCTTTTTTTTTTTTCCAGTTTAATTATATATCTGTATTGAAAAACTGAAAAGTCGTAAAAAATGGCTTTTTTTTAACTCGCAGACAATTGTATTGATAGTAAAAATTACAAAGTAGTTGTTACATAAGATTAGACAACGAGTGTTTGTGAAAACATACAGCTAAACAAAACTAAAAATGCACAGGAGTATTGCATTCTGTGTACGCAAATTTGATCATCCTTGCTTGATTAGAGTGATAGGAGCCTAGTGATAGTTTCCTCTGTACGCATATTACAGCCAAGAACGCAATGAATCCAAACCAGACCGAGAACTGAATCGATCGGACCAGGTTACTCACCCATCAGCTGAGAAGGCACTGAATTAAACCAGGCTGGAAACTAAATCAACCAGTTCAGAACAGTAACCTCTAAATAGAAAGAGAAGAAGAAAGGTAGAGGAAGAGGCAGAAAACAACACAAAACAACACACAAACATCAATAAAAGGAGAAGACACCCGCGACTGATCCGTTACTTCAGTCTGACACCCTTTGAGGAGATAGGAGCGACTAGAAGGAAAATTGTTATGCTGTGATCAGTCACGTCACGTGATCATTCGTGTGACGTGATTGTATTTGAGCGAAAATTACACGTCACGTCATGTCACGTCACGGTATGAAACATAGAGTATCCAGTTTTTTCTAGTTTATTTTCAGTTTATTTTAGTACGCATAGAGTATCGATGTTTCTCTAAGTTCAATGATACCAGTACTCATGTAGTGCTAGTTTTTATTTTCTCTAATTTAGTCCAATAAATATTTGTATTTTGAATTTTTAAAATAATGTCAGATACCCAACAACTTTTTTTCAAAAAAAATTTGCAACATTATTTACTTATTTTACAATTTTTATAATTTTCATATTTTTTTTATATCATTTTTCTGAATTTAAATAATTTAAATTAAAATATAAAAAAAGTTTCACGTGATTAATTTACGTCACGTCATATTATATCACGTGTGGTCACGCCATATGTAGTCACGGCGTGACTACACGTGACGTGACTATTTGTGTAACGTAATCGTTTGTTACTATTTTAATCACGTCACATCACGTGACCAAATCACAGTGTGTCAGTCACGTCACGTCAAGACTTGTCACTTTTCTTATCTCACCACTTGGTAAGCTGTCACCGCTTTATTTTATCTCATGATAGTGGGGTTTTGGATTTTTTTATACTGAGGAGACATCTATCTTATATCTTAATTTTGAACCCGGGAGTGAACAGTTTCGTGAATAGTACCTCTGACAGATGGGCTCCATTTTTCAGCGAATCGATATTTTTTTCCTTTCCTTCCTTTCCTTTCTTTCCGCTATTCTCACCGTTCAGCTTCTCTCTCGAAAGTTCGTCCTAAAACTACTCTCTCTCGAACTTTCTGGCAGTCGCTTCCCTTTCCGATCCTCCTCCGCTCCATGGCCCAAACCTCAATCCCACCACTCCTCCCTTTCCTCCATCCGCCTCATTTTCTCCTCCGACTTCTCCCTTTTCTCTCCCCCTTCCTCCAACGAATCCCCGCCTGAATCCCAATCCCAATCCTCCAAAACCCAGGACGAAGATCAATACCACTCTGGATCTACATGATATTGTCCCTCTGCTCAGTTCGTGAAGATCCAGTTCCATCCGACGCATCCATGGATGGTCACTGTCGACGCCTCCGATAACGACTCCGTCTGGGACTGGGAGCACCGCTAGCTCTCCACTGAACTTTATTTTTGTATGGAATCAGGATTAATGCACGTAAATGTTGACTGATTTGATACGCCGATGCCTTTTCAGTTAGATACGAGCTTAAAGCCGGAGGAATAGATGAGAGGCGGTTAGTGCGAGCAAAGCTGGAGAAGCTAGCAGAGGGTGAAACAGGTACCTCTTAAATTTTAATTTCGACATTTTTTTTTTAGTAGAATGGAAACTTCTTCTCAAGTTAAGAAATAGTAGAGCAGACACTGAGAATCTCAAGTTAAGAAATAGTAGAGCAGACACTGAGAATCTAAATTTGACTGTAAGCAACTCATAGTGATTCCTTTGTTGAATGTATACCAAGTGTCTAGAGTATTTTTGCAAATACTAAAAATCCACAGTTTGGTACAAGTATTTAGAAAATTGAATTACCCCAAGTACTGTTAAGTGTTAACTATTTCATTCTCTACAGATTCCAAAGGGAAGTCCACAGAGGCCATTAGAGGAGGCAGGTAACTGTATTTTACCCTTCTTTATAGCATTATTTTTTCTAGCATTTGGGTACAAATACAACATTCAGTGCTATTTTGCATAATACCATCTTGCTAAGTAGTTGTGGGTACCAAACATTATGATCTTGGTTTGGTCTTGGACTGGTATTGTTCAGTAAGTGTACATGAAAGGTATGAGTCAATGGGGAAGCCTAATTGTTTGTGCTTGATATGCTATTTAAATTATAAAATTTTATTCTACAAATTGCAGCATAAAGTCCATCTCAGATATTTGTTGCATGTTGATTGCATCTTATATGGTTTGATCTGAAATTTTCTTCTGTTATGATTTGCTTCAGTAGATAGTGGATATCATATCAGTAGATACCATACTGGTCAAATCTATTGATTTCCTTTGTTTATGATATGTGTGCTAGAGAAGTGACCATCAATTATTATAAGTGTGCTAGAGAAGTGAACTTATATGTGTGCTAGAGAAGTAGATACCATACTGGTCAAATCTATTGATTTCCTTTGTTTACTCAGTTCGTGAAGATCCAGTCCCATCCAACGCATCCATGGATGGTCACTGCCGACGCCTCCGATCGCGTCTCCGTCTGGGACTGGGAGCACCGCCATGTCTCCATTGAACTTCATTTTTGTTTGGAATCAGGATTAATGCATGCAATTTGGTGTTGTTGCTCAGTTTTTCCACATGCGCTGAGGTATCTATCACATTCCTCTTTAATTTAGGGAGTTAGATTAATAGTAGTACTGATTGTGCCTCAATGGTAGCTTTCTTCAATCAATAATAAAGTTCATTATGAGTAATACATGCCTTAAAAACTGGGCTTAGATTACTAAAACCGTTTACTAATCTATTCTTCATTATTAAATCAGGACTTATGTTACTAGAACAATAAGCTAAAACTTATTCAACTCAAGGACTTAGATTAACAATAATGATGATTGTGCCTCAACAATAGCTTTCCTCATTCAATAATCAAGTCGATTAAGAATAATAGGTTCTAAAGTTGGACTTAGATTCCTAAAACGGTTTACTAATTAGACTCAGATTATTAAAACCATTTAATCAGGCCTCTGAACTGCTGATGGATTTTGTGACTCAGTGGTTGGCACTGGTTATACAATTAATCTGTAAGATTGGAGTGTTGTATAAGAGTGTTGAAAGTCAGTTTTTTTTTCCATTTTAAAATAGGCCATGCATCAGAGTGTTACAGGCCACAGCATAGTGTTTCTACTTTTCCTAAAGTTCATTAACATAAGTTGTATAACAAATGAAAGATGCAAATGATGAGCTACTTTAAATCTGACAACTGGCAAACAAATGATTATTTATTTGTTTAAACAGGAGATTTATGCAATGCTTGCATTATCGGTGTTTCTGGCAATAAAGGTATGCCAAGCTTAACTGATTATAGTTTTATTCGAGTTTTTAAAGGTCAGATATTTGAAAATCTCCTGAAACAATAACTGATTATTGTTTTTCTCATGCCTTTCGATAATTGAGTCTTTTATTAATGATAAAAACAATCTCATGATTCATAAAGTAACATCACTTATCAATAGAAAGCTTCCATCTATAACCTTTTGACTAAATAGTATTGCTCACCAGAGGATGCGGTACCAGTCAAAGAACAAATTCTATGGATCTTCTGGTACAGGCCAGAAATCTGTGTGCCAAAGACAAATAATTGCATTTTTGTTAAAAGTTCTAGGCTCATTTTACTGCTTAAAAATTTGAAAGTATTTAGAACATGTAAATTTAATTTTAAGTTCTTCTAAGTAATATTAGTAGCTCAAATAATTAACCTTGATTCTAGGACACTTTTTAATCTCTTTATAAAGTTATTAAAGCTCTGAGTTATCAATTCTAGAACAATTGTGATAATTCATGGATGCAACACAATCATATTCAGCTCAATCTGTCAACGTCTCTATCTCTCTCCGCTCAAGTGATCAAGGTCTGTTTTTCTCTCTTTGATAGATAGATAGACCTGCTTATTTCTTGCTTTCGTTTGTTGCGTTATTGAATTAATGCTTTCTTTTATACATTTTGTTATCACAAGTATCTCATCAACTGTTTCTACCGATTGGTGATTACGCTTCTGATCATGTAATGGATTGAGGTCTTTTTATTGTTTGGAGATAATTATATTCTTTGAGGAAATTCTTTCATTGAGAGATGGAAACGTCATAATGTTAATTTTTCGGTTTTTTTACTCAAATCAAGCAAATGTGGGGAAACTTTGTTGGTTGATTGGGCAACGAAAGCTAATATTATCAGAATTTGTGTAATGTGGTATGATCCATTTTGGTGTATTTGCAACTTTATTTGACTTTAGCAATAGTAGCCTAAACTAAAATTGGAATCGTGGTTGGTTGGTTTCTCATTTTGTTTATGGTTATGACTTGAAAAAGGATGTGCCAAGTTAAAGAGTGGGATATGTGAGGCGATTGGAAGAGCTAGGGTCAGATTGACCGGCAATGGCGTATGGTGAAACTGGAGAGCCTCATGCATCTCCTATTCCCTTCCAGGTATTCTGTTTGCTTTTCTTTTTTACTTTCCTTTTTTGAAACATAGTTCACTTTGGAGGATTTTTGTAACTGATTAATATGAGGTCTGCAACTCTGAATACCTTGGTGTTGGCTGTAAGGCACTGGTAAATTAATGTAGTAGAGCCATATATAATAAAAGTTTATTTAAGGTTAAGATTACTAATTTCCGAAAGTGAGTGCTTAATTAAGAATGAAACTAATATATTTACTGAATGCACTTGAAATTTAATTAAGAATGAAACTAATATATTTCCTGAATGCACTTGAGATCTAATAAAATGAAATTCTGAAAATCTAAGCTGGTACTCGCTCTCTCCCTAATTTTTTGAATCATTTTTTAACTTCAACTTATTGGTTGCTTGAAAGCTAAGATAATATTGTAATCTCTTACTATTGATAGGTATGAATCGAAGGAGGAGCTCTTAAATATGAGAACGATGTCATGGCCGTCGATTGGGTCGCTGAGGGATTGGTCCCTAGGCCCATCGCAAGCTGAACCTAATTGCAAATGATACTCAAGTGCTAATTAAGGGTAAATCAACGACTTTACACAAGTTGAACCTAATTGTTTCATAGTTAATAAATCTGATCATGAAATTCAACAATTAAGTGATTTTATTTTACTTCAATTTGGGCTTTTAGCAAAGAACCTGTCATGATTAATGGTACATTGTCAGTACATTGACAATTTTTTTGATGCCATATCATACCAGAAAACTACTATACCATTATTCTATTTATGCTGGTCATGGCATACATAGTTACATACTCTTGACAAAAGATAGCAAAACCAAACCTCCTACAGTACTCTAATGCTACAACCTACAAGTTCAAATAATAATAAACAAAAGCCCTTTCAGTAACTAATATCAAAGCTTTTAAACACCATGATCCATTAATCTAGCATAGATTGCTGGAAGCTAAATTAGAGTTAAGCTTGCAATGCTTTTAAACACTATTAATCCATTAATGTAACATAGATTGACAACCTTAATCACTTTAAATTAAATTGCAGACTTGCAATACAAGTGAAGATGATTTAATCATATGCAGACAATCAATTACTGCATCCATTTATTTTTATATTTCTCTTTAGGTGTTGTTGTTCGCCTGTTCCAGATGCCCTGCGTGCAATTAAGCTAAAAATGATCATAAGATTGCTGGAAGGTAAATTAGAGTTAAGCTTGCAATGCACCGTGCATCCTCTAATGGACTGAAGCAGTATGGAAAAAGGAAATTGAGAAGGACTTTGTTTCTTAGCTCTAATTAAATTTTCTTGATTGTTCATGCTTCCCTTGGGCCATCAATTGTAATAATTGTGTCAATGGATTCTAGGATATACCATGTAAGAAGAATTCTAGCAAGGCTAATTAATCTGTTGATACATAACTAATATATATATTTAATATACATTTTCCTATGCCTCAAAGGCAATTGCCGAAGCAACGCGAGGCCTCTGGCTAGTTTAATGTAATATGGCACTGATTTTTGTGGAAACTGATATATTTTTAATTTTAATTGATACCAAAAAATTTAAACATGTTTGAGCATAGAAGAAATTGGGAAATTTTTTATCTATAGAAATTATTAAATACAGATATACAGAAATAGAAAGAGTATCTCGTTTTCAACAAATATAGAAAGATCTGACTCAATGAGTCCGATTCAAATTTATGGATCGGTCTTAATGGTCCAGATCCATCAATAACCTCTGATTTTCTGTGACATGCATAGACGTTGATCGGATATTAATTGGTATGGATTATTAATTGCTGTGCTCTAGTCGAAAACGCGGTTAGAGTGTTAGACAATGCGTTGAAATACCAAAAACTAATATGATCTTTTAACCTCAATTCGAAATTTCGAATTGTCAATTTTTTTTAATTTGCAGAAATGTAGAAATCCTATGGTCCATTTTAAACAAGGATTTTTTATAGAAATATGAATGAGATGGATATAATTTCAATTCGCATAATTAAATTGACAACCTAGTGCCTATTAGTCGATTGCTTCCTCTTTTAAATAAAGATAATATTATGTTAACAATAATTTATTTGATAATCCTGATAATTTATTTTGAAATATGAATGCCACAGAAAATTAGATTATTGATGGATCTGGACCATTGAGACAGATCCATAAACTTGGATTAGGATCGGACTCATTGAGCCAGATCTTTCCATATTTGTTGAAAACAATACACTCTTTCTGTTTCCGTACATCTGTATTAAATAATTTCTATAGATAAAAAATTTCCAAGAAATTGTGGCTGGAGAACGGACTTCGTAGCCTAGTGGGTAGCCCACGTGGGCTTAGGTCGGCTAAGGCTTTAAATTGCACCGTCCCTTTCAGATATTTTAAACGGTAGAGATATTTAACAATTTTGATAACGTTTTTTTAAAATTATTTATAAAACTTTTCAAAAATAAGGAAAAAAGTGATAGACATGTTATTATTCGTTTTTTTAGTTGTGTCAATTTTATATAATTTAAATATTATTTGATACTATATTAATGTTGTTAATTATGTACTGTTGTAAATTTCTAAGTAAATTGCTGAACAGTAAAATTTACATAAAATTTCATTATCTTTTATGTATATGATATGCATATAAGATAAAAGATAGATTGTATTTTATTTGTTAATGGATCCCTATCCTATATTAAATTATTAAATGATGTCTCAGTTCTAAAATAAGAAATCACACACTATTAACTTTTATGGCATGTTCGGTGCCAAAAGGGAAACGGGAATGGATCTGGGAACAGAAAATTTTTGAAATGAATTTTATTGTGCACGTGGGGAAAAAAAATTCAGTCTGAGTAATTTTTTTTTCTCACATGCACAGTATCACGCCGAACAGGTCCTTAAGGGCTTGTTCGGCAGCACAGTGGGTTTGAGAATGGGTATAGAAAAAAAAAAATTTGAACTGATTTTTACTGTTCACGTGGGAAAAAAAAAAATTCATTTTGAATAAATTTTTTTTTTCTACATAAACAGTAATTGTAACTGTGCTGCCGAACATACCCTGCAAGTGCCAGAAAAGTTTACTATTTATGGCGTTTCACAAAATTACCAGTTTATCATCCAATATGATGGAATACCAACGAAGATTGGATCAAAACAAAAAGGTGATGTGGAGAATAGAACTGTGACCCGAGATATTCCGAGATATTCCCAAGCAATCAGAAATACCCAATTAACCGTGGCATTTTCACATGGAACCCACGACTTAGACGAATTCAGATCTAGTGAAGTAACCCAAAAATTGGATTTTGGAGACCAGTGGGGGCACGCATCTCAAGAGACAGGTTCGGATCTCGAAGCGATCTCGAGCGACAGATTCGATTCGGACGGTCTTGATCTAAAACCCAAAAATTGGGTTACTTTAGGGGATCCGGACCCCGACTTGACGACAGTCATATCATATGTTCGCTGTTCCGCTACTCGTTCAGATCCAGTGCAATACGTGACCATGTAGAATGAGGATCTGAGCGGTTGGTTTCAATCTCGCACGAATCTTGAAGCAAAACTAATATTTTCCAAATAGGCTTCAAATTGATTTAGGCTCGGCCGGAAGTATTCTATTCGGATACTCTCACTCGCTAGTCGCTACTATTCCCCTCTTTATCCAAAAACCCTCCAATTTCTCGCTTTTCGTTTTCCCACCTCATACTAAGAAAACCTCCAACAAAATAATAAAAAATAAAAAATCGGACATGGCGCTTCTCTTCTCTCTAATGGAGATTTCTCCTCTCCCCATGTCAGCGAAAGCGTACTGGTCTCACAGGGGAACCTCCTCGTCGGCTCGGGTTTGTAGTTGTAGGTGCGCGAAAGTTAAGGATGACAAGGCGGAGGCCAAAGCGGGTCGGGTGATTAGGGTTTCGGATCCGATCAAGGTTCCGGGGTTAGGGTTAGGTTTAGAGCTTGAGACGCTGCTATCAGGCCCGCTTTTGCGCGGCGATTGCGACTCCTCTTCGTCTCCTCCCTCGGTTTCTACTATCGAGGAGAAAAACGAGGATAAGAGCGACTATTATGTGAATATGGGGTATGCAATTCGCACCTTGAGAGAGGAATTCCCTGAGATTTTCTATAAAGAACCCAGCTTTGATATATACAGGTAAGCTTGATATCAAATTTGTGGATTTTATACCAAGTTGCTTCAATTAAAAAGTTGTACTGTTTGTATAAAATATGGAATTTTGCTGCCTTGTATTCATTTCAGAGGGTTAGTTAAGAGTACATCACATAGCAAGTAATATGAAATTAATAAAGAACCAGCTGAGGTGGTTTTTATTATATAGTGTACAGTAATGGGCAGCCAATTTAACTAAATTGGAGGTGCCATTTCTTATTGGATGTTTGGACCAAATAATTTGGATAAATTGACATCAATTACCGAGGTGTTGTGCTGTATTATATCAGAAGGTTGGTTGATTAGGGATTGCATCCAGTCAAAAAATTTTGTCCAAAGTGTGATTGGTATCCATGACTTTGTTAAAATTTTGGTTGAAAGTTTAGATTTAACATTTTCTTGGTATTGAAAAGTTTTAATAACCTTCTGTGGTTAGTTTCAGAATCACAAAGCTTGAAGATACCAAATTAGCACAAAAGCATTACCTTTTTCATAAAGAGATATTGTTTACATGAGTGAGGCTAGCATGTGTTAGGCTCACCAAGAGGGCTTGGTGAGCTTAAACGACAAATCCAAACTGTTGAAACCGATCTACTTCACCAGTGATGCTTGTGAAGCGTGTACATGCAAAATTTGAAATTTTTTAATTCATTTAGTACAAAGTCAAAGTTAAAAAAAAAATGACGAATAATGAATGCATTAAAATAACTTATAAACCTTCATTTTTTTACTGGTTGACTTTGTAATAAAAGGATTTGAAAATTTGAAAATTTTGCATGTACACGCATCACTCGTGAAGTAGATCCATTTCAATGGTTTGGATTCCTAGTTGGAAGTCAATCTGATAGAATTTTGAGTTAGAGCCTAGCACACGCTAGCCTCACTCTGTATACATCAAATATTTGCTGGAAACCTGCACTGATGTTGAATTATCCTTTTAAGTAATCAATGTATTGCATGAACCATTATCACTCTCCAGTTTAAATCATAAATTTATTTACAATTTTGTCACCAGAGAGGATATAGTTTTCAAGGACCCATTCAACACATTTGCCGGCCTTGACAACTACAAGCAGATCTTCCGTGGTCTCCGCTTCTGTGGCCAGCTTCTTTTCAAATCCCTCTGGATCGACATAGGCAGCATCTGGCAGCCATCAGAGGATATTGTCATGATCCGATGGATCGTGCATGGGATTCCTCGTGTTCCATGGGACAGCCACAGCCGGTTTGACGGCACATCAGAGTACAAGCTTGATAAAAATGGGAAAATTTATGAGCACAAAGTAGATAATGTGGCTTTAAATTCACCAAAGAAATTTAAGGTTTTGCCGGTGGAGGAATTGATTAGGCTGATCGGCTGTTCCTCTACGCCGAAGCCCACCTATTACAAGGCATTGCCTTTGCCTATTTTGCTGAGGTCAACATGGATAAGGTGTTTTCTGGGATTTTATCTTGCATGGAGTCTGGTTTATGCTGCAAAAGGATGAAGGTAAATTTTGGTATGACTGTAAAATTGAATTTTTGGCTTGTTTTTGATATGGTAGGAGAGTAGTTTCCGTGTAACATACAGCCATATAGATGTACAGTTAGTTGAATATTGTCTGAACAGGAATATGCCTGTTTATTATTAGATAAATCTGCTGCTAGATTATCAGTAGGAGATGGTTACTTACATGTGTTTTTTGCTCACAGTTGTGAACCTGTGATGTCTTATCCTTTTTCTAATTTACCTTTTGTTTTAAGCGAGCCTGTGGTACTATGCATAGCGTGAATTGGTTTATATTATGGATTAATATTTCTATTTTCAAATTCAAACAGTCTATCTGAATCATTCAAAATGATCTCCATATAGAAATGTACCAATGTAAATTTTACATTTTTTAGAATTTTTTTTTACTATTTTAATTTTACGTTTTTTAGAATTTTTTACTATTTTTTTTTGGATAGGTTGAAAATCATTTGATCTAAAATTCTAGATCATTCAAAAGTAATGACTATTTGTAACTTGCAAGTACATTTTCATATGGAGATGTTGAATGGTTCAGTTCAATTATTTGAACTTTAAAATTGAAGATATTGATCCATAGTATAGACCAATTTGCACAATGCATAGTACCATAGCCTCACCTCACTCTTTTGTTTTTGTTTTTTAAATATCCTGCTTTGCTCAAGTTTATTAAAAAAATGCCCAAAAAATGAATTGCAGGAAAATTTTGAGAGATGAATTAAAATAGGAACTCATTTGAAAACAAATTCCGAACTAGGAAGTTTCCTCTATTCTGATTTCATTTCTCTTTGTATGCCTTTTATTTTTTTTAATTTGTGTCTCAAAAAAGGCAGTATGGTGTCATTTACCTTCAATGTTTCATTACATAGACTGTTTTGTGACATTTTTTTTATTGAGAGTTCAAATGCATCATGATTTTGTGTTTCAATATGTTCCATATTCTTTATCTTTGTTTTCAAAGTCCGAACAGTTAATTCAAACTGTTCAACATGATCTTCCTAATAAAATATGCTTGAAGACCAAATTTTATATTTTTTAGAATTTTTTACTCTTTTTTTAATAGATAGGTACAATATCACTTTTTAAGATGGTCCAGAATCTCCTTAAAATAGTGATTTTGTACCTATCTAAAAAAATAGTAAATTTTTTAAAAAAATATAAAATTTGGTCTCCAAGTATATTTTATTATGAAGATCATGTTGAGCGGTTCGGATCGACTGTTTGCACTTTGAAAACGGAGATAAATGATGTGGAGTATATTGGAGTACAAAATCATAGTGAATTTGAACCCTCCTCTTTTTTATTATGTGCTAATTCGAAATTGTTTGAATGCATTATTATTAGTTTACAATATTGTCATGAAACATATTCAGTGACTGGTATAATTTTTATGGGAGGTCTTGATTTCTTTCTGACATTCTAATTGTTCTTTTGTTTTGTTATAACATGAAATGGTGATTGCAAGTTGATTATATTTCTAGTAACATGTTCAAATTGTAGTCACTTCAGATGTATTTTCTGTTCATCCATGCTGTTACTGGTACTGTAACTCTCCTATAATGTACTTTCATATTTAATGATGTACCTACAGATTTTTTATCAAAAAAAATTGTAGTCGCTCCAAATTCCAAAATATGCTTTGCAAAATCAATTTTGTATATGCATGCAATCTTTTGACAATATAGTATCCTTATTTTATAAACAGTAGTTATTGAAGATGGAAATCGAAACTAAATAATTAACAGGTAAAATACTAGTTTTCTGAAATCTGCAATATTATTAAAAAGTCAATGGCAAATACTTGTTACGATAAGCCAAATGCAAATTAGGATTGGTAAAAGTCTCGTAGCTAGTGGCTCGATTGAGATCAGTTAAAAAAAAGTTCGTAAACAACCCTTTAAACATAGGTCCAAGCTGAAAACGAATTCACATCCTTCCAGGTAGAGTGGGAAAAATGGCACGGCAGAGTCGGCTGTGTCACGTAACGGCACGGAACGGCACGGCACACGTGTCAGTTACGTGCCGTGACTCGCGTGTCCCGTGCTGTGACCATTCACGTAACGTGTCCATCTTTTGAAATTTTGACACGGCACGGCACGTAGGCACGCGAGTCACGTGTAATTAAGACCATTAGATATTGATTTAATGGTGAATCTTGAATAAACTAACTTAAATTATGATTAAATGGTCACGCGAGTCACGTATGGTCACGGCACGTTTAGGCATGGCGTGACTCACGTGGCGTGATCATTCGCGTGCTGTGACCATCCCTTAATATTTTGGTTACGGCACGTGAAAAATTAACTTGGTCACGGCACGGCACGAGATCAAAGTCACGACGTGTTAGTCACGTCACGGCACGACACATTTTTTTCCACTCTACTCCCAGGTACCTGAAAAGGGAATCTTTTATAATTAGTAGATCCGGACCATTCCTTTTAACTTGGCACGCATCTCAAAGCCCAATAAATACTGCCTCCTGCTAGCCCGAATCACAAACCAGCTGAATGTTAATCTCAAACCGTAAAGTGAGCATAATCTTCTACGGTACCTGAGAGGATATTGATCTCAAACGAATTAACAAAACGAGTTGGTTTGTATCAGCTTGATTTCTTATCTAACGATTTCCAAGTTTTGCTCATCTCAGTCTGTTTCGGCTTGGTTTGATTTATTATAGTCACAATTCACAAGCCGACTTTCGAGCTTTACCTAAGTTGGCTCGGCCCAACTCAATTACATCCCTAATCCCTAATGTAAATAATGGGCAACGAAAGTTGATCCAAGTCGGATCCATTTGGTTCAGGGTTAATTTTGATTTATGGAAGACCGCTTAAAAACATGATTAATTTTCCTGAATTCAATCCGTTTCTCACCTTGGACTTCAAGAATTACAGATGCTTTTAAATGCCAGGGCATCTTTTGAACATGAGTTGGGTTAAAATACATTGTTGATTTTGTGCTCCAATTATGTTTTATATTATTTTTTTGAGTTTTCAAAGTCTGAACAGTCGATTTGAACCGCTCAACATGATCTTCATAATAAAATATGCTTGGAGACCAAATTTTATATTTTTTGAAAATATTTTATTATCTTTTTCAAGGTTCTAAATAGCGATTATCGCATTATCGTGGAAAGGCTAAATAAAAAGCTATCGTGAAAGCTATCCTACATAGCGTTTTTGTTTAAAATATTATGTTTTATATTTCTACTAATTATCAATATTATCTAAAGTCTCATATAGCGATAAGTAAGGCAAAATTAATTAAGGAATTAAAATATTCATATTGAACCAGTACAAAGTCCAAATTGCTATTCAAAATTTCTCTAATAATATCATAAACTATCAATCTTTTTTCATTCAAAATAACCTAAGTATCATGACATAAATTATATTTTTTTTTCTATTAAAAAAAACCTAAGCATCATAGTATAAACTATCTATCTTTTTTTATTTAAAATCAGAAGCAATCTGGACTTTGAAAAAAATTGATCCTTAAAAAAAAAATTTTTCAGTTTGGACTTTTAAATAAAAGCCTATGATGTAGCATAGTGTGTGCTATAGCGCATAATGTGTAGTGCAAATAGTGGACCGCTATTACCGCTATAGCGGTCGTAGCTGAAATAACGCACTTTCATCTCATAACTTAGCGTTTAAGGTCCGAAAATACTATAACGCTGCTATTGCGTCACTATTTAGAACACTGATTTTTTTAGATATGTACAAAATCACTGTTTTCAGAAGATTCTGAACCATCCAAAACAATGATTTTGTACCTAACTAAAAAAATAACACAAAAAATTTCAAAAATATAAAATTTAATCTCCAAGCAAAAATTTAATATGAATATTATGTTGAGCAGTTCGAATCGACAGTTGAGACTTTAAAAACAAAAATAAAAATGTGGAGCATGATTGGATCACAAAACCATCAGTGCATTTTAACCCTACTCTTTGAACATATAATTTGCAATAAAAACTAAGCTCCAGACCTGACCACTTTCAATTTAATGAAGCATAACAACCAAATAGGTTACATCTGCTACCAGAGCATCTTAGAACAACTCTAAAATCCGAATTAGATGCTAAAAAAAATCTTTGCCTTGTCCTTGTGCATTATTTATTGAATTATATCACCATTTGAGAGACCAAAACTAGCTAGTAGCTCTCATAACACGCGCAATTAAAACATTTTAGATTCCTCATTTTATGCTTAATTTCTAGCATCAATTGTGGTCCAAACCCTTTAAAAATAACATTATCATGACATTCCTGATAGAAGAATTTAGAATATACCTTTTCAATAATTAGGATTGAATAATTAAGACCCTGATGAGCAAAATTTTAATTGAAGACCTCCTGTGCAACTTGCTGATTTATTTTTATTATTTTTATTGCACAAGCAATCAGGACATAATGGAAAAAAGGAAAAAAAAAAAAACACCAACACTAGAAGTGTCAATGAGTATATATTGAATAAAAGTGTCTCAATTTTTATGAATTACTTTTACTCGTACATATATCCTACATTTATCTATTAAGACCAAAGTTCTAAATAGCGATTATAGCGCTATAGCTTTTAAGGTCCGAAAAAGCTTTAGCGCAGCTATAGCGCAACCATAGCTAAGCTATTTAGAATCATTATAAAAGAAAAACGGTTAATAGCGTTATAGCTTTTGAGGTCCGAAAAAGCTATAGCTAGTTATTTAGAACTCTGATTAAGACTAATACATAACGGATACATAGCGAATAATTATTAAACATAATAATTGATAGGATTGCGGTTCTTTGATAATAGATTTGACAATTGTAAAAGATAAACAATTTTGAAAACTGACCTTTGGAATGTGATGCAAAACTTATCTCTTTTACATGAAAATGATAGAATTTTGATGCAATGAGTGTATATGCAAAACTGACCTATAGTTATATTATTTTCATGAAAATGATAGAATTTTGATGCAAAACTTATCTTTTACTTAAATGACTTGAAATTTACAAAAGTTTATATTTGAAGGAGTTTAATGAGATATTAATACTCAAATTGCATGAAATTTGATACACAAGCAAATCATAAGACATACCACATGTTTATGCATTTTCTTCTTCTAATTTTTAGATATTTTTAGCTCGATTTAAAAAATAATATCAAGGTTGTCAAAATAATATTGTGAAGGATCCAATCACAATTCATATAACCAATCTGGATAACTAGCAAAAAAAATGTAACTAAAAAATATCTTGCCATCATAAAATATAAAAAAGTGTTTATTTATCTAAAATTTATAATAGTGATCAAATTAACAACACTGTACAAAATGTTGTACAAATAAATCTAGCCATCATTATATTTTATTTGATTAAAATAAATGAATAAAAAGTTATTATAATTTTATGTTTATTAATTGCTCAATACTTTTGGAATAACGAATATTATATCTACATATAATATCTCTTATCCAGAGGGCTTATGCTACGCATGTCTCAGGACTCCACTATTCCATGGACACAAGGTTTAGCATTATAATTTGTTAATTAGGATATTAAATTTGGATGCCTTATCTCATTTTAATAGATAAAATGATTTCCCATGGCAATCATTTTTTTATCTTATTGACACAGTAGTAGGCTATAACCTAATCAAACCCATATTTAATCAAGAGTGAGGCTACGGTACTATGCATAGCACGGATTGGTCCGTGCTACGGCTCAATATTTGAGTTTTCAAAATCCTAACGGTCGATCCGAACCGTTCAACATGATTATAAAATGAATATGTACTTGCAAACCAAATTTTATATTTTTTCGAATTTTTTTACTATTTTTTTTAGATAGGTAAAAAATCACTTGATCTGAAAATTCTAGACCATCCAAAAACAATGATTTTCTACCTATCTAAAAAAATAGTAAAAAAATTCGAAAAAATGTAAAATTTGGTTTGCAAGTACATATTCATTTTATAATCATGTTGAATGATTTGGATCGACCGTTAGAATTTTGAAAACTCAAATACTAAGCCGTAGCATGGAACAATCCGTGCTATGCATAGTACCGTAGCCTCACTCTTTAATCAAAATCGAATCAACCTAAATCTTAAAAGAAGCTTCAAAGCAATAAGCACCTTCCCCAGGTAATTAAGGTTTGTCAGCATATATTTTGCAACCTTCAGTGTTCCCTCTATTCCCTGTTCCCCCTTTTCCTTATATTGTGCTAATTTTAGTTTTTCCTTTTTAAATTTAAGACAAAAGAATGGAATCTGATGCGGCATCCTCAGTTGACGTGGCAATTCCTTGTTGGTCCCTGAGGTACCCCATCTTGGGACATACCCAACCCTACCATTTTCTGGTATTTTTAGTACAGTGGGTGGCAGCAAGAAGAGGACACCGGTACAGTTGTCATGTAAGAATCAACACCTAGCTAGCGATAGCAACTTGATGAGACACAGAAATTTTGACCGTTGATTTCAAGATTGAAGTCACTGAACGGATTAGATGATGTACGAATGTATATAATATTTTTATCTCTTCATGTACCTGTATAAAGATTAGGTACTAAGTATATAGGCCCATATTCACTGGATCGTGAATATGGACCTATACCTTTATTAAAAAAAAAAATTAGATGACTTGATCTTCAATCTTTATTAAAAAATATATATAAAATGCAGAATTAGCCATACCAAGATATAATGAGCCAGTAAGTTTTCTTTGAGTAGAACTAGGGTGTTCTTAAGTTCACCAAGCCTCTTTGTTGACTCAACTCTAAAAACTATTGGATTAGCTTCCAACAGTGAATCCAAATCATTGAAATCCTTCTACCTTACGGGGTGATGCGTCTACATGTGAAAATTTTAAATTTTCGAATTAATTTAATATAAAGTTAAGTGGTCAAAATTAGAAGGTTTATAAATTAATTTTAATACATTCATTTTTTGAATATCTTTTGACCACTTGACTCTATACAAAACTAATTTAAAATTTTCACATGTAGACGCATCATCCGCAAGTTAGAAGGATTTCAACGGTTTGAATTCGTCGTTTGAAGCCAATCTGATAGATTTTAGAGTTGAGTTCACAAAAGAGTTGGTGAACTTAGGAACACCCTAGTTCTACTCGTTTTCCTTAAATAGTTCTATGAGGATAAACATGCATCCATTGTACACCTTGGAATTTACACAGCAAAATAAAAAGCATGATAACTGCATACACTCATCGTTACTTGTATCTCAGATGTGTTCCTTTCTTTGAAAATATTTAAGAGTGGATGATAAAAATATTTATACCTTAAATTACTATGAATAATTTTTTTTGAAAGTGAGATTTTTAATTACTTATTCAACAAAATATATAACTTGAACTTGTGATTATTCAGAAAAATAAAACAATGAATGCTTATATAAAATACTTGTGTGTTCAATATAAATTAACAACTGACAAGTTAAATATAAATACTTTCAAATGGAGATAAAAGATGAAGAACATGGAGCACAAGAATATTTTCTCAAATAAAGTAAATTAAGCTATATTACTTGATCTTCTTTATATTTGAGGTACATAATACTTTATCTTTTTCGAATAATAATATTTATTTGACAACATAACCTGTAGAGGATAGTTATTCTTGCTGGAATTGAAAATTCCTAATAAACATATCATTGGCATACATGATTTCTGAAAAATATAAGCACCCCATATATATTAGTTTGGTCCTTTGTCAAAATTGCATCAAATTAAAGATATCATGCATATACCTAAGCATATATATATGCATTGGCAGTTTTTTCTTAACATGCAATATCTCAAATTTTAGGCAGGGCCATTCCTTTGGATCCGAGCAGAGTCCTGCTTTTCCAATCCCAACTATTCAAAATTTTTCATTCGCGTATCTCGATAAAGAAACTTTTTCATGCACAAATCTCAACAAATTTGAATGGTTGGGATTGGAAAAGCAGAACTCGCTTTTCTCTAAGAAAAACAGTAGAGTTTGTTCCCATTCCTTTACCTAATTGAATTGCAAGTGTATATCTATTCCCTTGATATGCAAAATGGGTACAGTGCTAATCAAACAAATCACACAAATTGGTAAAAGATTTTCTTATGCTATTTTGTGAAGCCACTACTAGAGACGTCTTTCAAAAAACCTAATCATGCATGATCTCTATTATCACCTTGACAATAATTAGTGGCATCCTGTCATTGCTACCATAAATAATAGATCATTTGACAATAAATAGTACGGTTCAGATTATGCCATTTCCATTATGTATACTTTTGCAAATAATTAGTGTTGCAAGAAGGTGAAAGAAAATGGCAGGGGCATGAGAGAAAAGGAAACAGAAGTGATCAAAGCTAGTTCTTTTTTAAACAATACTGTTGCATAATTTATCATGTACTAATTAATACTAAAAGAGTAAAACTAATTAAGAGAACCTATAATCATATATTATATTGGTTAAACCATGTTTATCATTTTCTCCAACTGGAATTATCAATGCAATTGTTCCTAATTAAAAACTAAAACATCCATTCCTACTGTTCAAATATATATATAGTAGAACTAGGGTGTGATGTGCTCACCAAACTCTTTGGTGAGCACAACTCTACATAAACTATCGGATTCACTTCAAACGAGATGAATCCAACCGTTGAAACCGATGTACTTTACGAGTGATGCGCGTACATGCAAAATTTTGAATTTTTTGAATTCATTTAGTCTCAAGTCAAGTGGTCAAAATTGAGAATTTTTTGAATGCATTAAAACAACTTCATTTTGGATCATTCATTAATTCTCAATTTTGACCACTTGACTTGAGACTAAATGAATTCAAAAAATTCAAAATTTTGCATGTACGCGCATCACTCGTAAAGTACATCGGTTTCAACAGTTGGATTCATCTCGTTTAAAGTGAATCCGATAGTTTATGTAGAGTTGTGCTCACTAAAGAGTTTGGTCAGCACATCACACCCTAGTTCTACTCATATATATATATATATATATATATATATGTTAAAATTCTTTCAAAATTTTCCACTCCTCCTAATATAAAAAATATTAAAGCAAAAGATAAAGGGCTCTGAATTAACACCGTACTCCTAATGTACTTGTATGTAGGAAGCTTAGGTCCTTGGCCTAATTAATCTCCATATGATATTCATCCAAGCATGCAACCAACGTGGGGATCATAAAAATCCATGCATGCAAAAGCACATCATAGCAAATCACAAAAGCAAAGCACATTTGCTGTGTCATGTGCAGTATAATTAGGATTCCAATTCACCATCAAACACTACATTATTGAGCCCAGGCATCTCATCACTCTATCGAGTTTTCCTAACCCCTCATTCTGTTAATATTTTATTTTTCTCAAAGTATTATTCCCTCTCATACATGCACATATACCTCCTTTGAGGTACTCTGCTCACAACTTGCACCACTGTACACAGTACATACCTTATATATACCCCTCCTTTCTTCAATAAGTTCTTCACATCATCATCATAACCTAAAATAAGCTGAAAAACAGAACGAACTTTTGAGAACTAGTATTTGTGTCTAGCAAGTATTATATCTCTTTTCCTTGATTGGAGAATGAATGGAAAAAAGGGTAGTGTAAGAATTGACATACAAACTGACTCGAAAACCGGCGTTACACCGGACTTTGTGAAGCCTAGTTTTTTCTATCAAGAGAGCTTAGAATATCCAAGTAAATGGATACTGGATGTGTGGAAGTTTGCAAAGGAGGATACAGACCGTGTCACTTTTGCTCTCAAGGTCGGGCTCGCATGCCTTCTCGTGTCGCTTCTTATACTATGCAAGGCACCATATGATATTTTTGGCACCGACATCATTTGGTCTATCCTAACAGTGGCTATCATGTTTGAATATACTGTTGGTATGTACTTTTTCTTATTGAAAAAGTATTGTTCTATGTTTTTAGTAAAATTGATGAATTATGTCTAATTATGATTTGTTCTTTTCAATTCTATGAAGGTGCTACTTTTAATAGGGGGTTTAATCGAGCTCTTGGGAGTTTGTTAGCTGGGATTTTTGCAATTGTGGTGATTCAAGTAGCCATCTCCAGTGGCCATATTGCAGAGCCATATGTTATTGGTGTTAGTATATTCTTTATTGGTATGTTAATTATATGTTTTATTATTCATTTTCCTTTAATTAACATGTGTCAATGTGTCTTACAACAATTAATCTTAATTGTGTTTCATATTGTAGGAGCAATAACTTCTTTTATGAAGCTATGGCCATCACTTGTGCAGTACGAGTATGGCTTCAGAGTTATACTTTTCACCTATTGTTTGATTATTGTGTCGGGTTATAGGATGGGAAATCCGATCAAGACTGCTATGGACCGGCTCTACTCAATTGCTATAGGCGGTCTTGTGGCAGTGCTTGTAAATTTACTAATTTGCCCCATTTGGGCTGGAGAGCAACTCCACAAGGAGCTAGTTAACAACTTCAATTCACTGGCAGACTCCCTAGAAGGTAAAAATAAAATTGTTAATGTTCAATATCTCTCAATCATTTTTCGTAGATTATTCATAGTAGATAATTTAAAATGGAATAGAGTGTGTGAAGAAGTACCTAAATGATGATGGATCGGATCATCCTGAGTTCGCAAAGACAGTGATGGATGATTTCCCTGACGAGCCGGCATTTCGCAAGTGCCGGGCCACATTGAATTCTTCCTCAAAGCTCGATTCATTGGTAGTTACTAAATTTCTATTTTTAATCGTCCTTGCTTTATATATCTGTTTCAGTAGATCAACAAATATATAACTACTATTTTTTTCTGTATAACTTAGGCTAATTCGGCGAAGTGGGAGCCACCACATGGGCGATTTCGGCATTTTTTCTATCCGTGGTTTGAATATGTCAAGGTTGGAGCTGTTCTTCGCCATTGTGCTTATGAGGTCATGGCTTTGCATGGCTGTCTTCACTCAGAAATTCAGGTATGTACATATATACATTCATGTCAGGGCTAAGGAAAGACATTTAGCGCACAAAGAAATTTTCTTCCCTAAAATTCCATCATATTACCAGAAAGTTATACAGAAAAATATAGCAGCAAATTATGGACACATTAGTTCCGATGTTTTCAGAATTTAGTACCTTAACTATCTTTTATTAATTTTTTTTTCCTTGGATGAGAAAAGAGGAGAATTTGGTCCTACAGAATAACAGAACATCTTAAGAAATTGATGCAAAGTTACTGTGGAACAACGAGAAAAATAGACATCCATTTATCTTTTTTACAAGAAAGTTTGAACATATAAAGAGGTTCAATTTTGATGTGATGTTGTTCACCCATTGATGCCAGACATCAATGGGTAGTACTAAATTCCCAGCATGTGCTTTATTACATCATTTTGCATTCATGCTTTCTTGCTGCTCAACTCTAGGATAGAATTGGATGCTTCACAATCTAGAACTTGTTCTTATTCCAGGCTTGGCAAGTTCATACTAATTAGTTGGAGAAGTAAAGTGATGTAGAATATCCTAATATTAGTAACAATCAAATCCATTACAATAGGAATAAATAAATAAATAAAAAAACAAAAACAAATCAGAAGATGGCTGCTGGGACTTCTGCTTCCAGTTGGGCCTAAAGGGCCTCTAGTGAACAGGAAATAAATCTGCAGTTATTCCAAAGGAATAACAGGAACCTGTTTATTCCGATCCCAACCATTGATCTTTGTTGAGATTCGCGCATTGAAAAATTAGAATGGCTGGGATCGGAATAATCTTAACAGAAAATCAGAATTAGTAGGAGGCTTGTTTTTCTGAAATTCTGAAATTCAGAGTTAATAGGAAGCTTGTTTTTCATTCCTTTAATTTATTCTTGATTCACGAAGAAATTCAGAAATTGGAAAATTGGAAAAATCCGAATTCAGCTACACTAGAAAGGGCATGACATCTAATTTTTGAGTTAAAATAATTAGTCCAATCATTAAATGACACTAATATTACTTTGATTTCTATGCAGGCACCATACAACCTCAGGTGTACGTTTCAAGCCGAAATACTCGATGCCACAAATCAAGCCGCTGAACTTTTGCGAAGCCTCGGCAAAGATGTGAGCAACATGAAATGGAGCCTCCAAACGAGTCTCTTGAATCGCGTTCACAGTTCAACTGAGCGCTTGCAACGCTCAATCGACCTGCACTCCTACCTCCTCACCTTATCTCACGAGCAACACGACCACTCGACCAAACCCCAACTCAAACAATCCAAAACCCCATCTTTTAACCAAAAAGATTGTTTAGCTCAGTTGGCTGATCAAGACACCAGCAAGATTGATGCATTGCCGAGTGAGCTTGGTCGTGACACCAGCATCAAGAGGCAGCACAAGAGACTTCATTCGTGGCACAATGTCGGTGATTTTGAAGAAGATGGAACTGTGAATGTTATACCGAGAATGCGTGCACTGGAGAGCACTGCAGCACTTTCTCTTGCGACATTTACTTCATTGCTGATTGAGCTTGTTGCGAGGCTTGACCACTTGGTTGAGGCGGTTGATACGTTGGCTAAGATGGCCAAATTCAAGCCAGAGTGTGCAATATAGATGGGTTTGAAGAAGATAATGGCATAAAGAATTACAAAAAATATAGAAATCTTTGTTTTTCCTTGGATACAATATTTAAGTGCAATAATTCAAGATGGTTAATAATATTCCAGCTTTATTTATTCTCTGTTATTTTAATACACAAGGGCATCAGTCAGAGATGGATGGAAAAAAAAAAGAGATTATGCACCAGATTCCTATAGTTGGCTGTTTCATCAGCATCTCTTTACAAACATTTACACTTGAACAAGATAAAAGGAACAACTATTGAACAAAACGACATACATGGGGAAGGCTCATATTTAAAATAATTTTATACATAAATTTCCTGTGGAAAATTAACAAGTCACAACTTTGCCTATCCCAGTAAAAAGATTTATGGCTGCCTAGTATTCTATTGAAAAGCAGTTGGATAAAGCAACAAGTACAGTAAGCCACCTTCTTATGCAACCTCTATATTTTTAACCTGTAAAAACAAAAGAATTTAAATACCGGACTGGCTTGGGAGCATCATGAGTCTAAAAGAAATTTGAATAGAAAGTTAATACTCTAATATCAGGTTTATAATGTTCATTGCAAAAAGATCCAAGCTATATTTCTTCACCTGTTAACCAGAAATGAACATCTCCAATATCTCCAAATCATCTCACTATCTCAACCAATGTGACAGCAGCGAAAACTAAAAAGAGTGTTCCTCCAACATATGCAATGGCCTGCGAATTATAGATATTAAAATATCTTTTATGAAAACAAGCAACAATACATTTCTTAGATTAAGTTATACCTTTTGTCTTCTTATTTCTCATAACTCAGTACTAAACTTCTAGAATGTTTAATTATGTGTATCAAACCTTATATTTTTACATCAAAATTAACACTACTTGAAGTCCATCTGTTCAAAATCAATTTCCAATGTGCCTTGAAAAATTCCATTGGTTAAAAGTGTTTTCCATTGAAATTAAATTCCTGCGTGTATTGATGGTAGAAATCCAAAAAGGAAGATACGGGAAAATTTTGAATTGTAATAGTTCATTTAACTTTTAGTACCTTTTCTGATAAAACCTTCCCAAGCAATGACCCACCAAGAACAGCTATCTGTACAAACCACGGGACAGGAATTAAACATAAATTCAATTCAACAATAAAAATATTAAGCATCATAAAATTGTTTAAATTTTAGCTTTCTCTTTTCCCTAGTAATCTTACCAAAGTTGCAACAGCATGACCAGCAAGTGTACCTCCAATGACCCCGAGAGGTGAAGAGGCCGCGGCAAGTGCTGTACAGTAAAACATAAAATTGTGTCATCCAGATCAATAATAGAAGTACATTACTAGACATTTAGATATCAAATACAACCCCTATTTGTTTTATTTTCGACTTATTCGGTCATTATGGGATCTTGGAGCAAAAACCAGTGAAATTGAGCCTTAAGAGATATGGCACCATACTGATAATATTTCCTACCTATTGTGGAGAAAAAGGATTTATCGCCCCACTCAGCGACAAAAACCAACAGGAAAGTGCTGATTGCAGTGCTAGCGGCAGCCATAATTCCAGCTCCATTTCCTCCAAATTTTGAAATTGCTAGTTCTGCCTGGAAACATTTCTGATTTTAGTTTCATTTTACTAATAAGGCTAAAGGGTGGTCCAATGATAAAAATATTTTAATAGTGCACCAGGAAATAAAGTTAAGAACTTAAGATTATCAAAAATGAAACCAGAATAAGATGGGGTGGGGTACAAAAAAGGTACTTGCCTCTTCTTGCTCTTCCTTAATCTTTTGACCGTCTCCTGAAGCAGCATCTAACAGTGTAGTCACTCCAAAATATACCTGTTTCAAAAGAAATAAATACACATTGAAGATGAATATTTTACAAGGTCATTCCCGATAACCCAGTACCTAAATGTTAATGAATTTTTCTAAATGAAAAAGGATATTTACCAAGAGGCACACAGCAGCAAAATCATCAACAGGAAAATCACTTTCCCCAAATCTGCACCGACAATTATCTAAATTAGATGCCGGATATTATCACAGAGTCTAAATGCAATTTATAGGACAATTACTTATTGAATAAAAATCACTACCTAAATGGTATTATACCATCAATGTAGTGAAATGCTCGGCCTAGAACCACTGACACAATTGTCATCGCCCTGTAAAATTAATGTAATAATCTTGCTAACCACATCAAAAGTAATAATACGAAAACATTTCTAGTTTTAGAGAGAATAAGACATCTGAAGTTTACATTTGTTCAAGTATTTAGAGCTGCAATAGAATTCTCAGAATTGCATTTGTTCAAACACTTACGCAAGAGCTCCAAATGTGCCAAGGAAAACAACTGTGCCAGAGTTTCTAGCTGCTAAGAGCGCCTATTGAACAAGCAAGGAACTATAGCATTTATCAATTTGTTCTTTTAAAGGAAGAATTAAACAAAAAGGAAAATATGCCCTTATCATATTTTCATCAAAGCTTCAGTTATCTTATATGAGAAAAAATGTTACTTACAGCAATAAAAAATGTTTTATCACCCAATTCTGAGAAGAAAATCAGCAAAAATGCCTGCAGATCAAAGAAAGCTCTGTTAATTCCAACTTAAATGTAATCTCGTAAAAAAAAAATATTGAAGAAGTTTTGAACACGTATAGGTCCTGTGCTGCTTCTTAAATTACACATTGCTACACAATCTAACTAACGTCCACAGATTATTTAGTTCACTTCTGTATGTTAAGGGGTATCTTGATACTGTTTTGAGTATTGAGAAAACCCTCTCTTTTTGTTAAATTTGAATGAACTAATAATGCAAGTAAATGAAAGAGACAAGTTATCCTAACTGAAGCAAAACCTGTGCTAATATCACCAAGATCTCCCAAAAATGCCATTGGTTGTTGTGCCACACCTATGTCCCCGCTTGCCATTGCTTCATTGGATCCTTGAAAAAGAAGCAATCCCGCAAGAAATGTAATACCAAGCATGTTGCCAATTTGAGGCTGTATAATAGGTTCTTTATATTGAGGTATGTTTCGACTTGTAATTCTGACATCCTTGCAAATTTCATTCTACAACAAATTTGAAAAGACCATATTACAAGATTGGTGAAACTAGATTTATATATGAACTAAAACGAACGTTAAGTTATAAAAGGTGCAACCATGATAATGAAATGGGAAGTAATTGAGTTCAACTAGTATCTATTCAGTGAAACACGTTGATGCCAAATTGGTACCTACACTAGATTGAGAGCCAATCAATAGACCTTCGGATCCTTTCAAATGAATCAAACACATCGTACAAAATCAATTGAATATCTAACCCTGAAATATGTCCAAATTATACATGCATCTATGCAGAACAAAAATATCATTTATGACCCTAGACATCGTAGATCATGTCCTCAACGCCCATTCCTTCCCCATTTTACTTAAAAAGAATCTCAAATTAATCCTACATTTTTTAGTTCATTTCTCCATTAATGAAAAAAAATAGAAAAAGAGGACGGTTTGTTTATTATAAGCAACTAGAAAATAATGGTACATGGGTCATTTATCAATCTTTTAGTAACTTGATACTACAATTTGCATGGCCAAACATGATATTTAACATTTATTTAACAGTCTTTTAAGTAACAGTCCACTGCCAAATCGTACATCACAGAATAAAGATATAACAAAAAGTAAACTTCAGATGAATGAAAGAAAAATTGCTTAAATAGTACATAAAACCAATGCCTGAAGTTGAGATGAACTGTACCTTACGGGGTCGATCAGGTTCTTTGAGACAAACTGGAAGCTTCCATTTTGATCGAACTGGATAGACGGAGGAGGAGCGGTGCTTAGCATGAAGATGACATTTGCAAAGGGAATAAAAACGAGTAGTTTGACTTCGCTGGAGAAGAAGAGAGGGATGGAAGCAAGAAGAGGCGGGAACCGAGACAGAAACCATGAGAGCTGGTTCCATGATTCGTCTCTGGCAAGGCGATAAGATAAATGAGCTAATATAAGCCGCAAATAAACGAGTTCCCCTTTACTGTAGAACCGGATCCCCTATATCAACCCAAATTTTGAGTTTATATATGGACCATCCGATAAGTATTCGGACCAATCCGGTCCGAGATAGAATGCACAATGCTCTTTAATATTCGTGCCAAAGAAGATCAGACGGTCCGAGTCTAAACTCAAAATTTGGGTTACTTTAGGTATTCTGAATTCCTTTACTGTGGCATGTTTGAAATGGGTTGGTGTGGCGAGTTGCTATCAGATTATGCAGGCCTTTATTGATGGGTTTATTCCAGGGGGTGTAAACGGATTATACGAATCTGAAAAATAACTTAAATTATCTGATTCATATTTGTATTTGACACTATTGTATCTAAAAATTTATAACTGATAAGAATACAATTTGATTATTAGTTATACGTAACTATCCGTATCCGATCCGTTTACACTCAGCTCTACAACAAAAATACTCTATGTTCTTAGATTGATTTATTAAACTGCATATATATACCAATTATTTATTATTTGTATTATCTTGGTTATACTAATGATTCATGAGTGAGGCTACGGTACTATGCATAGCATGGATTGGTCCGTGCTACGGCTCAATATTTGAGTTTTCAAAATCCTAACGGTCGATCCGAACCGTTCAACATGATTATAAAATGAATATGTATTGCAAACCAAATTTTATATTTTTTCAAATTTTTTTACTATTTTTTTAGATAGGTAGAAAATCACTTGATCTGAAAATTCTGGACCATCCAAAAACAGTGATTTTCTACCTATTTAAAAAAATAGTAAAAAATTCAAAAAAATGTAAAATTTGGTTTGCAAGTACATATTCATTTTATAATCATGTTGAACGGTTCGGATCGACCGTTAGGATTTTGAAAACTCAAATATTGAGCCGTAGCACGAACCAATCCGTGCTATGCATAGTACCATAGCCTCACTCGTGATTCATTACTTATATTTTTAGTCGCATAGTATTAATCAAAGTTTTAAATAGTGATTATTGTGTCATCACGGAGAGACTAAAAAAAACTATCGCGAATAGCATAACTATAGAGGAAGCTATCGCACATAGCGTTTTTTTTTTTTCAAAAAATATATTATATATTTCTATTAATTATCAATATTATCAACATTAGAGAATTGGGGTTGCAATCAAATGACAACTAATCTAAGTTTTTATTTTTTCAATCGTGCAAGTAAGAAGAAAAACAAGGATCTACAAAGCAACATTTTTTAATAGTTCATACTTCATGGTATTATAGATTATAATAGACAAAAAGCAATTAATTTTACAAGTGAAACAAAATCAGTACCTATTTGATCATTTTACAGATTGTAATAATTGAAATCAGTTCAAATGAAACGAAGGGCAATAATTTTATAAGTGAATACTAGACGAAAAGCAAGCAAAAAGAAGAATTAATATTTGAATATTTTCCAATATAAAAGGAGAGACTAAATTACAAATAAGAACATAAACACAGAGTCTTGTTTAGCATACCTAGCATAGCAGATCATGTAGCATCACAAATAAAATCAGAAGCATAGAAGCCCATGTAAATTGCAAAAAATAAAAATAAAATAAGCCCATGTAGCATAGCAATCCGCAATAGCGCATAACGATGATAGCAATCAGCTATTACAGCTATAGTTGTCATAGCTGAATTAGCGCATTTTTATCTCTTAACTTAGCTTTTATGGTAAAAAAAAGCTACAGTGTAGCTAAAGCTAGCTATTTAGAATCCTGATATTAATATATGATCTTGTCCTCTGTACTTTTTAATCTTTCGCTCGAATAACTGTTTTGCTCTTGTCAAACTCCCTAGATAATTTTTCAGTTTCTTCTCTTAATTTTACAAGAGATTGATATTTGTTTCTAGATTTTCCTATAAAACTTTAGTTTCTTTCAATCTGACATTTTACTTTGCATAATATCATATTGTGCAACTTTTACTTTAGTTTGCTTAGTTTCACTGCATAATGTTGCTATGTTCTCTTACTTTTTATTACTATTATTTTTCAAATTGAATAACTTTTGCATAATTTCAAATCTGGTGCCTAGTGATACAAAGGTAATTTCATTGATCATGGTAATTTAATAAATATTCAGGGAAACATCCATAATAGTATCATCAAGCCAATCTATTAAGCTCTAAATTATATTTAGATGTTATTCTAACAAATAGAATGTACATTAGTAATTTAATTTCACACTCCATTAAAATTTCTAAATCTTTTTTATTTTCTCATCAAACATTAAATTTGTTTATTTCCAGTCATAATTAAAATAACTATTTAAGATTTTCTTTTCTTTATTGGATTAGGATAATATTCATTAAAATTAAATTAAGTCACCATATATAATTTGTTAAACATAAAAATCATCATGTCAGTATGTCACTTTAACTCCGTAAACCTGTAAAAAATAATCTAAAATTAATAGACTTCATTCCTTTTATTTCCAGCGAACATCTAACATCTGTTTAATATTATTTATTTTTATTAAAATATCAGGTACACCCAAACATTTTTGAGATATCTTTTGAGTGAGGCTATGGTGCTATGCATAGCACCCATGGCTAGTGTACTACGGCTCAATATGGTACTTTTTAAAATCCTAACGGTCGATCCGACCGTTCAATGTGATATCCATATGAATATGTACTTGCAAACTAAATTTTATATTTTTTTGAATTTTTTTACTATTTTTTCAGATAGGTAGAAAAATCAGTGTTTTTTGAAAATTCTGGACCATCAAAATTCTACCTATCCGAAAAAATAGTAAAAAAATTCGAAAAAATATAAAATTTAGTTTGCAAGTACATATTCATATGGTTATCACATTGAACGGTCGGATCGACCGTTAGAATTTTAAAAAGTACCATATTGAGCCGTAGTACACTAGCCATCCGTGCTATGCATAGCACCATAGCCTCACTCATATCTTTTTATTAAACTCCGTTCAATATAATATTTAATAAACCATGATCTTTGTAACTGAAACAATTAATGTATCTTAGAGGGTAAGCAATCCCCAAAATAAAGAATTTATTTAGTTTAGTACTTAATTAATTAGGAGCGTCATTCCCTCTCCCCTCGTTTCCAATTCGAACTGGTCGAAACGCGCTCTCTCTCTCTCAACACTCGAATAGAAGCTGCTGCGCACAAACCTCTTTCTCTCTCAAGGTCAAGGGTTTAATCAGTAGAAGCCACAAATTAAAGGTAATTTCTTTTGTGCTTTCGGGTTTCGATCGCCTCTCTCTCTCTCTCGCTCTTTCTCTCTCTCTAGGGTTAGGGTTTAGGTAAATAAATCTATTTTTCTCTTTCTATCCCTTGTGGATTATTGTCTTAATCTCGTCTAATAATTACATTTTATGATCCTTTTTGCCCGAATATTTAATTTCTGGTCCATAGAAATAATTTATGTTTGCCTGAATTCCCCTAAAATGAAAGAAAGAAACCATTTTTAGATGTTCCCTGCTTTTGATCTTTAGGTTTAGGGCTTCAGCATTTTGTTTCTCTAAATCTTGAGCAACTTTGGCCCCCGTTTTTTATTTACCCAAAAATGATGCCAGTTTACGTAATTAGGGTTTATCTAAACAATTTTAGTTCCAGTTTTGAAGTGACGGTATTAATGTATTGCAAAGCAGAGCATGTAGGGTTTGTGTGAAAAAGGGTGTATGGGTATTTTTGAAAAAAAAAAATATCCAGGAGAGACTTCTCCCTCGATTTTTTTCATTGTATTAATTAGCTAGTTTAACATTTCATTCCTTTTAGCATACTTTAATAGTTTTTTTTTCTGATTTTTGCTAACAGAAGCATAATTAGCTGTAAAGAAAACCATGGCTGAAAAGGGAGAGGAAGGAGATCAGCTAAAGATTAAGCCTAGCCTACGGGAGACCCTTGCTTCAGCTGAAGGAGCCAATGTGCTCAACCAATCTGACAAGCGGGGTCAGTCTCTCAAAGACGATGCCAAGTGGAAAATAGAAGATGGGCGTGGCACGTCTTCTGGCCAGAAAGAAGCTGGTCCTCTCTCACGGAACCGGTCTAGCTCGAGACGCAGGTTCATTATTTTTTCTATGGTTCTTTGTTTATGTGTGGTATGCTATAACTTAATTACTTACATGAAGCAATAACCGAGTTGTGAAATTATTTTTTGTTTTTGGTAGAAATGTTTGAAGAAGTTCTACAAGCTTTGGAGGTGATTTGAGGCAACTTCTTAACAGAGGGGCCAACTGGAAAGAAGAGTCTCTATCTCCTCCAGACTGGCGAGAACGCAACTAGCTTGATAGTTTTTTATTATTATGTGCCTTTTTGCAAATTTCACCTGCAGGTTTTCAAGCCCCAGACATTCGACTGTATGTTCTGGAAGAGATGCTTTCCGATCTGAATTTCAAACTCGGTACCTGAGTTGTTTCGTATTGCTTTGTTATTCTTCCGTTTCTTTGTGCAGATGTTTTGTTTGATCAAGATTCAAGGTCAATGCTAGACTTCTATATCAATTCTGTGATATATTTTATTTATTTACTATTATTGAAAGCAGGGCTGAAAAGAATCCTGACAATGAGAGGTCCAGTCATTCGCTACCGAAAGATGATCTTAGCAAGTATGTCTTGGTTCTTCTAATTGTTTAATTTTTGTTGAGGTAAGTTATTTTACCTAAAAAAACAACAACAACAGGTGTCTTGAAACCAGCAGGGCTGCTTGTAAGAATAGAACACGTGTGGAGAATGAGAATCAACCAGGCTTAGGCTTATCATCATCTGCACACATCAAACTCTCTGATCTAGAGGCTGAAAACAGAGGACATAACGGGCGTCGTCTTCATGCTCTAGCGATGACCCGATCCAGATCCAGCTCTGTGTCTCCTTTGTCTCAGTCTGCACATAATGCTAAACAGGACTCTGACAGCAAGGATACTGACTGTTGCAACAGAGCTCTTGATCAAACCGGCCTTGATGCACTACATCGTGGCTCCAACAGGTATTTCATTTCTCCTATAGATAAAACTTGTGACACATTTATTTCTAATTTTGATTTTTTTCTTTATTAAGTTACCATCTGTACGTGAGTATAAGCATTTCAGTTGTCTTAGCAGGTACAGCATGATACTATGCAAAAAGTAACCTGAAATGAGAGCTTATAATATAAATAAATTTGCACTACAGTAGATAGAGTATAAGCATTTCAGTTGGGTGACAATTTTATACAGATATTTCAGTTGTTTGACCTGCTGGTCAGGAGTCAGTAATTGTGAATATTGTTTCAGATAGATATTTTTTTCTATTTACTCTAATAGATATATATATAAATATATATATAGCATATGAGGAGGGTTCCAATGCACCCTCTTTTTTGTACTCCCAATGCACGCACATCATTTATCTCCGTTTTTAAAGTCCGAATAGTCGATCCGAGCCGCTCAACATAATCTTCATAATAAAATATGCTTGGAGACCAAATTTTATATTTTTTAGAATTTATTTACTATTTTTTTGGATAGATACAAAATCACTTTATCGGATGGTCCAGAATCTCCTTAAAACAGTGATTTTGTATCTATCCCAAAAAATAGTAAATAAATTCTAAAAAATATAAAATTTGGTCTCCAAGCATATTTTATTATGAAGATTATGTTGAGCGGCTCGGATCAACTGTTCGGACTTTGAAAATAGAGATAAATATATATATAATGTGGGTGCATTGGGAGCACAAAAAAGAGGGTGCATTGGAACCCTCCTCATAGCATATATATATATATATATAGGAGTCCTTTTAATTTCGACAGCTTTTATCTCTGGTCTGACACTCATTTCTAATTCTCTCTTTGGTTTTGTAGAAGTTTGACACACATTTCTAGTACTAATATTAAGCCGTTCATAACATTAATTAATTAATTATTCAGAAGAGGGGTACAGGAACCAAGGGACCAAAGTCGACGTTCCCCAGCACCTAAACAGAGAAGAACTGGATGGGACCTGGAAAGGAGGTCAAGAGGTAGAGACAGCAGTCACTCACCTGACTATAAACAGAAAAGAACTGGCAAAAGAGGTCGTACCAATTCACCTTGCAGATGGGAAAAGAGGTATGAACTTTTTTCTATTCATTGCCCTAATTAATCAGTAGTGTTCTGTCTCTGCTAATTTAATGGTTGACTTGATTATCACTAAGTTTAATTCACACTTAATTTATCACAATATATATATAGGAGAGAGAAGAGAGACCCTTCCTACAGCCGAATAAAAATTAGCAGTTCTGGAAGATCACCTGGTTTGCACAGGAGGAGCCCCCATGGATGCCCATTTCAAATGCCTGTTAGTGATGGTACCATCAGTTCAACCACCCCAAGTGCGGTTCCAAAGGAAAGATTCTCAAATGCTGCTGATGATGCAGCAATGAAGCTTAAAATGAGCACCTCTTGTTCAAGAGGACCTGATACCATTAATCCAGTGGGCCCAACTACTGAGGTTCCGAAGCTGGGGCAGCCACAATCGAATCAAAACGGAACAACAGTAGAGGTTTTGCAAAGCCACAGCTTCAAAAGGGCGGTGGCTGGTTTTGCAAAGGCAAAGCTTAGGCCATTCTGGTTAACACGCCAAGTGAAGGATTATGTTTACTGGCATGTACGACATCAATTTGTGAGCAATGTGGCTCGTAACCTTGAAAGACGTTTCCCTCACACCCACACCCTTGAAAACATCTGCAAGTTTGACAAAGAACATAATCATAATCTGAGCGGTCTTCTAAAGGTGTGTGAGTATTCATTTTAAATTCTCCCGTTTGATTAAGTAATAACAATTTTCTTTTACTTTGGTTTCTTCTTCTTCTTTTTATTATTAAACTTACACTTGTGCATCATAAAGTATCTCATACTTTCCTTTTACAGTGGTACCTAAGAAGGTTTCTGAGTGAGGACATCATAAAGAGGTACTTTGTACCTAAGAAGGTTTCTGAGTGAGGACATCATAACGAGGTACTTTCCACGAGAAGGGACGACAGAAGACTAAAAAATTATGGGCGCGCTGTTGTGCGAGATTTATTTGTCAAGCTTCATGGATCATTGCTTAATTCTATTTTTTTCTTTCTTTCTCCAAATCAACTAGCTGAGCGAAGAACTAAAGAATTGATGCTCATTAATTGTGTAGTAATTATTGCTTTAAATTTTATGAATGTTTGAGAGTGTTAACTTTTTCTAAAATTTTAAAAAATGATGTGATTGGTTAAAATTTGATCTTTTTACAATGCTCCAGATCTATCATATATAATACATGAGGTCGCATGCAATTGAACTGTGCAAAATGTTCTAAATTAGAACACCCAAAGATGCATAATGCTAGGAATATGGTTATTTAATCATTGATAATATATATATATATATATTTCGTGTCCTGAGGAAAATATCTGTGTAAAATGTCATACAAATTAAAGTTGGATATGTAATTGTTAACTACTAATGTCTGGGTGGATTGGTAGACATTTCATGTTTCTCTTAGGTTGTGCTCCACATCAGCTTAAGTTTTCATTTTTGATTTGGAGTTTTAATTTTTGTTCAAATGTCCTGTCATCTTTAAGATAAATCAATCCAATGGAGGTCAACTGATTTGATTTGATTTGATTTAGAACCTTGCTCTGAACACATCCACTATACGATTTGATCTCTGGCTGAGAGAAACCAACTAATGCCTCATTCTTTGGTAAGCTTCAAACTGTACCTGTCTTCTCCACTCGTGGAACTGGTACCTGACCAAGAACTGACGGTAATCCATGGCTTTTCTTGTGAAAAAAATCTGGATTCTCTTTTATCACCTGCTTAGAAACCTCTCCCATTGCGACAAGAACCTGAGAAAGAGAATCAAACTTTTGTTTGATTAATTTTGTTGAATCCCATATAGAAAAAAGAAAAATAGCGGAGAAGCTTAGGGTTTGATTGAACACGAAATTTTGTTGGGTCTCATATTATCCTTCTTCAATCTTAGCAAGCTCAGCTTGAACTCTCTCCAAAATCTCTTTTTTTTTTTCGACTCTAGGTCCATCAGGAACTCCACGAAATTTTGTATGCTACTGAGTTGTGCTCCACAATGGAGTCTTGTTGCCTTGATTTGATTTATGGACTGATATTCCTTCATTTTAAGTAGGATAGAGAGTTGGACGAATTTTTATGAATAGTTAAAATTGAAAAATTTAAATTTGATCTGTCTCAGAAAAGGTGCCGAAATTTTTATTAATAGAAGTTAAAAAATAAAATATCGAGATTGAAGAAGACTTTGGGCGGGTTTCCAAATATAACAATTCCGTGATTTACTGTAACGGTCCGGTTAGTCATTAGATTAGCGATCTGATTTATGAAAACCAAATCTCGGGCCGTTATAGAGAATCACGGCCAGGATACAGCGGAAAAAAAAAAAAAAAAAAATCAGGCTGTTATAGAGAATCACGGTCAGAAAAAGCGAAAAAAAAAAAAGCTGGCCGTTATTCTCTATAACGGCCAGGAGATTGTTCTCAATTTGTCTCTGAGTTCTCGAACTCTTGATGTCATTTACTTATGAGAGGTCTTATTCTTTGCATTTTCGGGTCAGTTATTCTGTCCGCGCGGAAGGAGCTAATGAGATTTTGGTTGCAGCACCTTATCTAGATATTTGGTTGTACCTAATTGATTGGAATACTATAAGCAAACATCTTGACTTGTATACTTGGAAGAATGATAATACCTCAAGTTTGACTGATGGACAGGAGTCTCCAGTGCACCTGATTTTGAATCTCAATCTGGTTTGGAGAAATTCAGTCCTGGCCGTTATTCTCTATAACGTCCGGCTTTTTTTTTTTTTCCGCCCTTTCTGGCCGTGATTCTCTATAACGGCCTGGGATTTGGTTTTCGTAAATCAGATCGCTAATCTGATGACTAACCGGGCCGTTATAGACAATAACGGCCTCTGGCCGTTACAGTAAATCACGGGATTGTTATATTTGGAAATCCGCCAAAAGTCTTCTTCAATCTCGATATTTTAATTTTTTTATTTCTATTAATAAAAATTTCGGGAAAAGGTGATAACGAAATTAGTAGTGTTTTTAAAAGAAAAAATTGCATAGTTTTCATAAAAAAATTCATTAAAAGAAAACACTCATTTTATGATGTACTGGAAATCTCTAAAATTCGTAATCCATTGTCAGAAGTAGAGTGGGAAAAATGGTACAGCGGAGTTGGTTCCGTCACGGAATGGAACGGAACGGCATGGAACGGCACAGCACGTGTGTCAGTTATGTGCCGTGACTCGCGTGTTCCGTGTCGTGACTATTCGTGTGCCGTGTCCATCTTTTGAAACTTTGGCATGGCACAGCACGACACGTGAAAGATTTAGTCACTGCACGACACGGCACGTAGTCACGCGAATCACGTGTAATTAGGACCATTATATATTGATTTAATGGTGAACTTGGAATAAACTAACCTAAATTATGATTAAATGGTCACGCGAGTCACGTATGGTCACGGCGTGACTCACGTGGCGTGACCATTCGTGTGCTGTGACAACTCATTCACATTTTGGTCACGGCACGACACGAGATCAAAGTCATGTCATGTTAGTCACGTGACAGCACGACACGGCACGTTTTTTTCCACTCTAGTCAGAAGTCACAACCTAGTTTATAAATAATCCGAAAATCAAAGAAAATCGTAATAATTCTACGATTTCTAAAAGAGGAGGGTTCAAATGCCTCCATTTTTTGTGCCTCCATCATGCCTCCATTTTTAAAAACTTTAATAACTCAAAATTTAATACTTAAAAGTCAAAATAAAACCGTTGGATATGATCTATATCATTTTATCTATGTGCTCATAAAAAATTATCACATTTTGATTTTATTTTTATGTAAATCAATAAGTTGAAAAATCAATGTCTAGAAATTATCCACATTAGTATGTTTTTTACAAGCTCTTGATGACAACAAAAACAAAATTGAAATGTCATAATTTTTTATACGTGCATAGATAAAATGATGTAGTTCATATCCAACGGTTTTATTTTGACTTTTAAGTTTTAAATTTTGAGTTGTTAAAGTTTTTAAAAATGGAGGCATGACGGAGGCATGAAAAATGGAGGCATTTGAACCCTCCTCTTTCTAAAATCTATCAACTCACATACAATATTATCCCTCGCATTTTTATCATTATTTATTGAATAAATCGTAGTAAAAATACGGTTATTTTAATTTTAAATTTAGTGTGGACTACATTATGACAATGAATAAAAATTAAAAGATCTCCAAATAGATTGTAACATTATTATTGTTCCTTCTAATCATGTATTGAAAAATTACCGTAATCATATCTTGTATTTACAAATAAATATTCAAATTACTAAAACAAAAAATTGTCACGACCCCCGCCGTCGGACCTGGGATCGCAACAAGAAAGACACCCTGACATCCATCCTTCGTTCTGTCAACCTACGTCGCAACAAAAATAATAAACATAAACAATACGGAGTCAGCTACAAAGCTCAGTAACCAGTTATTTAACAATGCACTTATTTATAAATGGCTTAATTAAACAACCACTCAAACTGGCTGGATTAATTCACACAATTTCACATCAAATTATGTATGCATATTTAACCGACGATAGCACCTGAGTCTAGATTATCAATAAAATAAGTCACACAATATCCATATCATTTCATTTCACACAATCATATCAATTCACAAATTCTAAGAACACACGATCATATCATTTCACAAATCAAATTCGAATCTCAGACCCGTTATCCCGTTAAATATGCCCTCATAATCCAATACTCAATTCAAACATTCAATTTGACCACACAAATTGAAAACATATATTATAAAGAAGTCTGATAGGCCCATGTATCAATGGCCCTTGACCAAACTAATATTGGCCCACAAGGCCTTGGGATTCAGACCCAACTAAGGGTCAACCCAAGGGTAAAAGGATAAGGCCATTAAAAACGCGTGGCTCGAGATAAAGGGCCTAAAGAGCAAAACTTTTTCCTAGCCCAGCCCGAGGTCGGAAACAATGAGGTCGACGGTCCGACCGCAGGTTGGGACGAGTCCCAAAAACAATAGGGCCTGAGGCCCAAATAAAAATCGGGATCGATCAGATCCAAATATGTTGCGTAGGCATGGTCCGAGATCAAAAGGCCGTAAGGTCCTTGGCCCAATAACTTGGTAAGCCTAACGAGGCCTGAATAGGGCCTCACTCGCCTAAGCCCAAAATAACCGCGGAACCAGAGTAGGCCGAGCCCAGAATAACTCAGTTCAGACTCGGGTTCCCGTTACCGTTGTCTATGCGGACGTCGCCATCATTTCGTGCGAGCATCACCGCTTCTATGCGAACTCCGCTAACTGCTCTGACAACGTGTTTTGCGGTTAGAAGAGTGACATATTTAAGGCAAACAGTTCCTTGAATTCAGGGTCGCTCATTTCCCTAAGCAAGGTATTATAGATGATAGAGCACTAATACCTTCACACATTCACTAAGTCCATTACGCTCGGCCCGTTGACACGAGACGGGACGAGCCCAAGATCACTTGAATCCCCATACGGCCTACTCCCCCGGGATAGTCCGTATCAAAGTCTGTTTACCAGGTAGCGATCAATTCCAAAATCCAATTTGAGTTCCAACGACTATTCAGAATCAATGCGATATAGTCAGAATTCCAATCGAACATGAAATTGAATATTAACTAATATAATTTTTTTTATGAAAGTATTCTCTGTCTCTCTTTTTTTGTTCCATTTTCGGTTGTTATTTGGTTTTTCATCTTATGAATCAAACAATAGAAGAGAAAAGCTTTTTTTAAAGATTTACGGATCAAAAGAGTCAAAGGGATGGGGTTATCTTAGACTCAGCTCCAGAAAGAGGTATGCAGAGGGAGGGGAATGGAGAAACACTGTACGGAGGAGAAATTTCGTCAGACCGCGCCTGACCGCCTGGTTCACCTGCTCCAGAAGAGGCGAAATGAGAGTGAAATGGAGAGGGAGCGGAGGGGAAAGAGACTGTGCTGAGGAGAACCTTCTGTGGAGTTTTGGCGAAATCCTTCACTCCCAAATCGGGGTGGAGAGGAGGTGAAATGGTTGTGTTCTCTTTCCTTCCCCTTCCATTAATGATGATTTCACTCTGTTTTGTGGAGCACAGCCTTACCATCCGTAAGCCGCGTGGCACCTCTTGCCACGTTATCTTTAATTTTTTTTACTTTATATTTTGCAATTTAAACCTTATAATTTCTAAATATTACATAAATATCCAAAATGATTTCGGAAACTATTTTTTATTAAATTACCGTATGTTACATAAAGTACATAATTCTCCCTCCTTGCTTGATTGGAATTTATGAGAATTAATTCCAGGGATATGTATGAGGCTCGCCCACTTCATCAGTAAAATTGCGTGAAAATTGAAAATAAATTATTTCGTTGGTCAAAAGATGGCGCAACCTTTTTCTCTCATTCGCACTTAATAGTATCATGTTCTTGAAGAGGAGAAGCTCCGATTAAAATTTTCTCCTCCAAATAAAGTGATTTTTTTTATGATTATACTAATTAAATAAAAAAATATATAAAAATTAACTATGTTCTAATAGGAATAAATAATATTGAAGTTTGATAAAAAAAATTATAAAGTTTGATAAAAAAAATTATAAAGTTTGAGAAATTATGATGGGTATTAACAATGAGTAGGGTTAAAATGCATCATTCGTTGTACCCCAACTATACCCCACATCTTTACCTCTTTTTTCAAAGTTCAAACAATCAATCTGAACCGCTCAACATGATCTCCATATTAAAATGTGCTTATAGACCAAATTTTATATTTTTTGAAAAAAAAAAGTTTACTATTTTTTAGATAGGTACAAAATCAGTGCTTCTCGACCATCCAAAAACAATGATTTTTTAACTATCTAAAAAAATAGTAAAAATCACATTTTAATATGGATATTATGTTGAACGTTTCGGATCGACTGTTTGAACTTTGAAACCGGAGATAGAGATATGAAATATGGTTGGAGCACAAAACCAAAACAGTGATTTTGTACCTATCTAAAAAAATAGTAAAAAAAATTCCAAAAAATTTCAAATTTAGTCTCCAAGCACATTTTAATATGAAGATCATGTTGAGCGGTTCGGATCGATTGTTCGAACTTTTAAAACAAAGAAAAAAACGTGGAGTATGATTAGAGCACAAAACCAATGGTGCATTTTAACCCTACTCATGTGTGTGTGTGTGTGTGTGTGTGTATAGAGAGAGAATGGCTAAGCTCAAAACGTTTTTTCCATGGAACAAACAATTCGGTTCTCCAATTTCCAAAGTTCAAACAACAAATCCAAACGTTAGATGTTCAATCTATATTAAAATGTGCTTGGAGACCAAATTTTACATTTTTTTGAATTTTTTAACTATTTATTAAGCTGGTTTGAAAATCGCTGTTTTTATTAAAATTCTATGCTATTAGAAAACAGCGATTTTCAAACCATCTTAATAAATAGTAAAAAAAATTCCCAAAAAATGTAAAATTTGGTCTCCAAGCACATTTTAATATAGATTGAACATCTAACGGTTTGAATTTGTTGTTTGAACTTTGAAAATTGGAAAACTGAATCGTTTGTTCCATGACCATGGAACAAACGTTTTAAGCTTAGCCATTCTCTATATATATATATATATATAGTTTGTACACCCCATGAAGCTAAAACTACTATGTTAGAATCTTTACCAAAAAAAGCTTTACTTATCTTGTACAGCAATGAGAAATATTTTATCGCCTTGTTTAACTTTGGTTATACAACAATGGATAAGGTTTTGAATTTTCACACTCCATTAAAATTTCTAAATCTTTTTTATTTTCTCATCAAACATTAAATTTGTTTATTTCCCGTCATAATTAAAATAACTATTTAAGAATTCTTTTCTTTATTGGATTAGGATAATATTCATTAAAATTAAATTAAGTCACCATATATATTTTGTTAAACATAAAAATCATCATATCAGTGTGTCACTTTAACTCCGTAAACCTGTAAAAAATAATCTAAAATTAATAGTCTTCATTCATTTTATTTCCAGCCAACATCTAACATCTGTTTAATATTATTTATTTTATTAAAATATCATGTACACCCCAACATTTTTGAGATATCTTTTTATTAAACTCCGTTCAATATAATATTTAATAAACCATACAAATTAAGAGGATCGTATACTTAATATACAATTAATGTACTTAGACGGTAAGCAATCCCCAAAATAAAAATAGCACTTTTATTTAGTTTAGTACTTAATTAATTAGTAGCGTCATTCCCTCTCCCCTCGTTTCCAATTCGAACTGGTCGAAACGCGCTCTCTCTCTCTCAACACTCGAATAGAAGCTGCTGCGCACAAACCTCTTTCTCTCTCAAGGTCAAGGGTTTAATCAGTAGAAGCCACAAATTAAAGGTAATTTCTTTTGTGCTTTCGGGTTTCGATCGCCTCTTTCTCTCTCTCTCTCTCGCTCCCTCGCTCTCTCTAGGGTTAGGGTTTAGGTAAATAAATCTATTTTTCTCTTTCTATCCCTTGCGGATTAAGGTTTCTTTGTCTTAATCTCGTCTAATAATTACATTTTATGATCCTTTTTGCCCGAATATTTAATTTCTGGTCCATAGAAATAATTTATGTTTGCCTGAATTCCCCTAAAATGAAAGAAAGAAACCATATTTAGATGTTCCCTGCTTTTGATCTTTAGGTTTAGGGCTTCAGCATTCTGTTTCTCTAAATGTTAAGCAACTTTGGCCCCCGGATTTTATTTACCCAAAAATGATGCCAGTTTACGTAATTAGGTTTATCTAAACAATTTTAGTTCCAGTTTTGAAGTGACGGTATTAATGTATTATAAAGCAGAGCATGTAGGGTTTGTGTGAAAAAGGCTGTATGGATATTTTTGAAAAATAAAATATCCAGGAGAGACTTCTCCCTCAATTTTTTTCATTGTATTAATTAGCTCGTTTAACATTTCATTCCTTTTAGCATACTTTAATAGTTTTTTTTTTCTGATTTTTGCTAACAGAAGCATAATAAGCTGGAAAGAAAACCATGGCTGAAAAAGGAGAGGAAGGAGATCAGCTAAAGATTAAGCCTAGCCTACGGGAGACCCTTGCTTCAGCTGAAGGAGCCAATGTGCTCAACCAATCTGACAAGCAGGGTCAGTCTCTCAAAGACGATGCCAAGTGGAAAATAGAAGATGGGCGTGGCACGTCTTCTGGCCAGAAAGAAGCTGGTCCTCTCTCACGGAACCGGCCTAGCTCGAGACGCAGGTTCATTCTTTTTTCTATGGTTCTTTGTTTATGTGTGGTATGCTATAACTTAATTACTTACATGAAGCAATAACCGAGTTGTGAAATTATTTTTTGTTTTTGGTAGAAATGTTTGAAGAAGTTCTACAAGCTTTGGAGGTGATTTGAGGCAACTTCTTAACAGAGGGGCCAACTGGAAAGAAGAGTCTCTATCTCCTCCAGACTGGCGAGAACGCAACTAGCTTGATAGTTTTTTATTATTATGTGCCTTTTTGCAAATTTCACCTGTAGGTTTTCAAGCCCCAGACATTCGACAGTATGTTCTGGAAGAGATGCTTTCCGATCTGAATTTCAAACTTGGTACCTGAGTTGTTTTGTATTGCTTTGTTATTCTTCCGTTTCTTTGTGCAGATGTTTTGTTTGATCAAGATTCAAGGTCAATGCTAGACTTCTATATCAATTCTGTGATATATTTTATTTATTTACTATTAGTGAAAGCAGGGCTGAAAAGAATCCTGACAATGAGAGGTCCAGTCATTCGCTAGTGAAAGATGATCTTAGCAAGTATGTCTTGGTTCTTCTAATTGTTTAATTTTTGTTGAGGTAAGTTATTTTACCTAAAAAAACAACAACAACAGGTGTCATGAAACCAGCAGGGCTGTTTGTAAGAATAGAACACGTGTGGAGAATGAGAATCAACCAGGCTTAGGCTTATCATCATCTGCACACATCAAACTCTCTTATCTAGAGGCTGAAAACAGAGGACATAACGGACGTCGTCTGAATGCTCCAGCGATGACCCGATCCAGATCGAGATCTCTGTCTCCTCGGTCTCAGGCTGCACATAATGCTAAACAGGACTCTGACAGCAAGGATACTGACTGTTGGCACAGAGCTCTTGATCAAACCGGCCTTGATGCACTACATCGTGGCTCCAACAGGTATTTCATTTCTCCTATAGATAAAACTTGTGACACGTTTATTTCTAATTTTGATTTTTTTTTTCTTTATTAAGTTAGCATCTGTACGTGAGTGGTCTCATAAAATATTGAACTAAAACACAAGAAAAGAAAATGCACTGACCTTTTGTTGTGTGGTGCACTAGACAAATTCTAATGCACTAGACAAATTAATTATGAGAAAATTACCTTGTCATGTCAGACCCATTTCTAGTTACTGACATGACAAGGTCTGACACACATTTCTAATTCTCTCTTTGGTTTTGTAGAAGTTTGACACACATTTCTAGTACTAATATTAAGCCGTTCATAACATTAATTAATTAATTATTCAGAAGAGGGGTACAGGAACCAAGGGACCAAAGTCGACTTTCCCCAGCACCTAAACAGAGAAGAACTGGATGGGACCTGGAAAGGAGGTCAAGAGGTAGAGACAGCAGCCACTCACCTGACTATAAACAGAAAAGAACTGGCAAAAGAGGTCGTACCAATTCACCTTTCAGATGGGGAAAGAGGTATGAACTTTTTTCTATTCATTGCCCTAATTAATCAGTAGTGTTCTCTCTCTGCTAATTTAATGGTTGACTTGATTATCACTAACTTTAATTCACACTTACTTTATCACAATATATATATATTTATACATATGTAGGAGAGAGAAGAGAGACCCTTCCTACAGCCGAATAAATATTAGCAGTTCTGGAAGATCACCTGGTTTGCACAGGAGGAGCCCCCATGGATGCCCATTTCAAATGCCTGTTAGTGATGGTACCATCAGTTCAACCACCCCAAGTGCGGTTCCAAAGGAAAGATTCTCAAATGCTGCTGATGATGCAGCAATGAAGCTTAAAATGAGCACCTCTTGTTCAAGAGGACCTGATACCATTAATCCAGTGGGCCCAACTACTGTGGTTCCGAAGCTGGGGCAGCCACAATCGAATCAAAACGGAACAACAGTAGAGGTTTTGCAAAGCCACAGCTTCAAAAAGGCGGTGGCTGGTTTTGCAAAGGCAAAGCTTAGGCCATTCTGGTTAACACGCCAAGTGAAGGATTATGTTTACTGGCATGTACGACATCAATTTGTGAGCAATGTGGCTCGTAACCTTGAAAGACGTTTCCCTCACACCCACACCCTTGAAAACATCTGCAAGTTTGACAAAGAACATAATCATAATCTGAGCGGTCTTCTAAAGGTGTGTGAGTATTCATTTTAAATTCTCCCGTTTGATTAAGTAATAACAATTTTCTTTTACTTTGGTTTCTTTTCTTTTTTTTTATTATTAAACTTACACTTGTGCATCATAAAGTATCTCATACTTTCCTTTTACAGTGGTACCTAAGAAGGTTTCTGAGTGAGGACATCATAAAGAGGTACTTTGTACCTAAGAAGGTTTCTGAGTGAGGACATCATAACGAGGTAGTTTCCACGAGAAGGGACACGACAGAAGACTAAAAAATTATGGGCGCGCTGTTGTGCGAGATTTATTTGTCAAGCTTCATGGATCATTGCTTAATTCTATTTTTTTTCTTTCTCCAAATCAACTAGCTGAGCAAAGAACTAAAGAATTGATGCTCATTAATTAATTGTGTGGTAACTATTGCTTTAAATTTTATGAATGTTTGAGTGTTAACTTTTCAAAAATTTTAAAAAATGATGTGATTGGTTAAAATTTGATCTTTTTACAATGCTGCAGATAAGGAGTTGTATCATATATAATACATGAGGTCGCATGCAATTGAAATTAAAGCTAGTTCCCTATCCATGAATTATGCGATTGAACTGTGCAAAATGTTCTAAATTAGAACACCCAAGATGCATAATACTAGGAATATGGTTATTTAATCATTGATAATGGATATATGCGGAATATATATTTATATGTATATATTTCGTGTACAAAGGAAAATATCTGTGTAAAATTTCATACAAATTAAAGTTGGAATCTTAACGAGCAAGGAGCAAACAGTACTGACACTGTCAATCAGCTTCACTCTGCACACGAACACTAAACACAAGCAGGTTTTTAATTGAAGTTTATCGAAATTGGGTGGAAATTGAAGTTTCTTGCTGTATTAGACCCAATTTATAGAAAGGCATAAACGAAGTTTATTAGACAAAATTGGGTCTAATGCAAGAAATTCAGGTTTTTAATTGACAGCAACAATTTATAGTAGCTAGAAGCAACATCTGGCACACAAACGCTAAACACAAGCAGCTTAGTCTGCATTCCCAAAATTGTACCACAGTAATAAACAACATTTCAATTAATAATCAACACCCGCACTAACAGCAATTCATCCAAATAAATAAAAAGGCTCAAATAGTAATTAATGACCCTAATGACCCTATGCATGCCAAGGAAAAGACAACAAAAGTATATTTACAGAAACAAAAAAAATCTGGTTTCCATAATATTCAGCGCTTGGCATGTATGTTCTTGTTTGCATTTCTTCAAAAGATACGCTATTTAGCGCTGGAATTGGATGGAGTATGAGCCCGTGTTAGGATCCTTCACGGCATTGAAGTTGTCAACACTCATTCCAAATCGTCCCAGCACTGAATTTCCCAACTCTTTAAGCTTCCCTGCAATAAAAATACAGATATGCTTGTTTTGATTTAAAATAGTAAATGGAAGGAATAGCAAATATTCTCCAATAATTTCCTTTGAAAAATAGAACACCCAAGTAGGAGTAAGAACTAAATAAACGATTCAACAAATTTAGTCAAGCACATCTGATGCAAATGATTAGACAAATAAAAATCAGCTAATAATTGAGGACCTGTCTATGGCCTAAAGATCAGCATATAAACAGGAAAAGAATGGAAGAGAAGTAATTCTTCTTAGTTTTGTTCAAGTAAAAAACTCAAGAGTCGGAAATTTACACTCTCAATTGACCGAAAACTACAAAATAAAACCTTTTCCCAGAAAATTAATGTTATAATTTGCATTGGTTGTTTCACTAAAGATTTATATTACCCTCTCAATTGAGGTGCCAAGAAAATAACAAAGAAAGAGCTGTACCTATCATTTCTTCCTTCATCTTTTCTCTTTTTTCCGCTGCCAGAGGCTCAAGGTGCCGCAGTGCTCTTCTTGCTTGTTCATTTGAAGGATCCAGTTCAGTGATCTTTTTCAGATCTGAAAAACGAAAAACTTCAGAATATAGACTAACGATCACTATCTTTTCTCACTTTAGTTAATTAAGTTGCATAATTTCACTTTCTGGTTCATTCCATCCAATTCAGTCATAAATGGACATAAATTCTTCTCAAGCAGACATGGTACAATGCTTATTTTGACAGAATGACATTCTTCTAAAATAATGACACAGAAGACATTAGCATGCAATACATTTACTTCAACATTTTTCATTACATTTGATGGTAGGAACCAGGATTGAACTGTGAAATGAGGACTTAACTGCATATAAATGATGCAGAAAGCAGCATTGACCAAAGGGATTAGCATTTACCAGAAATAGCTTCATCATAGTGTTCGAGTTTTTCATGTGCCTCTCCCCTTCTAAGAAGTGCTTTTATGTAAGAAGGATTCAATTCCAGAGCTTTTGTGCACTCTTTGACCGTCTCCTCATACTTGCCCTATTAAATAGGAAAATTCGTATAAACCCAACTGAGTCAAACAATGCAGATGATAGTATTCACACTTACCAACTTGGAGAAGCATATGGCACGATTTGCATGGCACATCGAGCGAATCTCCTCTGATGACGGTATCTCAGAAGCAATCTCCATAGCAAGTTCGTACTGTGACAGTGCTTCCTCGTACTTCCCATCACTAAATAGCTTGTTCCCTTGTGCTTTCGCATCATTAGCTTGGCCTTTAGTTCTCTAAAGCAAGTTAAAGACGAGATAAGATCCAATTTATCCTAGTACCAGTAAACAGTAACAACAAAGCTTTGTTGTCTTCTTTCATATGGGGTTTTACAAACTAAATGTTCAAGCTAATCACTAGGCTGCCTCCAAATTCACACAAGATTAGCCCAACCCAAACAATCAACCAAATAAAATCAAACTAAACAAATTAAACAAAAGGGTAATCAGAACCTCGAGTAGTTGCTCATCGGTCAAGGCATCCTCAAAACACTCGTCGCCGCTTCCAGATTCTTCATCCTTGGCGGATCCTGGGGGCGCTGAATCCGCTAAGGACTCCTTTACTGGAGGTTTCGTCACGAATTCGGGTTCAGGCTCGATCACAACCATTTCAAGAGAAAGACAGCTCCTAACTACTGGATGTTTCTGATGTTGTATTTCTATTTTCTAGAGAAAGAAATCGAGTGAAAGAATGGAAGAGGGAATGTCTAATTGGGCTTGCAATGGGCTTGCAATGGGCTTGCAATGGACACAAGGTTTCCATCATCAAGGAGATGTGGAAACAGTCGTAGATACCGATTCAGCTCGGGACGCATTGAATTCATATCTCGACTGTCCAATCTGTTTCAAGATTCGTGTGAACTAGATCTGCTCTAATATTTACGAGGTACTCTGCTCAGGTGAATTTGATCAAGCAAGAAAAAAATTGACAATCCAAATTACTGGCATGGGTCTGCAATGCAGCTAACGATGTCAGCAAATCTGTTCATGATATTTGATCCGGTTATACGAATAAAATTCTTATTTTAACTTAGGTAATAAAGAATATAGATATGAAAAAAATATTAGCTTATCGAATAATAATATAGTCGTACAAGTAAAAGCTATTTCTATTTCTAGCCACTATTTTATAGATGTAGAATACTTGATAAATATAAAGAGGAGGGATCCACTTACTCTTTTTTTATGACACCGAATTACATCATATATTTTTGAAGTTTTCAAAGTTCAAACAGTCGATCCAAACCGTTCAACATGATGAATTTATTAAAATATGCTTGCAGATCTAATTTTACATTTTTTTGAATTTTTTTATTATTTATTAAGTATTTTACAAAATTGTTGTTTTCAGACTATTGAATTTTTGTACCCGTCTTAATAAATAGTAAAAAAATTCAAAAAAATATAAAATTTGATCTACAAGCACATTTTAATATATTCATCATGTTGAACGATTTGGATCGACTGTTTGAACTTTGAAAATATAAGATGTAATCCGGTATCAACAAAAAAGAGTATAAGTGGATCTCTCCTCAAATATAAAATTATATATGATACTTTTTATCATGCATTTAGCTACATAATGTTTATAATGTTGGTGAAGTTGATTTATATAACGTTTTATATTTTGTACATGTTATACTTTAAAGTTGCATGTTTAATTGTTTGTAATTTATTCCATGCTAGATTATAAAAATTATTGTATTTATTAGATAATTAGCAATTATCTATATGTTATTTATTAACATTATATCCTTATCAGAATAAAAAAAATGTATAAATATGACCAGTATTTAACAGAGAAAGATTAATATGAATAAGATTAATTCTTATGGGTAATTATATGTTACCCCTTGATTCCTTCTCCCATTTTTCCCCCAACTAACTAACTTCCTTTTCTAACTATAATAATCAATTTTAACTAACTAGTGGTCCCTACAAATTAATTAGTAGATTTTCTCCTTCTATTTCTTTCCTCTCTCACTCCCTCTCCCTCTTCCACCTCCGCCTCCCTCTTCCACCTCTGCCTCCGCCCGCCTCTCCCACCTTCGCCTCTCCCTCTCCGCCTCCGCCTCTCCTTCTCCGCCTCTGCCTCCGCCTCCGCCTCACACAATTAGGATGAATACTTGTTCAATAATAGATGAATACTTGTGCAACGAATAACTCGAAAGTATGTCATCATGGATCTCATTTTAAAGAGAAAATTATGTAGAAGACGTTCGTGGTTTTAGATTTGCAAAATTCCTCACAGATCGTTAGAAATATTAGTTAGATTGAACGGAGAAAAAAAAACCACCTCTAAAAACGTGTAAAAGATGGGTGTGATATGTCCATTTTTTTAAAAAATACTTGATATATCAGGGTGAATACTTGATGTATTACATGTGAATACTTGTTCAATGATAGATAAATACTTGCATGACGAGGGTGAATACTTGTGCAACGAATAACTCGAAAGTATGTCATCATGGATCTCATTTTAAAGAGAAAATTATGTAGAAGACGTTCGTGGTTTTAGATTTGCAAAATTCCTCACAGGTCGTTAGAAATATTAGTTAGATTGAACGGAGAAAAAAAAAAACCACCTCTAAAAACGTGTAAAAGATGGGTGTGATATGTCCAGTTTTTTTTTAAAAATACTTGATATATCATGGTGAATACTTGATGTATTACATGTGAATACTTGTTCAATGATAGATGAATACTTGCATGACGAGGGTGAATACTTGTGCAACGAATAACTCGAAAGTATGTCATCATGGATCTCATTTTAAAGAGAAAATTATGTAGAAGACGTTCGTGGTTTTAGATTTGCAAAATTCCTCACAGATCGTTAGAAATATTAGTTAGATTGAACGGAGAAAAAAAAAACCACCTCTAAAAACGTGTAAAAGATGGGTGTGATATGTCCAGTTTTTTTTAAAAATACTTGATATATCAGGGTGAATACTTGATGTATTACATGTGAATACTTGTTCAATGATAGATAAATACTTGCATGACGATGGTGAATACTTGTGCAACGAATAACTCGAAAGTATGTTATCATGGATCTCATTTTAAAGAGAAAATTATGTAGAAGACGTTCGTGGTTTTAGATTTGCAAAATTCCTCACAGGTCGTTAAAAATATTAGTTAGATTGAACGGAGAAAAAAAAACCACCTCTAAAAACGTGTAAAAGATGGGTGTGATATGTCCAGTTTTTTTTAAAAATACTTGATATATCAGGGTGAATACTTGATGTATTACATGTGAATACTTGTTTAATGATAGATGAATACTTGCATGACGAGGGTGAATACTTGTGCATCGAATAACTCGAAAGTATGTCATCATGGATCTCATTTTAAAGAGAAAATTATGTAGAAGACGTTCGTGGTTTTAGATTTGCAAAATTCCTCACAGGTCGTTAGAAATATTAGTTAGTTTGAACGGAGAAAAAAAAAACCACCTCTAAAAACGTGTAAAAGATGGGTGTGATATGTCCAGTTTTTTTTAAAAATACTTGATATATCAGGGTGAATACTTGATGTATTACATGTGAATACTTGTTCAATGATAGATGAATACTTGCATGACGAGGGTGAATACTTGTGCAACGAATAACTCGAAAGTATGTCATCATGGATCTCATTTTAAAGAGAAAATTATGTAGAAGATGTTCGTGGTTTTAGATTTGCAAAATTTCTCACAGATCGTTAGAAATATTAGTTAGATTGAACGGAGAAAAAAAAATCACCTCTAAAAACGTGTAAAATATGGGTGTGATATGTCCAGTTTTTTTTAAAAATACTTGATATATCAGGGTGAATACTTGATGTATTACATGTGAATACTTCATGTATTATAGATGAATACTTGATGTTGTTTCCACTTACGGTGACGGTTATGCGGTCCCCACGGTAGTTAGTGATGGCGGTTGTGCGGTCCCCCCACTTAATTACGCGTTTTCTTTTGTTTTTAGCGGACGGCAGTTGTGGTACCCTACTATCTCCGCGTAATTAATGTTCTTAATGTCGTAATATTTCCATATATAATTCTTTCTCAAAGATGAGTACTTTTATTTATATGGATGAATACAACTCGTGTTAAGTGTCAATACATTTTCGCAAATCGTCCCCTACTAATTCCACCACTTATCTCCGCATATTACTGTGGTCCCCTACTTATCTGAAGTCGCGGTTGTGCAGTCCCACCATACCTTCATGTACTATTTACACTTACACGACGAGAATGAATACTTGTTCAATGAGAGATGAATACTTGCGTACGAGGTGTGAATACTTGCGTAACGGACAACTCGAAAGTATGTCATCATGGATTTTATTTGAAAGAGAAAATTGTGTAGAAGACTTTCGTGGTTTTAGATTTGAAAAATTCCTCACAGATCGTCGGAAAAATTAGTTAGAGTGAACGTAAAAAAAAAAAAACCACCTCTAAAAACATGTCAAAGATGGGTGATAATGTTTCCTTATATAGTTATTTCTCAAAGATGAGTACTTTTCTTTACATGGATGAATACTTGAGTTTACAAGGGTGAATACTTCTGCGCCTGTAATGCTGTGGAGGCATTTTTGGTCCCCTTCTATTTCCCAATAATTAACGGTTTACTGTGGTCCCCTACTTATTTTCAGTTGGGGGAAAAGTGGGGGATGGATGGCGGGGGAAGGTTAGGCCCTCCCAATTCTTATATGTACAAGTATTGGATTATGATAAACATCTACCAGAACACATTGTTAACCAAAATTTAATCCTCAATTATGATAAACTGGACCGATCCACACATCTTAAAATTTTGACTAGCGCTGTGCATATCAAACTGATTTGAGCCGTTGGATTAATTATAACAGCTTAAATAATCCTTCTTTCCCGGTCATCCTTCAATTCCCTAGCACTGTAATTAATGATTTAAATTCGTTTTTGGAAAACTACAGTTCAGTCCCTCATTTGTACCAAAATGGTGAAAACATCTATTTGCCATTTTTTATTTACAGTTCGATCCCTCTCCAGTCTCCCCCCACATCCAAAAGAGAGAAAAGAAGAACAGCTGCGCGCAATACTGCACCGAGCACCATATATGAAAACTTGAGTACTATTTCTCATTTTGGGCCTCAACAGTAAACAGTTTGAAAGTTCTGCTTTTTACATTAGAAGCATGCAACAGACAAACCTTAAATTTCCTACATGCTATAAGATTTAGAATTTGAATGAAACGGAGGCGGAAATCGTAATGAGGACTTCTACATTTGTGTAATTTCAATTTCATATTTTGTTAAACACATGTTGCACAAATATGAAAGGAAAAAGAATTCAACTGAAGTTTTCTATAATATTCCTGTTAAAAACTAATATTCTATAGGAATATCATCTGATACATCTCCATTCTTCGGGTTGCCTTTGTATATAGTTACCATATCTTTATCTAGATCAATCAACACAGTACATAATGTATGAAGAATTGGACCTGAATTTATTGTCAAAAAAATTACATCCATCAAATTCAGCATCAATTCATTCAGAGGTTTCTTAAAAAGACATGAATATATTCAGACTAATGAACTCTAGAAAAGTACCTGTCATGAATATTGGAAACTTTTCATTTTCAGCATCACCGAGCAATGAAAGTGCCTTTTCTTTTGAGTCAGCTGGGAGCATTGCTGCTCTGTTTTGTCGACTCATAGAATTTTCATCTTGTACCTGTAAAAGTAAAATAACTCTTCACTATTCCAATTTTGTGTAAAAACGAAACTATACTGTGTAATATATTTGATGTATTTACCTGATCAATTTTCAAATGGAGATACATATTTGCATGGAAAAAAGGCTCTTTTCCTACTTCATGAATTGAGAACCTATTATTGGAGGCTGTCTCTATATTTAAAATCCTTCGGCTTTTTATATCAATCAAATTGTAACTGTGACCAACAGAAACATTTGGCTTGCAGATTCTCTGCATTAGGAAAAAAAAAATTTGGAGGAGCAATTTCCTTCAAATCTCTTGTAGAACCTCAAATAAACACCAAACCCATATAAAAACAAGAAAATAACCACATATGACCCCAAAAATAAGCACATGTAAACCTCCCATTACCATGCTTGAGACAAAACCACAAACCATTATCTGCAATTTAAGAAAAAGCCCAAACTATCCTCAAACATAGTTTCCCTCAAAGAATTAGAAAGATACTAGGGGTAGTTTGGGCATATTTAATGCCAGGGAAAAAGCAGGAATATGAAAGATTTTTTTCGATAGTTTGTAGTTGTAGAGGTAGTCAGGAGTCGGGAATTTTTGTTTGTTTAGAGAGAGGTACATTGCGGAAAATTTTGTTTACCATGGTTTATAACTCCAAAAAGTTCCTCATTGATAAGGAAACTCACATCGAGGGCATCATCAATGCCGGATGCTTCTAGAAGATCTCGTGATACAAAATTGCGACCAATGCCACCAGCCATGATTTCATTCTTGAGTGGAGGCACCGAATTAAGTGTGAAAGCCTTAAGAAATCCAATATAAAGACTATAAATCAATAAGTAAATTACAATTCATCATGAGATCAAATAAGCAAAAAATAATTGCACATTGGTCCTTAAAGTATCATCAGTTGCTGTTCTGGTCCCTGGAGCTGCAATTTCCTGTTTTGCTACTTAAACTTTCATACTTTATTTACCTTTCCCTAATTGTCCCTTTGTTTTCAACAAATTTAATAGCAATCCAGTTAAGAGTGACATGAAATGAATTGTTCTCACAGGATGTCATTTACTTGAGCAATGTCTCAATTCACTTTAGTGCTTACTAAAAATTATGATCCATCTTTTAACTAGTAATGACATTTGCAACCTGGGGCCAAAATTAAACAAATTGGAAAGCATAGGGACTCGCCTGAGAACAACAGCAAGGAAGAAATGAGCAAATGGTATATACGTCATACTTTAGGGATCATTTGTGCAATTTGTTAGAAAGATAAATGTATTGCTTATATTCCATAGGTACTACCAATCCATGACTATTGAATCCAAATGCACAGCTGGGGAGCTCACCGGCATATGTATATGCAGTGAAGGACAGCCCACTTGGTAGCTCAGCTCTCACCAAATAGCTAATGTATTATAAAAAATAAAAAATAAAAAAGATGCTCTAGTATTAGAATTCGTTTTTTCTTTCTTTATATCGAATTTCTGATAATATCATCAGTGGCATTACCCAATAAAGACCTCAGTCAGCCATATAAACCAGAATGTGCTTATTAACAATGAACAACAATCCAACCCAGGAAAGGAAATTAATCTTGGTGTAAGCGCCCAGTACATGTACCTATGGTGAGTGTACTAAATTTAAAATTTGAAATATCAGGTAGAAAAATATTACGTGTGGCCGACTAAAGCTACATTGGCATCCTCATTATGCACAGCAAAAGCCATTGCATCGTTCACAACCAGTACATCAGAACAATCATCATTGGTTGGTTCTTTTGTTGGTTCCTCCTTTGTAACAAATGGTAATATCTCCTTTCTCAAGTTTAGTAGAATTATCTGTTCACCAAATAAGCATGATTAAGCTTCTTACTATTGACCATAGCTATGAAGTACAGAAGTTGAGAATTTCTTTCCTACCCATATTCACACTTGCTTAAATATTTGAACAATGCAATTCTAAGCTAATAAATCACATGAATGAAATTGTCAATTTTTTCCATGATCCAAGACAAGTCACATGGGGCATCTTTGAGTTTGTCAGACTAAGAGACTTTTTAATAGATTACTTAAAAGGTTAGCTAAACCAATTACTGAAGCATTGCTCCCAAAAAATGAAACCAAACAAAAGGTTAAATTAAAAAAAAGAAATCAATAGTTAAGGATAAAGGTGTACATGTAGAAGCGGTACGCCACTCCCACTCGCGGTACCCACCAATTCATCCCAGTACCTAGGGTACCTCTCCTTATTGGACCTCTCCAGTGCTTCAACCAGCAACTTCCCTTCATCTGTGGAAGCAAAGGGAAGAAGCTGCTTTTGGAGTATAAGGTCTTTATCCACTCTGCTTCTTATGACACTAGAAAATCTCTCTCCTATGAGAAACCCCATTTCGTAGGAGCCTCCACATGGGCCCATATGGAAGGTCACCAGCGCGCCTCCGTGGAAACCATCCATTGGCGCGGCAAGGAAATAGAGCAAGAGGAGAGCTGCTCAGTTGGAAGCAAAGAGAGCAGAGAGAGGAATCTTATCTAATTAATGTCGCAGTAGCGTTGCTCTTCACTGGCACAAAGGTCCAATTCATTTGGGCCCATTGTAGGTAGGTCCATAAAAGCCCACTATCACAGTGATTGGATAGAGGCAGTTTATACAGCTTTTAAGGGAGAATACTTTTAAATGCATGCAGTGATAAAGGCCTATAAGTGACTAAGACGTGATGTGGGCCTAATGCATGTTATAATTTTGAGATATTTTATATTATACAAAGATGTGTTATAGAGAGGGAATAATGGGGGTCGGATCCCCTAAAGTAACCCAATCTTTGGGTTTTGGATTGAGACCGTCCGATTCGAATTCGTCATCGGAATGTGTGCACTCACTTCGTGAATGGATTTTTGAGGATTCGAATTGGACGGTCCCGATCCAAAACCCAAAGATTGGGTTACTTCACTGGATCCAAACTCGAATAAGGGCACGGCGGAGCTAGCTCCGTCACGGAATGGCACGGTATGTGTGATTGTTACGTACCGTGATTCGCGTGTCGCGTGACATGGTCATCTTTTGAAAATTTGGCACGGCACGTGGTCACGCTAGTCACGTGTAATTAGGACAGTTAGATCTTAATCAAATGGTGAATCTTGAATAAATTAATCTAAATTATAAAAAAAATAGTTAAAGGTAACCAATCACGTTTGGGCACGACGTGACTCACAAGCCGTGGTCATTCGCGTGCCGTGACCACCTCTTGACATTTTAATCACAGTACAGCACGGTACGTTTTTACCACTCTAGATGTGTACATACATAATCCAGAAAGACCGGTCTTCTTATTCTATATATGGTAAATTCTACAAGAGCGCATTACAACTTTAATTATGCTAGTTAGAAAATAATAAATGAGATTCTTAATCCATTGATAGTTTAAGATGTTATTTTTCTATTAGTTTTTTTTTTTCAAATCAAGTTAATTAAACAATCAAAGAAAATAATTCAATTGTTGCTCGTGTATGAAAATATATACTTATACAATGTTACTTCTACATGCTATGAAGTAGTAAAGAAATTAGCCATGCTGTTATCAGTTCCGTTACAACACATAATGTTACATGCTTTAGTTACGTGAAGTAACTTATATGTCGCTTGCCGTGTTTACTTGCTTAATGTCTTCATTCGATCACGTAAATTGACCTTGTCATGTAACCTGACACCAATTTTATTTATTCATTTTAATTTATTGTGCAATTTTTTCATATTTGTTAGCATTAACTTGAAATAAATAAAAAATATGATATTCAAGTTTGATCATTCCACGCGCGATCACAGCTTGACCGTACATAACTTGATCGTTCGGTTAAAGTAACTGTCATTTACCATTTTAATCAAGCTTTACATGATAAAAAATATAATTATATCAAGTCACAATGTGTTAATCACATTAATTTTTTCTCTCACTATTTAAAAGATCAACGTTTTCCAACTTTGTACAACACTAACAATTTCTACACTAGTAACTATGTGACTTCTCTCCTTTTGGACGAAACAAGAAATAGCTAAAGAATAGAGCTAACTCAACTTAATTTCTGTTGGGTTAATAGAATAGTGAGTTAACTAAAAAAAATAAAAAATAGTCAATAATTCTTGATCCAAAAAGTATGCGACTACGTCAACAAAGTAACTCGCTACACAGAGAGTGTGGTATTATAACATAGCACAAAAAGTTGATGAAGTAGGTGAAACAGGAAGCTTTTCCAAAAGCCAATGAGAAGGAAGGTGGTAGGGAGCCTTGGAGGCAGAGTCAAAAGAGTACTGTCAGTGGGAACTTGAAGTTGCATGGGGAAGATAAGGTTTCTTGGAACTCATTGAAACCCTAGTCTACATATATCCGACAAAGGCAAATGCTACCTTTTGTATTCAGATCACCTCTTGTGCTTTGCACCCACATAGTTACAGATCCAGCAGTTCATAAAATCTCTGAAGACTTGTACTAGAGCAATTTTTTTTTTTTTTTTTAACGATAAAATCGGCTCAAGACAGTAGGGGTGAAAACGTAGCGAATACGGAGCGGACAGTGCTAAAACTATATTTATTTATTTTTTTAATTTTTCGAATACGGATACAAATTGGATATCAGCTGGATACAGATACGGATATGGATTGGATATTTATTAAAATAATATTAAAAAATACCTAAGTTCATAATGTTTATCTAATTTTAATGGTGAATAACAATATTTTTTCATAATATATATTAAAATATATGATATATATCTACTATTCGGATACAGATAATTTAAACGTAAAACCATATCAGTATCCATATCCACACGGATATTCAGATATCGAATATCCACATCTAATTTTTCGAAGATGGATCGGATATTATCCCGAATATTATCCATACCGTTTTCACCCCTACAAGATGGCCATGTCAGAAAAAATAAAGAAGATTGACAAATTTTGTTATGATAATTTTAATACATATTATGTCAACAAATATGATGAAATTGTATATATTTTATCTGACATCATATGACTTAAAATTTTATCGATTAAAAAATATATAACTGTTCATGATACATTATCAAAAAAATACTTAAATTTTAATAACATGTTATAATTAAGCTATTTATATTTCAAATAACAAACTTATAAAATTTATGTTTAATTTTGTTTTTAAAAAAATTTGTCAAATAATCATAATAACCATTATTTCCGAAACTCATATGTAATATTCAAAACCAACGAAAAGAAAAAACACAGCTGCCTTTCAGGGCCTGTTCGCCGTGGTATTGTGCGTGTGGAAAAAAAAAATTCACTTAGAGTGAATTTTTTTCCCACGCGTACAGTAAAATTCAATTCAAAAATTTTATATTCTCAAATCCATTCCCGTTCCCCTCTTGACGCCGAACGGGCCTCAAAGTCAATCAAGCATTCAATTAAGAAACCTAACTTTTTGTTTGATATTTGAAGGGAGAAAAAAATAAAAGGTTGAACAGGAGATTGAATGTGCAGCGAAGAAAAGGAGGGAGCTGCAAAATTTGACAGTGTCAGAGATAATGCACAACAAAAGAAAAAACTATACTTGGTAACCTCCCATGGATTTGTGTCACCAAACAAAATAATTAGTTCATCCAACAAAAGCTGAGAGAACTTTCTGCAAAAGGATGTGCCACAAATCTTTGCTCAGGATGGAAAATCAACTATGTACGGTGCAAAGATTAGAACAACAAATTTAACTTCAAAGTGAAAAAATAACTTGTAATTCTTTTTCTCTCACTCTTTGTCCATTGAGTCAGTCTATGTTGTTATCTGAACTTGGATCGTCAGATTTTTGCTTTTCTAATCCGGACCGTTCAATCTATCTAAAGCTAATGCTTCAGATCGATCCGCGAACATTAATTAAGGTAAAATTTTCATGATGCAACAAATTAATTAGATGCGTTCATTTTAGATTTTACAGTATAAACGAAATAAAGACAATCGGACACATTTGGAAATAGGGGTGTCAAAAAAGCTCGTAGCTCGTGACTCGCACCTGACTCGCTCGTTACTGGACCGAGCTGTTAACGAGCCAACTCGCCACTAGCTCGGTCCAGAACGAGCTCGCTCACCAGCTCGCGAGTTAGCTTGGTTAGGCATTAATTTGTAAATTTGTATACATTTTATACTGTCCAGTTCGGCCTGGCTCGGTCCAGCTCAGTTAAAACAAGATCTAACCAGATCCAACGAGCCAGCTCGGTCTAGCTCGGTCTTACTCGTCACGAGTTCCAGCTCGGTCCAGAATTAACGAGCTGAGCTAGGGACCAGCTCGGCCCGAGCCAACTCGTTTACAGCCCTATTTGGAAACTAAAAGCACCACCACGAATGATCATTTTTGGATGGTTGGCAATAAGAAATCGAATCCTGACACACGATAATTTGAAGAAGAGAGGATGTATCATAATAACAAGGTGTTCATTGTGTAAAGTGGTTGCTGAATCGGTACATCACTTATTTCATAACTGTGATTATACCAGAGAAGTCTATAGAAGACTAACATTGAGACAGCCATCAGACCGGCACTCAACGTTACTGATAAGGATCTGGTGGGTACGTTAACAGTGAGGCAGAAAGCGCTTTTGTTGATCATGCATTTCATAGTTTGGAGAGAGAGATGTGCATGGTCATTTAGGATAACAGCAAAACAACCGGAGAAATTGATTAATGAGATATGGTGACAAACTCAATTCTTTTAGTAACATGGAAGAGAAGGAAAAGAAGCAAATTGACAAAGTAACAAAAAGTAGAAGGCAGTGAGCGGTGCAAAAACAACTGGTACCGGTACAAGTCAACTGCAACACAAGTGAAGGAGAGTCAATACTCACTGACATTGGTTTTATATCATTATTAGCTTTTCTTTTTAATCTTAGTACTTCATTTTTACTTCTTTTGAAGCTCAAATGTTTCGAGCCTTTTCAAATCTTATTTAAATCCAGCACATACACACTTTGTAACCGCAAACATCAATTAAATATGAACGTGTACCCTTATTTTTCTTCAAAAAAAATAAAAATAAATATATATATATATATATATATATATATATATATATATAGAGTAGGGTTCCAATGCCTCATCTCCTCATACCTCATCCATACCTCATGTTATATATCTCCATTTTCAAAGTCTAAACTATCGATCCGACCGTTCAACATGATATTCATACTAAAATATGCTTGGGGATGAAATTTTATAATTTTTGCAATTTTTTTACTATATTTTAAGATAGGTACAAAATCACTGTTTTTTGAATGGTCCAGATACAGTGATTTTGTACCTATCTTAAAAAATAGTAAAAAAATTGCAAAAATTATAAAATTTCATCCCCAAGCATATTTTAGTATGAATATCATGTTGAACGGTCGGATCGATAGTTTAGACTTTGAAAATGAAGATATATAACATGAGGTATGGATGAGGTATGAGGAGATGAGGCATTGGAACCCTCCTCATATATATATATATAGAGAGAGAGAGAGAGAGAGAGAGAGAGAGAGAATGGTTAATATCAAAACGTTTGTTCCTGGGCTCAGGAACAAACGATTCCGTTCTTCCATTTCCAAAGTTCAACAACAAATCTAAACCGTTAGATGTTCAATCTATATTAAAAAGTGCTTGGAGACCAAATTTTACATTTTTTGGAATTTTTTTACTATTTATTAAGCTAGTTTGAAAATCGCTGCTTTTATGAAATTTCTGCAACATTGAAAAACAGCAGTTTTCAAACCAGCTTAATAAATAGTAAAAAAATTCCAAAAAATGTAAAATTTGGTCTCCAAGCACATTTTAATATAGATTGAACATCTAACGGTTTGGATTTGTTGTTTGAACTTCGGAAATGGAAGAACGGAATCGTTTGTTCCTGAGCCCAGGAACAAACGTTTTGATATTAGTCACTCTCTATATATATATAGAGAATGGCTAAGCTCAAAACGTTTGTTCCTGGGCTCAGGAACAAACGATTCCGTTCTTCCATTTCCGAAGTTCAAACAACAAATCCAAACCGTTAGATGTTCAATCTATATTAAAATGTGCTTGGAGACCAAATTTTACATTTTTTGGAATTTTTTTACTATTTATTAAGCTGGTTTGAAAATCGCTGTTTTCCAATGGTGCAAAATTTTAATAAAAACAGCGATTTTCAAACCAGCTTAATAAATAGTAAAAAAATTCCAAAAAATGTAAAATTTGGTCTCCAAGCACATTTTAATATAGATTGAACATCTAACGGTTTGGATTTGTTGTTTGAACTTCGAAAATTGGAGAACCGACTCGTTTGTTCCTGAGCCCAGGAACAAACGTTTTGAGCTTAGCCATTCTCTATATATATTCAAATTTAGAATAAAAAATAAATTACGTTAGGGTGTATTAAATTTAGGGGGAATTTCACGTATACCCCTCAAAACTTTCAAAATTACGTATTTTTCCCTCTAAATTTTGAAATTACATATTTCCCCCTCTAAACTTCAAAAACTCACAAATTTACCCATTTTATTGTCTTTTATATTAAACCTCATTCTAAATATATAAAATACCCATTTTACCCTATATTAAAAGCATAAAATACCTATCATACTCAAATTTGAATCTGAAGGGTTCCCCTACCGTCTGATCCGAGCGTATTGCATTAATATCTGTGCGCATCACTTCAATATCCGTGAGTGTTCACTTCAAGATTCGTGATGATCTAGTATGCACAGATCTTAAAGCAATGTTGACCCCCACAAATCACGTTATGATTCTTGTATGTCGCTTCAATATCCGTGTGTGTTTGCTTTAAGATTCGTGCTGATCTTACACACAAATCTTAAAGCAATTCAAACGGTAGATGAACCCTTCAAATTCAAATTTGAGTCCGATGGGTTTTTATGTTTTTAATAAAGGGTAAAATAGGTATTTTATAAATTTAGAATGAGTTTTAATATAAAAAACAATAAAATGGGTAAATTTGTTAGTTTTTGAAGTTTAGAGGAATATGTAATTCCAAAATTTAGATGGAGAAATACGTAATTTTGAAAGTTTTGAGGGGTATACGTGAAATTCCCCCTTAAATTTATGCTGCCAACAAATACAACCACCTCTCATTTTATATTATGTCTTGAGTTCCGATCGTGAAATTCAAACTATTGATTTTGTATTATTCACAGAAATATATCAAATTGACCAGAAATATTAGCACACTAACTATGAAATGCGATCTCGACCATGTAATTTAGACTGAACGTGTATATAGCAACGTAGGTTTTCAGGAAAGTTTTTTAAATTTCGTACAAAATTCTTAATGGACGGCTAAGATCTCATGCCATAATAATATGACAGAGCAACTACGATGATCATCAATAGATCAACTTGTCCCATTTTTCTTCATTAGACACATTCACAGTACATTTTTTATTTTAGCGGGCAATTTTCATAACGTGAATTTTTACATTGATACTGACATTTTTAAAAATGTGTAATTTTGTTTCTAAACAATCAATTTGTCCCATTTTGTTTCTTCATTAAAAAATAATATTTTTGATGTTACATATGCGGGCAATTTCTTCATAATTATTAAATTAAATTATTACAACGATTTTGTAACTATCTTAATAAATAGTAAAAAAATTCAAAAAAATGTAAAATTTGATCTCCAAACACATTTTAATATATCCATCATGTTGAACGGTTTGGATCGACTATTTGGACTTTGAAAATGATAGGTGTCAAAGTTTTAATTTAATCCCTCCTCTTATTACATTAATAGTGATAGTGACATTTAAAAAAAAATGTATTTATTAAACTTCATTCAATATTCATTCAATATTCATTAAAAAAATGTATTCATTTTTTATGTTATATATGCGGGACCGTTTTTTAACAACATTATCTATTTGAATATGGCATGAAACATAAAGACGAAATGTATAGCCTGGCACTATTTAAAATTATGAAATATTGAAGTCCATGCAAAGTACTGGCAGTGAACAATTAATAAGAAACAAGCAAATCCAACCAGTGATCAGTTCAGATATATAATTAAAAAAAAAAAAAAAAAAAAATCCTCTTGTGCGATGGATGTGTCTACATGAAGTATTGCCAGTTTGCTACCGTATTTAAGTAGAGAACCAAAATAAGAGTGAGGTTACGATAATGGAAATAAATCTGTTGTTATTCTAATGGAATAACATAACAGGAACTTCAATGATTCTGATCCCAACCGTTTCAATTTTTTCATGAGCGAATCTCAATAAAAAAATTCATGCACAAATGTCAATGTACATCAACAATTGGGATCAGAATAACAGATTCCTGTTGGAATAACAGTAGATTTATTTCCTAGGATAATATATATATTACGCATCAACCTTAAGTAGAGCACCAAATAAGAGTGAGATTACCATAATATGGATATTACGGATAACCTGTGTTATTGATTCATATTTCTATTTTTTAATTTTAAATAGTCAATTTGAACCTACTTAAAAGACTAAATTTTACATTTTTTAAAAAAAATCACTATTTTTTAGATAGGTACAAAATCACTTAGTATGAATATAGAAATTTATATGAAAATATATTTACTATTTAGAGACAACAACTCCACCAAATAATTATGAATTAACAAGTCACCGAACCAGCTGCTTTTATGAAGTAGATCTTCTGGTACCATATTTGGGAAACAGATTTTCTTCCTGGTCAATTAAACCTTTATTAGAGCCACACCTGGTGGGACCTACTTGATTGACAGCAAATAAATAAAAATATCAAATCTCTCTAGACAGGCCATCAATGCACTGTACATCTTGCCCAAAGAATTCTCAAAATACTGGTAAATTCACACAGTATTTTGACAACAAAATTAAAAGGTTTAGCTATGTAGCAAGATATTATGTTTGGATGTATGTTGTGTTAGATTTTTATTATGTAGTTGCAATTAAATATCATCGTCAATGCATGCAAACATTAAAAACACATCACATATAAGCAAAATAAATAAGAAAATTCGTGTGATATAATAATCAATTTATCCACTATGCAACATGAACTTTCATTCATTTTTTTGGATCATCCGATAAATAATTTAATAATCCATTTAACGCAATAATTTCAACGGTCTAAATTTGACCAGAGTCACCAGACGGCTCAATTTAAATAATGGCCGCAGCAATTGCAGAAATGGAATAGAATTAGTGAAAGATATTCCGGAATAGAATTAGTGAAAAGATATTCCGGAAAAAAATATCCAACAGAAATGGAATAGAATTGGTGAAAGATAACTGATAGAAATTTGGAAATATAATTATTCTAAATGAAAAAAAGATAATTGTTATTCGCCAGATACAACATTCATAAATGATAATAAACAACAATTTATTAAAATATTCGAACTGGGAATTTGAATATTTTGCATTTCTCATAATACAATAAAAGATATGATATATTTCACACAAATGATAACATAATTATTATTATTATTATCTGCATATATTTATTACTGATATTTTATTGTTATTAAAAAGACTACCAAAGGAGGTCTTAAACAAAATCTAATCTCCAGGCAATAGTATTTAAATTTAAAAAATCAATTTACCATCTACAAGTAAAATACAAAAGGCATTTTCAAAACAATATTCAACTGAGTCAAAAAAAAAAAAAAAACCTTGTTGCAGAAGAGATGCATGATGTATATACTAGCAAGCCTTCTGTTGGGCAATTGAATTAGAAATTAATTAATTTAGCTCCGTAAAGCATTTGTGCTTAACAAATAAGAGAATAGAAACACGCTTTAAATAATTTTTTCTACTTTTGTGAAGTCAAATTAGCTGATTGGTAGGTACGTATTTTAAACTTAAAATTAATATTTACAACATAACCTATATCCTTTTTTTTTAATTTACCGCTTCAACTTTTGTTCTAACTCAAGAATTTAATTATTTAAAATAAAACTACAACTTTGTACAACATTTACTTTATCAAAACAATTAGTACTTGGAGGATATTTAATTATTTACAAGCAGCAGCATTAATTACATTCAATTTTAATGAAACTTCAAAATTCTTTCATAAAAAGTGTACTACTTATAAGGTCATAAACTAACTTCACAAATCCTATGAAACACAATTAATTAGCTTTTTATTTAAGGTAGGTGATATAGATACACCCATAAATGCATCCATAAATTCAAGAAAAAATAGCACTTACATTGAGTTAATCATCAAACAAATGAATTGGCCGACCTAAGAAATGCTTTTTGCCATTGGAACTTGAAACTGGGTGTAGGAGCTTCCTTTCCCAAAATAATCATCTCTAAACCTGAGCCTTCCAAATAGTACAGTTTCCATTAATTACATTAGATCATCAACAATCGTAATTTGTATATAAAAATCTACTTGTTATAATCAGCATATCAACATGTTATACTATTTGTATTCAGCAACACTAAAACAAATTTGGATATGAAATTGAATATTGAGGTGAAGAGTACAAGGCAGATTGTAAGCTATTTAATGATCAAACGTTTAGGATGAGAAGGTCCCAAAATAATAGAAAAGCTAAATTCAATATTCAACTTAGAAGAACACAAATTAGATAAATGTCTCGATAGTTAAGAGAAATTGTCTACAACAAACGATTGCAGATGATGCTGGACAATAGATCTAGGGTATGTTTGGTTGGAACGAGAATAGGTTATTCTTGAGGTTAGGTTATTTGAAATAGCCTATTCGGTGTTTGGTTATGTTAGAATAGCTAAAATAGTGAATCCAAACTTTTTGTCTTATTAAAATAGACTATTTCTAAGAGTTTTGAATTTTAACTATTCTAATAAATTAAACAATAACTATTATTGTTTTACAAGGAATCAGAGTAGGTCCGATGCACATCGGACCTACCTTGGTTCGATGGGTGTGATGACCATTCGATCTGCATCAAGATTCGTGTGATTGTATCAAAATCCGTGTAAATCTGTATCACTTTCCGTGCACATAGATCTTGATGCTAATCGTACGGTCCTAGAGCTAATTGAACCTAAATGTAGGTCCGATGCCCATCGGACCTACTCCTATCTCGTTTTACAACCAAACATACCCATACAAATTAAAAACATCATGAATTTGTAACAGAAAGTACAACAAGTATACCTCTGAAAATGCCCATGTTACTCTTGAAGAGAAAGAAAACTTCTCTTGAAAACACAAGATTTTAAGATAAATGTTTTTCTCAGGAACAAAAAAAAACCAAAACAAATACTAGTGTTTCTACTTCCAGACAAGAAGCATCACCGTGAATCTAATCACAATTAAAAGTTGAAAAAGGCGTATTATTATAACCAGAGGAGAAATCCTTCCATTGTTTTTATATGTACAGCAATTATAGAACTACGGTATAAGCGCCAATCAAAGAAGAGAAGTTCATATGAATTTGACAAAAAAAACCCTAAGAAATTAAAGAGCACCGATGAACATTAAACAAGGGCAGCCATCAATACTGAAATAAACAGCTAGCAACTAATGTTAGCAAAAAAAACCTAGGAAATTAAGATGAGATCATTGTTTGCCAGAAGAAAAAGAAAAAAGAAAGGTTAAAGAAGGGAGCTCCCTTCAGTCCAAGCATGGACAATATAAGATCGAAGCTTTATCTCCCGCATCATTCATGCATCTACCAAGAACAAACAACACTTTCAAACCCTAATTAGGTTTTGTTTTTTCACTTAGCAAGTGGATGAATGAGTCGGCAGCTAATTCAACCCTAACACCACCCATTAGTGGGCTGAAGGAAGCTCACTTCCTTTGACCAACTCCATGCTCAAACCAAACCCTAGAATTCAAAAGGCGCTAAATTTATTGTTGAAAAGTGGTAACAAGTAACAACTACTTCTAAAAATGGTTTCTGGTTTCCCCTTTTTTGCCTTCAATCTCATGAGCATAAGGCCGAATAACACACTTAGAAAGGTTTCTGAGACACTGAGAAGCCAGCTGAGGCAACAGGGACTAGAAAATATTTAGATCTTTGTGGATTTGCAGAGAGAAAAAGGGCGAAGAGAAATTGAAAAGGGAGATAAAAGAGGTTAAAATGAATAGTATGAAGACTTTGACAAAGGAAAGATAGTGAGGGAGAGATAGTAAGAGACAAATTCGCATCCCCTGAGATATCTCATATTTTGCATGACTTCTTGAAATATCTCAACCGTTCAAATACGTTCGGCACGCATCTCAAAGCTCAAAATATACTGCCTCTGCGCTATCCCCGAATAGGCACCGGGCACGTAGGTCACGCAAAATATGAGATATCTCATAGGATTCATCCTCCTCTTACCACATCTTACCACATGTGGAGACAAGGTGACATCACATCATAAATAAAAAAGTATTATTAGTAACGCGGGTTCCGCGCTTTGCGTTGTTTATATGAACTTTTTAAATTTTCGTAATTTAAAAAGTTAAGTTCTGCCCCTAATACGACAATTACTTCCCAAAAGTTTGTACTAAAATAGTATATTTTTTTCTAGTGCTGTATTTTAATGAGCATGGCAGATTGGCAGTGTTTTTCCAAAAAAATACTTTTTGCATGGGAGGATATTATGTTAAAAAATCACCGGACATATTACCAACAAAAATAATTATTACAAAGAAACATTACGTTGTAGCCCCCGTATCTTCTCTTAATTAATTATGGTTGGTCAAATTTAATAAATTTATGTGCATTTAACCATAATTAAGTGTATATTTAAAGAGATTTGGAAAACGAGTCTAAAATATAACAGTAATAATGGCTGTCAAAATGTAGTTTGACTGGTCAAAATCATATGACAATTATTCTTATTTATCACTTGATTGAAATAAACGGAATCAAATCTGCTGAAATCTTTACAGATTTTAGGGACCCTAAAATTTCAAATCCAATTGTTTAAGGTTTTTATATATGAATCTCCAAGTAGATAGTTTTTTATACACGAATCTCGAAATATATAGACAGTTGAATTGAGAATTTGAGAGCTCGTCTCATCATCTTGGATGATAATGGATTAGTCGCGGGTGCCTTCTACGTTTCATTAACGAAAGGGCGATGATCTTCTGTCTATGTATACACCTTCTGTTTTTGCTTTGATGTTTATGTGTTGTTTTCTGCTGCTTCTTGCCTCTTCTTCTTCTGCCTCCTCTCTTCTCGCTCTACTTACTGGTGCCTGTTATGGGCTGGTTGATTTAGTTTATGATCCGGTTTGATTCAGTACCTTGTCGGCTGATGGTGGCTGTTATGTTCCGATCGATTCAGTTCCCGGTCCGATTTTGATTCAGTGCCTACTCGGTTGCAATATGCATATAGAGGAACAATCACTAGGCTTCTATCATTCCAATCAAGAAAGGATAATCAAATATGTGTCCAGAGGATGCACAAACTCCATGTGTGTTTTTTGTTTGTTTACACCTATTTGCTTTCATATACACTCATTGTCTAATATTATGTAACAGCTCAATTGTAAATCTTTTAATCAATGCAATTGCCTACGGGTTTTCAACCAAAAAAATTACAATGCCAAAAAATCAATCAATGCGAAACGTCATGAAAATAATTCTCTAAACATTCAATTAAAACTAAATTATACTTTTAAAAGTATCATTAAGTCTAGATGTCCATAAAATTAGTAAATTTTTAAATTCGATCGCCGGATTCAAGAATGACAAAATAACTAGTTTCACAATATTCTTTTATAAAGCAATACAATGCAAAGGATTCAAGAAAAATTAAATAAATTATAGGATGGCATGATAAGAAGCGAGACTAGAAAAATGAAATAGAGAATGCTAAATAAATAAGTATTGTGTAATTGCATTTTATGAGAGACTAATAATATAACTATAACTAGATGTAAATATTAAAAAATTAAAAATATAAAACTAACAAATTCTAATTAATTAGGGGTGCTTAGCACTTTTTTTTTGCTCCATATTCTTCCGCTTCTGGGTATGATCCGAATATATAATATCAGGGGCGGATTCAAGATTTTCGTCAGGGGGCAAAAAAATATCGAATCTGATTTAAATATCTAATCGGATTTAAATTCATTAACCAATTGGGTACTCGATAAAAAATAATATTTTAACTTATACTTTCCAATTCTTTGACTTATAATTTATGATTCTCTAACTTATAATTCTAATTACTAATCAAAATTCAACAAATTTACTTCAATGTTAATCCGAATTACAAATTAAACGATCAGAGGGGCAAAAAAAATTCCAAAAGAGAATAAAATCGGTTGAGACCGATAAATCTCCACTAAAACTCAAAATTCAGGGAGCAGCTACACTCTAGCCCGCCGCTGTATAATACTACGCAATTTATCGTATCTCCTGTTACCTCGTGTGAGTATCCCAACGAATCCGATCAAACTTAATTGGTTGCCTATTTAGAATTTAAGACTTAAAGATTCGTGCCAGATTAAAACAGACGATTCAGATGTCATTCTATACGGTCACGTATTGCACTGGATCGGAATTCTCTTATGTCAGGTCGACGGACCTTTATTAGAAAATTCCAGACACCGCACGTACTCGGGCCTGCTTTAGATGTACGGAAGATCATTAACAATGAGTACCAAATTAAAATAAATAATTCGAATCTCATCCGTACTTTGACCGGATCTGAATTCGACTGTAGGAGGAGCGGGATTAGTGTTATGTAAACGGGTCGGTCCGGTTCAAACCTTCCGGTTCATAGATCTCTCTGGTTCACGGATTCATACGGTTTGGGTTAAGTGGTCCAAATTTAAAGGAGATGGTCCAAAACCGTGCTAAGGATCATGTTTCAGAACTACACGGGTTGGTCCGGTCAATTTTTTTTTTTATCAATTGTTTAAAAAACGAATTATTTATCATTCTAATTCGGTCCTATTTTTTTTTTAAATAATTCGGTTTGTACGAATCCGTTACTGCCCCCTTTTCCAATTCCTTTGAATTATTTTTTTTATCATTCCAATTCGTTTTTGTAAATCTATTGTTTTAAAATAATTCGGTTTTAAAGATCAAAATCATTCGTTTTTTTAAAAGTAATTTGGTTATTTATTTTTTTAAAGTAATTTGTTTTTTTTATTTTCTTAAAGTAATTTGGTTTTAAAGTTTCAAATAATATGAAATAATACAAATTTGTAACGAAATAAATATCAAGATGAAATAATATAAATTTTTATATCATATATATACTTTTAGGTCCGGGTTGTCACGGTTTTGTCCAGTTCGGTTTGGTTTTGCCACGGTCTGGATTGCTACCGTCCACGGGTCAAGAACTGTCCGGTTTAGTCCAGATCTAGTAAAAAAAACTGGTTAAAAACCGTGTTAGATCCGTCCCTAGCAAAGATCCGGATCGGGTTCGCAGGTGGTCCGGTCCGGTTCTAGACCGGCCGGTCATTTTCAATACAATAACCGGGATACATATCTATCACCGATATGCTCATTTAATATGTTATCAATCATGTACCGGTCGCTTTTAATGTGCTACAGACGGAGACGGACTTCAGCTCCTTCTGAGCAGTCAAACAACAGTTCTGGCGCACAACCCACCCAGATGCATCTTCCTAAATCCTTATTCCTTACAGATTGGGAGAAACTGGTAGGAATGGGGGTGTAAACGGATCGGATATTATCCGATTTCGTCCAGATCCGAACCCATAAAATTACTTAAATTATCTAATCTGTATCCGTATCCGTATCTGAAAAATTATAACGGATAAGGATATGGTAAATTTTTTGACTATCCGTAACTATCCGTATTCGACCGTTTACACTCCTAAACTATAATAAATATACTTTATGTTCTTAAATTAATTTATTAAATTGCATATACATACCAATAATTTATTAAACTGCATATACATATATATTCTGATTAACAATATAATACTATGACATGATTAGTAACTAATGTTTTGATAATATGATATATGTTTTGTATCCAATAAATTTATTATAAAAAAAATTATATCTAATTTATAAATGAAAAAATTATATTAAATGTTATTTTTTACTAGAATGTACATTAGTAATTTATTTTTAATTATCCGAATTATATTCATATCCGTATTCGTATCCATCCGATATCCGATCCATATTTGTATCCATTTAATATCCGATCCGTATCCGTATTCAAAACTATCCGTATTTGTATCTATATCTGAAAAATTATAACGGATAAGGATGCGGTTTGACTACTATCCGATCCGTATCCGACTGTTTACACCTCTAGGTAGGAACCTCCTTGGGATGCAGATCATGACTGGAGAGAATACAAGCAATTACTGGAGATATCTGACGCCTCTCAAGGAATGCCCCGGCCCCAATTGGAGTTCCCAGGCAGCATAATCAAGAGGCACATCAGGTGGCTAATTTTGGAAGGACTCAATTTGCATTGCTAGTTTTACATTCCCTATGTCTGTAATGTAATGTGTACAGTGTACTATATAGTTTTCTTTATCAATGCTATTGCTATCTTATTACTGGAGTTAACTGTCAAAAATATAATATATATATATATTTTTTAAAAGAAATAACAAGCTGCACACGGTCTTTCAAACCCTACAAAGGAGACAGCATGTACAATTGTACATCCTAAACATCGCTCAACTCCACACATGCACTCGGTTTAGTGTACTTTTTTTTACATACTTATGATACCACTTGATATGAGTTTTTCGTGCGGTACGGCATGTAGTCCAAGTGTCCAACTCAGATTTTGAGTCTGGAATTTCGACCATTTAATTTAATTATGATCGGGCCAATTTAGCTCATACGTGTAATGCACAGAGTTCATTTAATATTTGTGTCAGTATATAAATTAGGGGTGCAAACATATCAGATATTATCCGTACGTATTCGGATTCATATCTGAAAATTAGATACGGATATCTAATATCTGAATATTAGATACGGATATCTAATCTGAATATTCGTGCGGAAAAGGATATGGATATGATTTTACATTTTAATTATATGTATCCGAATAGTAGATTTATATCGTATAGTTAAATATATATTATGAAAGTTTATGTTATTTATCATTATAAAAGTCGGATATTCGTAAATATTCGATCAGTATTCATATTTATTTAATATCTGATCCGTATCCGTATCCAAAAAATAAAAGCGAATATGGATATAATTTTACCACTATCCAATCCATATCTGATCTGTTTGCATAATGATCCTAATTTATTTTGTAATAATTTAAAATTTGAATTACTGCAGACGATATGAATTCTACCACATGAGATAGAATACTCCCAGACACTAATATAAATTCGGTGCCTATTTAAAATATAGAGGTCCTTTCTGAAATTTGTGTGAGATCAAAACGGACGATTGAGATCTCATTCTACACGGTCAGGTATTGCACTGGATTTGAATTTGCTTAATCGTTTAATTTCACTATAAATATAACCGAGTGGTGTTCCGTCATATCAAATACAGAAGGAATCTTTGATTTCCGAAGTTCCGAACCGTCAAATTTCAATCGGACCGTCAAAACAGGTCTGATGATCCAATTGTACTATTTAGATATAACTGAAGAGGAGATAAGTCTAGATTTTGATTTCATGTGTAGATGAGACAAATGGGGGAGAAGTAGCAGAGAAATAGTATGAGATCAGAAGCGAATCAAGCACGTGCACTGATTGATTGATTGATTGATTGATTGATCCCATCTTTGGTCAATTCAAAATGTCCCATCCTTGTCTGCTTGTTTGCACTTTCTGCGAGCGAACTTCACTGTTTGTTTCATCATAAATTTGAAAATTTGCAAGAAGCCACCGAGGTTTCATAAATTGAAATTCTCGATCACTAAATAAAAAAGAGTTTAAATAGTTTCAAAATATAATTTGTTTTGAAATTCTTGATCAGTTCGTTTTGCTATATAGATAACTAAATATTTTGACATTTTGTTTATGTTGAGACTCCAATACTGATTTAAAAAAACTTCACATTTGATTAATTAAATCAGCTGTTTTCCTTTTGCACTAAAACAATTATGTCTGTTATACTGACAAGCAATTCAGGCGTTCTTTATTGACAATGGCTTAACTCAATTACTTAGACAATGTTATTTGAGTGTTATTTAACATTTTATGGAAGGTTATTAAATATTGACCCGTGTAAATTATAACTCATTCAATAAACGGTAAAATTATTAAGGCACCTATGAGAGTAATAATTTGGATGGTTGATGCTTAATAATAAGATCTTGAGAGTTGATAATATGGTAATTAGGGGTTAGAACATGGTTAATAGATGTTGTTTATGTAAACAACAGGCAGAATCAGTGCAACACTTATTCAGGCACCACTGGTGTGAATATTAATGGAATTTGGAGACTTGACTTCGTGTTTCTTTTAAAAAAAAAAGACGGTAAAATTTATCAAATTTAATTATTTTTTATTTATACGAAATCGATAAAGTATATATCACGTTTTAAGTGCTGAATTTTAAAATTATAATTTATTTTGGCCACTAGTTAGGATTGTCAAATCAATCGATTGTCATATCTCAGCTGGGTGGCAAAAAAGCTCGTTTCTTGTGGCTCGATCGTGACTTGCACCTGACTCGCTCGCTAACATCTCACTTGTTACTAGACCGAGCTATTAACGAGCCAGCTCGCCACTAGCTCAGTCCAGAATTAACGAGTTCAAGCTGGGGCCTGGCTTGCTCGCCAGCTCGTGAGCTAGCTCGGCTAGGCATCAATATGTGAATCTGTATGAATCTGTGTGCATTTTATATTGTCTAGCTCGGTCCAGCTCGATCCAAAAAGTTTGTAGAATTTATTTTCTTCTTAAAACAAGATCCAGCCAGACTCAGCAAGCCAGCTCGTTAGCTCGGACTGACTTGTCACAATTTCAAACTGAGATTTTAGCTCGGATGCCCTAGGTCCAGCTCGCTCAGCTGTAGCTTGATCAAAAATTAACAAGCTGAGCTAGGACCTAGCTCGGACCGAACTAGCTCGTTGCCACCCCTGTATCTCGGACATATTTTGTATATCATTATTATCCTTTGGTTAATCGCGTTGCTAAAGTATAAAATTAAACATTCAAAGGCGTTATATACAACAAATAGAGCAATTAGCAAGCATGTAATGGTCTTTTAGTAATTTAAGTTTGGTGCTAAATTTTTCTGTAGGCCCTTTAGTAAAGTTGTTTTGTTTCATCTAATTTCCCTTTTTAGAAAAAGAAAAGGCCAAGGGCCCATGGATTGGCCTTGGTATATTTTGAGACTTGTCCCAATAGCGTCGTTTCCAAATTCCAAGTACATCTCGTGTGTGATTTTGTAGGCCTTTTGTCCTTGGTTGTATTCGCTTTATTTGTTCTAAAATTTCTATCGTCCGTTTCTTTCGCTCTTGTTGCCTCTTTGCCGACAATTTTATTAATATCCAAAGTTAATTACAAATTAATAAATATACCAGCTCAGATGAGTTAATTTGAATTAATAAATATACTCAGTTCTTGTTCCCATTTTAATTCAAAACCGACCATTTAATGGCCGGTTCTCAATTTTTTTTAGAGAGAGAGGGACTGAGAGAGAGAAAGATTCTTAAGATGGACATAGCATAGTTGGCTAGAAAAAAACGTTGTAGGAAACTCGGATTGAAGTTTGCACTCGGTTTGGCCAAGATCAAACAAATGCATTTGGTTGGATGCGTGTGTTACATCGGATGCATGTATCGTTGCATCATCGATATTTGTAATGAAACATCAGTGCGTAAGTAGGGTAGTGCTACAAAAACATTAGTGCGGCGCAATAATTGATTCTTAAGATAGGCATAGCATAGTTGATTCGTCTTATTTTGATCAGACGGTCTCTATACAATATACTACACTTTATTGTCGTTCCTTCAATAATAAGGGGAGTGGGTTCGTCTATCTCCAATATATATATATTTTTTTATAAAAGACATAATGCTTGTTTCATTAAAGAAACTAGTCTCTATTACAACTAAAATAGATTTATACCAATAGCACAAATCATATCAAAGTTCAAAAGCAAGCAAGCCAAAATAAAATGTTCATCAGTAGTGCCTGATACATCAACAAAAAGGATAGAAACATAATATAAGCAATTGCTGCTATATAAGATTAAAAAAATATGTCGGCTAGGTAGTGCTGCTAGAAGCATCATCATCATCTGCAGGGGGCTGGTAAACCACCAATTGAGTATCCTTTGGATCCCAGACCTGCAGAGGAATATCTTCAATGTCTTCTGACATCCAATGTAGTACCAGCTCCCTAGTCTGTCTCTTGATCAGTCCTGCCTTGTAATTAATTAAGGCCACAATCATTAGCACAATGGATCTAAAAGTTTTCTTGCTAATATGTTGAAAGCATGATTCATTTCTAAATTTCTACATAGTCCAGCAAATGACACTAAAGACCACAAGGAAAACAATTTGAGAATGTTATCTAAAGTAAAAGAGAAATCAATAATATCAGCTATGGTATTCCAGTTATGAAAATAGTGTTGACTTAACCCATCCAGAATCAGATTCTTCAATGCAAATAACCTTGAATTTAATTCATGAGCCATTTGTTCTATGAATCGTCGATCCAAACAATACTACATTTTGATGAATTAAAGTGTAATTGTATTGCTTACTTAGCTAAAGAATATGGAGGATTAGGAATATTAGATCTTAGACAAATGAATAGTGCTTTATAATTGAAATGGTGGTGGAAATTTAAGAACCCCACTTATACACATTTATGGCAAGATATTATAAATTAAGAATATTATTCTCGAAACCCCATCCAACAGTCCACCTTTTGGAAAGAAATAATTAAATTAGAACCCCTAGGAGATAGTAGTATCATTTACCATCTAGGAGAGCAATCTCAGCTTAAGTTTTGGACAGAGGTGTGGGATCAACAATATATATTAGCTACACATTTTCCACAATTATTCAACATTTGTAGGAACCCTAATGTTTCACTTAACGAGGTAATTCAATCACTGGGGAATGTTGTGACGTCAAAAGGCAGTTAGAGGCCATTATGGCAGATGAATGGGCACAGATTCTTCGTAATATCAGTACAATATTATTTTCTCATGCATTATAATAAGATTTCATGGAAATGAGAATCATCTAGTGCATTTTTAGTTAAATCATTATATAGATTCCATAATTTTGGTGGTGTCCAACTTACCAGACCTCTTCTATGGTAGCAATTATCATTACCACATAAGATTAGAGTGTTCATGTGGCTACTTCATAATAAGAAGATCTTAACCAAAGTTAGATTAAGGACTAAAGATTGGTCAGGATGCATAAGATGTCAATTTTGTTAGAAAGAAAAAACCATCAATCACTTGTTCTTAAATTGTTCCTTGGTATAATATATATGGTTCTATATGGGTTTGAGTCAACACCATTTTAAAAACTAGAACAACATCACTGATATCATAGACTTTTCGTATACCTTAAATAAACATTCCCAAATTGCCTTCTTAGTGGTGTTCAGTGCACTATGCTGAACCATTTGGAAATTAAGAAATGAATACTGTTTTCAGCAGGAGCGGAGGCAGGAATTCATGAAATGGGGGTCAAAAAATTTGGTGAGAAACAGGCACGAGATCTGATTCCCAGTTGGATGCCAGATGATGTTGAGACATTCCATTGCAGGTATGGGACCCAGCAAATACTCAGCTGGTGATCTATCAACCCCAGAAGGAAGATGATGCAGCATCTAGTAGCACTGCCTAAGCTAATGACTTATTTAGTGCTTTAGTAGTTATGATTGTAATAAATTAAGTAGCTTGCTTTTGTGTAAGGAAGTGATCATCACTTCTCTATTTTTAGCTTTGAACTATTGCAGTATGAGCTGTGGTCTCTATTACAATGATTTTTTTGTTTGTAATGGGGGACAAGTTTCTTAAATGAAACGGACGAAAAGCTTTTTATAAAAAAAAAGTGTAATTGGATTAAAAAGATATTTTGTTTTTAGTATTGTTTATGTACAAGTTATTGTTTTTTTTGCAAATATATAACTAAAGAAACAAAATCAAAAGAAAATGAGTAAAATTTATTTTATAAAGAGAATCAATTAAATTACAAAATCATTACATTTCATAGTTTTCCTACCCTCTTCTGATCTGTCCTTATAATTACATACCACCTCCCCTTGTATTTTTTTTTTAATTGTTTAATTAATATATAGCAGGCCTTTTGGCTGCTACTACTACTACTAGAATAAAATAAACAAATTTTCTATGCTAAATTAATTCTAAATTAAAAGGTAAATTTCTCAAGCATTTTCAATTATTTCATGTGAACTTAAGGACACAATTTATTCTGAAAAATAGATTAACTATGCCTAGAGTGCTTCTACATTTACCATCCGCTAAAATCTTAGGTTTATTTTTGTATCTTTGGGCCATCATTACATGTAGTTTACATACTGCCATGTGGCCCAAAAAAAGTGAAGAATCTTAGCTCTCTTTTTTTTTTGGAATTATGTAATTTTGTACATTAGTGCAGAGCCTCCTGCATCTTTATTCTCTTTTCTTTTTGTCAAGAAATGCTATTCTGTATGTGTATCTTCCTCTTCTATTCTATTCTATTTATTATTTTTAAGTTATCTCCGTGGGATATGATTATGTTAAATTGATTCTTGTTCAATTTGTTATCACATGGGACATGCTTTACTTTGAAGAGTCATTGTCTCTAATACATATCTTGGGAAAATATATTGGCAGAACTAGTTTGACTTCAGAAAGCGCATAATTATATACCCTTTTCAATTTGTCTTTATTAGTTGTGTGTTGCATGAAGTCAAAACAATTTTGTTAATATCTTATCCCAAATCAGGCCTAGGTAATTAACCATCTAAAATAAACTAAATTTGAGCCAGCATCTTGTGTGAAAAACATATGACTATGCCAAATAATTTTAAGTATGCTGCATATGTGAGAAACTAATTTTTTTGGCTATAAATACGTCCATAATTGTGATCAAGTTTGTAACATTAAATATTTACAAGAGATCATTCAAGTTGATTTTGCATGCATGTGCATCTCTTGAATTGCCCATGATGAGTTGTACTATGATATAGGTTTTAAAAACTTGTCTTTTACTTATTTTTAAATCAAAATAGAAAATATATATTTGTTTAATATACGATTCGTATACGTATTCGTGCAATATCCGATTTGTAACCGTATTCAAGATTATCGGTATACAATCCGATTGATTCCCTCATTTTAGATCTACGAATTGGAACGTAATATCGGATCTTTAGACTACAAAAAGGCATAAACACAGACCCATTTTAAGGATCCGCTAAACCTAACATTACATTAGCATAAGCGCAATTAATCCTCAAATTTGAAATATCAAAGCGCCAAGTGTACGTAGCAATTTAAATTTGTTTAAACTTTTACTAAACTTCATCTCTGTCAATTAATTTATTTTCTTACTCTCTTAATGTCTCATCACATCTGAATATAATTGCAATCAAAATGATGTCCATACTCTCCTTCCTCTCTTTCCTCGTTTTGTTCTTCCTTCCTTCACTGCGATATTCTTACTGCTTGGGTGATCCGTCTCTCTGATGACGGTTCACAGCTTCATGCACCGATCGATTTCCATTCTCATCCATATGGATACTCTTCTAGTAACAGGAGTTCAATGAATGTGAACACTTTTGCCAGTATGTACAGGGGCTCATGATCGTGCCACGTATTCTCCAATCGTCGTCAGGTAATCTGGGCAGTATAGTCTGACTTCATCTCCACACGCGGTGTCAGTCCGGTCTTTTATTTTGGTTATAGGTTTTCAAATTCTTACTACTGTTTTCCCTTGACTTTAGACTAAATAAATCCGAAACATTCAAAATTTTGCATGTACGCACATCACTCATGAAGTATATCGGTTTCAACGGTTTGGATTCATCTTGTTTGAAGTGAATCCGATAGATTATAGAGTTATGCTCACCAAAGAGTTTGGTGAGCACATCACACCCTAGTTCTACTCTAATTATACTTATTAAGGATCTAGATTTATTCTAGCGACCATTCTGAGAGTTACATGTAAGTATATTTACCGCAAAAGACAAAATCATGGCATTCCGAGGAAACCATAATGGGAATCCTCCTAAGAAACTTAGTTCCTTATTCCCTCATTCAAAGGATAGATAGAACTTATACCTATCTCCATGAGATTCCATAATTTAAATTAATGTGCATAGTTATGTTGGAAGTTTCTTGCTGATCACTTGAAGAATCAAGTAAAGAACCAATGATTGTTTTATCCTTTGCGAATGTGCCTTTTTGTTTGGATTTACAATCAGATGGCTATCTATATCAGGCTGTTGTTATTCCCCTAGCACTTATGCAAACACAATGATTAAGGTTCTTTTTAAGTGCAAAAGAATAAGTAATAATGACTTATTTTTAATGAAGAGTGTTTCGGTGCCATAAATTTTTGGTGGAATTTCATGTATCCTCTCAAAAACTTCAATATTACGTATTCCCCCCTCAAAAGTTTGTAATATCAAATTTGTCTGTGAGTTTTTGCAATTTTGAAGGACAAATATGATATTACAAACTATTGAGGGGGACATACGTAATATTGAAGTTTTTGAAGGGGATACATGAAATTCCTCCTAAATTTTATTGTTGAAAAAATATTACAATATTTGGATAAATTTTGTTGAATTCACTGCATTGTTCTTTGTCATGAATTGATCACTCAAGTTTGATTTGTCATCATAATAGAGAAAAATAACCATGCAATCAGGTCTCTCCTTAAAAAATATCATTAGATAATTAAGATAGCCTTGTATACGAATTTTTTTTTTTAAGGAAGGCCTTGTATATGAATTGACCTCTGCTTGTTAGCACTAGAAACAAAAAGATATTTAATATAAGATAACAAGCAACTTAACAGTTGCCAGAAGGGTTCAAATGCTCAAGTACAATTTGTCCCCAAGGCAAGCATAGAAAAAAAGAAGGAAAAAAAAAGATAACTATTGTTTCAATGAAAAGTACCAACTAAACTTATCCTGCATCAAATTACTTAACAAACAACCAAAAGAGGATTACTTAATACACTAACAATCAACCTTTCATATATCATCTAATCTAAGCAACCAACAATTCCCCCCAAAATTCTCTGAGGGGATGCGATTTAACATAAGAGAGACTCCGGTAATGCTGCAGGGTCCAGTTCCCAGCAACCACTCATATTAGGACCTGCCTTATCACTGAGCCGGTATACTGGTATCTTATGCGAAAACCGAACAAACTCTCCCTTTGGTATCTTCACAGATTTTTTCTTTTGATCCAACTTAAAAACAGCCCTATAACCTGCCACCTTGGCAAGGTACAACACCTCAATCCAGGTACGAGTGACGTTAGACACCCGTACCAGGTCGTACTGACACTTTTTAGTAATGTCATTCATCGACCAGCCAATTTTCCAGTTGCGGTACACAGCCCATGTCTCAGATTTTACTGGTACGATCTCAAACAAATTCTTCTTACCAGGTACCGGCACTGTCACCACCTCATGAGAGAACACTTCAGTATTATGGTACCTAGTTTTACAGCCAAATGTAAATATACCGCAACCCAACGGGAGATCCAAATCGATCCACCTCTTCTCCTTTCGAACCACACCTTCCCCATATGGTTCGAGCCACTTTAAGTGCACCGTCTTCCCTTCCAGGTCAACCCGTATCACCATTGCATAGTATTTTGGTAACTTGTCCATATCATGATACAATGCCCATGTCTGACCCGGCTCGAACTTTTCAATAGATCTATCGTTTGCAAAACTGTAAAATTCAGACGGCGGCACATATGCATAATTCTGGGAAGGTGACGTGACCGGGGAGATTTTGTCTTCCTTCTCTTCTTTAGATTTCTTCGATTTTGGATCTAGGTCAATGCAAGAAAAAGCATTGTCTAGGTCAGAGGGTGGAGACACAGAGTACAATTTCCACTAGTTCAAAATAACTAATATGAACAAGATGTATACGGTATACCTACCTCTTTGTTTCCTCTTACCACAAACTCTTTCTCCAGTGGTGCGCGCTCGAGCAACACTGGTTGAAATCTTGCAAGAAGGTTCATCAGTGTCAGAGGATAGAGATATGATCTCTTTCTCAACCTCTCGGTAAGGTGAAGCAATTACTCGTGTTGAACTGTCGTTCGATTCCTCTGACTCTTTCTCCGGCTCCGTGTTCATATTTTTTGCGAAGAAAGAAGCAACTTTTTCGCATCCACTCCGATCAAAGATTAACACTTTAAAAGAGGAACTATCTTTGTATGTAAATACTAAAATATCATTTTCATTTATCTTATTAGCGGTTACAAATTCTTTCCAACCAGATTGTAGAGCAAATGTGTTGTCAGACCTCATCATTTTCACATGCCAAGTATATCCGCTTGGACCTTCCAGTTCAATGTTTTCGCTCAAGATGAACATTTTTGCAAACTTATTTGGAATATTCTGCAGAATTATATGCATGGAATTAATGGAATCAAAGAGAAAAACAGAGCATTTGTCAGTGGCAACGAAGCAGAACAACTAAAACTTTAAGGGACTGAAAATAAAAATAACAACGATACAGTATAACTTGCCATTGTATGCATCAACGAAGAATTTATCTCCACATAAAAATGATTCATTCTTACACCCAATTCGGCACCTCCTTTCATGATCTCTCTCTCTCTCTCGTGTCTCGTTCTTCCCCTGGCTGAAGCACAACCAAGTTTCATTAATTAGTTCTTTTCAATTTTCCCATCGTTTCAACCTCCACATTTATTATCTACAATCAAATCAAGAGTTGACAGCCACAGGTCTCGAGTACAGTACTACACTGATTTACTTTACCTTTTCTTCTGCTTTTTCCATAACATTCCTGTAGCGAGTTACTAGTTTACTAATTACTACTATATGAATTATGAGGTGGGTTCCTCATTAAAAAGTATTTTAAGTCTTTCCGTAGGGCCCATCCGTCGGTGACTTGTATGTAATACAAGCACCCAAATTGTATGAATTAAACTTCTTGTGCTCTTTTTTAAAACTAAACTTCGAATGATTCAAGCTGTTAATTTTGAATTTTTTTTTTTTTTTCCCGCGAAAGCTGCACTCACGCAAAAATTTATAATTTTTAGAGTCTAATCATATGGGCCATGTTTGGTTGTGGAGTAAGAGGTGGAGTAAACCCCTTACTCCACACTTAGGTAGCCAAACGAGAAGTAAAAGAAGAGGAGTAAGGTGGAGTAAGCGGTGAGTTAATCCGGAGTAAGTTACTCCACCATTTCAGGTGGATTAACTTACTCCACACTTACTCCACCTGTAGGGCCCACTATCATAGGAAGAGGCTCAGTTTCCAACACTTTACTCCTCTAGGCGGATTAATTTAAGCTATGAGTTATACTACCAAACAAGATGTAAAATATGTGGAGTAAGATGGAGTAAGTCATTTAATCCTCATTAACTTTACTCCACAACCAAACATGACCATGGTGAAATGTAAACGCACTACAATAAATCCAACACAGTTCATTAGATTTGCATGTTCATGTTATGTTCAAAATAAATTTCAAAAAGTATAAAATTTTATGTAAATATATCTTTTGTAAAAATTCAACATTTTTTGTATCCTATGTTTGAATTTCGAATTTTAATTTATAAATATAAAAATGTTTTTATCGTTCTGTGATATTAAATATTCCTGGAATCAAAATGCTCCTCATATATGAGTTGCACGAACTGGTTAATATGATCTCTATATGAAATGTACTTGGACTTTTTTTAAAAATAAAAAAGTATTTGGAGATCAAATTTTATATTTTTGTAGAATTGTTTTAAAATTTGTAGACGAATAAAAAACCACTTGATCTAAAAAATTTGGACTTTTCTACCTACTTAAAGTAGCAAAATAATTATAAACAAAAAAAGTTGGTCTTTTAGTACATTTTGCATACAAAGATCATGTTAAATAGTTCAGATTGACTTTTTACATTTTAAAAATGGAGATATGGTTCCATACTTCCATAGAATAGATCGATCAACGCTTTGTAAAGTATCATAGTCGGACATTTAGAAATAAAATATTTATTTTTTGCTAAAAAGGGAAGGAATGGAGTTAATTTTTTTAAATTTGATTCTACTGTATCAATGTTTCGGTGCAAACGTCGGGATATTGCTTGCACCTCACCATAGTTACGGTGCAAGCAATTTTTCAACTCGGCCACTACACGAAACACAACACGTGGGGAAAATTGCCTGCACCCTAGCAATGGTGTGGTGTAAACAATATCCTCAGCTTTGCATCGAAACATTGGTGCGATAGAATCAATTTTTTGAAAATTAACTTGTCCTTCCCTTTTCAGCAGAAAATAATTATTTTATTTCTAAAAAAATCACCAGACAACTGCAAACTTAATGTAGTAACACGAACTCTCGTCTCTCTTCGGAAAGAAATAAGTTTAATTCTCGAGTATAGCACCTAAAAATATGCTAGAGTGTATTTAAACCTTTTAATTATTATAAAAATCACCATAGTCTCACTCATATTATTTTATAAAAAAAGAGACCGAAATGTACTAACTCTTAGGGCCTGTTCGCCTGCTCCCCAAATTTTACTGTTCACATGGGAAAAAAAAAAATTCACTCAGACTGAATTTTTTTTTTCCCACATGAACAGTAAAGATCAGTTCAAAATTATTTTTTTTCCCATGCCCATTCCTCAGCCTACTGTGCTGCCGAACAGCCCTTAGCAAATATTATAAATTGTAAAAAACAGGTATTAATTTCTACTTATTGAGAGTCTCAACCACCTAACGCTCTTTAAATCCGCCTCTGATAAAGATAGAGGTAATTTAAAATGATGTATGAAGCACAAAAACTGCTACCAGTTTCGAATCAAATGCATTTTAATGGGTTGAAAAATTGAGCATTCTAGAGAGTTTAAAATAATGAGAAAAATAAAATAAAATAAAAACAGAACAAAATAAATTAAATAAAAAACTTTGTAGAGAGATTCTATTTGAGAAAATTTATTGGAGCCAGGGTCGCCGGCTCACTGCTCGAGGTTCACAGACCAGCAGTTATTCTTGAATTTTTTTTATAAACCATAATTAAAATTTTGTTTTTCTACGAAACCAACATGATTATTTTTTTTTTACAAAAACCATAAGGACCGAGCCATCTTGATCCTTATGATTTTTGTTAAAAAAAAAGTAATCATGTTGGTTTCATAAAAATATATTTTTTTAATTATGGTTTATAAAAAAATTCATTATTCTTACCTGACCGATTAATTGTTGTTGTTAACAAATTTAATTTCCTGTTGTGGTGTTATATCCCGCATGAACATTTTTCTAATTAAATATTCTTTTAATGAAAATAAATGGTCATAAAAATATAATTAATTAGCGTAGGAATGACAGGATTCACTCTCTCTATAAAGTTTCTTTAGGCTGTGCTTCAAAATAAGTGAAATATAGTTCATTAAAGGAAATGGAAGGGAGCAGAAGAGAAAGACCAGCAGACCAAATCTGACCGAGTTATTCCTTAGGGCTGTTCGGCAACCATGTGAGACTTAATTTTTAAGCTGCACTAATCCGTGACTGTTCGGTAATAAAGTTGAAAAATAACTTTCTTAAGAAATGTTTAAGCTTGGCAAAATGCTTAAGCCATGTGAAACCATGGCTTAAAAACTTGAGCAAGCTTAAGCAAGATGGGCAAAAGGAGCATTAAGGATGTGAGATTAAGCTGCACTAAGGAGCACTCGTTCGGTAAGCTTAAGGCTCCTTAGAGCACTAAGGAGCTCTAAAGAAGCCTAAGCTTGCCGAACACCACCTAAATTCGTATCTTCTGCATTAACGTACCGTGCGTTAATAGAACTGGATCATCCGATTTAGATCTGCACTAATATTAAAGGGTCCTGTGCGTCATAGGCGGTGACCAGATTGGCTCCGATCCTGATTAGACGGCCGACATGCATTAAACTCAAAAGATTCTCTTTTGTGTTAATGCAGAGGATACGCGTTCGTCATTCCCTTGCTCTAGAAAAGAAAAATCGAAGGAAGAGCAGAGGGGAGCGAAGAAGAAAAATGATAAGTTTGCTGTACAGAAGTTATGAGATTTGTCACTCTCAAATTAGAGTATAGCGCGAATGAAATTAGTGTTGATCCCTCTTTTTCTTTATTTTCTCTTTCTCTACGACATTGTTTCTCGAGCACTGAGTTAGTAGTTCGCTACTAGGTAGACCAGGTCCAGGCATTTCTTTTCATAATTCGGGTGAATAATAATAGGAACTTATTTCTCGTCTACGACTTTATACTTGAAAGTTGGTGTTAACCGAATGGAAGGTTCTGCGAGCATCTACCAAATGTAATTTGAAATATCACCATTTTGTGAATCAATGAAATGTCATAGAAATGAGATAGGAGTAGGTCCGATGGGCATCGGACCTACATTTAGGTTCAATTAGCTCCAGGACCGTACGATTAACATCAAGATCTATGCGCACGGAAATTGATACATACTTGTACGGATTTGATGCAGAGCACACGATCTTGATGCAGATCGAATGGTCATCACACCCATCGAACCAAGGTAGATCCGATGGGCATCGGACCTACTCTGATTCCCATAGAAATTGGCAAGAAAGCCTGAATAAATCTTTTGGCTGAATTCTCCATTTTCTATTCCATTTCCCTTTTCAAAGTAGATTTAAGATTTCACAGATAATCTAATTAACTAAGCGCATTAATTTGCATTATACAAATATATAAAGAGAATTACACTTTTTTATTGACACATCTTGATACTATTTTTTTATAGGTTAATTTTGCGATTTCAAAATTCAAACAGTCAATCCGAACCGTTCAACATGATCACCATATTAAAATGTGCTTGGAGATAAAATTTTACATTTTTTTGAACTTTTTTACTATTTATTAAGATGGTCACAAAATCTCTGTTTTTCAATGGTCCGAAAACAACGATTTTGTAATCATCTTAATAAATAGTGAAAAAGTTCAAAAAAATGTAAAATTTTATCTCCAAGCACATTTTAATTTTAATATATCCATCATGTTGAACGGTTTGGATCGACTATTTGGACTTTGAAAATGATAGTTGTCAAAATGTGTCAAAAAAACGGTGTAATCCGATCCCTCTTCATATATAAATTTGCATTGTACATATTATTAAAAAAATATTATTATTCTAACTTTGTAGATATACGTTTATTTTTCTTTATGCATAAGATATTTTTCTTTATAAATATTCTTATTCTAAGTTCCATAGCTTCTTGTGACTTTTTGTCACTCAGATTCGGAAATCCTGTTAAATTTTATATGTGGTTTAGACATATGATTGTACTTTTGGTATTTAAATTATTTAAGAATATATTTTCACCTACTTTTTATGAAATATAAATTGAGAAAAATATAAGAGTCGAGCTTTTATTTTTAAAATAAAAGTTCGTGCATAGTCATTTTATTTTCTTTTTATAAAGATACAAATTGGAGCGACTGTTCCATCTTTATATATCTACAATCATATTCAAGTTTTGAATTTACGACCACATTTTTAATAAAAAGATTTAAGCATTAATTATATTCTACTTTTTTTTTAATAATATGTGGAACTACATTACATCTTAATACAAGAATATCACTGCTCTCAACTGTAGATTCGGTGTCACAAAATATTCGTATTGAAAGCTTGAAAATTGAGGATATGTTATTCTTGATATTTGGTTGGGTTGAGGATATGCTATTCTTGATATTAGGCTATTTGGAATAACCTATTCGGTGTTTTGTTGGGTTAGAATAACTAGAATAGGCAATTCAAACTTTTTGTCTTATTAGAATAGGTTATTCCTAAAGATTTTGAGATTTGACTATTCTAATAAGACAAACGATAGTTATTCTTAATTTGACTATTCTAGCTATTCTTGTTTTGTAACCAAACATACCCTTAATAAAGAAGATTAATAGTGTTGTATGGTCTGTTTGGTTGGATTGAGAATATGCTATTTTTGAAATTAGACTATTCGGAATAGCTAATTCGGTGTTCGGTTGGGTTAGAATAACTAGAATAGGGAATCCAAATTTTTTGTCTTATTAGAATAGGTTATTCCTAAGAATTTTGAGATTTGAAACAAACGACAGCTATTTTTTATTTGGCTATTGTAGCTTGTTCTTGTTTTGCAACCAAACATACCAGATATGCTCGTGTTCCAATCCTCGTTCCACGTGGCTCAGTGTAGATAAAGACAAAAGGTTCCCCACCTTCCATCCAACGGTCCTTGTTTAACAAGGGCCTCTATATAAGCTCCTGAGTTTCCTCCTCAGATCACTAAATCACCAAAGTTTGCCTCTCCAATCCAAACTAATATCTATGATTTCAAGGGTCTAAAGGTAAAAAGAGGGAGCTCCCTTTGATCCAATGTACGAGGGGAAGTTGGGATGAAGCCTCTGTCTGTGTGCACCAAAAGAAAAAGGATTAATTTGATTCAAGAAGAGTGCACATAAATGGTGAGCATGTGCTGGGAGCTTGCATGTATATGTTGCCTTACTTCTTCTCATACTTGGATTGAAGGGAGCTCCTCTCTCCTTCTCTTTCTCTCTGTTTTTTCTTAATATTTTTAAGTTAATTTGACTTTTATTGTGGACAAGGTTTTCTTTTGTAATTTGCAGGATCCTAAATAGAAATTTGGCTGTAAGAGAAACCGGACGCGTTGATGCAACAGTTTTTGAGATAGAAAGATCCGAAATTTTTTTAGTTACCACAGTAAAAAAAAATAGAAATTAAATTATTACCATCCAGCCCAAACTATTTTCAATCCTACCATCCACGAGGATCCAGTTCGCGCACCAAAATGAGTTGGTGAGCGGACTGGATTGGCGCACCAACTGACGCGCGGACTGGATTAGAGCACCAACTGTTCCGAAATTTTTACTGCTCTTCAGTGCTTTTCACCCTGTTTGAGCACCAATGTTGCACCAATTTTGGTGCGCCAATCCAGTCCGCGCACCACCCCAATTTGGTGCGCAAACTGGGTTTGTGTGGGTGGTAGGATTGGAAAAAATTTGGGCCGGGTGGTAATCATTTAATTTTTATTTTTTACTGTGGTAACTAAAAAAATTTTGGTAGAAAGATGGTGGTAGTCATTCAACTTTCATTTATTTAACGCATATAAATGATCCGATTCAGATTTCAAGCACACCATCTTTTACACGGAGGGTGTTGCTCTTTGTTATTAGAATAAAATCAAAGTTAGTTCTTGATGTAACATTTGATGGTGTCAATTTGGTGTTAAAATACTTGTATAATTTTGTTCCATATTTTTAGTTTATTGTTTTTAACATCTGGACAAAACGGCTAGATTTCGATTTCTATTTGTTGTAATATAGATTTTTCCTTAATTTAATGGTTCATTGCCATTTGTATTTGTATAGAGATATGGGTTGAAAATCTTTTTCATGCAGTTGTTATCAGAGGTAGGTGGAATCAAATACAATGAATGAGAGTCAATTTACTCTTGCAGCCGTTACTAAGGTTTCAAAAAAATAAAATGAAGTCAATTTACTCTTATTATTTTCTAATTTTTTTGTATTAATGTATAGTTTTTCTTATGTAATTTAGAGTAAAATTTTACGGATGATGACTCTCATTTTTTAGCTTGAAAATTTTATATAATTATTTTTCTATGTATTTTTTATCCTCATAGTTTGAAAATCTGACTCCGCCTCAAATTGTTATTCTTTATAAGCAAATCTAAAAGGAAATGTCTCATTCACTCTGTGAATGATCACAATACTAGGGATGCAAAAAGATCGGATATTATTCGTTCGTATCTGAAAATTAGATACGGATATCCGATATTCAAATATCCTTGCGAATACGGATACGGATATGGTTTTAAATTTTAATATATATTATGAGAAAATTTATGTTATTTATCATTATAAAAAAATAGATATCAGATCCTTATCTATATTCATTTAATATTCATTCCGTATCTGTATCCGAAAAATAAAAGTGGATACGAATATAATTTTATCACTATCCGATCCGTTTGCACCCCTACGATGAACGGTTCTTGATGAGGATACACCTTGACGATGTACTCTTGATCTTGTATGTATAAACATTGTTGAATGAGGATGGTATTAAATCATTTGGCCCACGTAAATTTAACAAATCATTATGTGAAAGATAGTAATTATTCAAAAAATCACCTAAACTAGGGGGTTTTTTCGTCCAACTATGACACTATTTTTATGTCAAAATTGTCTCCATAACACATTTTTGGGCCAATATCACTGAAATCATTCTTTGCACACAAAAAACGACTTGAATTCTAAAGGTTTAGTAATGTCAATTATAGTATGCACAAAAAATCCAACTGACCCAACTGTCCCAAGTTGAAAATTTTAGGTACGGAGTAGATTTGATTAAGCAGGAAAAATTAATTTATAGATTTGGATTTGAAAATAATGTTAGTTAAAGTTCTGTGAGTTAAATTATGTGTACAAAAAAAGAGGCATGTGCATCTCGTTGTTTTAATGTAATTACCGTTTTTCTTGGTGCAAAATTTTAGACTCGCAACCTGATTCGGTACAACTTTAAGATAATAGATGTATTTCTTATCAGGTCGATGCAATTTAATATATATTGTTCGTCCAGCAATTAAAAGAGGATAAAAACTTAACCGCCAAACTTTTAAATAACTTGGTTAATTATTAATCGATTTTCAAATAATAATCAGAATTTTTATAACAATGAATACATTTATAATTAATTTTTCAAGAGTAAAGCTAAGGTGCTCTTAAGTGTACCGTACTCCTAAATGTAGGCCGTTGGATTTCTTTAAAAGTCGTGTTACCACGCCTTTTAAAGAATCTACACGACTTTTAAAGAAATCCAACGGCCTACATTTAGGAGTACGGTACACTTAAGAGCACCTTAGCTTTACTCATTTTTCAATAATATCGCTGGGCCTTGGTAAGAACATTTCACTTTCAACGATTATATATAATTTGTATTTCAGAGAAAAAAGAAATTTGCACACACAATATTGTTTCCTGTCAACTAAATTTTTTGATCGCTTATGGAAACATAAACAAAGGTAAAACCAGAAGAAGAAAAAAAAGATGATGGAAGTGATTAGTATTTAAAGGAAATTCTGCTTATGATATCAGTGCTGAATTACTGACAATTTTATGATAAGAACAGAATTAGCGCAATATGTCATGCACTCCTCATACAAATAAATAAATGCAATTAACTCCTACCAACAATTTCTCAGGGGTCTGTGGTAAATAAAAAAGAAAAAATGCATACATTTTACAATCGTTATTGGTAAGTAGGATCTGTACATGGCGAAGCCTGAACAGCATCAAATTCATCAGGAAACAAAGCCTTGCTAAGAGACCTATTTGGTGTCTTCGTACCACTTGTTGTCTCTTTTGTACCAGTCATGGGTGTCTCACACACCACAAAATTAGCTGAAACCCGTCTTCTCTTTCTCCGAGATGAGTTCGAAGGCCTCAGATTGAGCCCATTTCCCTCAAATTTGGGTTGTTTAAGGGCCCAAACCCTGTGCAAATCTGGCATCCAACTTGTGAAGGATTTGAAGCGCCGTTGCCGGTCTATCCTCTCTCTGGCTTTCATTTTATTCTCCTCCAGCTTTTGTTCATGGATCGACAATTCTTCAATTTTTGGTTCACTTGTGTTGTCTGGATCAGTGTTATTGGATGAATAAAATTCTCCATGTTGTTCTAACATGTCAAACTCCATCTGGCTGTATATTTGTTGAACTATATCTGGTACTGAGTGGCCATACCTGTAAAACAGTATAATAAGGACATACATGAATACCTGATTCACAAAATAATAATCTACATGAAATCCCTATATTTGAGTAAATGCAACTCAGCATTAGATTTCCAGTGTTCTCAAAATAAATCCATCTTTTGTGCCATAAATTTGAAATAGTCTGAGTACTAGTTAGCCTTTATTAATATTTCAACAAATTATCTATGAGATACTGCTGTAATAAATGAAATCAAATACTCTTTAAAAATTAAAGGTTTCTTTTTAACCCTTATAGAATGCACCTACGACAATAACCCACTCATTCTTGTTTTCAGTTTATTTTGGAAAAAATAAGAAGCTATACTATATATTAGCTAGCCAATAGAAAGATAATAAGTTCTCAATCCTGACCCGGACCCAACTAGGTAACTGGTCTACTAGGCTCCGGTGCTTCTAGGTCTGGACCTGATCCAATACATATCCGACCCAACTAGGTTGCTGGTCTACTAGGCTCTGGTACTTCAAGGTCTGGAACTGATTCAAAACATATCTGGCCCAACTACGTAGCTGGTCTACTAGGCTCGGGTTGCTTCTAGGTCTGGACCTGATCAATACATATACATGTACTTTGCAAAAGATGATGAGACGGGAGGAATATAATAAATGCAATAATCCTTTATTTACCAGCCTATAGGCATAAAGTTGCAGCCTGAACCTGACATGACCCCATTGCCAGCTCTTTTATAACAAGAACTTTTATTTTCTAAATTTATCAAAAACAGAATATACCTAGATTTGATGGTCCTTTCGGAAAAATCAAGTATAGAAGTAGCCACACTAGAAGAATTGGTTTGTAAATTCAAATCTATGAATTGCAAAAGCAGACAAATCTCCCTTATCATCCTTTGTTTTCTGGTTTCTTCAATTTGTGAGGCAGCCACTGAATTCAGTATCTCCATCCTGAACAAGATCTGCACCTCATATCTGTATTATGTAAAGGAATACTAGTAAGAGAATTACTAAATGAAAAGGCAAATTTAAAATAATGGAGAGAGCAATAGATATGATTTCTTCAGTGAGCAACTCTTGTATATGACCATAAATCAACAAAGTCAGACACCAGAACAAATAATACTTGCAATTAACACCCAGAAACTCATTTTTGGTCAAAACTGAGCTCAAGCAAGCAAGACAACAAAATTACACCTAACTAATGAAGATAATTCTGATAGAGTAAAGATTAAGGTAGCTTTGATACTAATTTACTTGGAACATATAAAAAAAAAGGTACTAGAGCAAAGGGCAAATTTCTTGCCTTTCAATGCAAGTGAACTACTCTTTTCCCTATAAATGCACAATGAAAATAAAAATAATGATGTAAGAAAAGAAAGGATACTCTTTAAGCTTGTAATTTGTGTTGTAGCTACTTCCTTTGTACTTTGCAAGCAGGTTCTTTGGTTTCTTCAAAATAAGGTTTGCCACCTCTGGACCAATACCTCCATCACCTCCCACTTTTTTAGAAACAGCTTCTACCATCAAATGAACGAAGCTCTCAACTGAAATCCTTAAATTGCCGTCCTCCAGCAATAGATCCTTCTCAATTTTCTCTTCTAAGCTACCAAGAAAAGTCTCTGCCTCTTCTACACTAGAAAATGGTGATACCCCCTCCTCATTTGTGTCCTTTTTATCTTCAAAAGAAGCCACTTGAGATTGATTTTCTGCTTCTGCCTCAATCTCTCTCTCTTTGGCCATTAAATTGCATCTACCAATACAAGATTCTCTCATTTGACTGGCCCAACACTTAAAAAACTTCAACTTCTTCCATTTTGATGAGAACTTGCGAAAATAGAGATCACAGATGTCCCCAAAAACACCAGCCTCAGAAGCCTCAGAAGAAGACAGTGCAATTTCCCGAAAAGAGATAAAATCCTGGGATTCCAGTAAATGCTCTACTACCTGTTTTCTCTTCCTTTTTTCACCTTTAATTTCTGACAAACCACATTTGCATCTCTCTTTTTCAAGAAAACCCTTTTCTAATACATACAGTAATCCGTGGTTAATTGTGAATGGTATAAGAACACCTTCGAAACAAGTACCATTGCTATCTGGTACGGAAACCATGGCTGAATAGCTTTTACTGTATAGGAAAGAAAGGAACAGTTGCCAAATGGGCATTTCTCGTACAAGTTCTCCTTCTTCACTACAGAAGTGCTCGAGGACTTTGTCAGGAAAGAACACTTCAGATCCATTTTGTGTGCTTTCTCCGGGTTTGCTCGAAAACCCATGGATTATAACCATAGATGATGCATTTTTCAGAACCTTCTCAGTGTCCTCAATTCTTTTAACTCCTTTTACACAAACTTTAGTGATTTCACAGCCGAAATTTTGGAAGGATGGGCTCATTTTAAGTGACCTTTGATCAATAATTTGCAAATGGAGTGCTTCAATTTCACAGCTTTTGCACTCCAAGGGTTTCCCATTCACATCAGAAATCTCCAAAATCAACTCCATTGGTGCACTTGTGCTATTTCTTCCATCCATATGCCCAATTGAACACCCAATGAATGGGAAAATAAGACCAACTGGGATTATAGAAGAACCCAGAACTATTGCATCAGTAGAAGAAAAACCCCAATGCTGCTCCTTGAAAACTGCTTCAACCCAATTTGAACCGGTCATCTCCTTGTCAGATCCAATCTCAAAGTCGACTTTAACCCAGCAGAGAGTAATATCCCTAGAATCCAGCCTCTCCTTTACGGGGTAAAAGATTTGCAAGAATTTCTCAGCAAATTCACCAAAACAAACTGGCCCATTCCCAATAACCTCCAGATCCACAAATTGAGCCAAAAAATTCGCATCTTGTGATACTGGCGAGAACAATATTATCAAATTCGACCCAAATCTGAGCAATCCCTGTTCAGTTTCAGCGTGTCTCTTAGCCTCCCACGCATACTCATTCTCTAGCTGGAGAAGCGACTTGGCGAGCAAAGATGCCTTAGAGCTGCCATTTATGCGCGAGGTCCCCAGATCCGGGATCAACGAAATCAATTCTAGGGTTTCTGTGAGTGCAATTAGGGTCTGGGGGTGGTGATTAAAGGAGAGGAAATTGGGGCATTTGCCGAGGATTTGGTGAGTTTTTGAACTGGAGGAGATCGGGGATAGGCTGGAGAAGAAGAACTTGAGTGCGGAGAGAGAAGAGGCGAGTTGTGGAGAGGAAAGGATGCGGCGGATCGAAGAGAGGAATGGGGTGAAGTAGGATTTGGGCGCAGAATTAGGATTCTGAGGTGAGAAGAGGGGCTCGAGGTCGATTAGCAAGACCACACGCTGTGTCTTTGGGTGAAGTGGATCCATTAGAGAGAGCGAGAGAGATGAGAGGCGCGAGACTCAGAGTGTAAACGAAGGATTGGAGCGCAGTGGGGTTTTCTTGTTCTTCGAAATTTGGGCGGGAAAACAGGCTCCGGAAAAATGCGCGATTGTCGATTGACCATTTATTAAAGAGGACTGTAAACTAGAGTTCTGTTTTTCCTTTTAAAACTACCTCAGGGGCGTTGCTTTATGTAGAACTGTTTATTGTTCAATAAAATTTACCACTTGCCAGCTGCTGCCCACATTTTTATTAATATCCAAAATTAATTACAAATTAATAAATATAGAATTTATGGTTGGAATCAGAAGTAATGCGCTTTCGTTGAAAAAAAAAAAAGGAACTCACATGAGTAGTCATCGGTATATTTTGTGTTTTCTTTGCTAAGGAAAACATTTCCAAAGATATTCAAATTTTACTTAAACATGACTGCCGTATAAATTTCGAAATGTGAATCTTGTATACAAAATTATATGTATAATAATTATGTGCGTATTTCGGCGACTTGCCTCGATTGTGTAAGAACTAAGTAAAATTTCATTATCCTCGCACATGGTTATAAGAATATCTTGTTCACTTATTCTCAGTTATCATTTCTTTTTTCAACCTCTTTGTAAAAGTATCATTCATAATTTCGATAATATTTTGCAATGAATTTTTTTCATGAAAGTACACGGTTTCTAATAATTAAATGTGTGCTCTTTACCTGCCTCTATTTAACCCTTATTTCCAGTGGAGGTTCTGATAGACTTTTCTTTTGGGGGAGACTTTGCACTTTTAAACATGCCCTGATGCTCAGATATTCCAAAGGCATTGGTATTTCACTTGTAAGCATGACTTTTTTTACTTTTAAACTATTTAGTTTTATAAATATTTATGCTGGATAACTTGATACATAAAACATAAAACATGTACACAAATGGGAGTACAAGCATGCAAATCTATAAGAGTATGTTTGATTGCAATCTTAGAATAGCTAGAATAGTAAATTAGCGTTTGTCATATTAGAATAGTTTGTTCTAACTTTTTGTGAGAATAGCTTGTTCTAATAAGACAAACAAGTTTGGTTCCCTATTCTAACTATTCTAATCCAACCAAACACCGAATAACTTGTTCCAAATAGCTTGTTCTCAAGAATAGCCTATTCTCAATCCAACCAAACAAACCCTAATAGAGAGAAAAGGAAGCAGATCACCAACTATGCAAACAGAAAAGGAGTTAAAGAGGGGTGGATAAGTTTACTATATTAACACAAAAAGGACCTCCACATGTTTTCCCGATTCCAAATTGCAATTATTGACGACTGTAAAAGGAAACAAGTATATCCATCCTGCTAAGCATCGGAAATGTGTTGAACAAGCAGGATTATTTTGTCAAAAAGAATAAACTTACGAACAACAAAAAGTAGAAACAAATAAACAAGAAGATCACGCATGTTCATATACTTTCAGGTACTCAGAAACAAGAAACCAAATAAAACAAAAGTTGCAGTGTTTTGACTGCCCAAGTGTCTTGATCAATCCACAACCTGACTGAACAACCTTCTACGGATCTGCAAAAAAATTATAGAATTTATTTATTTATTTCCACAGAAATTCAAGGGCTCTTTTCCCTGCGAAGTTCACCGATAATTATTGTATTTACAAATGACCCACAACAATTTTCAAATATCACCCAACCCTGTGGTAGTCAGGTAGTGTGAATGTAAAGGAATCTCTGCTTAAAATAATGGCATATGTTATGCGGGTAGGGTCCATAGGGTTACTAGTGTGTATCTGCTACAATACTAATAAAATAGTACAGAAAACATCTCATATAATATACATTACGGTCCTCATTTTAAATTTTATGCATAACAATAATTTTTTTATAAAGGTTTGGTAATATATAGTGAAGATTAGGTCATGGTATCTAAGGAAAATATTCCTGCTTTTCCTGTGAAATTGGAGCAAACTCTCTCCTGGATAAATTTCCTGCGTCAATATACTTATCCAAGCTGTATATCTTTATTTCTATTCTGGACAGGTTGCAAGTTTGGTGGCCTAGCCAGGGTGGATCAAGTGATGATACCAATCTGACGGAGATAGCCACAGTGGCTTATTGATTGTTACTATGTATGTATTTGTTGTTTGTGTTTGTTATGACTATCTGGGTGCCTTTGTGTTTTGTGTGGTTTCGTTGGGCCTGCATGCTCACTTGTCTTATGAGGCCTGCGTGTCAGCTTTTATGCTTTAGTGGTTATTGACTGATGATGAAATAAAGATTAAATTTTGCTGGTAGACCCTTTCAGTCTTTCATTTAGGCTCCTCTCAAATCCAAACAGATGGAATTAGATATTCCATAGGGGGGATGGAATATCTATTCCATAGAAATTATGGCTGGAAGAAGAGAGACTCAGCTGTTACTAACTCAATCAGAATAAACCAACCAGATGGAATAATTAGATTTATTCCACTGTTACTATCATGATTGAAATAAAGTGGAAAACAATTCCACTCTAGCCAAACACCACCATTTGGAATAGAGTGGAATGTATTATGGAATAGAAAGGAAATTTTTGCAATTGGTCTTCCGGATGGAATAAGAAATTCCATTGGGAGGGGGGTGGGTGGGTTATGGAATATCTTAATTCTATAGTTAGAATTAGATATTCCGCCAGTTTGGAATAGGACCTATTCTACTTTGCTGAACGGAGATAAGAATTAAATGGAAAAATTCTGTATTACCTATTCCTTATTCCATCCTTGCTGAACAACTAGTAAGAGATCTGACTGAGTATGACGGAAAATAGTCAAAGGCACGTTACTCATTCATGAGTGCGTGTAAGGGTGGTTACTCCACCTTTAAGCTGCCAAACAAGAAGTAAATTTGGAGTAAGATGGAGTAACATCTGAGTTAATCCGGAATAAGTTACTCCGCCTCTCCTGGCAGAGTAAGTTACTCCGCAGTTACTTTATCTGTGGATCCCACCATCAGAGTAACATTCATCTTTCAATTTTCTCTCTTCACAGTTACTCCACAATTACTCCACCAAACATGATTAACTTAATCCACTTAACTTGGAGTAGGGAATTTAATCCAGAGTAACTTTACTCCACAACCAATCACTCACCCAGTGCTTAAACTAGCCTAACTATTAATATTTGGTGTTATTTGGATCAGGCTATGAGGAAAACTCCTAACAACTAATCTGGTTAGGCAGGAATTGGCCATCTGGACAAGATCTGTGTAGGATGTAACCACCCAATCATAGAAGACAGAAACCACCTGTTCATCTCGTCCCGGGGCATCTAATATCTGACGGCAACTTAGACCTGACCAACCTCCCCAATCATTCTCCTATGACCTCACAAATTCTGGTCCACCTACTGAGGAACCTTCCCACAATAGGCAGGTAACTAGGACATCTTATTCGCTGCTGTGATATGGAACCTATGGAAGGAACAAAAGTATAGAATCTTCCATGGTCGTGCATCTCTGCCAATGCTGCTTGAAGGGAACAAACATAGGGATAGGGAAACATGGGGTCGACATTGTAATTAGACGTAATCTTGGGTTTCAACATTACATCATACTGATGCATCAAGTATTTGTAAATATTTTTCTTCTTTTCATGAAATTAACTAGTAGGTATTGCATACTACTTCAAAAGAGAGAGAGAGCAGTTGTTATTTGTGAATATGGCACTATGTCATGTTCCATTGGAAGACAAGATGTTCACTCCCAAAAATTCTAGACTACTTAAGTGGGGATAAAAATATGTAAAAGAAGTGCACCTCAGGAAGCTTCTTTCTGAAGACAACATCAAGCCTTGCATCAAGTGTGTTCTCACAAACAATCTTCCCATCTTTGGAGGCCAACACCACCCCACCCGAGCTGTCATTACATTTGCTCAATCAGTTAACTATTTATTTCTACTGCAAAAAAAAGATTAAAAATAAATAAAACAAAGCCCTACCAGAAGAGACCGTGTTCTTGAAAACTGCTAGGAGCTGGTGGGAGAAAGACGTTAGTGTCAATCACAATCTCGGGTGGGAAAACAGATGCCTTTGTGGCATATTCCTTCTTGGCTGAATCAAGAACAGAATCCACAAGGGCATAATCGTCTTTTCGGCACCTAAGAAGTACTGCAGGCTCCTTCAGCCGAAGCAAGCTCTGGAAAGTAAAATAAATGTTAACAAATGAGGACTCTTCAGTATTACGATTTTCCCATATTTTACTAAATTCATCTCCCTGATGTACTTGTATTCCCGTTCCCTGATTATTCATCGTGGGACCCATAGCATAGTCTGGGTTTATGACAACACAAATAAAATAATTAAATTAAATTATAAAAGGAAAATGAAGACATGCAAACCTGAATAATCAACTCTTTCAGAAGCTTCTTGTAAGTGGCTTGGTTCCCGCTGATGAGAAGGAGCTCCTTTCCTGCTGCCTCCCTCATAGAAGTAACCAAATCGTCCTGTGCCTGGAGCACTGTGATTCTTGATGCATTCAGTTGCATAGAGTACTCTCTAATATTAAACAAGAAGCAAAAGAAAAGAACTCAAATGTTATAACTTTTTTTTTTTTGAAGCAAGCAAAAATTATAACCATTTTTTACCCTTGGAAAGGTCATTTTATATATTGATTGCTCACTGATCAATTTTTTACTTGATGTAAAATTGAGTTTGTTTGCTGATTAAACCCAACATGGTGACTTTTGACATCCATAGGCTCTGCCATAAAAGATGGTCGAAATAACGGGCTTTTGTTCAAAGCAAAATATTTAACTCTTTTGTCAATAAATGTTACTAATAGCTTGAATTAATACTATATCCACAGGGAAATTAGGTTATTTTAGAATTGACCTAACCTTGTCTTTACAAATGGGATTTTATCATTACGGCACCATAAAGAAGGTTATGTACGGCTGCTATGGAATATTAGAAAACTGAGTGCTTTCTAACTTGGGAAAAGGCCCAACGAGAATTTACCATTGCTATTATTTTTTTCTTTTCTTTTGAGGGAACCATAGTTTGATGTTATGAACTAGTTCGTACATTTGCTAAAGTATGTTAAGTTCTTAATCTAATCTTCCGGTACGTTTTATGCTATAATCAACAAGGCAGCAAAAGATGTGAATATAAGCGCAGAATCTGTAATATGTGCAAGAAAGGAATTTACATTTTCTTTCTAATTTCGACTTGCTTCTCTTTCTTTTCATACTCTTGCCTTATCCTTTTCTTCTCACCTTCAAACAGCTGAAGTTTCTCTATGTTGAATTCCTGATTCAGACAAAAAGACAACAACATAGTTGACAATCCACAAACAGAAAACAATGCAAAATCCCAAGCAACTTTTAGAAATTAATGAATGCAAATGTGACCCCTGGATAAACTTTGGATGGCTTTCAAACATACCCGACAAAATTTCAAAAACACCCCAATAAACCTGAAGGAAAAAAAAAAGTAAGACCCCTAAACAACCAACAAAGTTAAGGTATAAGTCTCCATCAGAGACCTTGAACTAGTTTGAGTAACATCACCTTTGTGAGATCGATCTAAGATATTAAACTATGTAACTCAATTGATATGCCTAGGAATAAGATACAATGGTTTGAGCAGATATTAAAAAATTAATCTAAAACCAGATAAAAGATATACAGGCCAAAATCAAATGAGCAACAAATTTAAAGTCAATTTCTACGCCAATCCCCAGTCTCAAATCTTAAATTCCAAACCATGATCATACCATCTAATTCTACATTACTAAACTTCTAAAAATTGAAACCCAAAAAGAGGATTGCATCTGGACCCGCAGATTATGTAAAATTGCAATGGATTACCTCTTCGGCGGAGACGGAGATCTCGCTAGCCTTCTCCTCGGCCTCCTGGCGGATGAAGGCCACCATCTGCGTGATCTGCTTCGAGACATCTGCGTCGTTCATCTTCGGATCGGCGGTTGGGATCTCTTCGCACAAACTATGAAATAAGATCGGACAAGGAAGAGTTGAAAGGAGAGAGTCGTATTCCACGAAAACAGCGACACAGGTTTTATTACACCGGGTCTATCGTGCCCGGAGATCGGTAGGCTTGGTCCACCGGTAGACATGCGTTCACTGCCACTGACAAATGGGGTCATTCAATCTGTTTGAGGTGCAGCCCGGGAAAAACCGACGAGTTGACCCCGCTCTGCTGTATCCGGAGGGTCTAATTTGATTTCTGTAGAGTGTAGAACAAGCAAAAAAAAAAAAATTGATCTCTGTAGTTTGTAGCTATTGACTTGCGTAGGATTTTATTATTAGTTGTCAGTAATTTACTATAAATATTAAAAAGGTATACATTTTTATAATTTCATTATATAGATATAAATGGATAAAAAGATACATTCTATAATTCAATTGTACAACTACAAGTCTACAACTGCTACTTATACTTACAAATGTCTAAATTAAATTGTTTCTTCCTATTACTTGGCCTAGCTTTATGATTTTTTTAGGCATATAAAAACATTAGGTATTAATATCCGCATAATATGACAAAATTAAGAGAGAGAAAATTAAGCACCCTTAAAAATTATAAAAATCAACCAAGAATGGAGATGGTTGTGCAAAAATTAATAAAAGATAAGAATGAAGATAAAATATTTCAGCATAATTTAATAGAAAAAAGTAAAGGAAACATGGTAGTGTAGGATATAAATTTGCTGTTATTCCAAAGGAATCACAGGACCCTGTTATTCCTATCCCAACCGTTCAGAGTTTTTCATAGGCGAATCTCAAGAAAAATAGTTTTTCGTGTCCGAATCTCGACAATGATCAATGGCTGGGATCAGAATAACAGTCCTGTTATCCCTTTGGAATAACAACAGATTTATTTCCGATAGGGTAAAGCAGTAGGTTTGATGAGTATTAGACTTATTTTTGGGTTCAACATATTTCAAGTCTGTCTAGTTCGCTTTACGATCCATGCACGCAAAAATTGAAACGGATGTACACAAATATTAAAGCAGAGAATAAAACCCACCCATGTAAAAAAAAAAAAATAAAGACGAGAATAAAACCCACCCGTGTTAAAAAATAAAGATTAACGAACATATAAAATACCTAACTTAAAAGCAACCCCAAAATTAATGAAAGCTGTGTGGAGCCAGCTTGTCATTGACCCAGTACAGAGTATGGAATTGGGAATACGAGCAGAGGGTCCCACTTTTGGCAGCAACTTAATTAAAACCGAAATTTTTATTAATCGAAAAAAAATAAAAAAAATATCGAAAAGGGGCGAAACTTTAGTCACAATTTTAAATGTAGTTAGAACGGCACCATTGGTACCGTCCCATGGGACGGCACTATCCTCGCCGTCCGAGATTACATTTCGCTTAACCAGATTCGTCGCTAATCCGGATTCAAGGACGGTGATAAAATTCCCGTCCCAAAAAAAAAAAAATTAAAGACCGGACGGTACCAACAGTACCGTCCCAGGAAATAAAAAAAAAAAAAAAAAAAATCTGTGCGCATACCGGATAAAGGACGGAGGTTTTCAAGGGATATTCTAGATTGGCCCCTGTAAAGTTCTGTTATTTTCAAGTGGGTTAAATTAATTAAAAATAATACTATAATATTCTAGATTGGCCACTGTAGATTGGCCCACTAGAGAAGGAGATTGGCCCCTGTAAACATTTTTTTATTTTTAATTAATTTATAGGAGATTGGCCCTGTAAACTTTACAGGGGATAATACTATAATATTCTAGATTGGCCCACTACAGAACTTTACAGGTTTTCAAGGGATAATACTATAATATTCTAGATTGGCTCCGGTAAACATTTTTTTATTTTATTTTTCCTGGGACGGTATTGTTGGTACCGTCCGGTCTTTAATTTTTTATTTTTTTTTTCTTGGACGGGGATGTTAACACCGTCCGTGAATCCGGATTAGCGGTGAAGGTGTTTAGCGAAATGTAATCTCGGACGGCGAGGATAGTGCCGTCCCATGGGACGGTACCAATGGTGCCGTTCTAACTACATTTAAAATTGTGACTAAAGTTTCGCCCCTTTTCGATATTTTTTTTATTTTTTTTCGATTAATAAAAATTTCGGTAATTAAAGCCCATTCCATTCCATCTGTGGGCTTTGCAAAATTATATTATTTTTGCTCCTCTCTTATGGTGGGTTACCAATTCATGCACCTTGTCGGCCCAGATGCAACCATCCATAATTTTGTTTGAGTGAGGATATGGTACTTCAGCTAATGTACTATGGCTATAGGTGCTACTTTTATCCGATTACCCGGATCCGATCCGGAACTGAACCGGATCCGACCCGGAACCGACCCGGATCCGGTTAATTTGGGTAGGGTATGGTTTAAAAAATATAACCGGTTAAATTATGGGTACGGTTACAAAATTAATAATTTAATATCCGATCCGGATCCGAACCGGAACCGATATTGTAATGGATAGGATATGGGTTTGATTTAGTTATCCGACCCATAACCGAACCCGACCCGATACCCATATAAATACCCGATAAAACATATATGAATAACTATGAAAATACAATTTTACATATAATCAAATCAACAAATGTCACACCAGTAATCACATTTTGCATATTAATTTTTTGAATAAAATTTATTGCTTTGAATAAATCCTTCAATATCTGTCTTGTATATCCTCCTTATAATCATGAAAATTTATTGCTCTTATTGATATGTCATTCACAATAAATCTCATTGAAATCAAATATTTGCCATAAATTTAATTCTCTATTCAAACAAATTAGTATTAATATTCCATTCATGGATTTTTTGAATTGTAGAAAAGGAAATCACCATCTCCAATATTTTATTTTCTAAAAATTATATCTATTCTTCAATATTTTGATTTTCAAAAGTTATTTATCTCCAGCCTCCTGAATTCAAAAGCTATTAACAAAAAACAAAAAACTTTCGAATATTTTTTGTTACACCATGAGTACTCCAAACAATCAACAATCAAATCTTGAATACTACCTAAATTCCACAAAATATTATTGAAGGCTCTAATGAGAAAAAAAGAAAAACATTTGTAGTATGGGAGTTGTGACATATACCCGCTTCGGATCCGGAACCGCCCCATATCCGAACCGGACCCGATAATTCACAAACAAGTTATGGGTATCTATCTACCCGGAACCGAAAGACTGGACCCGAAATATCTACGGGTAGATAAGTATCCGGATCCGGACCCGACCCGACTTGAAACAAATAAGTATATGGATCAAAATTTGGACCCGAACACTTTTAGGGTACGGATCCAAATATAATAGTATCCGGACCCGACCCGACCCGATAGCACCTCTAACTATGGCTAGTGTACTATGGCTCAATATGGTATTTTTTAAAATTCTAACGGTCGATCCGAACCGTTCAATGTGATATATGTACTTGCAAACTAAATTTTATATTTTTTCGAATTTTTTTACTATTTTTTTAGATAAGTAGAATTTTGATGGTCCAAAATTTGTATAAAACACTGAAAATTCTACCTATCTAAAAAAATAGTAAAAAAATTCGAAAAAATATAAAATTTAGTTTGCAAGTACATATTCATATGGATATCACATTGAACAGTTCGGATCGACCGTTAGGATTTTAAAAAGTACCATATTGAGCCGTAGTACACTAGCCATAGTACACTAGCCGAAGTACCATAGCCTCACTCATTTTGTTTTGTGCTCCAATCATGCTCCACGTCTTTTTCTCTGTTTTAAAAGTTTGAACAATCGATTCAAACCGCTCAACATGATCTTCATATTAAAATGTACTTGGAGACCAAATTTTATATTTTTTGAAATTTTTTCACTATTTTTTTAGATAGGTACAAAATCACTGTTTTGGATGGTCTAGAATCTTCTGAAAACAGTGATTTTGTACCTATCTAAAAAAATAGTAAAAAAATTTCAAAAAATATAAAATTTGGTCTCCAAGTACATTTTAATACGAAGATAATGGTAAGCGGTTCGGATCGACTGTTTGGACTTTGAAAACAAAGATAAGGATGTGGAGCATGATTGGAGTACAAAACCAATGATGCATTTTAATCCTACTCTACAAAAAATTGACTTTCTTTGTTCTTTCTTTCCACTGGAATTAAAAATCTGAAACATTACTTGTCTAGTGAAAAGGAAAGGAAGCGAATGGGTCCGATGAATTCAGTCCGAGCAATTTGCATCAAAATTGTTCTTCCAATTTAGATGTAAATGACGGTTTATAATTTTATTTGCACGAATTTCGATGTGAATCGAATAGTTTCCCGAAATTTTTATTAATAACCCCAAACAAAAGAAAAATATCAAATCTAACCCCACCTTGAAATTTTTTTCAAAAATGACCTAACCGCCCCATGATTGGGCGGTTCACCCTACCCACAAAACCGCCCAATCATTGGGCGGTTCACACGGCCAAGAAAACCGCCCTATTGGGGGGCGGTTAGGCATTTTTTTTTTTTTTTTTTTTTTTTTTTTTTTTTTTTTACAGATATGTTAGGATATTTATTTTAGTAAAATATATTTATAAGATATATATATTTTTTTAAGATATATTAAGACATGTTTGTTTTTGTAAATATATTTTCATTAAGATATATTTATAAGATATATATATTTTTTATAGATATATTAAATATATATTTGTTTTGTAGATATATTTTTATTAAGATATATTTACAACATATATGAAGATATATTTTTTCTATTGTAATTTTTATATGAAAATGCTTTATTTTTATTATTGTAATTTTAAATAAGAATTGGTTGAAAGTGGATGAGTCGTTTGACGTTAGAACTGTCGATTCTTTTATAATAATTGTCGATTTGGATAACGTGATAAACAGTGAAAAATATGTAATATAAATGGTAAGTCCACCAAAAAAAAAATCCAAACTACGTAATCTAAATGTCCGCAACATAAGATAAAACACTCCAAACTGAATATACAATAGTAGAAAAGCTATCAGACTACAAGAACAAAAAACCTAACGACGAGGACGAGGGCGACGACCGGAGAGATCCAACCTACGGGGTGGATGGCGGTCCCTATGCGGCTGTACACGCCTCACGTGAACCTCCTCCTGTGCGGCTGTATCCGCCTCGGCCCACGGATCCTCCACCAGTGGGGGGATAGGCGGCATAGTAGGCACCTCCCATGGCTCCCAGGTCGATGGATACGTAGGCGGAGGAGGCGGTGTGCCAAATATAGCAGATGCATATGCATCTGCATGCTGTGCTCCACTCCCACTGGCCTCGTCATCGTGCTGTCTGGCCTCCGGATATCGTGGCATGTGGAGGCTCCGTCTCTCATCCCCGGCATAATCTCCGATAAAGTCATCCATAGTGAACTCCGGAGTGGAATGTCGTGGGGGAGCTCCACCCTTAATGGAAACAATGTTAGTTTTGCTACATACAAATAAGTAGTAAGTTGAATAAATAATAAATTTTTGCTACCTGTCCAACCTGCACCGGAACTCCATACTCATTGTAGTAAGCGCTCCACGCATTGTTATTCAACACCCATTCGTGGAAGCCCCAACCTGATTCATCCACTGCATAATTGAAGACAAATTAATTAGAATAGTTTTTGTACCGAGAAATGACTGTGTACGACAAAATCAAATTACCTGGAGGAGGTGGCGGCATCTCATCACCGTATATAGCGACTCTGGGCTGATCCGGATCTAGTGGTGTGGGCTGTATCTCGCGCCAGTTGATGTTCTCCCCACTGTCATGCAACATGCCAACGAGGCGGCCGTCAAAGCCGGAGTCCTCCACCATAGGAGCAGTGTGCTGGAGCATTGTACATCCCACTGCTCGCCAACCATCTCGTGCCATGCACACCAAGCTGTGTGCCACTCCTCTGATACCGGTAAGAATCTGCACAAAGTGTATTTATTAATTTTTTAGGAAAAACTAAATAAACATTTAATGCTTTAAATATGTTAGTTTCGTAAGTAATTACCTGGCGAGCCTGCATCGGTCCGAATGACATATAACCACTCGACCCTGCACGAGAAAGCCTCCGTCGAAGGGTCTCACCCCAATGGCCCGTGAGGTATACCGAGGGCATGCCCCACCTCTGGTACCAGACTAAGTACCTCAATCCTCCAGGCCCTGCGCCCAGTGTGACATCATCGGCCGTAGGAGGCTGCCACATGTGGAACTGTGGAGACTGTGCTTGGATGATATGCTCTGCGTGGCGCGTGCTCCAGTCGACGTTGGGCTTATTGTGTTTAGTCCTGCAGTACATTTAAATTAAAAAAAGAATGTTAATCAAGTTCAGAACTGAACAAGTAACGGTAGGAGAGCAATTAAGTAACTTACTTGTGCAACTTGGTGGTCTCAGCCTCTCCAACCTCTGGGAACTGCGGGACAAATGCGTCCAGACCAAACTGTCGGGTCACGCGATCTGGATACGTGTACTCAACAATCCAGTAACATACACACGGCCCCCGATAAAACCAGAGATGCCTCTGCTCCAATGTCAGTCGACAAAATGCGTTCCTTTCGTAGAACTCTCGGTAGGGGAACCAGTCGACGCTGCTCTCGTGAAGCATCTGGAGCTGACTCCGGACATATGAAATCCCCACAGTTCTCCCCCTGCCCGTGTTCTCGTACCTAAATCGGTCGCCCCATATGGCACCGTACGCGGGACACCTCTCGGCATCCTGCCTCCTCAAGTAAGGGACAAGAGACGGACGAACTGGCCGACATACCGGCAAATGAGACCACGACCATTGCTGGAGTAGAAGAAGCGGTCCGTGGATCTGCTTGTTCTTCACCTATATTTTGGACATGAGGTGAATGTGTTGGTGATTATTGAACCCTACTTATTCTAATTTAAATTCCGAAAAATTTGTGAAAACTTACCAAGCAAGCATGGCAAAGGCTACGGTATAAGTAGGCGATCACAGCTCCGCCCCAGTTCCAGTTCGATGGCTTCTCAATTTCTGTCAGCAGAGAGAGGAACATAATCGGAACCGCGTCACCGCTGGAGTCCACGAACATGACGCTGCCACAGAGATCCAGCACAAAAGCCCTCACATACCTAAAAATATAAAATAGTAAAGATAAATTTAATGATTTTCACGGATGAGTTCGTAACATATTTAAATTTCAAGATTCTCAATTATTACCTCCTGACGGCCTCCAGATCAGTGGTCTCGGCTGTGATCCGATGCAGGAAAAAGTGATCACGGAGCGCCGCTAGGCTAATGCAGTACCCCGAATACCGGAACTCCTCATCATCCTTCTTCTTCTTCTTCTTCTGTATCGTCTTTGGATCCTCTACCCCAAGAAGCCGCCGTATCATCCCCACATGAAGTGGACTGTCGGAGACACCGCTGATAGGATCCCCATCGATCCGTAGACCCCATAGAGCGCTCACATCTGCTAAGGTCACGGTCATCTCCCCAAAGGGTAAGTGGAACGAATGAGTCTCCGGTCGCCATCTCTCCGCGAGCCCGCTCATCAGAGCCTGGTCGATCTGACCCTGTGGCATGGTAGCAAGCTGGTACAATCCGAGATGCATAATGCACTGCTCCATCAGAGGATGACCGACGTACGGTATCCCGGAGGTGCGATGTCTCACGGTCAACATCGTCTCGTCCTGTATTTAACAATAATTTCATTCTGAGTGACTTACTATATGCCATATTAAAAATCTGTAATTTGAACTGAATTGCTTAAAAAACAACTTACCTCCGTAGATGCGAGCGCCACCCTGTGCTGAACGTGTGGAATCCACAGAAGAGGGCTGAATGTATCAGCTGCATGTGTAGCGTGTTAGTTTGTAATAATCTAGAAGTCATTAATACGATAATTTATCATAAAGCTTTGTTCATGAATTGAATGTTTATTTATATATCATTTTGTTGCCTTGAGTATTATTGTATTTATGAATCATTCGTTTATCTGACTAGAGTCAATAAATGGAATTGTGAAACTTCATAATATAGATGATATATATTCTTAAAAGTCTCTAACCAAGGTAATTAGCAGGAACACTAATTAACCGTTACAAGGTTAGTATGTGGATTAAAAGATGGTTATGTTTTACAAACCATTTGACAAGAGATGTCATTTTAATCACATAGATACATGTTCCAGGAACATGGTATTTGACAGACCCCGAATGAAACATTAAATGGAATTGTGTTCGTGTCATTAATGTTTTCATTCAGTGTTAAGTTCTAAAGTATGAGGTATTCATCTTTCCTACTAAGAAATGTATATGAGTGACTGTTACTTAACGCTGTCGGTAAAACGCAGTTATAACGGTAGCTCTTCGGTATACATAGCTTAGCTGAGGTAGTGATGGTTTACCGAAAGTACTATTGTCCCTCGTATCTCAATACGAGTTATAGTATCAATGGGCCCCTTGGTAGAGTAAGATTATCTGCTAGCGGTATAATTACAAGAGTAATTATATTTGATAATCTGCTCAAGATCAAGAAAAGATTAAGTTTGCAAGGATGACACACGCCTACCTTGAAACTGATCTGATAACTATGAGACAAAAGAATTAACACGAGTAAAATAGTTTACTGGATCGTGATATTGTACAGTACAACATCATCTGTGTAATTGGATGGTCATGATGCGTTATGCCAGATGCCTCTCATGATTATAGAAGTTAAAACAGTTTTAATTCTATTTACCAACATAACACAGATCCTATCGGGTCACACCGTATAGGAGTTAATTGGAGAATCTTACTGACTAATTATAAATTGATTATAATTAATATTAAGATGGTTATAATTAATTATACTTGATATAATTAATTATACGTCATTTAAAATGACGAACAAAAACACTGGTTAGTTTATAAATGTGTTTGACACATTGTATAAAAATTACCGTACGAAAACCGCAGAGGAAATATAATTGTATATGACAATTATATATTTGATTTGGATATTTACTATACATAATGGGTTTGGGTTAATGGGTTTAGAATCCATTAAAATAATCAAACCATTATGAAGAAGTCAAAATCAAATTGATTTGGCCAAATGGCAATTTTGTAAATACCACAAAAACCAAGGGCATTTTGGTCTTTGACGAACCTCCTCATTTTGCCTATAAATAGAGGGGTAGGGGTAGAGAAAAAAGATACAAATTTCTGAGATATCGAATCTGTCTGATCGAATCGATAATCTAATTTCTCTCCCAAATAGTGTTTGCGGTGAATAGTGTTCCCGTGAAAGTTCGTAAATCTGTTTTACGTTTGACGTAAATCAGTTCTGACGAATTTCGCGGTGAATAGTGTTTTTGCGAAATTCCGCGGTTTACGGTATTTCTGGCAATAAGAAATAAACCGCTCTCCGATTAGTCCTGGTGGATAACTGATAGAGGCACCATACATTTGGTGCTCCGAGGCGAATCATTCCCAGGTGTAGCTCTTCACGCTCGGTCTGCTTTCCAACTGAGATTTGGAAACAAGGTATAAACATGTTATATTAATCTATTTAATTGGTAAATAGATTAAAGTTTTAGAAATCAATTAAGGAGTAGATCTGTCATTAGCTTAAGTTAGAAGTAAAATTTTTGTTTTACGTTCTTTCCGCATCTTAAGCAAACAAATGGGTTTGAACAGTCAAAACCCCAACAGACTTAATCAATGGGTTTGAACCGTCAAAACCCAACATAGCGTGGTCTGCACCGAGAGGCTCTGCACCGGATGCACTGGGAGCCTCTGTACTGGACGAACTACCGCCCCTCTCCATAGTATCTGCAGTGCATAATTTGCAAATAACTTAAATTTCACAATTTTAGATATAAAAATGTATAATGTAGGGATTTTAAATCGAAACACTAATTTTGTACCATAAATTCTAATTTAATTCGCTAAAACCTAAACCCTAATTTAATTTTGTACCCTAATTTATAAACCCTAACACTAATTTATAAACCCCAATTTAATTTATAAATTCCAATTTAATTTATAAATCCCAATTTAATTTATAAAACCTAAACCCTAATTTAATTTATAAACCCTACTTTATAAACTCTAATTTAATTTATAAAACATAAACTCTAATTTAATTTATAAACCCTAATTTAATTTATAAAACATAAACCCTAATTTAATTTTGTACCCTAAATCCTAATTTAATTCGCTAAAACATAAACCCTAATTTAATTTGGTACCCAAAATCCTAATTTATTTCGCTAAACCCTAATTTAATTTTGTACTCTAATTTATAAACCCTAACTCCTAATTTTGTTCAATTCTATCTCGTCGGGAAAATCAACAACCCGCACAATTTAACAATTAAAATTTTAAACTAAAGTCTAAACCCTAATTAAACCCTAATTTAATTTCTAACATAAACCGCACAATTTAATCGCGTCGGGAAAATCAACAACCCGCACACGATTAACACCTCAATTCCTACCAAAAATAAAATTATGAGTTACGATAACTTACCCGAAGACGATCGATCGAGAGAAAGAGATGGCCGAGAGAGAGAGAGAGGGAGAGAGAGAGGGTGGCCGAGAGAGAAAGGAGGGGGGTGGTGGTGGTGGTGGCCGGCCAAGGGGAGGGGAGGGGAGGGGAGGGGAGGGGGAAGGGAGAGGGAGGGGAGGGGAGGGGAGGGGAGGGGAGAGGGAGAGGGAGAGGGAGAGGGAGAGGGAGAGGGAGAGGAGGGGAGGGGAGGGGAGGGGAGGGCCGGGGGAGGGGCGGGGAGGGGCGGGGAGGGGCGGGGAGGGTCGGGGAGGGCAGGGGCTGGGCGCTGGCCGGGCGTGTGGGGGAGGCAGGGGGGCTGGCTGGGCTGGCTGGGCGGTTAGGGTAGGGTGGGGGGGGGGGGCTGGCGGGTTTTATTAAAAAAAAAAAAAAAATTTCAACTAAACCGCCCCATGGTGGGGCGGTTAGGTGGGGGGGTAAACCGCCCAATCATGGGGCGGTTAGGGGGGGGTGCGGACCGCCCAATCATGGGGCGGTTGGGTTATTTTTGAAAATTTTTTGGAGCTGGGGTTAGATTTGATATTTTTCTTTTGTTTGGGGTTATTAATAAAAATCTCGGAATAGTTTTCAGCCCATCACCAGTTATTGAAAAAAAAAAAAAATTGAGTACCAAGTGATCTAGCCGACATTTTTATTAATACCCTAAAACAAAACAAAAATATCAAATATGCCCTCACTTGGAAATTTTTTTTAAAAATGCCCTAACCGCCCAGGGACTGGGCGGTCAGCTTTCCACCGAACCGCCCACCCCGTCGGGCGGTCCAAAAAAAAAAAAAAAAAATATCACCAAACCGCCCAACTGTGGGGCGGTCCACTATTTTTTTTTTTTTTTTTTTTTTTTTTTTTTGGGACCAGATTCAAAATTCATTTTAGAGAAAATGGCTACATGGATTTTTGTGTTCTTTATATCAAAATAAAGGTATGAAAGTCTAGTTTCCAGATAATATAATTTCTCTATACAAAAATATTACAGATTGGTACAGTTTTAGCGATTAATTGACAGAAGTCAGAATTCAGAAAAGCTGAAATTCCAGTGAGCAGTCCTATAATTTTGATCAGATTCAAAATTCATTTTAGAGAAAATGGCTACATGGATTTTTGCGTTCTTTATATCAAAATAAAGGTATTAAAGTCTAGTTTCCAGATAATATAGTTTCTCTATACAAAAATATTACAGATTGGTACAGTTTTAGCGATTAATTGACAGAAGTCAGAATTCAGAAAAGCTGAAATTCCAGTGAGCAGTCCTATAATTTTGATCAGATTCAAAATTCATTTTAGAGAAAATGGCTACATGGATTTTTGTGTTCTTTATATCAAAATAAAGGTATGAAAGTCTAGTTTCCAGATAATATAATTTATCTATACAAAAATATTACAGATTGGTACAGTTTTAGCGATTAATTAACAGAAGTCAGAATTCAGAAAAGCTGAAATTCCAGTGAGCAGTCCTATAATTTTGATCAGATTCAAAATTCATTTTAGAGAAATAAAAGAGGAGGTTGTAAATTGTACATGGTCCATTGAAATAAAAGAGGAGGTTGTAAATTGTACATGGTCCATTGAATTCTAATAATTTGCTTATCTTTTGTTAGGTAAAGTCTTTTTATTGGAAAAGAAAATACTAAGTACTGGATTTTCATATTAATTTTAATATGTCTAAATTAATTACTATATTGTTTTCTAAATTATATTTAAAGGTTTGTTACTATCCATAACTCTAGAGATATTCTGCTTCTTAAATTCATTTTCTAGAATATCACGCGATTGAATTTTGAATATGATCAAAATTATTGATCACTTTTCGGAAAAGCTGAAATTTCAGTGAGCAGTCCAATAATTCTGACAAGCTTTCCGAAAAGCTTTCCGATCAATAATTTTGCTTAGATCCGATCAATATTATTTTCTACTTGCACATAAAAAATTATCATTTTTTGAATTTATTTTCATATGGGCCAATAAATTGAAAAATCAATGTTATATAAGATATTCTCTATAATCAAGTTGGCATTTCTATAAGATATTATTTATGTACTCATCTAGTTTCCTTTTTGGTCATTTACACCCTTGTAATTTTGATATTTCAATCACTTTAATAAAGCATTAATTAATTGAATTTTGTTACCGTTGCTGTTGTTTATATTATTAGGACTGAGGTCAAGTTTACGAAGTGATGTTAAATTGAACCATGTTTCCAATAATTTTGAAGTGCTTAATTAATATCTAATAAATAAAGTATTCATCAATTGATCTTAAATATAAAAAATATTACAGATTAGTACAGTTTTAGCGATTAATTGACAAAGGTCAGAATTATTGGACTGCTCACTGAAATTTCAGCTTTTTTGAATTCTGACCTCTGTCAATTAATCGCTAAAACTGTACCAATCTGTAATATTTTTGTATAGAGAAACTATATTATCTGGAAACTAGACTTTAATACCTTTATTTTGATATAAAGAACGCAAAAATCCATGTAGCCATTTTCTCTAAAATGAATTTTGAATCTGATCAAAATTATAGGACTGCTCACTGGAATTTCAGCTTTTCTGAATTCTGACTTCTGTCAATTAATCGCTAAAACTGTACCAATCTGTAATATTTTTGTATAGAGAAACTATATTATCTGGAAACCAGACTTTAATACCTTTATTTTGATATAAAGAACCCAAAAATCCATGTAGCCATTTTCTCTAAAATGAATTTTGAATCTGATCAAAATTATAGGACTGCTCATTGGAATTTCAGCTTTTCTGAATTCTGACTTCTGTCAATTAATCGCTAAAACTGTACCAATCTGTAATATTTTTGTATAGAGAAATTATATTATCTGGAAACTAGACTTTCATACCTTTATTTTGATATAAAGAACACAAAAATCCATGTAGCCATTTTCTCTAAAATGAATTTTGAATCTGTTCCCAAAAAAAAAAAAAAAAAAAAAAAAAAAAAATAGTGGACCGCCCCACAGTTGGGCGGTTTGGTGATATATATATATATATTTTTTTTTGGACCGCCCGACGGGGTGGGCGGTTCGGTGGAAAGCTGACCGCCCAGTCCCTGAGCGGTTAGGGCATTTTTTAAAAAAATTTCCAAGTGAGGGCATATTTGATATTTTTGTTTTGTTTTAGGGTATTAATAAAAATGTCGGGTGATCTAGTGAGCAATTGTAAATTAAGTTGTGTATCATTTAAAGACAAACCTGATTTGTATGGATTTGTACCAACTGGCACGTACCAGTACAGTACTGATATTACACACACTACAGGTTTAGATCTTAACACTTATCATGCGTAGAACTAGATATTCATTAATAATTTACCAGTACAGTACAAATATGGTCATCAGATTAAATACGGTCAGATGTCCAATCTAATATGTTCGATTCGTGCCGAAATTTGTACGTACAATTTAAATTATAACTGCTAAACAGAGCGCACGAATCTTAGCACAGATCGAACATCAACCCTCTTATCATAACCCTTAAAAACACCAAAATAAACAAACACACTACAATTAAAAGCATATAAAGCTTCCAATCATGGCAGGTGGCGCACCGAAATCCGCCAACAGGCACTGGAGTTTCCACTCCGGCATAGCCTCGTCATGTCGGACCGACCGAGCAGGGCCCATCCAAGCCTTAACGGGCTGCGGGTTCGGCATCCCTGCTGTGGAGCCTCTCTTTTCAGCTGCAGAGGTCTTGTTAGAATTGACATCCATGTTTTCTTGATCTCTTTCTCTCTTCTCTCTCTCTCTCTCTCTTATCTGGTGAGGTGGGATGTGATTCTGTGAATGGCTGATTGCTTGAGCATTTAATATAGGGATTGATTGCTCAAAATGGCGCGCACTGTGCAGTGAACCGTGTTGTGAAAAATGTGGATAAGATCAAATCGATTTTTAATTTGAAAGAAGTTTTTCCAACTGACAGAGACATTTTACTATGTGTTGAGGTCTGATCTAGAAATGAGGTGTCAAGCAAAAAGTGGTACCTACCTATTTATTTTGAAAGAGATATTTGTACGTTCCGAATAATAATTAAAATAAAGTTGAAATGTTATCAGAGAAGGGATGAGATAACACTCTTTTTTTGTGACATCGGATGACAGTCTATATTTTCAAAGTCCAAACAGTCGATCTAAATTGTTTAATATGATGAATATATTAAAATGTGCTTGCAAATCAAATTTTACATTTTTTTTTTAATTTTACTATTTATTAAGATAGGTACAAAAATTAAATGGTCTGAAAACATCGATTTTGTAAAATACTTAATAAATACTAAAAAATAAAAAAAATGTAAAATTTGATCTGCAAGCACATTTTAATATATCCATCATATTGAACGGCTTGGATCGACTATTTGGAGTTTGAAAACTTTGAAAATGCACCGTGTCATCCGATGTTACCAAAAAAGGGTGTCATCCGATCCCTCCTCATGTTATAATCTTTTTATATTTTAATAAATTTATTTTGATATTTAGATTTTAAATCTTAAGTTATTAAAATTTTAAAAATAGAAGCATAACGAAAATATAAAAAATAAAAACATTTGAAATCTTCTGTTAATATATACGAAAATTTCTCAGGCCAAATAATAATAGAGAAAATTGGTTATTTGCCACTCCAAAACCTTCTAATTGTAAAAATGCCATCCCAAAATTTGAAATTGTAAAAATGCCACTCTAAACTTCATTAATTCCTAATTTTGCCATTTATACTGTATTCTTATACTATTTTTATTAAAAATTAACTGAAAAATACTGTTTTGGTCATACCGCCCGTACCCCATGAATGGCAAAAACAGAAATACGTATACCAAAACAGTATTTTTCAGTTAATTTGTAATAAAAAATAGTATAAGAATACAATATAAATGGCAAAATTAGGAATTAATGAAGTTTAGAGTGACATTTTTACAATTTTAAATTTCAGGATAGCATTTTTACAATTAGACGGTTTTGGAGCGGCAAATAACTAATTTTTCCATAATAATATGTTAGTAATATGGTATGGACTTCAATAAAATATTTGGGGTCTACGGAAAGAATGATAATTATTGAGGATAGGGACACCTAATGGCTTGATAAAAATAATATTATCTTTAAAAAAAAAATATGGGGTCTCTTATAGTCGAACCAATGCGGTTGCTTAACATGTTAAAAACATGTACTATGTCAATAAAATAAAACATGTTTAAATGACAAATGAAATACGCAAAATCCGGCAATTTCATGTTTTTGCTATAATATTTCTTCGGTTCACCTTAATTTGCGCATCGGTCAAATTTCTTTGGATGTAATCAAGTGTTGCTTGCACTCAATTGTCTTTCTTTGATTGCTTTTTCTCTTTCATTATTTTTAAGGTTAGAGCTTAAATGCCCTATTGTTTTCATGTCCTAATGATATTATATATTTTTATCTCTGATTTTAAAGTTCAAATAGATGATTTCAACCGCATAACATGATATCCACATTACAATGTGCTTGGAGGCCAACTTTTATATTTTTTGAATGTTTTTTACTATTTTTTAAGATAGATACAAAATCACTGTTTTTCAGAAAATTTTGGACCATCTAAAATAGTGATTTTGTATCTATCTTAAAAATAGTAAAAGAATTCCATAAAATATATAATTTGATCTCCAATCACATTTTAATGTGGATATCACGTTGAGTGGTTTGGATCATTTGTTTGAACTTTGAAATCGAAAATAAAAATGTGAGATATAATTAGAGCATGAAAGCAATGAGACATTTGAGCCCTCCTCTATTATTAAATAACCGTCTTTTCAAAAGTAGTAGTTTAATTAATGTTAACACCTGTTTTTATCAGCAATTTTTATTTAATTTCCATTTTTTGGACAGGTCACAGGTTCAATGATGTGATTTGTAAATAAAAGGAAAAAATTAAGAGAATGAAAGTAAAAATTGTAAATCAAAGTAAAAAGAAATAAAAATAAAACAGGGAATAACTAATGAATTAGTTACCAAACCAAAAGTGGTGAATTCACTGAATAATTTCCAGCTGAATTGTGATCAATGTGATGTTTTATTTTTCTCTATTCGAACTCAATAAATGAAAAACATAAACATAAAGATGCTTAAAAAAGTGTACAAAAACTAAGCAAAAAATGTTTTTTTCTTTAAAAAATTAAAAATTATTAATTATTTATGTTGTTATCATCTAAAATAGGGGCGAAAACAGAGCGAATACGGAGCGGATATTGGTAAAATCATATCCATATCCATTTTTAATTTTTCGGATACAAATACGGATTGAATATTAGCCGGATACAGATACGGATACTGATTGGATTGGATATTTATTAAAATAATATTAAAAAATACCAAAGTTTATAATATTTATCTAATTTTATTCAAGGTTCTAAATAGCGTTTATAGCGTCGTAGCGGGAAGGCTAAAAAAAAAGCTATAGCGAATAGCGTCGCTATAGCGGAAGCTATTCCAAATAGCGTTTTTTTTTTTTTACATTTCGTATATTCAATATTTGTACTAAATATCAACATTATCTAAGGTCTCATAGAACAATAAATAACTCCAAAGTAATTAAGAAATTATAATATTCATATTGAACCCGTACAAAGTCCAAATTGCGGTTCAAAATATCCATAGTAATATCATAAACTATCGATTTTTTCTATTAAAAATATCTTAAGTATCATGATTCATGACATAATCTATTTTTTTTTCTATTCAAATTTTAATTCCGGTTTGGACTTTTTTTCTATTCAAATTTCAATTTCTATTCCCAATTTCAAATTGATTTATTTGTAGCAAGTAGCAAGAAATTCAATTTCGGTTTGAGATTTTTTTTATCTTAATTTAAAACCCATATAAATTGCTTAAAAAAAAAAAAAAAACTCATATTGTATAGCGCAAATAGCGCTGTAGCGGCCGCTATAGCGGCCGTAGCGCAAATAGCGCATTTTGATGTCGTAGCGTAGCGTTTTGGGTCCAAAAACGCTATAGCGCGCTATTTAGAACACTGAATTTTAATAGTGAATAATAATATTTTTTCATAATTATCTATTATTCGAATACGGATAATCGAAACGTAAAATCATATCAGTATCCACATCTACACGAATATTCGGATATCGGATATCACATCTAATTTTTCAAATAGAGATCGGATATTATCCATATCATTTTCACCCCTATCTAAATATGTCATTAAATAGAATCCTATCTAGGGATCCTTTTGATTAATTGGTCTGATACAAGGATATGAAGAACTTACGTCACCTGGCGTTGCGCGTCTCCTTCATACTTAATTAATCTTATATTATTTATCAAGTAATGCTGACTATTGGTTCTATTTCTATACCAACAAAAAACCATTTCGTTGTCACGCTATTGACCATCTAACAGTTAAATTGTCCCTATATCACAATTTTAAGTTGTCACGCTATAATGACCATCTAACAGTTAAATTTAGGGGGAATTTCACGTATACCCCTCGAAAACTTCAAAATTACGTATTTTCCCCTCTAAACTTCAAATACTCACAAATTTACCCATTTTATTGTTTTCTATATTAAAACTCATTCTAAATTTATAAAATACCCATTTTACCCTTTATTAAAAGCATATAAAACCCATCAGACTCAAATTTGAATCTGAACGGTTCATCTACCGTTCGAATTGCTTTTAGATATGTGCGCGCAAGATCGGCACAAATCTTGATGCGAACACACACACATATTGAAGTGACATGCACAGATCTTAATGCGATGAGTGCGGATCGGAATTGCTTTAAGATCCGTGCGTGCTAGATCAGCACGATATTGAAGCGATGCGCACAGATCTTAATGCGATGCGTGCAGATCGGACGGTAGAGGAACACTTCAGATTCAAATTTGAGTCTGATGGGCTTTTATATGCTTTTAATAAAGGGTAAAATGGATATTTTAAAATTTTAGAATGAGTTTTAATATAAAAGAAAGTAAAATGGGTAAATTTGTGAGTTTTTGAAGTTTAGAGGGGAAAATACGTAATTTCAAAGTTTAGAGGGGGGAATACGTAATTTGTGAGTTTTTAACACTTTGTTTGCTTTTAATACACAAAGGACAAATAAATAACAATAGCAAGAGACAAAATTATATTTTATTATAAAAAGAAAGGCCAAGGATCGGATATATAGATATGTTCGGTCGGTAAGGGACATAATTATAATTTATTATAAAAAAGTTGAGTTTAATAAAAAATAATATTTAACAAAATATATTATCAAACTAGACATATCTATTACTTTAATTAAATGAACACTACAATAATAAAGGGACAAATTATATATTAATATTAAAATTAGTATACCTAGTAGAATTTAATCAGCATGTTATGTGAGATCATCTGTATGTATTGTGGAAAATCAAATAGTTAAACATAATTTCTATATAAAAATATACATAAAGATTAAATTATTCTTTTATAATTCTTTTACCATTTTTTAAATAAGTAATCGCGGCCTTTAATGCAACCATCTATAATTTTGTTCTCTTTACATTAAAACAAAAATTTGATATCATCTGTCTTTCTTTATTCTTTCCAGAGAGTTCTAAAACAATGAAACATTAATTGTTTGTTTAGTAAATTAAAAATAATATTATGTACCTTAGGTGATACGAATCTTATTTTATACAGCGATAAATTTTTTAACGTAGTAAATATAATTTTTATTAATTAAACATAAATTACATTCATCATTCTACATTCAGAATATCATTCACATCAAACTACATCTACAATTAAAAACATTAACATTTAAATATTTACATTTAACATCACAAATAACTAAACAACAAAATAAACAAATACTCTCCTTTGATAGTAGACACTGATGACCTTCAACATCGGCTAGTCAGTGACCGGAGGAAAAGAGACATCTTTTTCTTTTTCTTTTTCGATTAGGGTTGCGGGCGGAGGAGGCCGGCACGGACCTCGGCATCCCTTGCCCTATTTAGGATTTTGTGTAATGACTTTAGAGGCAGGTGGGAGGAGGATAAGAGGGCAAAGGGGCGCGAGGCTGTGAGTCAGAGGTTGGAGGCGTTAGGAGACGGGGAGGCTGGCAGTTAGAACTACCGTCGCTATCTTTCTATGGTTCTCCCTGATTTAATTTTTGATTTTTTAATACTATGAATAAAACAATGGGAGCAACCTAATATAACAGTTGTCGAACCAATGCGGTTGCTAGGTGCTAAGCATGTTTGGAAAAACATTAAACATATACTATGTCAATAAAGTAAAATGTTGTTCGCCGCAGTAGTTAGCTGATCAATTTATTATGGCATTCAAAATTAACTTGATTTAAATGACAAATGAAAAACGAAATTAGAATTACCATGGTCATGTGCAAATTTTACAACTTATTGCCCATCGGTTAATATTAGAAAGTAATAAGAGCTAGTTTTTGGTTTAGTGACAAAGTGGAAATTTTTATTTATATCATAATTAAAAAAAAACACTTCAGATTTGGGAGAATTCGAAAATTATTCAGGCTGCCAAATGTCTCTGCGGCCCCAAAGACTAGGGGCGCCAATTGGCCCTAGTCTAGGGGCCTCCAAACGGTTTAGCGGTCCCATTTTTTTTTTTTTACAAAAATTTTATTAACAAAATGTTGTCCGTTTATATATGAGACCAACAACTAAAAAACAAAAATGACAATATGTTTTGTCCGTTTATATATGAGATTATTTATTAACCTTGTTCTTTGTGCCAAAAAAAAAGGGGGCCGTTAAACTGTTTGGATGCCCCTAGGTTGGAGCCGCAGCACCAATTGGCAACATCAGTCTTTGGGGCCGCTAAACTGTTTGACGGCCTGGGTAATTTTTGAATTCTCTCAAAACTGGAGTGTTTTGGTTTAATTTTTTATTATGACATAAATAAAAATTTCGAGTAACAAAGACACATGATCTCTGATGTAAGATGTTATGAATTCGAAACTCAGATTAGAAAAATTCTTTGTTAAAATTATACGAGTATTAAATAGTTAGATGGCTTGACTTCCAACTTTTACTTATTTTCTCAAATTTCTTTGGTTGTAATCAAGTGTTGCTTGCACTCAATTGTCTTTGGTTGTAATCAAGTGTTAGGAAAAAGGACCCTATAAGGACCTATCTAGGCTTTAATTTTTGGACACATGCCAATTAAACCACCTCGTGATCACATTATTGTGACCCTCTAACAGTTAAAATGTCGTTATAAGGACCTACTATATATATACTGTATTACAATTTATTTTTAACATTTTGTTTGCTTTGTGGAAACAATGGACAAACAATAATTGCAAGACCCAATCATGCTGATGCCTTTCTTTCGGCTCAGTTGAATATATTTGATTTTTTATTCTATTTTCCTTACTAAAATTCTCAACCTTTTCTTTGTAATTTTTCCTTTTATTTATTTATTTTTTAGAGTAGGCAAGTTTCCATCTTACAATTTTTATGAATAAAAAAAATATTTACAGCGTTTCATTTTTTTTTTGTTTTTGACATTATGTACTTTTGACATAACTTGTGTCAGCATAAATAAAAATTGAGAACTGAACTCTGATCAAATAAATAAAGGCTACACTTTTGACATTACTTGTAGCCCTACATAACCAATAAAAAAAAATTGGATGGAAAGGAAATGAATAAATTTTACGCTGCAAATAGGATAAGTTTACATAGTATAATTTCATCAGCATGTTAAGGATATACATTTTATTATTGTACAATGTCCAAACAAATTTCTGATGAAATCTATGTATATTTAATAATTTACGTCTAACCATATGAAAACTTAACCATAATAAAATGCAGATGATCCGTAAAATTCAATATCAAGTCATTACTGTTGGGCCCCACATGAAAGAGAATTTCCTTGTCGGCTTGTATGCATGTTTGATGTTTCCCGGTTGTTGTCTAAACTGGCCTGTTCGGTGGGTTGATTCCCATGGTTTTTATTTTGGGAATTGTTTGTCTATCGGAACATATTCTATTATCCGTTCGGCATACAAGTTTTATTTCCTATTTCACACTTTCATATGGGTATCTTGCCCTTATTCTCTTCAATTTTTATGGGAAAAATACATTTACTTGGAGCTCCGTTTTTTTTTCCAGATGGTGCGCCTCTTGTGAAGAATCAAAACAATTGAAATATATAGTAACTTTTGTTCCAAGTTGACCATTCAAAGTTGTTTAAAATTTAGATAACAACTTTTGTTTATTAATTAAAATACGTAGTTAATTGTTTAATGAATTAAAAGAGGAATTATACTAATCAATACTTGTTTAATTAATTAAATTGAAATTAACTTGTACAATCTAGCACTCAATTAAACAAACACAATTTAATAATACAAAGGCTAAAATTAATTAAACAAACACAATTTAATAACACAAGAAATTATTAAACAAGCATAATTAAACTAGCAACACTTAATTTTAATAGATTAAGCTAATTTTAAGTTAATACAAACTAACATACTAACAAATTAACATCTTCTATAAAAAGAAAAACAAACTAACATTCTAACAAATTTCCCATGCATTTGCTGAACACCTATATTCTAAAATTATCCATGAGTTAAATAACTTTGGTTTTGACAAATTGAAATTCTCATTCCTATATTAAAAATTATCATTCCCACAACACGCCAACCAAAAGATAAGCAGATCTAGAAGGCTAGACCATTAAACTTTAGAACGAATGCGGAAATTTTACAAAATGACCTACTATGAAAACAATTATGTCCAAATACTCTCTCTTCAAATTCTTTGACAAAATAACCCTGTGAGACCCACAAAGTTAAAAATCCTCCCTCCCCTCAGTTTACTCCACTCTTTTCCCTGTCTCTTCACCTCTCCAAAAAAATTTATGCCTTCCTCTTTTGATTCATTTCTACACTAAGAGCATCCTTCTCTGTCCCCTCCCCCCTTTCAAGGTTATTTTGAGTTTTTTTTTTGTCTTGAGAACTTTCTAATGTTTTGTAGATGTTTGTAATTGTTAAGGGAATTTGACATCTACAGTTATTGTGGTTCAACTTGGAAGTAGGAAATGTTGAGAGCCCAAAATATTATTGAAAGTTTGGAACTCAATTGGAATTTTGTTGGTCTGCATTCACATATGCTTCACATTAAACTTTGGAAGTAGCTCAAACTCTGTTATGAGATCAAAAACACGTGTTATCTCAATATAGTTGTCATATTTCATAGCTAAGGATAGAGCCAAAACTTTATAATAGAAATGGACCAAACTATATTTATTATTATTCTCCTATCTCTCTTGCAAAATTTATTTTATAAAAATTGAAGTATCATGGATATAATTAATAGATACATCGTTTTGTTAAAATTTCCATTAAAAAATAAAAGTGAAGTTTTCATAATATTTTTTCAACTGTTTTTGTATTTTTAATAAGTGATAATTTGCACATATATGTTATAAAATAAAATTCATATGCTTCAATCTATAAAGAAGTAATATAATAAGATATAGCTTTTTATAACAATAAAGAATCATAGACCCAAATTAATTTTAAAATGATGACTATAGAACATCAATATATTTACTTAAAAATGATGATTTATGCTGCCACTTTCTACAAGAAAAAAAACATTGAACCAATGTATTGTACATCAGAGGACAAGAGGACTCGTACACAATCGTATATTTTATTTTGGGCTTGATCATTTTTGGTGAAAGCAAAGAGACATAAAAGGAATGGGTGTAAAACTAAGGGAAAGAAAATGTTTACATTAGTAGGTTCCATAGGATTATTTTGATAAAGAATTTGAAGAGAGGGTATTTTGACAGATTTTTTTTTAAAGTAGGTCATTTTGTAAAATTTCCCAACGAATGCTCCAGATTGAATCTGATTCTATGATTCTAAAAGTTGGACAGCATGACATGTTACTATCCTGTGATGCCATCAGATCAAATCTGGACTATCCAATGAATCTGCTCAGTTGGTGCTTATCCGAGCCCCAAAAGCAACTAGAATTCAGTAGTCGGTACCAGATTTATGTGGGTGGAATGGAGTCGTTATCTATCAATGTCAGATCTTACGTAGTATAGCGCGACTCGTATCTAAGCCTGCTAAATAAGTCGGGCCGACTCATGGACTTTGAGCTGGGCTTTGAAATGAGTCAAATTGAGCTGAGCTCAATTCGAGTTGAGCCCAAACTTGGCTCGAACTCGAAATAATTATTCGTTTCTCTAATCGAGTCGAGTCGATCCGATCTGAGCTGAGCTGCCGAGCCGAATTATTTCAATTTAATTTCTTGCCGGCTCCTAGCTTTCCCTTGATTAGATCCGAGCTGAGCTGAGCTGTTGTCAGATATGGACAGCTAACGGGTCAAATAGTGATAAATTGGTCTACAAGACTGCTATGTGCACAGAAGGGAAGCCACTGCCAAGATTTCAACTGTTCAGACGATGTTTATCTGATGTCACTCTTAGTTTTTATTAATATAAAACGCTTGGAAGCCACTGCCAAGATTTCAAAAAAGAGCGAGTTCCGTAACCAATAACCAAGGCTCTGGTGCTAATTTATTTTTGTTTTATTATCATGCAGTCAGCCATTAAGAGATCAAAATTCATTGATTGAGGTGACTCGGCCGAGTGGGAAAAAAACAATTGGTCGGAAGGATCAAATACCAGTAATGAAAAGCCCCAATGGTCCATAACCCCATTATTAACGAGTCGAGTTCGGGCCGAGCCGAGAGGATCAAATGGACCGAGTCAAACCGAGCTTTTTCCTTCATATTTGATCTGAGTCCGAGTTGGATCTTTAATGAAGGTTGATAGAGCTGGACCGAGTTTTGGGTTTGATCCGGCCCATTAGCAGGTCTACTCGTATCAAGGTTTAAGAGGTTCCGACTGTACCGACTCATTCTAATAGTTTATATTATTTTTATATTAATTTCTATAAATAAAAAATTCTGAAGTTTGAGACCTGATCCAGACTGTCTAAGCTCAAATGGACGGTACAAATCTCCAGAGTGCCATCCAATGAATTCCATGAGACTAGAGCTGAACTTAATATAGGAGCAGCTTTTTTATGAAGGATACCAGGTATGAACGAATTCATAAGATGTCTGCAACAACTCAAATTTTGAACTACTACAGAAAAGATTCAGATCGTCCGACCGCATTGGCATGAATATTACAGGAGCCCCGTGAATTTTCAACTTGTACCGAATTGATCCAGATCCTGATCGAACAGTCTGGATTCTAAACTCAAACTTTGAGGTAACGTAGAGAATACGGACTCCGGTGTGAAACCACTATAACAAATTAATTGACAGTACTCTGATCTGATCCATCTACTTGGACCAATCAAAACAATCAATTTTTGAATGCACTGCTCTTAATTTTCTACTACCATGCTTCTCCATGTTATGTTACATGATCAGAAAGCCATACCAGCAAGTTACTGTTCAAGTACCTGGCCACCCGGCACAGTAAATAACTGATTAAGATCACACCATGGCTGTTTCCTAACAGATCAACCTTTCACTAGACCTTTAAAACCAAAATACACAAGTAAAAAAAGTTAAAAAAGAACCTAACCTACCACTTCTATACATAACCCTTCAACGGGTAGGAAACCGATGCAAAACCTACAAACCGAATATATGGTCGTTCGAGCTAAAAATGGTGGTGCTAAAACGGTCAAGCCATTGGGTTGGTGCTATGTTCTCTGTCTCCTCAACCCAATCAGAAGTCATGTCAATGTCTTCCTTCTCAATCGGGTCGGACTCAGAAGCCTTCCCTTTTGACCTGAGCTTGAGATTAGAATGGACATAGAGGAGATCGGTTAGGGTTTCTTTGTCGAGGCGGTTGCGCTTGTCAGAGTGAATCTGTTGGATTGTGTTCCAGTTTCGATCGAGGCTCCGTGTGCTGCATACTTGGCTGAGTATTCTCACTGCTGCTCGTTGGAGGCCTGGTGCTGAGTCGCCGTACTGTTCCCACCACATCCCTTTTAAAGATTTTAGATAGACAATTGTTAGCCTTGGCTTTGAAGAATAAAAACAGCAGTTCCTTTTTTAGTATATGATTTTACTACTTATGTGGATGGGTTCAGCTTTTGTGAACACCGGCCTGTGCATGGTTCATGTCAGTTGGTACCAAGCAACATTGTTTTAATCGAGGATTTGATATTGGAATTTTCGTTGTTTCTGGTCCTTGGTAAATGGTTTATATTGGTATCAAACCTGAAAGTGACCTTTGGGAAAAGGAAGTGATTAAAATATGACCTTGCAACTAAAAAAAACTCCATGTAAGCACAAATCAAACAAGAAACATAAGAAACCAGAACACACCAGTACCAGACCCCAAATCGCAACTTTAAGTTAACCAAAGTTGAATTGCAAACATTTCATTTACAAAATAAGTTGACCCAACTCTCAGTGCCAATATGAACCAGTATCAGCGCCGCGTCCCCCCCCCCCCCCCCCCCCCCCCCCACACACACACACCCAATAACTTAAGTAGGTTACCTAATTTAAATTAAGATCATGCAATTCAACCAGAAAAGGGCAAACTCATCACCACATGAAACATAAATAAAGCCAGCAAAGGATAAAACTAAATTAAATTCTAAAAAGGAGCTTCAATACTCACAAGGGGATGTAGAATTTCGAGCCTCTTTCGCCAGATTTGACCCGAACATCCCTTGTGCCTTACGGAAGGTATAAATCTGACTCGTTATATCCTTCATCAGCTCAGGCATCCGTAACACCTTATCAAGCACCACATGTAGTTCTTCCTTAACCATCCCAAGAAACTTCACCTCCTGGTTGTACTGTATACTTGGATTTAGGTACGCGGCCGCTGCATGCAGAGATGAGTGTAACTCGTGTCGCCATTTGGCATCGATAATATCTAAGAAGGTTTTGCATTTTCCCTCATCCATTATGTAGTAAGTGCGGATTGAATCCTTGGCCTTGGTCATGGACTCATATAGACTACCGATCCCCGGTTTGCCCCCGGAAACATCCCTCAGGATTTTTAACAAGGGTTCTGACACTGCCGCAATTTCCTCCACCGACCGCCATAGTTCGGTGTCGTCAAGTGTGTCAATGCAAGTGATGCTATGGGCCCTACCAGCATAGGGGGAGGTTGTGTACTCTGGGCTGGTGAACATGTGCTTTAACCTTGGTCGGTGATTTAACATCGATTGTAGAGTGAGAAAGTCAGAAACAGGTTTTGTGATACCAGTTCTTACCAGTTCTTGACCACCAGTAAATTTTTTCATCATCTCGAGTATCATTTCATGGTTGTAAATAAATTTAGTTATACACTGGGCTTGAACAATACATCTATTAACCCAATCGATTTTAGAAAATTCATCCAAAATAGAGTTAACACAACGAGCAGCACAAGGGGACCAAAATATAGTGCTATAGTTTTGCATTATCTGGTTACCCACATTGCCATAGTTGAAAACATTATCAGTTATAATTTGCACCACATTTTCAGGCCCAAAATCTTGAATAACAGAATCGAATAATTCATACAGGCACTTTGAGTTTTTGTTTATGAAGTAAGTCGACGCATCAACTGACTTGTGGAAAAAGGTGCCAAGCGGGGAAGAGATGGAGAAGCTTATCAGAGCTCGGGTTTTGTTATCAGTCCATGTGTCAGCCAAAATAGTACATCCAGTAGTACCCCAATCCTCTTTTATTTCTTCAATCCAAGCATTTATCTCTTCTTTAAACTTAGGTAACCACACAGTTTTTAAATCTTCTCTTGACGGGCCTTTAAACCCAGGCCCACCAACAGCCTCTAGCATGAGTTGGTATGAACTTGAACTCGTCATGGTAAAATCCAAATTATTTTCGAAAAAGAACTCAGCAATGCACCTCTCTGCATCCAATGGAGCACGTTGCTGGGGAAGAGATAAAATTCGACTTGCACTAAGTGGGCTCATGAAAGGTAGTTTAGCCGGAGGTAGAGTAGCAATGAGAGTCCGGGCCTCAGCTAGGCGTTGTTTTTTCACACTGGAGGCTGCTTTAGTCTCGTCTTTCATAGCAAGAATTGCATTCACCTTTTCGGTTACGTCGTCTCTTACCTTGCCGCATGGGTGCACCCCTTTTGCCGGGATGCGTGATAGGTGATATTTCAAACGGCTGATACCACCATTCAAAATTTTGAGACAAAACTTGCATCTGACTTTATTTCCTTCAAGCTTTTCACAATATTCCCAGCAGGCATCCTTTTCTCGTACCACTGGAGTTGGAAAAGAAACTTTCAGAACTTTATTCAATCTTTATTTTTTGCACTGCTTCTGTGCGCTATATTTATATAGATGTTTTTTTGTTGTAATTTCTTGACATCAATGTGGTAAACTGGCACTTGTAGAAGTACATGGCTAGGAACTTGTCAGGTTTTATACTTTACCAACTGGTTCTTAGCCTGTATAGAGTATGAGTATATTATGGTAACAAACTTGGGCTTAATTAAGTCAACAAATTTTAATTCTGACCAAAAAATGCACAAGGGAACGACCAGAGGATGAAACTGTCACTAAGTGCATTGGTACTGAAAAAAAAAAGAGAGTAGTAAATTCGAGAATGTACCAATTAAAAAGAGTATCTTACTTATTAGTAGGAGGTAGTTCTATCATGCAACTTATGAATAAGCACCTGTATAAAATAAACACTGTATCAGTCAATTAAGGTCAATTGTTATATGCAACAAAACACTTTAAGCGATGAAGAAAATAGCAGCGAAAGAGAATTTGATCAAACCGGTACCAAACTGGTACATTTCTAGTACCATCTGGCACACATGACCAGAAGTATCGTAGTCGTTAGTGTCACAAGAAAAGCGCGCTCTATGTCTCTCTCTGCATCTAATAAACTGAAATTAACTAAAAAGGTTGAGAATTTCAGGCATATATCACAACCCACAGTACACATAATATACATTTATCGATTATCCATTTTTATTACAGTTGACCAACCAAAATACGCTTTCGCTAAGAAGTAATAATCTTCTCATTAGATACTTATCGCCAATTTCTCCTTAAGCAATAATCAAGTTTTTTAGCCTCAAAGGGGAAAATCAGAAACTGAGAGAAGAAACTCTCTGATAAAGACTGAACTTGTAAGAATTTGGGACTGATAGAGCTCGGCTTTTTTATTTGGAGCGAGATAAATCTATAAAACGAAGAGAAATTCGAGCTCGATAAGAAAAGAAAGGTAGAAAATACGCACCTTATAAATTGGCTAAATTTATCGTTTGCTTCGGGTAATAAAAGGAAAATTAAAACAGATATCGCGAGACGAGATCTCGCCGCCTAGGGTTTGTTTCTCTGGCTTTTTGGTTTTTAATTCATTTTAACTTTGGGCTTTGTTTGTGGAATAATATTACCTAAAGTAACTCAAATTTTGAATTTATATCCCGACGTCAGATCTGTATAGCCACGAATATTGAAGGCCCCACATTCTACTTCAGATCGGATTAGTTCAGATTCTGATCGGACGGTTCAGATCTAAACACAAAATTTGAGTAACATCAGAGGATCTGGACTCGGTTATGAAGACTGCGAAATCTCGGCGATATGGAGGGACACGTGTACGACAATGATAACACACCGCAAGTTTTAATTTTTTGTACGATAATACTAGCTTACGATACGACAAGGGAAAAAAAAAATATTCAGATCTTCTGTGGCACATGTTCTGAGAACGATGGTTAATGTTGGATTTGTCGTTGACTAATTAAACGAGAAAATGCATTATCTACTGTGATATCAAGTCCGGGTATATGTTTCCAGATGCAAATCTTTTTGTCCCAAGATTGCTGAGTTTGGGATGGCAACCGGTAACATTGCTTGGCCTAGATTTTTTCTTCTGAGATTAAGTAGGCTTCGTCTACCCTTTTAGTTTTATTAAACATATTCTTTTAAATATTTTATTCATTATTTTGACCTAGTTAAATGCATAATTCGTTTTTGTGATTTAGTCAAAGCATTTCTCTAACATTGAATTACAATAATTCAATATTATGATTATCATTAAGAGAATTAATCTTTGATCTAGTAGTAAAGGACAACATTTTTTATGTGAGATGTCGTTGGCTTAAAACTTGAACGAAAAATTCTTTATAAATATTAAATGAAAGTTGATAAATTAAACTTCTATTTTTCTATATAAAAGAAAGAAATAAAAAAATATTATGGTAATCATTAAGTATTACATCAATGTGTTATAATTTCTTATAAATCAGACTTTTCATATCAGTTGAGTAATAGAAAAACAAATATTATGCATAAAAACCAATTTTTCACTTAAATTTCAGAAGAGAAAACAAAATAATTTCAATGTTTTATCAATTTCTCTCATAGACATGCCTTAAAGAGAAGCATAATGCAGCTACATTTCACATTGGACAAACGCCACAGAATTTCGGAAAATGAATAAAAAATAATAAAAAAACAGAGAAAAAATCGAAAAGAGAGAGAACTTCGAAAATATAGAGCTTGGTTCAATTTTCATCGAAGGGCCAAAACTAGTTCAATAGACAGGGACAAATCATAGTTGAAGCTGGAGATGCCAAGTTACTTTCAAGTTTTTAAAATTTCATTATCAAATATCTAGAATTCTTACTAATTTTTTTGTTTTATATGTATTAGCACCCCATAATAATATAAAAAAATAAAAAGATTAACGTAAATTTTAAAAATCAAAATCACAGCGGATTTTATTTTTATTTGGATATTTTTATTTCTGTGTTTGTGCAGTGAAAATGAAAACAAATCCTTTCCAAATTGAAATTGTCATATCCATAAAGAAAAATGCAATCCCTATGCTTCCATTCTCCACCAACTCAGCAGACATGAGATTTGTTTTATTGATAAAATCAGCGAACATAAGATTGTGTGAAACAACAACAACAATAACAACAAATTAAATAAAGAAACATCTCCTGGTCTTCGATCCATAGCGGAAAAAAACCACCTTCCATACAAAATTCACTTGTCCTGTTCTCCAGTGTTAGTGCGGCACCGACAGTGTGAAATTTTACATCCTCATCTTTTGAAATCAGTTCACTCTTAAATTGAGGTTTGTGTTGTTTATAAATTTACATTGTCATCTATTAAAATTATTAAATTAGTCAACCTCTATATATATTATATAATTAAATATAAGAATAAAATTTATCATATATAATTTTATACGTTATTAATTATAAATCTTTTTCGTACTCGTATTGGTAGCTGATAACCTTTTTAAAATAGTAATCTGATAAACTAATGAAAAAAAGTACCTTGTTTCGTACTCGTATATAATGAATTTCATTATCACTAAAGAAACTCTCTGCGCTCTCCACTAATTTTTTTTCCAGCTGCAAAGGTAAACGGTCCAAGTCTTTACTCTTTACATACCTCTTTGCCAACATATCGATAAATAAAAGATTGCCTTGACTTGACTAACGACTCTATAGAAAATGACAAAGGGAAATTGTCTTTTCACATCCTACCCTTGTAAACTATTACTTGAAAAAAAAAAAATGTAACTTTTTTTTAAAAGAAAATTTTGTAGTCCGCTCAAGTACGGTTCTATTTTTTATATTCTTTTAAAATCATTTAAATTGATGTGCAATTACCACATAAATACCTTTTGTCTAATTGTCTTGCCAAGAACTTAAGGTGCTAGGCGATTAATCAAAGCTCTCTAACATTAAATCTCTGATCTTATATAATTTCGGACCAGACTGTGAAAAGAGCAACCATACTTGTCTTTCAAATTACTTTTACCGTCATTTTTCTCTATCCGCCAGTCAAGGATGTAACAGGAACTAGGCATTCATTCAAATGTCGCTGTTGCAATCATTCATAAATGTCAAACTATTATAGATGTGAAGCGTCTCTCTGTGAATCTGTAGAGAAAGAGTGGGCTTTTCTTATTGTAGGAGAAAGTGTGTGTGTGTTGCACCCCTCTCACACACACCAAACCCTTTGTTTAAATTCATAATACTTTCCCGTCCTTTTTTTTACTTTGAGAGAATCAAAGAATGCTTAATTTATCCCTTTCAGGATAGTTTTGATCAAAGAAGAACTCACAGAGAGAGAAAACCTCGGCCGATGACACTTTTCATTTTAGCCATCATCATCTTCATCATGGGGAGTCGTCTCTGCACAGCCGGTGACACCCTCCTGCCAGGTCGGAGTCTTTCCGGAAACCAAACCTTAGTTTCCAAAGATGGTTTCTATGAACTTGGCCTTTTCCCTTATTATGATGGGTATAATAGCCGCTACTTGGGAATTCGGATTGTAAACTTTTCTAATTACGTGTTGTGGGTTGCCAATAGAGGCAATCTTATTCAAGATCCTGAATTGCATATTTCTTCTACTGGAAATTTAGTACTGACCCAATCTCAGAAACTGATCTGGCCAACAAATCTGACAAGATCGGATGAAACAACCTCTACCATTGCAGTTCTGCTTGATACCGGTGATCTTGTACTAAAAGAAGAGAATAACATTTCTACAGTAGTATGGCAGAGTTTTGATCACCCAACTGATACTTGGTTCCCAGGAGCATCACTTGGATTTAACGCAGCCACAGGTAAGACTGGTTACCTCACATCTGCAGATTATTTTTCACGTTCTATTAGGTCCAGTTTGGAGTTAGATCCAAGTAGAGATAGTGGGTTTATTATCAGGCAATTATTTAATAATAATGCTACATATCATGGTATTTTCCCGCAATTAATTAATATAGTAGATGATGGCAATGGTTTAGCAACATTTAATGTTACTAACAAAAACCAAGCATTCATGCAATTAGATTACAACGGGTTCATTGGAATTTATTATTGGGTTAATGATTCTCCAAATTTTAATACACTTTGGTTTGGTCCAAATAATATGTGCGACTTTGATTCATTTTGCGGTCCGTCTAGCTTCTGCTCAAGTGACAGTTTATGCTCTTGTCCTTATGGTTCCATCCCGCATATCCAGAAGACTGGGCAAAGGGATACTATAGTGCCGGTTGTTCAAGAAATATATCACTCAATTGTCAAAGTAGAAGGTCCTTTTCTGATGATGTATTCCTCCAAATCGTTAACATAAATAAGTATCCTGATGATCCCCAATTGCTTGTGCTAAAAGACGAAACTGAGTGTGCCGCCGCATGTCTCGGTAATTGCTCTTGTAATGCTTATTCTTATCAGAATAACTGTAGCCTATGGTTTGGAAAACTACAAAATACTGTCCTAAGAAGTGACGCCCTGAACGGATATAAAATGAACATTAAGTTAGCGGGCACATCAATTTATCAAATCCCAGCTCACAAACTTAGTCGGCGGTCACGTCGATTTATCATTATGTCAGCCTTAGGGGTTGCAACCTTATTGGTTGTTGGGTTATTGGTTTTTTGGAAGCGCAAAGCAATTTTCTTCAACCAAAAGGATGAAGATGGGGACCAAATGGTAGCATATTCATATGCACAAACAAAAAACATCACCAAGAATTTCTTTCACAAGCTTGGAGAAGGAGGCTTTGGTACTGTTTTCAAGGGATCATTACCAAATTCAACTGTTGTGGCTGTTAAGAGAATGAAAAATGCTTTATCTGAAGAGAAGCAGTTCAGAACGGAGGTGCAAACAATAGGGATGATCCAGCACATAAACCTTGTCAGACTTCTTGGATTTTGTTCCGAAGGCACTAGACGGTTGTTGGTGTATGAGTACATGCCAAATGGCTCATTAGATTCTAATCTCTTTTCAAATCATTGTGATGGTTTAAACTGGAACACCCGTTACGAAATAATTGTTGGAATTGCCAGAGGTTTAACTTATTTGCATGAGGAATGTAGATACTGCATTATTCATTGTGACATTAAGCCAGAGAATATACTTCTCGATGTCAACTTTTGTCCTAAAATTGCTGATTTTGGTATGGCAAAACTACTAGGCAAAGATTTTAGCAGAGCATTAACAACATTTAGAGGAACAATCGGCTATCTTGGCCCCGAATGGATCTCTGGGCAGCCGATGTCTATAGTTTCGGCATGATGCTTTTCGAGATCATATCAGGAAAGAGAAATACAGAGAAATTTAAAATCTGGAATGCACTTACTTCCCTCTCTACGCTTCTATGAAAATTAGACAAGGAGAGACTGTGTGCCTGTTAGATGACAGGTTGCAGGGAAATGCAGACATGGAGGAGCTAAACATAGCTTGTAAGGTTGCTTGTTGGTGCATTCAAGAGATGGAAACGGATAGACCATCGATGCGAGAAGTTGTTCAAATGTTGAAGGGTGTTGTTCAAGTTTTGAGGCCTCCAATTCCGAGTTTTCTCCAAAGGCTTGTGGATCTTGAGAATGATTCCACGTACTCTGTAGTTGGTTGAGGTCTACACTAAAAGTAGGTGCCAGTTGAATTTTCATTATACTGTTAAGTTTGTTTCCCATTTATTCTTGTTTTGGTTCTTATTTCTGGTTTATATGTAGCTGCATTAAGTTATGTACTGCTGCTACTAAATTGCGAGCCTCGTTATTTATACTGTTGAATCTGAGTTGGATGGTAAATTATTGTTGGCTGGTAGGCTATAGCGTGTTTAATTACCAGTTTTACTAGTACTAATACTGCATGTGTTAGTTTTAAGTTTTTTCTTATTTAAATTGAATTTTTGGTTTGCACTTGCTTGGCAGTATACATTGTTGCAATTAAAGGTTACCTTATAGACACTTCTTAGAGGTACAAACAAAGATATTATTGACACACCATGTATCAATTTATTGTTTTGTATTATTTTATACAATACCTGATTGGTATCAGTCCAGCAAATCCCGGTGCAGACCAGGATTGGTTTTGTACAAATTCTTATCGGTGCTGGCTAAGGTAGGAATGGGCCTTTTTTTTTTTTTAAATAACTATATTTTTATAGCAATGTGGGCCTTGATGCGAACATTTGTGCTTTGTTGCTTCCTGTGAAGCAAATTTTAAATGACCCAAGCAGCTCGCAAAGTATAATTCCAACAGCAGACCCAATTTAGTTGTAGGTGGCTGTGTTGCTTTCATTATATTTGTTTTTTGTTTTTATCTACGTACTGTGGCATACAAGTAGATAAACTGGTACAACATTATGATGTTTTGCATATTTGATTTAAATAATACATGGCATTATACTTTTTCTTAGTTTGTGTACATTAAATAATATATGACTTGTCAGTTTACTGTATTTCACAGACTAGTAATAAGGTGCAATATATACAGAACTATCCGCAATATACAATGCGAAAAAGTGACTACAAACAAAAATGCAGAGAGAATAATTATTGAATAATAAGATGAAATTGCTGGGAACATGCACAGGAAGCTTTTTTACTTCTGAACTGAGATTTAGATAATTAACATAAAACCAACAGTACCTTGGGTAGTTCAGTTTCAAAATGCACATACAAAAAATTGCGTTAGGTTTAATCAGCACTCCAAATTGCTTTGAAGTTTGAACACAAGCCCCAGAAGATATCCTCTTACAATAGGAACACTTTTCTTTTTAATTGCCCGTGTCAGAGAGGAAAATGACGATTGAACCTGTAAAGTCATAATATCAAACAAAGTAAATTTCTCAAAAAGGAGTCCCATAGCAGAGAATAATAAATGTAAATCAGTACTCTTTTAAATTTGTGTCTAAGCAAGCACATAGAACTCAACCACAACTCCCAAATTAAGTTGTTTTTGGAATAACATCTGAAACCTGAAACCCAGAACCAACTCAACCTGAACCCGAACTACCAGAGACCAGAACCAACCAGAAATTTACACAGGAACAGGTCTTGTTCTAATCAAACCTTGACGAATACATTTTTGAGACCTCTAACCAACAGAGGCCTTACTATCAGTACCAGTACTACCTGATATCAGGCAGCCTTAGACCTCAGTTGATAACATGCACAGCCTACAAATTATTTTTTTATACTGACTGAACATCTAGCTCCTGATACATGACCAAGTTACAAATCAATGACATTTAGCCCTTACTATATAATATTAACTTTCTAAATTATCAACCTAATAGTACTCCTAAATATTCAATAGAAGCTGATCAATTCAAAGTGCTCATTCCTTAATACTCAAGTAGGTTCTAAGAAAATTCAAGTTGTTATTCCACTCCTATATACTTTGAGAAATATGAACAAAAAAACAAACAGGTTTACAAAGGAAAAAGGAAACATCATACCTCCAAATAATGGCTTGAATACAAGAAATGTCAATGGCACAAAGAGGAGAGAATCAGTTTCGTAAGCCAAAAAACATGCAGACTCGTAGATCCTCTGTGCACTTCCTACAATTTAATTGAACAAGATATCAGACTCCTGCAGCTTCATCATCATACTTTATTATCAATCACCAAATATATTTTTGGTTTCTAATGAAATCGGTGGGCCTTTGAGCTCACTTTTATCAAAAAAAAAAAAAAAATTCACCAAATATATTTCTGATTTTAAGAGTGCATAAAAGATTTAAGAATCCCACTAAGCAAAGAGGATAGAAGTCGAAAAAAAACATGAAATTTGAATCTGGACACTGCAAAAGATCATAAATAGAGTTTTTAAGTTTGTACCAGCTTTATACATTCATGAAGCTATGGGGGATGACGGACCTGATGACAAGCTTTCATGTGCCTTTTGAACTGCTCCGTAAATCCAGGATCACAAAAGCTACATCGGTACTCAGTAAGAGATGTAGGAAGGCCATTGTCCGGCAGCGACCTTACCTTGGGGCAGTTCATTACTTTCAGATAATTGAGAGAAGTAAGGCCATGCAACCATGGGGGCAGCCCTTCAAGATTTTCACAATTAGAGAATGATAGCCTTTTTAGCGAGCTGAGGTTTTGCAACATGGCCTGATGGTCTCCACTAAACAATGAAACTTCTGTTGACCCTTCTATTTCAAGTGTTTGCAAGGAAGGCAAGGCACTTCTCAATGATGGAAATTTGAGAAGAGAAGTGTCACTAATCACCATAGATTCAATATGTGATCTACTGCTTCCCCCTTGTCCACTATTATGAATCAATAAATCCACTTGTGTCAACTTTGGGCATCTCACAATACATAGTTTCTTCAAAAGAAGTGGATTAGGTAAACTACCTATGATACTTAGCTCTTCACATTCCCTGATGGACAATACCTGAAGTGCATTGAGCTGATTGAGTGCTTCACTCCCAAGGGATGTTATATGGGGACACATCTCAATTCTCAACTGGGTAAGATTTGTAAGGTTTCTCAGGCAATTTGGGAGTGACATGTCAAGGTTACCACACAATTCCATCACTAGTTTTTGGATCGAGGATGGTAGCACAAGCTCTCTTGAGCAAGTTAGCTTGGGGCAATGAGATACCTCTAACTCTTGAAGGAAGGTAAAGCCGTTAAAATTTTCAACGGGTACTGATTTTAGCTCCTTACAATCAACTAGAAATATTTTCTTGATGCCTGGCAGTTGCTTTGGCAGTAGGCATTCTTCGATACTAATTAAGCTGTGACACCTTTCGATCGTTAGCTCAGAAAGCGAAGAAGGCAAATTTCGTACTACATTGAGATTTGCGCATCCGACAATCCCGAGGTCACTCAAGTGACGGAATCCTACATGCAGCCAAGAAGGTAATTGCAGTCCCCCAAAATAATAAATATAAAACACCCTGAGATTCTGATGAGGTCGGAGGGAATCGAACACTTCTTCATCGAGTCCATGGTTTATGTTTCTATTTTCAGTCCAAGCTAGGATTAATATATCAATATACCTCTTGTTAGAAAGCATAGCTTGAGCAGCTTCCTCCTTGCCCTCTATATTTTCCAAATCATAAAGATGAAGCTTTCTCAACAGCTGTGTCATATGTTGCAACTCTCCAATTCTGTGCCCATCTTTTCTCTGGACTTGGTATTCGTTCAAGTCTTGAAGAGATGTTAGCTTCCCAATCCCACTTATCATAGGTAAAGTTCTGTGATTGGTGCGAAGCTTCCTCAAGCTAATTAACTTAGTAAACCCCTTTGGAAATTTCTTCAGTGGGTTCCTAGTAAGGTCCAAAAATTGTAAATTATAAAGTTGACCTATGGACTCTGGCAACTCTTCAATTTTGTTGTCAGAGAGATCGAGGTATCTTAGGTACTTCAAGTTGCCAACACTCTCCGGCAATTCTTTTATTCCACAATTATTCAGCTTAAACATACGCAGATACAAGAACTCACCGAACAAGAAACTACATGAAGAATTAAAATTGTGAAAATGTTGATAAGGTGTAAGACATGCAAGTGACCGTAGTTTGTTGTATTTGTCTGATCTTATCACCTCAACAAGATCCATTGCTACTGACAACTGACGAACAGACTCAGGTGCTCTCTGTTCAGATTCACTCGTTTGAATGTAAAAACACTCATCCTTTGAAACTAACTGTGCTAGATCATGCATCAAATCATGAATCATAAATGTCTCCAAACCCGGACCATATGTGTAAAATAATGACCTGCTTAGCAAGTCTTCAAAGTACATAGCCCCTCGTTGTTCCAACAGCTCGTCTCCTTGAGACTTCACTAAACCATGTGCCACCCACATGCTCACCAATAGTTCTTTTATAAACCAGTAACCTTTTGGGAACATGCAACAAAAAGAGAAACATCGCTTTATCTCAGGAGGTAAATTCAAATAGCTCAATCGAAGGGCCGGGAGAATTCCACCGTCCCCTTGCTTCAGCTGCCAAAATTCACTATTCAAGATATCCCTCCAATGCCTTGCATCTAACTTTCTTCTTAACAATCCTCCTAAAGTTTTGGCAGCTAATGGAGACCCCATCAACTTGGCACGAATTTTCTCAGCAATGGTCCCCAACTCTGGATAGTCTTTAGGGTCTTCCAGCCCAAAAGCACACTTGTTAAACAAATTGGCATATGGCTCTTCTAGTAATTCCTTGATAAATATCGGGTCTAATGTTCCAGAAATTTCAGCAACGACTTTAGAGCGAGTGGTCAGCAAAATCATGCTTCCTTCAACCCCATGGTACAAACGCTTGTAAAACTCATCCCAATCTAATGGATCTTCATTCCAAACATCATCCAAAACGAGCACAAATTTCTTTGAAAGTACCTCCTCTTTTAGTGCGGCATAGACAGAATCCAATGTGGGGAAACTATTTTCTTGCATACCTGTGGCGTATTTCACAATCTCCTTTGTCAGATGTTTTACATCAAACTGATCGGAAACATATACCCAAATTTTCAGTGGGAAGTGATCTTGTACCCTTTTATCATTGTAAACCATCTGAGCGAGAGTAGTTTTACCCAACCCTCCCATCCCTACAATTGGTAAAACCGATACATTCCTCATTTTTCTTCTCTTATTTCGCACCAATGTCGCATCCTTTGCATCTCCACTGCCACTTGCTACTGCACTATCTCCAATTTGCACAAGAATTTTAATCAGAGCCTCCTTCTCAGAGTCTCGGCCAATTATATCTGGCTCGAGAACTGCCGAACTTGTTTCTCTTCTAGCATACATATTGCCTACTATTTCAGGCTTTTTTGAATCTAACAACTCAATTGCTTGCTTTAAACAATTAGCAACCAGGTCCAACCTATCCTGGACATCCTTCACTGTACTTGGTTTACCACTTAAGACCTCTCCCACAAAGCTAGAAGCCCTACTGAAGATACGGCGTGTCCGGCTACTGCCTTCCCCACCTTCGACCTTCATTTTCAACTCCTGATGTGAGGAAATAATAATCAGACTAATAATTTATGAGGTAAAATTGCTGTACGGTATAATTATAGTCTCCAAAACAATTAATGCACATGCATATTTCAGTAGTTTTGTATTAATATTTAAGATTCAATTAAGCCATAATTGAGTATGAATTCTCAAATTAAGCAATTGAGAAACATAAATTGACAATATCGTTGCATTAAAAAATTGGACAACTGGTAAGAAATTGGAGTGGTCTGGATTAATAGAACGAAAAAGTAGACTTGTACAGGATCCGATCAACAGTAGTCTATATTGCAAAATTTGTCAAGCTCGTATCCCATCAATTGGGAATTGGGATTGGTCACGTAGTCTAATAATCAATGAATCTGATCTTAAATTAAAATGCAATCAATGTACCCTTAGGGTCAGAAACAAATCACACCTGGATAATAACAAGAGATGGCAAAAAGGATCAGTACAAACCTGGTAATCAAAGTCATCGATTACATCCTCGGCGTCGTACTTGGCATCCCTGAGCTGAGCGAGCAGCTTGTCCACGTTGTCGTTTCTGAAACGCCACCACTCGGCCTGATCGGCGAGGATGTTGATGTTGAGCAGGCTGAGTCGCAGCTTCTTGATATCATCCCCGACACCCCATGCATCTGTCACTCTCGAGGTTGCTCTTGACAGTACTTCTGATTGCGCCCAATCCATTCTTCTTCCAATCTCGAGAGAGAGAGTAGAAATGTGACAACGGGTGGAGCGCACACACTTGTTTTGTTTGGAAGATCGTGAGTGAGTCAACTATGAATTTTGATTCTCTAAAAATTGAGTTCGGATCCGGACCGTCCGATCTGCTCCAAAACGATTTAAAAGGACCCCTGCATTCTACATGGGCCGGATTTGCCCGAATTTTTTATCGAACGGTCCGGAACCAAACTCAAAAATTGGGCTACTGTAGAGGATATTTAGGATGAATTAATGTATCCACCAAAAAAAATTCAATATTACGTAAGATTGGATACTCTGCTTAAATAGAACGGCACTCATCCTTGTATTTTTTATTTTTTAAGAAAGATATTAGTTATGAATTTATGTGTACTTTTTAATCTATTTGAATATTGTTGGTTATGCTTCTAGCTGACTAATATGATTTAATAAATATGCTATTTTTTAACTTGAAAACTATAAATTTTGTGTAAAAAAAAAAAGGAATCTCATCTTCATATCTTAAATCTTTTTAAAAAAATATCTTCAAAGGGTGCACAGGCATTGTTTAGGGGCAAGCTAAACTGACAATGCTTGCGCTCGGCTAACATTGGAATTTTTTTCAAGGTCATACCTATAGGTGATTAATGACCGAGTTTGAGCGAGTTGGAGTATGCTCATGCTTGGCTCATTAACTTAATGAGCGAGTTATAGCGAGTTGTGGTATTCTACAATACATTCCTTTATTAATTGGACAGCCTCTTCATAAATCTTAAGTAATAAAGTGTCCACAAGTGATTATGAAAAAATAATAATAACTAAAAGAAAAGAACTCAAGATAATGTTTTTGTTTGGTAAATGAATAAAATTAGGCCAAAGATTTGTACGTTGTATAAAAATGTTACTTGAATAGATCTCAAGTATTGTTACCTAATTTATTTGGATTTGATTCAAGGGATTAGATGTGACAGAATTTATGTAACTCAGTTCTTAATAAGCGAGTTATGAGCGAATTGGAGTATGCTCATGCTCGGCTCATTAAATTAATGAGCGAGTTATTAATGAGCTTTTAACGAGCAAGTCACGAGTTATGAGCAATTTACTCATCCCTACGCTTAACCATGTGCTAAATGAATTCAAAACTTTAAAAATTTGCATGCACATGCATCACTCACAAAGTACATGGATTTTAACAATTTAAATTTGTCGTTTGAAACCAATCCAATAGTCTTTTGGAGATATACTCACTAACTTCTCTTAGTGAGCACTATTACTCCCTAGTTTTGCTCTTATTTCTATATTTTGAAAAATAAATAGTTGAGACGTGTAAGCAAATTAAAGCATGTTCTAACTTTAACCTCAAGTACAACACACGCAAATAAACTCATATAGAAGTAGATGATTATTTTATTTTGTTCATTTAATTTTTTTAGTCATAAAACAAATTCGAATGTATCTTGAAAGTAATTCTAATTTATAGAAATGACAAAAATTACAAAACAATAACTTATCAAAATAGTTGCGCCTATTGAGTTGCCCTCGTCTTTTGGAGAGAAACGAATCAGCCAAAAACTCCATTATAATTTATCTCCTAAACCTTACAATCAAACTTCTAAAACCTAGCTAAAGAGATTTTACAGTTTCACACTCTTCTAGAGCGAAGCACATGTGCAATGTTCAAAATACGCATGCCCACGCTATTTATAAGCATATATAATCAATTTGAACTGTAGGATGAGAAAGATACAATCCTAGACAAACAAAATCATCTTCACAAATACCTGAAGTATCTGATTTTAAAGCACCACCTCTGGCGCATGCTCTCTCGGGTCTATGACAATGTTGCCATTCAATGAATTCTCTTCTTTATCAGAAGAGTCATTGAAGCGCCTCATTCTCTTCTTGTAGGGTTCATCACTGACAGTGGGGCTGTCACAAAGGAGGCGGGCCCTTCCGCATTGCAGAACTTTAGACTCGTTATCTGTGTTTGCAAATCCCACTTTATTATCATCATAATTCATAGAAAAACATAAATTTGCAAGTCAGGCCGCTTTAGTACAGTAATAGATGAGTACACATGGTTTTGATGAAAACAAACTACATACACGTGAAAACGAAGACAATTTTTCGGGAGAGAATGGCCACAAGGGGTAACTCTATTTGAAAGATATAGAAGATAATAATAAAATTTTCTAAAGCATTACATTTAACTATTTGAAAGATACAGAAGGAACTCGTAATATTTCTTTGCCAAAATATCTTCACATATAGAAATAAGCTATTTGAAATGGAAGCAGATAAGGCCTGAGAAACTATATTTTCCTAACTATAAAGTTGTGTTGAGACATCTGTATTGTGAAGTTACTCTGGGAAATTCCATGAATTTTATCATTTCTTTGTTATGCCCAGATATTGCAAGGATACTCTTCATTGAAATAAGACTTTTTTCTTTTGAGGCTCAAAATAATTGCCCAAGAGCTCTAAAAATCTCCTGATGTTCACATTGATATTTTTAAGCTTGATTTAATCTTTAGAAAGTAAAATAAAATTTTGAAAAGATCTATAAAAATTAAACAGGATACAGGAGTCAAAATAATTGGCGAAGGAATTTAGGAAAAGGGAAGTACCTGTTGATGCACGTTGTTTAAAGAGGCAAGCTTATTTGAGACTTTCTGGTACTCAAAAGAACCTCCTAGAAGAAGCAATCTAGGATTTACATGTTGTGAGACCATGCGCTTGTGCTTCACATTTCTTCGAACAAACCACACCTTTTTATAAATTTGCTACAATGGAGAAAAAACTATGCAAGTCTCATTTGCTAAAAAAAAGTGCAGTTGCCGCAGCAACTAGAAAACCATAAACACGCAAAGTTGGAAAACGAAAAACAATGGAATTTCCTTTATGAGAGAAACCTAAATGATTTATGTCATATCATTTAGCCACTACCATCTTAATCTTGATCCTATCTTATTTCAATGAACAAGAACAACAATTTGTTTAAGGAAATTTGGACCTAAACTTTTTATTTATTATTGAAATTAAGCATCTAATGAAACCAGCATACCTTAAATGACCTGTTGGCCCACCAACATAATGCCCAGTCGATTTGAGCCTTGTAGCCTCATTCAACTTATACTCAAGCAGCTGTGGTCCGCATGACCCTGCAGCAGATGTATATGAGACACGATCAAATCCGAATTTAGCGATTTGTTATGGATGCCGCATGCACAACACAAAATCTCACTGTTCTCTGATACTGTAAGTTACTCAATAAATCATATTATATCCCAAATTCATAAAAAAAATTATAAAGAAATATAAATGTTTTAAATTACGATATTTTATTTTAATCAAATTATATAACAATGACAGGCTTTTAACAGAGTGGATGTTCGACACCACCAGTCTGTGATTCCATACCATGAGCGTTTGCGAACCAATATTGTGTAGGCTAGGTTTGTATCAAATTTCTCGAATGGATGATATAAATATTGACAAATGGCTTCTCACTGGCCTCATTGAGCGGTGGAGACCAGAGACGCATACTTTTCATCTTCCCGTAGGAGAGATAACGGTGACACTGCAAGATATTCTATGTCTATGGGGATTGCCAATAAAGGGTGCACCGGTGACTGGTTTTGCAGACAGTAATGCGTTTGACTTAGTGGAGCGGCTTCTTGAAGTTGGGAGTACAGATGTGATGCATAAAAAGAAGAAGAGATCAGGAATGAACAAGAGACATGTTGTTCGCACAACGTCTGTATATTCAATATGTCTGAAGCAATTGCGCAATCGTTTTGCTGTCATGCCAAACGAACAACCAGGTGAGCCTACAGAGGAGCAGGTACGTCAGTACACTGGCTTACATACTCGACTTGTTCGGAACTATATTTTTTGCCGATTCTTCTGGAGATTCAGTTTCAGCCATGTATCTGCAATTTCTTGACAATCATGACTCACCAGAGCAATACAATTGGGGTGGTGTTGTTCTAGCACTACTCTATAGGAACTTGTGTGTTGCCGTTTAGCGTAAGACAAAATCTATGTGCGGACCAACTCTTCTTCTACAGCATTGGTGTTGGTCCAGATTACCGACTGACCGTCCTCATTCCTTGGGCAGATGGACTCCACAGTGGGGCTCCCCGGATTTAGAAAGGTACGTAAAAAAAATATATTGAAGTTTTTAATTTGTCGTTTATTATATTTAAAATTGATTCTGAAATTTTTTATTATAGGTATCATGCAATCGGAGAGATGTGTTGTCTCCATGATTATAATCAAGGTCACAATCGGATTGTAGTTAGTTATTTCCGCAGTCAATTGCAGAATCTCGAAAATTACATGGTAAAATGGAAGCCTTACAAACATATGTTGAATGAGATTCTGTCTCGGTTGCCGGCACGAGTTCACGAGAAGAACGATATTATGTCTAGCCGGTGTGCCACTAATACACTTTTGGATAATTGAGCAATATTATCATAATCGGGTGATGCGTCAATTTGAATTTGCATATGTTCTCCCACTTGCACCGCCGTTAGACGAGAACGAGGTACGCTGGTTTTGAACAATATTATGCAATAGCCCAATTTTTCCGATGTAAATTAACACTGTAAACAATATTATGCAACCGACGTAACTCGTTCTCGTACAACGGCGGTGCGGGTGGAAGGACATATGCAAACCCTAACTAACACATCACCTAATTAGAATAGTATTGCTCAACTATTCAAAAGTATATTAGTAATACACCAACTATTCGTATATCGTTCTTCTCGTGAACTCGTGCCGGCAACCGAGCCGGAATCTCATCCAACATATCTTCATAAGACTCATTTTATCATATTATTTTCGAGATCCTGCAATTGGCTGCGAAAGTAACTAACTCCAGTCCGATTGTGAACTTAATTATAATAATGAGACAACACAACATCTCTCCGATTGCAGGACACTTATAATAAAAAATTTAAGAACTAATCTAAACATAATAAACGACAAATTAAAAAATTTAATACATTTTTTTTTACGTACGTTTCTAAACCCGGAGATCTCTACTGTGAAGTTCATCCGCCCAAATCATAAAGACGACCGGTAGGTAATCTGGGACCAACACCAATGCTGTAGAAGAAGAGTTCGTTCCCACATAAATTGTCTTACGCTCAACGGCAACACACAAGTTCCTATAGAATAGTGCTAGAACAGCACCACCCTAATTTTATTGCTGTGGTGAATCAATATTGTCAAGAAATTGCAGATGCATAGCCGGAACTGAATCTCCAGAATAATCGGCAAAAAGTAGTCCCGAACAAGTCGAGTATGTAAGCCCGAGTGTACTGGTGTACCTGCTCCTCTGTAGGCTCACTTAGTTGTTCGTTTGGCATGACAGCAAAACGATTGCGCAATTGCTACAAACATATTGAATATCCAGACGTCATGCGAACAACAGGTTCCTCGTTCGCCCCCGATCTCTTCTTATTTTTAAGCACCACATCTGCACTCACAACTCTAAAAAATCGCTCCACTAAGTCCCGTCTACAAAACCAATCACCGGTGCACCCTTTATTGACAATTCTCATAGACATAAAACATCTTACAGTGTCACCGTTATCTCTCCCACGGGAAGATGAAAAGCATACGTCTCTGGTTTCCACCACTCAACGAAGCCAGCGAGAAGCCATTTGTCTATATTTATATCATTTATATCATTTATATTCAAGAAACCTGATACAAACCTAACCTATACAATATTGGTTCGCAACATTCGTGGTATGGAATCACAGACCGGTGGTGTCGAACATACACCCCGTTATAAACTTGTCATTGTTATACAATTTTGTTAAAATAAAATATCGTAATCCAAACATTTATATCTCTTTATAAAAAAATTTGTGAATTTTGGATATAATATGATTCATTGAGTAACTTACAGTATCAGATAACAGTGAGACTTTGTGTTGTGCATGCGGCATCCATAACAAATCGCTAAATTTTTCTGCTGACAAGTTCGGATTTGGTCGTGCCTCATATGCATCTGCTGCAGGGTCATGCGGACCACAGCTGCTTGACATCCTGCATGCATAATATTTTAAATAATTTATATTTAACTCCAAAACTAAATACATAAATTAATTGCCAAAAACACCTACATTAATAAATTACTAAACAATTCCCTGTAAAATTCACAACCTTAGACGTAATCGGGTGCTAATTCACAAAATTAAACATAATTCGTAAAGTTCATGCAAGTTTGGTGCAAATTCACAAAATTAAACCTAATTCATAAAATTAAACCTAATCGTGTGTGCTAATTTACAAAATTAAACTTAATCGGGTGCAATTTCACAAAATTAAACCTAATTCATAAAATTAAACATAATCGGGTACTAAATTACAAAATTAAATCTATTTGGATGTAATTTCACCTAATTAAATCTAACAATAGTCTTCACAACAAATCAAATCAATAAATTATTGAGAATTTACTAATTTTTACAATTATTTTAAGAAAAAAAAAACTTACGTTCTGTGAGAGAGGCCGAAATGGAGGCTGGCGGACCTGGACGTTGTTGTCCACGACGTCCCGTGCGCGTGGCGGAGGTGGGCTTCCTTCTCTGGTCGTTGTCGGTGGGTGAGAGCTGCACATATCTGTTTTTTTCTTTTTCCTTGGCATTGTCGGCGGAGGTAGAGACAGGGAGCGAGAGAGAAATGAATGGGGGAGAATGGGTCCCCTTTTTTTTTCTTTCGGTCCAGGCCGTGATAGAACACAACGGGCAGAGTAATTAATCGAACCAAGCCGTGATGGACAATAACATCCAGGTATTTTTCTTTTTTTTCCGCGCGTCCCTGGCCGTGATGGACCATAACAACCTGGATTTCTTTTTTTATCCACGCCTTGCAGGCCATGATGGACAAACACGTCCCGTGTTTTTACGTTTAGCCGTTGTTAATCTGATTAGCTAATCGGGCCGTGATAGTCCATAACGTCCAGAGGACGTTATGGACTATCACGTTTTAAACTATATCTGGAATTTCCGCCAAATGGTTCTTCAATGCCGATATTTTTTATTTTATTTTATATTAATAAAAATTTCAGCAATAGAGCAGGGTATGCACTTCCATCCTTGCTGCCTGTTCATACTTATAGAGATCAGTATAACCTTAATATCAATTCAGCAAGTTATTCTACATCAGAAAGGTAGAATATAAAAAGGATACAAAGGATATGAGTATAGCATATACAGGGATGGCTTGTCGCTTCTTATGTTTGGCTGAAAAATTCAGGGCTATACCTAGAGCATAAATCTGCATGCTTCCATAAGTTTTTCTAGCCTCTTTCCATAAATATAAAAATGCCAATGCCAAATTGGATAGTATGTCACGTGAAATTCATTATTTATGACATATCAACATAATAGCATACACAATTTATTTAAATACTACAACCATTTTAGATTTATCACATAAAAACAACTTTTTGAGATGGCTTATTCAGGGATGTTATGCACCAATCTATTAATTAAATTATCACCAATTCTGAGCTGCAAACATACCTTTTCCTAGACCACTCATGCTAAAATGAAGCAAAGCAAATTTTCCAATAGCTACTCATGAAAAGTTCTCATAGTCTTATATCTGAAAAAATAGTCAAAAAGAATAGCATAGTAATTAAACAGGGACAAATTGATCATTCATCAATTTAGGAGAAGACAATACCGAGGATGGTAATAATATTTGGTCATTGATCCAATTTATGGTCACATGGAATGATAAGCAAACTGAGAAGATAAGGAATACAACATGCATGCATGCACTCAAGCCTATAAAAAAAGGCAAAAAATGCTATGAACATGGCATACTATTTCCTTAATTGCTTTTTTTAACTAGAGCGGCACCTCGCAGGCTATGAACAGAAAACCGAGCTCATACTATTTATAATTCGCAGGCTTAGATTGCGGGATCAGTTGATCTCAAAATAAGTAATTAGTAAATTAATATTCACAAGTATTATTTATAAACAGTTCATTTAAATCAACTTCAATATTATACAGTGCCAAATGAAACATGAATGAGGACAATTGGATTCACCACCTTAACACATACCGTAAACATAGTTTGCGAAAGCATACAGTTGCGAAAATGATCAAACACTAAAGGGGGCCAAGCAAGAATGTGCATGTGATCCTTTTACTTGGTTAATATGAAAGGTAGATTCAAAGGCACAAAGATCAAGTTTTTCTAACCAATATTTCTTGTGCTGGCCTGTCTTTGTGCAAAAATTTTGTTGTAATGCCAAGATAGTACAATAAAATTAGGAAGTATTTCAGTAAATCTCATCTCAATTACATCAAAATTCACAACTACTCTGATAGTTCTTACCACTAGATCTACTGTTGAAATTGAGAAAACTGATGCTTGTTTCTTGCGATTTGTAAGGATGTTGATTGGTGAAATTCTAAATTAAGGGATATAATTTCTGACTTGGGAGACCAAAACCTGCGAAAAATTAGGACAGTGAGAAGAGAAAAATAGGGTTAGGGTTTTCCGATCTAAGAGTAAGAATACAATTAGCTCAGTTCAATGACAGATCCTGAGACAGATGAAATACAAGCGGCTAGAATATGACAAATTAATTGAATTTTATCTCCGAAAAAAAGATCACTCAATCAGTTCAAGAAGAGAGAGAACCTGGACTATCAAGTCGATTGATGGTTCGAAGACAGAGCGGCGTGCGATCGATAGAGAGCAACTCGAGAGGCGCTAGGGTTTGAATTCACGAGAGAGAAGAAGGGGAAGACTGAAGAGAGTGGAGCAGCGATCCAGAGAGAATTCGTATCCTCTGCGTTAACTCAAAAGGGAATCTTTTAAGTTAATGAATCTAGACCGTCCGATCTATTTTAAGATTCGTGCAAACTAGATCTGCACTAATATTAAAAGACCCCTGTGTTATAAGCACAAGCCGGATTGGCTCCGTTTCAAATCAGACGGTTAAAATTCATTAACTCAAAAGATTCCCTTTTGAGTTAATGCAGAGGATAGTAATAGGCCACTTATAATTCGAGATTTCGGCCCACTTTATTTCTCCTCTCTCTCTCGCCTCCTTTCTTTACTCTGTCTTTTAATAATTAATGAAGGCCCAACTCAAAAGATTAATTTCTCTTAATTAATTATTTGAATTAGAGGATCCGGGAGCTATAGTATATCAATATTTTCATGAAATAGTATTTTTTATTTAATGCAGTTGCAATAGAACTTATTGTTTAAAATGGACGACTTTGATTACCAGGTTTGTACTGAATCCATTATTTGGAGGTACATTGTTTCCTTTTTTCCTTTGTATACCTATTTTCTTTCTTTTTTGTTCATATTTCCAGAAATATATAGGAGATGGAATTATCAGATCATACATTGGAATAACTATTAGAGATGGAATTGAAGATGTTATCTTGGATACATCAAGCAAAAGTAAAAAATATAAAATTGTTGGAGATACTTAGCAGTACAGGCTAGTACAAAATACTTAATGGTCTGAATTTGACTGGTTTTTATAAAATACTTAATAAATAGTAAAAAAATTCAAAAAATGTAAAATTTGATGTGCAAACACATTTTATTGTGGAGATCATGTTGAATGGTTTTGATCGATAATTTAGACTTTGAAAATGTAGAAAATGGTTGTGATAACTTTGTGGTAATTGGATCCCTCCTCTTAGAAGAAAGTGTGTGATGATTAATGTATTGCCATAAAATGTTATCATTGTTTCATACTAAATTCTTTTGCAGACCAAGGGACTGGTATGTGTAATTCACCAATTGGCTTCCAAATCTAAGAATAATAACACTGATTTTGTTAATGGAAGAGGTGCTGCTATATACATCCCAGAATTACAAGTTGCTTTGGTGTGTAAATATTAGTTCAGGCAAGCTAGGTGATTTACAGGATGCATATATTTTAGTTCTTTAAATAAATTAAGATTATTTATGCTTTAATTTACAGTACAAGTTCCTGGCCGAGTTCAAACTCTGTCTAATACAACTCGGATCGTGTACAGTCCTACTTGAGCTGCATATTACATACAGCTACTGAGAAGGTGTCACTGGATTTTGACCATCTAATGTAGTAGACTATAACTGATGCATATACCTTTTTCGACATATTTATTATAGCAGTCCTCCCATTCTAATAACTGAGATGGTAGTTAATAATATCAAGGTATGGGCCTTGTTTTTGAAACTAAAATGCAACTAATTCTCCAATTGGGCTTCATTATGGTTTATGGGTCCCGATATTATTATTACTACTCTTCAATTTTTTATACCGTTGGTAACAGTCACACTGATTTTCTTTTCTTTTTTTGGAAGTTAGCAGAGCCAGATGCCTACTAACAAATTCATTAAAAAGGACAAAAGAATCTATAGTCTCAAATCACCAGATAGCCTTTACTGTTGTGAAAAACAGTCAGACTGATTGTTTATACTTTTATCTAAGATAACAATGATTGTTCAAAATGAATTTTATAGTAGAGAGAAAAAAACAAAAGAGCATGGTATGTTTGGTTGGGCTGAGAATATGTTATTTTTTTAGATTAAGTTATTCGGAATAGTCTATTCGGTATTTGGTTGATTTAAAATAACTAGAATCGAAAATTAAATTTTTTTGTCTTATTAGAATAGGTTATTCCTAAGAGTTTTGAGATTTGATTATTCTAATAAGACAAACAATAGTTATTCTTGATTTAGTTATTCTAACTATTCTTATTTTGCAACCAAACATGCCTTAAAATATATGAAGTGGATTAGTAAAATGATCGCTGTCACATTCAATCATTCCATCTAATTAAATATAAAGAAAGGAAGACTTTAATTATGCCTAGTCTACTTGCTTTTTATTATCACTATTGTCCGCTAATTATAGGGTGCATAAAAAGATTTTTTCATAAGAACCAACAAATTAAATCTCCATTCAACGTCTAGAAATAGCGAACCAATGTATTTTTTTTTTAAACAAAAACATAACTAATCAGTAAATATGGTTCACTTGCAAATATAATTTCAAAACAGGAACCAATTTAAAAGAAAACAGTCATTATTCGGATATTTTATTTAAAATAAGGTCTTGGTAATTCCTTCTCTCTCTCTCTCTGTTTTTTTTTTAAACAAGGCATAACCTGATCTTGGTAATTCCTACATCCATTTCCTTTTAGGTCTCTCCATGGAGAGAAGAGATCCATCGCCATCCATGCAGGGGCGGACCCAGGTGGTTCCGGGAGGCAGCTGTTCCTCCTGAATTTTGAGTTTTAATAGAGATTTATCGGTCCCGACCGACTTTGCCCTCCCATGAAATTTTTTTTGCCCCTCTCTGAAAGATTGATTTGTAATTCGGGTTAAATTTAGGATTAAAATTGAAATAAATTTGTTAAATTTTGATTGGTAATTAAAATTATAAATCAGAGCATCAAAAATTACAAGTCAAAGCATTGTTTTTTATCGAGTACCTAATTGGTTAATGGATTTAAACCCGATTCGATATTTTTTTGCTCCCCCGATGAAAATCCTAGATCCGCCCCTGCATCCATGTTAAATGTCAGTTCTATATCATTTGAATATTAAATAAACGTCGATTTCAAATATATAGAGGAATCGACATATGATAATTAAGTGTGGGGGGGGGGGGGGGGGGGGATGCGTATCCCCTGAGATATCTCATATTTTGCATGACCGACGTGTCTGATTCCTATTCAGGGATAGCGCGGGGGCAGTATTATTTGAGCTTTAAGATTCGTGTATAGAGTATTTGAACGGTTGAAATTTTTCAAACAGTCACGCAAAATATGAGATATCTCAGCGAATTTCATAATTAGGCATGGGGCTTGCGTTAAAAAGTCAAATCCAATTCATTAGTATAATGGTATGGACACAAGTGGTGGAATTGGGGCCATGAAGTTTGACCCTGAAAATAAAATGATATATGTTTCATGGAATTGGGGCCATGAAGTTTGACACAACTGGTGGAATTGCTTCAATAATTTATTACATAGGATTCTATTCATGATATGAGCTAAGTCCAGTCTTGGTCAAGGAGCATTATCATGATATATATACTCAAGAGTTCATTTTGCAAGACAGAAGATGAGATCATTTGCTGCTGTGCACAAAAGTCAGAATTTCTTTATTGTCTCAGCTAAAAAGGGAATGAGAAGTAGCTTTCAGTTTTCTTTTTCTCTCCATGTCTCTCTGGAGTCATATTTAGAAGCGGATCTAAGGTTTATCCATCTTTGGCTAAACCACTTTTATAATTTTATAATTTTAATTATACATATAGAAATTTAATTGAATTTTATCTTTTTAAAATTTTTTATATAGTCTAGCCACTCTCAATAAATAACATATGTTTAGTTGTAGTCTGGTGATTAAAGTTTTATTTTATGGTTGAGAGATTTGGGTTCAAATCCCACTCACCATAATTGTATATTTTAATTTTCAGTCACCCTTATCAAAATTTTCTAGTTCTTGATCATATTCTGTTTATATCGAGACCGTCCGATAAGAATCCAGTCCGAGATAGAATGCAGGGAGTCCCTTTATTATTCTTACATATTATGATCGGACGATCTGGATCTAATCAGAAATATCACGTTAGCTTAAGTGGTATGAATTTCTGTCTCTGTACCAAGAATTTTTTTTATAAACCATAATTAAAAAAAAAATTACAAAACCAACATGGTTACTTTTTTTCTTATAAAAAATCATAAGAACCGAAATGTCATTTCGGTCCGGTCCCTTTTTTGAATTTTTTGTGGCAGCTCATATAAAAACTTGTAAAACTAGTACCACAAAAAATCCAAAAAGGGGACCGAACCGAAATGTCATTTCAGTCCGGAATAAAAAAAATAACGACCAAAATAGCATTTCGTTTCTTATGGTTTTTGTAATAAAACAAAGTAATCGTGTTAGTTTCTTAAAAAAAAAATTTGTAATTATGGTTTATAAAAAAAAAAGTTCCTGTACCAAGTGCATATATGCAATTATGCTCTGAGGGCCTGAGGGCTGAGGCTAACCTTTGACCCAGCTTTTTTTTACTTATAATTGAACATTTGACCAATCATTACAACTTACAAGAGAAAATCATTAAATCAGTGCTCAATTTAACTATTGAAGAAGGAATCATCAGGAATAAAAGAATGTACAAAAGTTGACATAGGAGCAAAGAAATATTACTGTTTATTATTATTATTATTATGTCTCGTCTTATGGGGTAACGGTAACCTGTATGATTGTATAAAGAAATTAAGCTAACCAATCTGCCCAGTCTAATTGCCAAAAGGACAAATTAAATCATGGTTATCGGATATAGATCTAACGGTGCTAATCTATCGTGATATTTCTAACCTACCAACTTCCATTTAATTTTTCATAAAAAAAATCATTCGAAGTTTAAACCCATTTAATTTATCACTATACCAAAGGTTGTTATCTTATATGTGATAACGAAAAAACAAATAAATTAACAGTTTACATAATCGAACATAAAAATATATTAAACATAACTATTGATTTTTATTTAAAATAATATATATTATTAATCAAATAAGACGTTAGAACATGTTGAAAATATTGTATGAATCAATTTTGTCATAAATTACTATCTTAAAAGCTACATTATAAATTGTTCTGTAAATCAATTTTGTCACACTTTATTAGATAAAAAAAACTATGAAATGTTGTATAAATCAATTTCATTATAATAATAAAAATTCATTATCGCATATAATTTTATAATTGTCAATTAAATATAAAATACTCTTATATGTATTCTTATTCAATTACTAATGAAAACAAAAAAATTATTATCTATGCTCCGCTATATCTGTTTTACTGAATACAATACAAATGGAATAAATAAAATAAAAAGTTTCATTACTATTCTACAAATACTTGACATTCTTAATTAAAATAAATTAATTGTTGGAATTTGTTTATTAGGGGTATACTACCTTAGAAGGTAAGGAGTCAAGTTGACTTTTTATAGGATTGTTTTTGGAGTTTTTTTTTTATTGAATTGAATGAATTGTTTTTGGGAGTTGGGACCGAATTTTTTATTAATATCCAAAAAAATATTTAATTTCAAAATCTAAACCCTATGCGGAGCAATTTCGAAATATGTTCAAACTGCAAAAAAATTCTGCAATAATTCAGCCTAAAATCGCAAAAATTGCGATTTTGGTTTTGGAATTCCAAAACTACAAATTTTTTTGGCGGTTCTAATTTTTTTAATTAAACAAAAATGTTTATAATTTATTTGTTTTTTATTAAATATTGGAACTATTTTATATATTTCTGTGAAAATAGATGGAATACTATATAATTTGATTTATTAGAAAGACTGCGACAAATAACCCGGATCAACATTTTTCAGGCCGGATTTTTTGCGACTGTAAGAAAAATTAAAATATTTCTTTGTGTGTTATTGAAAAATAAATAAAAATGTTTTGAATTTGAGTTATTGATCCCGGTTCAAAAGTCGCTTATAGGTAAATACATAAAATATTTGGATTCTTCTATTTTCGAAAAAATAAGAAAATTTGTCAAGAATTTTTTTTTCGAAGAATATTTTGTCAGATCCTTGTCAGAGAATCTTTTAGTTTTTTTTCGAAATTTGACCGAATTATTCGCAAATAATTTGTAAATTTTACGATTTTTTTTCGAATTTTATGAATTATTCACGATTTTTTTTCTAATTTTTTCCAGAACATTTTTTTTATCTCTTGTAGGACTGAGATCTCTTGTCCGGATAATTCCGAATCATTCCCGAATTATTCCTGAATCACGAATTTTTGACATCGCCGAACCAAATCCGAATAATTCATTTGTCACTAATGTTGTAGCCTACTTCAATGAATTTTGTTCAAAATCCATCACCTCTGCTAATTAAGTAATTAGTCCGTTCAAGTGTCTCTTTTCTAACTAAACTCCCAACTCATTGAATTGACCCTTCAAATTTATGTGTAGTTCTCAATTAATGCTTCATAGATTGATCAATTTATATTCAATTCTTCAGCTGTTACAATTATTTTTGGAATTGACCAATCTCAAAGTACAACTAATGGTTTGCTTTTTAGTTTTTACTGTGATTTTGATGACATAAGAAGAGTTCAAATTTTGAAAGAGAAGAGTTCAATGTTTTTTTTTTTAATCTCCATTATGTTTTTATTTTTAAAACTTTAATAGCTTAAAATTAAGAATTCAAAATTCAAAATAAATTCATCTGATACAATCTATATTATTTTCTCTATTTCAATTTTATTTAGACTGTCAACAAGAACTCGCAAAAATAACCGATGTAGACGATTTCTGGACTCAATTTTTCAACTTATTAATTCATATAAATACAAAATTTTAAAGTTATACTTTTTAATTTACATATAAAAAATAATATATATTACATCTAACGATTTTATTTTGACATAGAAATTTTAAAATATTTATTATTAAAAAATTAAAAATAAATATATAATAAAAACAAAAACAAATATTTGTATATTTTCTGCTAAAAAGTAAAAAGTAAACTTTTTTGCTAGTAGAATAGCTCCGTGACAAAGGAGACACAAACAAACGCACAGTGCCGTGCCCAAAAATCCAACAAGTCACATCCCTATGTACCAAACACCACCAAATAAATCTGCTAAGCAATTATGGTGCGAAATGGCCGGTACTGTGCCGGGCCTCACGGCCAGCTCCTCGGTATTTAATGTCTCAATGTGGCTCCACACTTCTCCATTTTTTTCCTAAACTGGAGATGTCCTTTACCATTTCTCGTTTAATTTACAACTGTGTGACGAGTTTAGTGTATGTTAGATAATTGTTTTTTATTCTGATTCAACAATAAAGCGTGCAGGTTTCTCATAAATTAATTAAAATTATTTTGATAGATTTTTTAACCGATTACAGGCCTTAAATACTAAATTTATAATTTATATTATAAATTAGAGACGGACTCTACCAAAAATATACAAATAATGACATAATATATCTCATAAGATTCAATTTGATTGTCTATGATTTGATTTTATAGCAGAAATAGATTTTTTTTTATGATTTGAATAATTCTACTTTGTTGGGTTAACTTAGAAAAAATATTTGTAATTGCAATCATCGTAGTGAATGCTCTTATTTAATACTTAAATTTAGATTTTATTTTGTTGAAGCCATTTGTTCTTCGTTGCTTCATTTAATATTAAAAACAAATGATACTTCAATTTTGGCTATATGATTTTTCAACTTCAAAATGTGCATATCAGCGTACAACGCGAATATTTTCTAATATTGTGTAAATTTTACAACATACAACTCTGTTAAATTCTACACGGACGATGTTTATTTATGACAAACAAACAAGTTCATCCAAGAATTCTACAGGTATCCAGTTTTTAGGAAATGGAGGCAATGCACACCGTTGTAACAGGTACTATCAGCAAGAAGTTTTAGTTGATGAATTGGACGTCTCGGATTGTGACACGTAGGTAAGGGTTAATTTATTGGTGCGTTTTGCAACGATTGGTCAGATCTGATGAAATTCTTTTGTACGGAAGCAAACAAAGGCTGCAGGTTCTATTTCTATGCCTCTCGTACAGGACCACATGTTACATGCATACAGCTAAAGTTGGATAATAAATAAATAAACCAAGAAACAAAAACAATAAAGTCATGTGTTAATCCCTTGTCCCTTTTGACTAGTGAATCCAAATTATTTTTCCCTAATTAATTAATTTTTTGTTTTAATTATTTTTCGGTGTACCTAGCGGAAGGAGGTAGAGGGCTCTATAAAATTTTAATTTTAATTTTGCTATTTAAAATTTCTAACGGTTGCAAGAATTAATATTATTAGTCTATTCATAAAAATAAAATCACATTACACTTATATATTTAAATTCTTAATTTTGATTTTTTAATTATGCATAAAATATTTTTTAGAATGATATTTAACTATCTCATATTCAAATTATAATTCCGTCATCAATGTATACGAGGTCAAATAAATATCAAATCACATAGAGCGGAGTAGGTTCTATAGACATTAAATCTATTTTTAAGTCTGATGAGCTTCATAAACATTTCATTCGCCTAGGTCCTGTTCGGCGTCAAGAGGGGAATGGGCGTGGGCGTAGGAATTGAACTGAATCTCACTGTGCGTGTGGGAAAAAAAATCAGTCAGAGTGAATTTTTTTTTCTTACGGGCACAGTAACGTGCCGAACAGGCCCTTAAAGATTATAAAACTGATGAAGTATCGCCATTACTTGATTATAATATTTTTTTTTAGCACGGATAAGGATTTAAATCCAACGATCTGTCAAAAATCGTAGTCAGAAAATATTTCCTAATAATATCCGAAATGCAAATAAGATTGCACAAAATTTGAACAAATGCATATGAAATGTATATTTGAGTTGTCAATTTTTTTTTGAAAAAATGAATATCGATTTAAAAATCTTGAATAAGAAAGAACTTCTTAACCTTTAATTCTCTAAAATTAGATTAAATTCGCTTCAAATATTTCTCGAGAAATCTCGGAATTTTTTTTATAAACCATAATAAAAATTGTGTTTTTTACGAAACAAACATGATTACTTTTTTTTTACAAAAATTAAAAGAACCGAAATGTCATTTCGGTCTGAATTTTTTTTTTATTCCGGACCAAAATGACATTCAATCCGGTTCTCTTTTTTGATTTTCTGTGGTATTTTTTCACAAGTTTTATATGAGCCGCTGCAGAAAATCTAAAAAGGAACCAGACCGAAATAGCATTTTGGTCCGGAATAAAAAATAATTCGGATCAAAATGGCATTTCATTTTTATATTTTTTGTAAAAAAAAAAAATAATCACGTTGGTTCCGTAAAAATATATTTTTTAATTATGGTTTATAAAAAAAATTCGAAATCTCGGTTGATTAATGATTTCTGAAACAAATTTAAAAGACATTGTCATCAAATTAATAAAAAAGTTGCATCAAGTTTTTCTTCCGACTTGCCCAATCAATCAATCGGTTAACAGCTTTGTTCGGCGATTGACTTTTGATTATTTGAGTCGAGATTCTCTAGGGCCTAGAGTGTAACGAGTCCTAAACAGTAACAATTCAACTCATAATCTGTACTGCATAGTACGATAGCCTATTTCAGTCACACAGGATGCTTACAAAAGACAATGGCAGTTTTAACTTTAGACGTCACATCCAACTTTGCCAAGTGAGATTTAAACCCAGTTCAAAAGCCCGCGAATCAATTTTTTTTTTTTTGAGAAATTAAAAGAAAAAGTGCAAAAAGAGCAAAAGGATAAATTAAATGTCTTTTCCATGATTCTCTCGCGTGTACGATACCAGTTTATCTCTTTCTTTATCATCTAACTTAATCTCTTCCCGCCTAGATTGTCAGTTCTATCTCTCAATTTTTTTTTAAAATGGAGATGTCCATTTTTAGAAGAGAGCAAATTAATCAAATTAAATTGCATGCTTCATTAATAAGCCGTTCACTTTATATCTAGTTGGTAAACAAGGAATGCAAATAATACAACTCTTTGTATTATTTCTGTTTTATACACTGTCCGTTTAACTAAACTTCCATTTCTCGTCACAACCGGGCCCCACCAATCCATATAAAGACAAGACAGTCAAGAAAAAAAAAAGGAAAAAAATACAGGAACAAATAAAGCTGTTTCTCACCACAACCGCCACCTTCCAAATAATAATGAACACTTTACCAGTGTTCACCGGTGGTGCGCGTTACGGGTTACGACCACTCCCACTTACTGCCATCCAGTTTATGTTTAAATGCCCACGATTCAATGAATGAAACTGCGTAACAAGTTATTCTCAAGAAATGAATTAACTCGCCACAGAGACAACTACAAAAGAAGTGAAACAGGGAGGTTTCGACCACTTATTAAACACCATCTTAATTCCCTCACAAAAACGGCCACGTCCCGGAACAATTTAGACCGCACAAACCGAACCTCTCTGCTGGTCCCATAAGTCATTGTAATTAGTTCATTGAACCTCGTCTTTGTAAGTTGATCTTCTCTCACATGCAACTCCCTCTAAACCCGGATTTAACTATTCTACCCTCCCTTAAGCCGCCATTTTCGCTCCAGTATTAATTCTCTCTCTCTCTTCCTAGACTTTACTTCTCTGATGCTCTTCTCACAAGCAAAACCCACTGCTCCCTTCTTCCCCACTTCTTCTCCATCTTTTATCCCATTTCCATTCTTTAAATTCCAAAAGAGAAAAATATTCCATACCCACCTCTAAATTCAAAAAAAGAATGTTGAAAACGAAGATGCCTTTGTCGCCATTATTCCTCCTCGTTCTCTCCTTCTTCACCTTAATTTCGTGCGAACCAGTCGAAGACAAGTTCGCGCTGCTCGATTTCCTCGCTCAGGCACCGCACTCGCGCGACCTCAACTGGGACCCAGCCACGCCCGTGTGTAACAGCTGGACAGGTATCACGTGCTCCGCCGACGGATCTAGCATCGTGGCCGTCCGTCTCCCGGCGCTCGGATTCAACGGCCAGATTCCTCCGAACACTCTCAGCCGACTAGCCTCCCTCCAGATCCTCAGTCTTCGCGCTAACGGGTTCACGGGTCCGTTTCCTTCCGACTTCACCAACCTCACTTCCCTTACCGGGTTACATCTCCAACTTAACTCCTTCTCAGGCTCTCTACCGTTGGATTTCTCCGCCTGGAAGAATCTAACAGTTCTCGATCTTTCGTTTAATAACTTCACTGGAAACATCCCAGCGTCTTTTTCGAATCTGACGCAACTGGTGGCGTTGAATCTCTCGAATAATTCTCTTTCCGGCGAGATACCTGATCTCCAGTTGCCGAATTTGCAGTTTCTCAACCTGTCGAACAATGAGCTCAATGGAACTGTGCCTAGGTCATTAAAGAGGTTTCCCAAATCCGATTTTTCTGGTAATAATTTATTGCCGGATACTCTGTTGCCCCCAGCCCTTTCTCCTTCGGTGGCACCTTCTATTGGGCCTACTACCCCTGCCAAAAAGCATAAACTTAGTGAGGCAGCCATTTTGGGAATTATTTTAGGAGGAAGCGCTTTGCTCTTTGCTATAATTGCGTTGTTGCTTGTGCTAATTTGGGGCAGGAGAGACAATGCCGCTTCAGAAAAGGTAAGTGTGAAATTTTCTGTTTGGTTGATCGTAGTGTTATAGACATAGTTGGTTATTTGGTTTGCTACACAATAATAGACGCTCGGCATTTGTTTCTTGGGGATTTTTGAAATTATACTCGACATTTCTTATATTTGCAATTGGGATCCTGTCACATAGTGATTTAATAAAGGTTACATCAAACAAACGTAACTCCATTGCCTTGTATTATTTTGAACACGAACAATTTATATCATTATCAGAGCGACATGTTTTTAGGCCAATTGGGCTCGATTCAATATAATTGAGGGCAAAACCGTCCATTTAATGGAATAGAGCTGTGACATCATGCTGATCACATTATTTGAAGCATTTCAATATATTGGTTTTTTGCTGCAAAACTATGGACATTAGAAATGCCTGTTGTCATTTTTTAAAATACTTCTGCTATTTATAATTTATAAAAAGAGTTTACTCTCATGCTAAGTCTATTTTGACTGTAGGGCACATCAAAGGGGGGCCGATTGAGATCTCCTGAAAAGCCCCCATTAGGGAAGCATGAAGAAGGCAATAAAATAGTCTTCTTTGAGGGGTGCACCCTTGCTTTTGACCTTGAAGATCTCTTGCGTGCCTCGGCTGAGGTTTTAGGCAAGGGCACTTTTGGTACTACATACCGTGCAGTTTTGGAGGATGCAACAACAGTTGTTGTGAAGCGGCTGAAGGATGTTGGGGCCGGGAGAAAGGATTTTGAACAGCAGATGGAGACGATCGGGAGAATAAAGCATGAGAATGTGGCAGAGTTGAGAGCATATTATTTTTCCAAGGATGAGAAGTTGATTGTTTACGACCATTTCAGTAGCGGGAGCGTGTCTAGTCTGCTGCATGGTATGATTTCTAATATGTTCATCTTTTATTCATCTTTTGATTATTGGTATTGTAAGATCTGGAAAAATCAATTTTTTTGCATTTTGTAATCATGCATGTCCAGTGAATGATATTAGTTAATTAGCATAAGTTGGTATGCATGTCCATTTAACATATTATTAAAATCATAGGTAGTTAGTAATGATGGATGTCTGATGATTGATTTTTATGCATGTCCAATTAACAAATAATTAAATCATAGTTAGTTAGTAATGATGGATGTCGTATGATTGATTTTTATTCTTTTGTCTTTATTAGTTGTAAACTTGTGATCATTCTAACTACTTTGCCTTATTAAACATTATGTTTAATTTATGGTACTTGGTGGTCTATAGAAAGCTTGCTGTTAAGGTTCTGAGGCATGATTATAATTAGTGGACACTAAATTATATTATCAATATTTTATTTTATAAGATAGAAGAATGATTATTTAACATTTTAATCACCAACATTTTTCAGGTAGAAGAGGAGAGGATAGAGTGCCACTTGATTGGGAGACTCGTATCAAAATCGCCCTTGGAGCCGCAAGGGGCCTTGCTCGAATCCACACAGAAAACAATGGAAAATTTGTGCACGGCAACATAAAATCATCTAATATCTTCCTAAACCCAGCCCGGTTCGGGTGCATATCTGACATCGGCCTGGCCCCACTCATGAACCCAATAGTTGTGCCTGTGACCCGCACCCCGGGCTACCGTGCACCCGAGCTAGTTGATACAAGAAAAGCTACGCAGGCGTGTGATGTATACAGTTTTGGAGTGTTACTTTTAGAGCTTTTAACCGGAAAGTCGCCAGTACAGGTGGTAGGTGGAGGCGATGAAGTGGGGCATTTGGTGAGGTGGGTCAATTCGGTTGTCAGGGAAGAATGGACAGCTGAAGTTTTTGACCTAGAGTTGATGAGGTATGTCAAGTTTGACAGTTTCTTATGAGTGAGGATTGGTCAAACTTGTCAGCATATAGATTAAGAAAGGAAATTAAAAATAATGCTAATCTTAACACTCAGCAGAATTTAATTAGTATAAATTGGGAGACTAGTTCAAACTGCCATAATGATACTGGAACAAATTACACCAATGCAGTCATTTTTTTTTTCTTTTGAAGTATTTAGACAATAAAATCCCAATAAAAGTAAAAGGAAAATATTAAAAAATGGGTGCGTTAGCCACCTGTCTGTACCTGTCTTGTCAAAAATCAATAACAGTTGGGATCTTAGTGCTGGGCCTATATATATGTTTAAACAAATTACAGAAGAAAAAGTTGTTTTGTTAACAAAGTGGGGCTGTATGCATACAACCTAGCCTGCCATATATTCATCTAACAAATAAAATGAAAGATTGAAATCAGTATTTGCATAAATTTAAAATGGTTAAAATTGACAGGTACCCAAACATAGAGGAAGAGATGGTGGAGATGCTCCAGATAGCAATGACTTGCGTGGCAAGAATGCCAGAGCAGAGACCAAAAATTGCTGATGTGGCACGAATGATACAAGAGGTCAAGCAATCTTATAGTGAAACCCGGCCTTCAGTTGACGAATGCGGACCCTCTGCTTCAAGTTGAGAGATCCCTTATTCATGCGATTCTTTGTGTATTATTAGTTGCTGCAGTGACAACTTTATAGGATAGCTATCTGAGGATAGGTTGCGTCGTCTCATTTTTATTATGTCAATTATCTCAATTATCTCAATTGTTAGGAATTGGGACTGGGAGGGCTATTAGTTTTTTGATATATTTTTGGTCTAGTTTTGTTTGTCTAATTTAAACATAGTTCGGTTTAATGTGTTTGTAACCGGCCGATGCAATTTTTGAAGTCTTCTATCTGTTTCCAAGTTAAGTTTGTATATGTCTTTGTATACTTAAATCTCTTAATATTGCTTTCTTGTAACATGCCAGAAAATCACTTAATATACGTATTTTAAAGGCGTGTAACAATTCATACCATCATACAAGTCAATTCAATTTATTGTACAATTTACAGGCGGCTCTTAATATTACCTCGTTTTTTTATCTAATCTAATTGTTTCACTTTGGTGATATGAATTCTAATGTCTTCCTGACCTATAAAGCAGTGCAAAATACAAGAAAATAAAGTGTGTTGAGGCCTTGTAATCAGTGCATATATTTCACATGCTATTACTATTCCCAGAAAGGAAGTTTGTTACTTCCTGGTTATGTCTATTGCACATGCTGACATGCTGTTGTTCTTTGATTATATCGGTGTAATTGACTTTAAATTATATTAAGAAAATGTTGCCTATATACGAGGATTTTATGTACCTTGGCCTGTCAGTAAATATAACTAACTATACCAATCAGTGAAAAATTAAAAAAAAAAAAAAGATGAGCCCACCAGTGAAAAAAGGCCTATAACAGGCCCAAAACAGAGAAAAAGTAATACTTAACGCCTCTCCCAGATAAGATTGAAACACAAGATCTAAGCAGTAACCTAAAGCATTCGGCCAGTAATTAGAAAAAAAAAACAAAAAATTGGAACATGCAATTTACACAATATGGCAATCACCTATCTCAAAAGAAGAAGAAAAAGTAATACTAACAAAAGTAGCAATTGAAAACTTCTTCATACTAATATGCTGCTATTGGTTTGTCTTGTTTAAAAATCTTGTCTTGATGCCTCCTGCAACAAATGAGGGTAACTTGTTCAAATTAAAGGATATGAATTCTATATTAAAGAATGTTATATCACTAAATTATTTTTGAGTACCTTCAATTTCCTCGAATTGAATTATTTTTGTTGTATTCGCAGCAGAACAATATTCAAATCTGCAATTTAGAACAATGAACAACTACATTATTAAATTTAAAACCCGAAAGAATTACGATTGATAACATGAACATCATATGCAATGAATTACCTATTAGAGAAAACCACACCGATCTCATATGACGGTTTGATCTTAGTTGCCTCAATCAAAATTGAAACAATTTCGATTTTTCTTGTGCTGGCCATTAAGGAATCGTACTCAGTCGGAATGATGAGAGCGAAGAAGTTATCCTTTAGCTTGCTCAAGCATATCCTATCGATCGATGCAAGCGAGATTCTTCGTCTTAGTGCACATGAATCCATGTCGGCTAAGTATATAGCACGGTCGGTTATCATCATGGCACGCTGCTTTATTTTTCCTGATCCAGTTAGTTTGATGATTCTATCGGCGAACAAGAGCTTCTGATCACCTAAATATGCGAAGACAATAGATGTCAACTTCTGATCAACTAAATCACAATGAGAAGTAGATCGAAGAGATTAATTACTAGTTTACCTCGCTTGGATAAGATATCCGAGAGAAAGGCATTTGATTCTAAGTCGAGATAAACACCCTTTACCGCGGTGCGAAACGACGCTAACCGGCGAGCCTTAACACCCATGAATGGCTTCAGCAGCGTCCCCTCATTTCGGCCATTGCCTTCTCCTTCCTCCTTCTCTTGTTGGTGATTTTGAGAGAAAAGTTTAACCCGGTCCATGGATGAGAAATTAAAGAGATTGTTGTGCCATGTCTAGGTGGATAAGATAGTAATTTATGTGGTGTTTGAATTGGCGACAGTAGCTGTCTCTGTTGCGTATGATGCAACTTTGATGGTTTTGAGAAAAAAAGGAAAAGGTTAAAGAGAGGAATGTTGCTGGTGGTATCATTACTGAGGTGTCCTTAGTGGAGTCTGACTAGGATTTTTCTCCATTAAAAAAAATAAAATAAATCGCTGGGAAAAGTTATGAAGTTGGAGGTGCAACTTTTATTTTTTTAAAGAGAAATTTAGATATATTCCCCATCATAATTTCATCAATTAGATATTTATTCATCAAAATTTTAAAATTAGTTATTTCCCATCTTAACTCATTAATTTATAAATATGTCCATTTTTTAATTCAATCAATTAAAAACACAAATTAATATTCATAAGAAAATAAAATGACAGTTCTACCCCTTTCTGCCACCGGTAGATGGTATATTGTTGTACATTATCAAATAACTAATACTACTCATATGCATCGGACATGAAATTGGGGAATTTTTTTTGTTTAGAAATTAGAGAATATATATTGAGAAGCAGGCATTAGAAAAATGAATATTCATTCATATATGTTATTAGTTAATTTGTTTGCTTGATTATTTGAATCTTCAAAATTATGATACTAATTGTTTCTTCTTCAAACATTACTTTCTATTTAAGAACAACCGTATACTATAATTTGTGAGGGTCAAAATGAAATAGATAATGCTTACATGCACCAAAATTGAGATTTCACAAATTAATTTCTATCCGTAGATTTCAAAAATGAGATATGGCGGCATCACTTATTCCACTAGATAATATCATTCTTGTCCAATAAGATCATGTTGAGCAGTTCGGATCGACTGTTCGAATTTTGAAAATAGAGATAAAAAATGTAGAGCATATTAGAGCACAAAAATTATGGTGCATTTGAACCCTCATATTCTTTAATTAGTTTTTTCTTCAATATGTGGGACAGGGGAAGAGAATTGAACACAAAAGGGAGGTGCAGGAGAAGAGGGAGAAAGAAGGGAGTAGAACTGTCATTTTATTTTCTTATTAATATTGATTTGTGTTTTCAATTGATTGAATTAAGAAATGGAGATATTTATAAATTAAGTGAATTAAGATGGGAAGTAACTAATTTTAAATTTTTGATGGATAAATATCTAATTGATGAAGTTATGATGAGCATATATTTAAATTTCCCTTTTTTAAAAGATATATTTAATTATTTCTTTAAAATAAAAGTTGAGGACTTGAGGTAAGTCTCCCATTTTTAAAATATTTATAAAATCTTTTAATTTGAATTTCAAATTCATGATCTCTTGTATATATTGAACAATTTTTTAAAGTTTTGATGGGTTAGGTTCCGACCCATTACGGGATTGATCAATGTTCCCTAGAAACAAGGTTTCCAAAATATCATTTGTATTATATTCATATTATTTTTTTTCAGCACTTTTCTAAATTATTTTCGAATTTGCTAAAATCATAAAGACAACACACTGTTTATTTAGTAAAGTTAATAAAATTTTCAAAATTTATTATTTCGATATAAGATTTGTATAATAAAAACGAATTATTTGTAATTCACATTATATTCAAAATTATAAAATTTAAATCTTGCCTAATTATTCTCAAATCACAAACTGAACATGGTTCATGCTCCATAAATAACATTAAAAATCTATACTTCTGATTCTTTGTTGAACTGCCAATTTAAGGTCTGATTTTAATATAGCAAATAGAAAAGCTTAAGACCCACCAAAATTATTTTGATCCAACGCGGATACAACTCATTCTGTCCATACCAGAATCCATCATGTATAGGCGAATATGATACCAGACTTGATTGGTAAGGTCACCGCAATCCAAAAGGTGTTGGTTTAATTCAGTGATATGTGGATATTGACTGATTGTTGTATATAATATAACAGAGTGAGAACTGATCTCTGATTCAGGGAAATAAAATCTGCTGTTATTCCAAAAAAATAACTGGAACCTATTATTCCGATTCTAATTGTTTAAATTTTTTCACCTGTGAATCTCAACGAAAATCAATGGTTGAGATCAGAACATCAGGTTCATGTTATTCCTTTGGAATAACAACAGACTTATTTTCCTGATTCAGTGGCAAAAGATGATGTTTTTTTAATTAAATGTCTCAAATTAAAATTTAGATGGAGATTTTTTTATGAATATTGAAATTTAGAAAACTTGATTTTTAAATTTTATACAAAATATATAATATAATAAAGCAAGCTCGTATTATTTTTTTATGATACATAATGATAAATTATATGCTTGTCTCTTGAATGTTGACAATTTAATTATTTTTTTGCTTAAATTCAAATATATACCTATCAAATTTCAATATCTTGTATATCTACGTAAATTTCAATAGACTAAAATACTACCTTGTATCATCCTCCTTAGTCTCCAAACTCTCCTGTAAAATTTTTTTTTTTTTTTTTTTTGCTTTCTCATGCACTGGTCCAGCTAGTAACATTCATAATATAATTTTATTTTAGAGAAAATACATATTGTCCGTTTTATTACAGAAATTTGGAGAAATATATAGACATTCATAGTATAATATCAAGCATTAATTATTTGAGGAGGGTTCAAATGCCTTCATTTTTTGTGCCTCCACCATGCTTCTATTTTTTAAAACTTTAATAACTCAAAATTTAAAACTTAAAAGTCAAAATAAAACCGTTGGATATGATCTACATCATTTTATCTATGTGCTCATAAAAAATTATCACATTTTGATTTTGTTTTTATGTAAATCAATAAGTTGAAAAATCAACGTCTAGAAATTATCCACATTAGTACGTTTTTTACAAGCTCTTGATGACAACCAAAATAAAATTGAAATGTCATATTTTTGTACACTTGCATAGATAAAATGATGTAGATCATATCCAACGGTTTTATTTTGACTTTTAAGTTTTAAATTTTAAGTTATTAAAGTTTTTAAAAATAAAGACACGGTGGAGGCATGAAAAATGGAGGCTTTTGAACCCTCCTCTAATTATTTATAGTTATTGCCGAGAATTTAATCACAATTACAATTTACAAGATTACCATAATGGATAGAAAGACGTGTACGGTTGCTCTACTCAAATGGTCAAACTAATTTTTGAAATTTACAGATATTTTCAATTTTCAAACTTTGCTTTGCTTCTATCATATTGTCCTGAAGACTAAAGAGCAACTAGGATAAGAAAGCACTATTTATTGAGAATAAGATAATTTGATAATTTATAAAGATAGTCGAATTTTTATATTTTTAAGTTATGACAAGTCATAAATTATTTTTAATTGTTGGGCATATAATTTATAATTATTAATTTAAAAATATGGATAAATATTATTTAAACTCTTTACTTGTACATGTTTAACAATATGGGAGATATACATAATTTAACATATGAAATTAATTTATTGATTATTTGATCATCGATTAAAATTTCATTTAATTTTTGTATTGCATTTGTTTAAAGAAAAGAGATAAATTTGTTAAAAAAAAAGACATTTTCGTCCACTTAAGTTTTTAATGAAATTTAGTACGATTTAATCGAGATTAAACAATTTATAAAAAAATGTCGAAAAGTCTTAAAGAATAATTATTTTGAACTTTCAATTGAATAATTCAAATGCCGATGTTTTGATTGATATATATTTAATTTCGCATTAAATAATGTATAACTGAGTTCTTATTTCCTTAAATATACCAAGGTTTGAAACAGGTAATTGTTCATTTCACATTATTCAAATTTTTTTTTTATAAATTTTTTTTTAATTAAGTATCTTTACATTTTAATCGGAAAGTTTCATCACGAAAGCATGAAATGGAAACAGTATTCCAGACGCAAAGCTAATTGGTAGCTACTATTTCAACCGTAGATCAATTCAACACTACTGTTTCAAATCACGCGTGGTGAGATTTCAATTGGGTTCCCATCAGACGAGAGTTAGTTTCGATCACAGCCTCAGAATTTTTCGCCAACGGTCCGATGTTGTCCAACTAATGGGAGTTTGGTACAACTCAGTCATCTTGTGTAAACTATGGTCAACGTAACTGAAGATAGTGGGATTTTTGTCCAAAGGGCTTTAGACAAAGTCTTGTCCATAGCCGGATTCAGACTGTTTGATACATGTCAAATTCGTATGGACGGTTTAGATTTACGTAATCGTTTTAATTTATTAAGTTCTAAATCTTTATCACGAACTTTGAGGCTGATCGGACAGTTTATGTCCGGTATTGGACGAAATTAATTCAAAACCCTTTGACAAAATCCAATTCCAACTGGAGATTAGAAGGGAAATGGTCACAAATCGACGCTTCTGGAAGCCCAGCTTTGCTATTAATCTCCACAGAATCTTAATAGCCTGGTATCAGACTAGTCAGACTCCTGTTATGTGTGTTCGTACTTTTTAACATAATATCTACTACGAATACGTGGCATGGAATTACTGAAGGATCCATTCCAACTCCGTCCAATGTTCCACTTATAATTGACCACGTCAGTTATTTCGTACCATTCGTAAGGTATTGGCGTCAGTTTAAACTTAATGCTTTCAAAATAGTTTTTGTTTGTTAAGACTTAAGATACACCTACGGACATGCCGAACTTCACTGACATGTGGGGTGTAATTGAATGGATCCCACTGTCAGTGATGCATGGTGCAAACTCCAAACTCAAACTAACAATTGGAGTATATTTAGCTAAAGAGAATAATTAATGGATTAAACATTATCTACGCGCGTACGCATCGTATAATATAGGGCACCTCTCCTCTTCCTTACCCTTTCCTTTTTCTCTTTCGCATTTCTTCGATTCTTCTTCAAACCGTGTGGTGTGCGCTATATCTCTCCGATTCGACCAACCTTTCGGTATTATTAATATTTCTTAGTGTGTCGTTCTTTCACTGACTCGATTTCTCTCTTGATTGATCTGCTCCGCTCGAAGATAATAGATTTATTGTTTCAGATCTAGCGCGACCTTGGTGTTTTCGCCATGGCATCCAAGCGTATTTTGAAGGAGCTTAAGGATCTGCAAAAGGACCCTCCCACTTCGTGCAGTGCTGGTATTTTTCTCTGGATTTTTTTTTTCGATCTAGCTTGAAATAATGTAATTAGTTGAAATTCTGTTCGGCACTGCTTAGATCTGGATTTTTTCTGGTTATTAGTTGTTAAAACCTCTTTAAATAGGTTAAATTATTGAATTTTACTCATTAATTTTCATTTCCGTTATCACAAGGAGCTACAACGTTGTCATACGAGTGTATTGTTTTCTTTCTTTTATAACTGAAACTTATTTGCGTCGTCTCTCTACAAAGAACACAGGCATCTCGCATCTGAAAAGAATTATGTCTCTGTTAACAGCAGCCCTTGTATAAAAAAAAGAATGAAAGAAAACTAAAACTTATTTAGTATATAGGACTGGGGAACTTTTGGTTGGATCTTTTTGTGGTACATAATGTTAGTTACATATTTAGGTGTGTTTAAAAGACGTGTATGATTCTGTCTCCTAGTTATTTAACTATTTGAAGTTAAGTAATTTCGTTCTTTACCAGGATGGAAGCTACATCAGTATGAGGTGTAATGCAATGTGTGTTTGTTGTTTAAAAATCTGTTTCTGTCACTTGTATATCAACTTTCCTAACATTAATTAGTGCGGACATTTACTAAAAAGTTAACGTATTAGGTTTGATATAAATGGTTAATGTTGAAGTAAGAATGGGGTACATAATCATTCATTTATACTTGTTATAAAGGCTTAACTAAACTTCTGTCAATAATTGTAGAGATCCAGTATAAAATATTTATTCTACAATATGGTTCAAAAGCATATTTTTAACTATAATCATTGGATGTTGTTTTGATATATGTTTATGTGTTAATTGTGAAACATTCATAATGGTTATTACATCTCTAGTTCAATAGGGAACTTTTGCAGTGTAAATAAGCAGTAAAGAAAATATATAACAGAGCTAATGAATTAGAATGTAATGACGCAGTGGATGCAATGACAAGTCAAAAAAGGCAACTCACAATTGATTGCCGTAAATGATAATGTGGGCGCCAGATCTTATAGTATAGCTATTTAGCGGTACTCTGTGCTAGAAATTGTAGGTGTTACTGGATCCTTTTTCGTATAAGATAATATTTTTTATTAGACTTCATTGCAGTTCTGGAACTATAGTATCTTAAGGCATGAACTAGGTTGCTAGACAGTAGACACTATAAATAAGTTCACATTTTGCATCAAGCTTCCTTATATTAATTTATTCATTTTGTTTTCTCTGCTTCTTTTAAATCAAGGGTTTTTTTTTTTTTTTTCTTTTCCCTATGGTTTTTGCTTTTGTGAAGTTTGAATATTTAATCCAACCAAAAAATCAGAAGAATTGAATGAAGGAACAATTTTAATAACTAGTTGTAGAATGTTGCTGCATTAACTCAATGTTGTCTTTGCCAGTGTCACCTTTTTTTTCCCTTCAATCTATAAGTAGATGGCCCTAACTCCTATATTTGCCAATTGTCTTCAAATTTTGTTTTCGTTGCGTCACTGACAGTTACTTTTATTGGAAATGTGAAGGTCCGGTCGCGGAGGACATGTTTCACTGGCAAGCCACGATCATGGGCCCACCTGATAGCCCCTATGCCGGTGGTGTTTTCCTCGTCTCAATCCACTTCCCTCCTGACTACCCATTCAAGCCACCAAAGGTAATTTGAAAAATTAGACAACTTTTATATCTGAATATTTCTCTAATCTTGCTTAGCAGTATGAAATAGCAAAATAGGAATTGTTAAAATAACTAATTAGGTTTTACAGGCTGCTCTTCTTCTTCTGTAAGGTAAAAATATAATTACGTGGCTATTCATAAAGGTTTTTCTTTAAATCACACCAAGAAGTTTGTACTACTTTCACAGTAGCTTTCAAAAATGCTGCTCGATCTATGCTCGGTTAGGGTTGTTCTCGGAAGTTTGTTTGATTTTTCTATGTTTATGATGTATCTTTCTAAGACTGGCAAAGATGATTGATTTTTGTTGTGGAATGAACTACAAGATAAAATCCAAATCATTCATCCTTGCTCCCAATTTCCAATATCACGAGGTGAATAGAAATTAATGAAAGAAAATGGGGTGAATTACTTTATATGGAGTTTTTAAGATTTATTCACCTCAATTTTTCTGCATAACCATTTTATTCACCCTCCTTTTCCTTCTTTCCTCAAAACTTGGGAGCATGCTTTGAAAGTTTGCTAGCAGTTAAAATGATAGAAAGGTTGGGTATGTTCTGACCCAGTATACTTGTTGCTGGATTTATAAAATAGAAAGCCAACTGAAATAAATTTCTATTGAGCTATAGCTACAAGCCTACAAGAGGGCTATGGCCTTGAGTATAGGTCGTTTTACTATCAAGAAAGTGCGTGTGGTTAATTTTTTGGGTTTATATTCGCAAAAGCCGAATGTAATTTGAATTGGGTTCTAATTTGGTGATGGGGCCAAAGTGTATTGCTGCTGCCTGCTTCCTTGAAATGTTTTCTGTGCGTGAAAGTTCAATTATTTCATAGATTGCAATTGCATCAAGTTCTTTGATTTCCAATATTTCTAATATCTTCATCCAACATTGAGAATACTCTAGTAATTTGCATCCAGTACCCAACATTAGGTTTACGGAATGTAAAAGATGGGCGCTGCTGAATGTTGACATTTTACTAATTCTTATATAGTTATCTTTCATTTCTCTGAATCCAACCTGAGCTGTAGTTGGAATTATCAGATTTATATGTTGGATATTGAGTTTATCTACCTGTAACAAAGTTATTTAATTAAAGTTAAGATTGAGTAAGGGCTGTTTACAGTTTTGTCAACATTTGTTTTTAACTGTCGGTTATTTGCAAAATTTATAAAAATCTTTTGTCAACATTTGGTTTCTCATTGCATTGTGGGTAAAATTTAAACAATAAATCCAATTTTGAAATGGGTTCTCTGTTGAGTATTGCAACCAAAGTACTGCCAATTTGTAGCCTTTTTATATGTTGAAGGTAATTATCTTCTAAATAAAAATATAAACGTAGTGGTGAAAATCTTTTTTTCAAGTACTATTTTTTTTAAAGAAATTATCACGAGACATTTCTCATTTGCTTCTAGGTTTCCTTCAAGACAAAAGTATTTCACCCAAATATCAACAGCAATGGCAGCATTTGCCTTGACATCTTGAAGGAACAGTGGAGCCCTGCTCTCACCATTTCTAAGGTAATTTTCTTTTTACCTCCTTTTTCTTCTCCTAATTATCTACTGCACCCTTCAAGTGCTATGTGAAATTACTTGCGCATGTTCTGCTATTTTAATTTAATGGGGCTGCTTCAAAATCTAACTACTGCAATATTGACCTGTATCTAGTAATGAGTTCAAATACTAGGGACGCAAAACCATAAGCCTAACCCGTAATCCTGCATATGCATTTTAGAAATGAAGAATTTAGTTCTTAAAACACTTAAATTTTCACCCGGGTAAATTAAAAAAGTTAAAACTTAGTAGTTAATAAAGTATCACAATATTTGCGTGTTGTGATACTCAAATCTATAGATGATGACGAATGCCACAAACTATTCCAGGGTTTTTTATGTTAATTATTTTAATAATGGATAGTTAGGCAATTCTTACTTAGCATCACAATCTGACTGCAAAGTTGCAAACCCCAAGTACCTGAGTTGTGTTGTTTGTGTTGAACTATCAGTTATTGCTAATGGGTCTGAAAATTTTCAAATTGAAAAATAGTTGGTCTGAAGTCTGAACTGAGCTCATATTAGTACATGTTGTTGACCTCATTTTTGTTCTCCATTTCTAGGTGCTTCTTTCAATTTGCTCATTGCTAACGGATCCAAACCCAGACGACCCCTTAGTGCCTGAGATTGCACACATGTACAAAACGGACCGTTCCAAATACGAGACCACCGCCCGTAGCTGGACCCAGAAATATGCGATGGGCTAAAAAATATTCTCATTAAAATTCAAAACAAACTAGAATTTGTCGTGGCCTTTTTTAGTACCCTCTCTCTATGTTATCTATTTTTAAAAGTTTGACAAGTAATGTTGTTCTGTGTGAAATGTGATTTGCAAATTGATCTGTGACTTCAAGGTATTTGAGAATGAAAACTGAAAAGGCCAATGTTGTCAGTGGAAGTAAAAAGAAAAAAGAAATCTACAATTTGGTGCTTTAGTATAGATTGCATTAAAACATCAATATTGTTTAAGTCTTCACCGTTAGTTTTTCTACTCCAAGTGGAAATTAAAATAGAAGAAAACGGTGATCTGATAGTTGTACAAGACAAAATTACAGCTATAGATGTCTTTTGAAACAATTCTTTGGACAAAATAATAATAGAAATTGCCAACTATTGAAGACAAACAGATGCATGTGTGAATTGATGCCATAGTGACAACTTAACTGTTCGGGAAAGGTTCGATGAGGTCAAAAATTCGTGATTCGGAAATAATTCGGGTATAATTCGGGAATAATTCGGAATAATCCGGATCAAAGATCTCAGTCCTATAAGGAAGCAAAAAAAAAATGTTATGGGAAAAATTTGGAAAAATTTGCGAATAATTCGTAAAATTCGGAAAAGGTTCGTAAAATTTGCGAATTATTCGGATATAATTCGGTCAAAGTTTGGTCAACCGAATAATTCGGCGTTCGGTTCTGCATCACAAAAAAAATGAATTATTCGGGTATAATTCGGATATTATACGCGAATCTTGTCACTATGATTGATGCTATAGAAAATTAATTTCTGATCTCACATCAATCGTATAACGAAATTTGAATTTTAACTTGTTGTTTCGCCTTTTGATGGGAAGATTATAAAATTGAATTTACATCTATTATAAAGCTGGAGGAGGCCAGAGGATATGGGCCTCCTTTTTAAGGGGGTATGTACCTTTGTTGAGTTGATGTTGTTATTCTTGTGCTCCAAAATATATTCATGCGAAAGGATTTTCAATATGTCGAATCATACACATGCCTTTATTTTCGGCCATTTTAACCAGTTTTTGACACCTAATGTTGACACCCGTAATTTTTTAAAGTTACGAAAGGACCTCAAAATTGTATAATTCTTTCACTAAAAAGTTATAAAAAAATTCATGTCAAAACGAAAGACATTGAAAGCAGATACAACAATCAATTGGGATTCATATTTATTTACAACTAAAACGTGTTTCCATTTCAAAAGAATCCGGGCCCATTACTGGGCTTAAGAAATCCTCCTTTTTTTACATTACCAAGGAGCCCAAAATCCTTCATTTTGAACATTGTAATCAACAAATCCTACCATAGTGTGTGGGGATGCCTATCATGTCAGCTAGTTTCTTGGTTCTCTCAAAAATTCTAGTTGGCCACTTGAATGCACCATGATTGCCAATTTGCTGTGGAGGACCAAAAGAATTCATTTCCTCTGCATTAACTCAAAAGAGAATCTTTTGAGTTAATGAATCTCGACTATCCAATATGCTTTAAGATTCGTGCGAACTAAATCTGCACTAACATTAAAGGGACCTCTATGTTATAGACACAAGTCGGATTGTCTCCGTTTAAAATCAGACGGTTAAAATTCATTAACTCAAAAGATTCCCTTTTGAGTTAATGCAGAGGATACGGATCCGGAACAAAAGGCATTTACACTGGTCTTTGGATTTTTTACTTGGGAGAAGTGCTTTTACACATCACTTCTTCATTTAGATATTCTATTTAAAAATAATAAGAGATAAAAAAAAAAGGTAAAGAGGAGGAAATGAAATGAAATAATCCAGGGATTTGTATTTTTGCTCTATGCGGATGCACTAGTATTAATATTATTTTCGCTGATTTACAATATAAATAGTGTTGAATTGGGTGTGCTATTTTAAGAAATAATGACTATATTTTTCAAAAAAAAAATATTTCAAGTATAATCCACAATGCAATAATGTGGCTTTTAGAAAACCCACCATTGAATATCTGCTGCGTATATTTTACTTCAGGTATCTGATCTTCTATTTCAGAATAACACAATTATTTCAAGAATAATTATTTCAGTATCCACACTACAGTACGCGCACTGTAGAGCTACAGTACCCGCGCTGCTATTTTAGAAAAATTCATATATCATATGTATAGGTATAAATACTTGTCCTGTTTGAGCTATATACTTCACAGTGTTACTATTAAAATTTGTAAAACAAAATTACATTTTTGGAACAGTTGCGGTCCCCACATGCCGTTTGAGTGGTCCCCTAATGCGGGTACAACACGAATTTTTTTCAAAAAAAGTGCGGATACTTTTATTTTAGGAAAATTCATATATCATATGTAGTTCATTGTATAGGTATAAATACTTGCCCTGTTTGAGCTATATACTTCACAGTATTACTATTAAAATTTGTAAAACAAAATTACAGTTTTGGAATAGTTGCGGTCCCCATAAGCAGTTATGGCAGTTTAGGTGTGGGTACAGTGCGGGTACTGTAGCATGGGTACTCATATCAGCTTCCTTATTTCAAATGACAAGGGAACTCTAATTTTCATAGCCTATGTATTATCTACAAAAATAGTACATTTTTTTTTCTTCAATTATGGACATTATGAAACCAAACAAATAATAAAGCCCCTTCTGATACAAATATGTCAAATTATTCCCACTAAATTCAAATCCATAAAAAAATAAAAAATAACTAGATCTACAAGCAATCCTGTTTTTATTTTTCTTTCTATTCATTTGAATGTGTAATCGTGCATTCTGATTCTTATCATAAATAAATGTCTGACTTTGAATTAAAATGAATCAATAAATTGGCACCAGAGCTTCTTACATAAGTCCAAATTGATCAAATTTAGAATTCAACCTGATTGATTCAGGTAGTATTTGACTTTCCTTTATTATTTTTTGCCCTCTATTTCTCCTCTTTTGAGATCTGTTAGTGTATGCGCATTATGTCTGTCTTTGAAATTAATGTCTAATGACAAGTGGTACTTGTCAACTTATATTCTCTCAAGCATTTAATGCCAGGGGGCGTGCAAAGCTGGCTCGCCTTCAAATTTTGTCAAACTTGATTAATTGGTGATATGATTTTAGTTTCCCAATTTTTTATTGGTAGAAATTAATAGAAAAAAGAGAGAAATAGAAAGATTACATCAGTTCTTATATTGGTAGAAAGATCTGTAAAAATTCGAAAACCAGTTTGTTTTTATTTCCTTTCATTTTTTTCTAGTAAAATATTTTTTTATGAAAATAGATAGAGTATCTTATAATTAAGATATAATAGAAACACTCTATCTATTTTTTTGAAAAACTTTTCATATTTTACTAGAAATATAATATAAGAATTCCCTCCATCTATACATCAGATTTAAAAAAAAAACTAAGTTTGGATCAGTATAATTCGTACCAATCCAAACTTTTTTATTTTTAGAATCGGTAGAAATCCTACCGATCTTTCTACTAATATAAGAACTGATATACTCTTTCTATTTCTCTCTGTTCTTTTCTATTAATTTCATTTCATTTTAAGGTAATTTTTTTCAATAGCAGAAAAATAAAAAATCATCCCAAATCCAACCTTTTTCTTCTCACCCATTTCTTCCAACTTTGTTTACAATAAGTCATAATCATTAATACACTTTTGTTGGGACTCAACTATGCTTTACTGCTGTTTGATTTCTCATATTATATGTAACATTTGACCTCCATAATTGCTAATAAATGATAATAATAGACCCCTTGTAATGCTTTAACATTTTGCAACACATTGATTAGTTCAATTATTCCATTCTTCAGGAGTTCTACAAGTACAGTACATTATATAAAAAATACAAGGCTGTACTTTTATATATAATCAAAAACAGATGAGAGGAATATATATATATATATATAGAGGAGGGATCGGATTACACCGTTTTTTTTTGACACATTTTAACACCTATCATTTTGAAAGTCTAAATAGTCAATTCAAACTGTTCAACATAATAGATATATTAAAATGTGCTTGGAGATCAAATTTTACATTTTTTTGAATTTTTTTACTATTAATTAAGATGGTTACAAAATCGGTGTTTTCAGACCATTGAAAAACAACGATTTTGTAACCATCTTAACAAATAGTAAAAAAATTCAAAGAAATGTAAAATTTTGATCTCCAAGCACATTTTAATATAGTGATCATGTTGAACGGTTCGGATCGACTGTTTGGATTTTGAAATCGCAAAATTAACCAATAAAAAAACAGTGTCAAGATGTGTAAAAAAAAAGGGTGTAATTGGATCCCTCATCATATAGATATATACATATATATAACATATTTTTATTTTTAGAAATATATTAAATATTTTGTTGGAAAGGTGAAACATGGAAAACTTTTTTTGATGCACTAGAAGGACAAAATATTTCTGGTGTATCGAAATATATATTTTTGTAGTGCATTGATAAATAAGTTTCATCTTTCCCTTTCCTGACAAAATATTTAATATATTTCTAAAAATAAAATATTCCCTATATACAGGGCCAGTAAATATTTAAGTAAACCAATCAATAATTATCCTACTTGCAAGTAATATCATATCAAAAACCAAATTTGCAAGCATAAATATCTTCTATTAATTAAAGTACATCATGAACATACTTTATCTAATACTCTAATATGTTATTTTGTGCAAATAATTTGGGGGTATTGCTGGCTTCCTTTGTCATCCTTAGTTGGCATTCAATTGTTTTTTTTTTTTGTGTGTGTGTGTGTGAGAAGTTTTGCATTCCATACTTAGCTCTAAGCTTAAAGCAAGAGCCAGTTTCACATATACTTAAAACAGCATCATGGCAAAGACATGCATGGTATATATATTTAGTAATGTTGTTCGATTTGATTTCAGTTCATTAATTAGAGGCGTAGATTATGATCTATTTGGTATTGACCAGTGTTAGATTTAGATAAGTTTTAATGTTTCGTGCTAATTGTTGGCATGTTCTCATTTTAATAATAGCTTTGCATCAGCACAAATGCACAAGACAGCGACGGCCCTTGGCATTTTGTGGATATATATATATATATATAGAGAGAGAGAGAGAGAGATAGGCTAATATGATTTTAGTAGCATATGACCCGATATGCTTCCAACTCAAAATCGGATTTTTAAAGTCCAAACGGTCGATCCGAACCGTTCAAGTTGATCTACATATTGAAATCTGCTTGGAGACCAAATTTTACATTTTTTGGAATTTTTTTACTATTTATTAAGCCACTTTGAAAATTTCTGATCTGGTGGTCCAGAATTTGAAAGCACTGTTTTTACTGTTCAACCGAATCAGCAATTTTCAAAGTGGCTTAATAAATAGTAAAAAAATTCCAAAAAATGTAAAATTTGGTCTCCAAGCAGATTTCAATATGTAGATCAACTTGAACGGTTCGGATCGACCGTTTGGACTTTGAAAATCCAATTTTGAGTTTGAAGCATATCGGGCCATATGCTACTAAAAGCATATTAGCCTATCTCTATATATATATATGGCTAATATGCTACGCGTAGCATAGAGGGCCTCCGTGCTACGGCTCAATATTTGAGTTTTCAAAATCTTAACGGTCGATCCGAACTGTTCAACATGATCTCCATATGAATATGTACTTGCAAACCAAATTTTACATTTTTTAGAATTATTTTACCATTTTTTTAGATAGGTAGAAATCACTCTATCTGAAAATTTTGTACCATTCAGATCAAGTGATTTTCTACCTATCTAAAAAAATAGTAAAAAAATTCTAAAAAATGTAAAATTTGGTTTGCAAGTACATATACATATGGAGATCATGTTGAACGGTTCGGATCGACCGTTAGAATTTTGGAAACTCAAATATTGAGTCGTAGCACGGAGGCCCTCTATGCTACGCGTAGCATATTAGCATTTTCCTATATATGTGATCAATTAAATTGATCAGATGGTCAATTATTATGCAAATATATATGTACTTGCTCTGTATGATTAATCCAAGCAGAGATCATCGCTTTTCTTTTCTCATTAAGTAGGGAGCACGATCTCCATTTAAATATCCAACATTTACAAAGATACGGTTAATGTCATTTCAATAATGTAAAAATCTCATTTAGTCCTAATTTTAGAAATAAATAATCATTTTTTGGTCTAATAGTTAAAGATAACGTTCTCTGTATCGAAGATCATAAGTTCAAAATTCGAATAACTGTTTTTTATAAATATTTAAAGGTCCTAATTTGCCTTCCACGTTTATATATCTTAAATAAATTGTTGAATGGCTTTGCACAAATATCTATCTAAAAAATGAAAGTTTGATTCCCAATTTTTTTTTTAAAAAGACAATACTAATTTTATCAATATTAGGGTATGATAAAAATTCAGAATGAGACATAATGTGATAAATATTAAGAAAAATAGAGTCTCTTTTGCATTTTGTGGAAATATGATGAATAATAAGATTGAGCATAGGCTGAACCAGCATATATAGAAGATAGAGTATTACGGAATTTCAAATTGAGACATAATTTTATAATTAGGTTAGATAAGCAAGTATAATTTTTTAAAAATAATAATTGGGACCATGCGTAAGTGCCTCATCCTACCACCATATGGTTTCACACTTGAGACTGAGCAAATTTGTAACTTAATCAGTGTTTAGCTATTCTAATAAGACAAACAATAGTTATTCTAGCTATTCTTGTTTTATAACCAAATATACCTCTTAGGAATAGCCTATTCTAATCAAGCAAAAAAATTTGAATTCCCTATTATACCTATTTTAACTCAACCAAACACCGAATATGCTATTCCGAATAGCCTAACCCTATTCTCAACCCAACCAAACATACCCTAATTCTTTTTTTCTGAATAAATCGTATAAAATAGGACCAACATTTGAGTTTTGACGAAGAGGATGCATTAATACAACAAACTTATTTAATTAGGGTGAGATTAATTGAGAACAAATTAGTTTGATAACCGTAAAAAATCTACTTATAATTTTCAAATACAATAGGTAAAATGTAATCTATACTATATATACATCATACATAATGAAATTTAATGCATGTTTCGTCATATATTTAATGATATGTAATTTACAATGTTTCTTATTTAAAAACATTTGATAGACCATCAAATTATTTTTAAATTTTATAAATATTGATACACAATCAATTTATAAAAAAAAAAGAAACATATCTACAATTTGTTTACATTGTTTTGACATGATTTAAGTTTCAAAATTGTTAAGATAGGACATTGTCAAAACATCCTATGTCTTTTTAATTATGATAACAACATTAATATATGATACAACTAATAATTTTTATTAAAACTAACCCAACTTTCCATATTCATAAAAATGATCACCCCACTAATTTATAAGAATCACTTCACTATCCTAAATTTTTTTTTTTTTTTAAGAATTTTAGTCTTCTTAAAGACCTGATTTAAAATAATCACTTCACCATCCTAACTTAGATATAGTGGCTTTGTAAACTATTAATTGAATTATAAAATATCTAAATATTTCATATTACATATTTTCTAAAGTAGTTGGTCCTAAAATTATCAATGGTATTGACACCATCTCTTATTCTCTTATAATAAATAGATCCGATTTAACAATGAACTTGTAATAAAAGGGACAAAAAAAAACGAATCTATTGAGGTGGGCCATATTACGAAAGCACTTCCGTGCACTGTTCTTTTTGTTCAACTTTGATTAATTTAAAATCAAACTACATTGAAAAATGTCTTCCTCCAAAGCACCGCACGTATTTACACGCACACGTGCATGAGGAAACAAACAACGAAGAAACCCATTTTCAATTGGGTTCCGGTCGTCTACAATAGTTGCAACTTGCAAGCAACTAGAAACCTCTGTGGACAATCCTGTGTTGTAAAAAACGTCTGTTTAGATCTAATAATTGGCCGATTAATCGTTAGTTGTGACCAAATTATTATAAATTTTTCTAACTAATCAGCTGATTATTTCCGATTATTTCCAATTAATTACTTGCCGGTACCCTATCCGTCTGACAACTGTATACCGTTATTTACAACACTGGGACAATCTATGATTTTGTTATTATTATTGTTAATATGAATAGTAGTTGATAAAGAAATTTATATATTTAACATGATTTAAAATATTTTATAAAATTGTGCGGATTAATTGATCCAACTATACTCTATGTGTCTCTACCACTGACGATATAACAGTTAAAATGTATAATTTTTTTTATAAATTAAAAACTGAACTTAAATATAATGTAAAATTTATTACAATAACCATAATATATAGTTACCAATATCATAATAAGAATTAGTACATGAGACATGTCCGACTTCATATTAATCAAGATTTAATATTGTCGACATAGACACTAGTGGGTATGTTTGGTTGTAAAACAAGAATAACTAGAATAACCAAATCAATAATAGCTATTATTTGTCTTATTAGAATAGCTAAATCTCAAAACTCTTAGGAATAGCCTATTCCAATAAGACAAAAAGTTTGGATTCACTATTATAACTATTCTAATCCAACTAAACACCGAATAAGCTATTCTGAATAACCTAACTCAAAAATAGCCTATTCCCATTCCAACCAAACATACCCCTAGTGAATAACAAATATTATGTCACTTAGTTTAAAACAATTCTCTTTCATATCTAATCTAAGTCATCCTCTATCCAAGTTAAAGCTAATTCTAGAATTAGCTCAAGTCATAGTTATCTCTAACACTAATCAAAGTTACTTATAATATTATTATAAGTCGGAGTATTGTTTAGTAGACTTAATTTTAGTTGAAAAATCGGTAAGAAGTAAGTTTTTATCATTCTAATTTTTTGTGTTATATTTTGAGTATTTGAGGAGTACTTAGTATGTTTTAGATTTAAAAATTACAAATATGACAAACATGACAAACATGACTATAAGATAAAATTATGAACGAAATGATCTTTTTTTATTGTATAGAGTTCATTTTTTTTTATTAATTTTTGTGAGACTCGAAATAAAATATTTATCACTAAAATTGGCATTGACAACATATTTATCAATTAATATCATTTCCAATATACTAAAACATAATTGAAAAAACTTACTACTAAAAAGGCATATAAGAATGTATATATACCGGATTCAGATCAGCTGAAATCTGAGATCCATGAACAGTAATTCTAAAATTCCTGAAATCCGAGATCCAGCTGTCCAACTTTTTCTGTGTACGCATCTCGAAACATCTAGTTTTTCTGTGTACGCATCTCGAAACAATTCATTGACTAGATTCGGAATTTCAGAAATTTCAGGGTTACTGTTGATGGTCTCGGATTTCAGCATATTTGGATCCATATATACCGCGATGGATTAATTGCATTGAAAGGATTGCAGAGGAATTGGAAACTTCTCCCTCACATGCATGCCACATGCCACGGTAATTAATGATGGGTGTTTGGTTTTTGGGTATCAACGCCAAAGCAGCTTATTAGTTTCTCATTGGTAAATACTATATGGTTTATATATATATTTGTTTATTTTGTCACGGTCAAGCTATTAGACAGTTAACCAACCACGTCTCACAACCTTTAAAATTTTCCCAAATCAAGGTAAATAAATGCAATATATGCTCAACCAAACGACACTGCATTCAGTGGTCCGCCGCAATAGTTAAAAAAATTTAAATGAGAATTTACTAATTAAGGAGATGCTTCATGCAGGAGAGATCGTGCAATGATCTACCTTCACCAATAAGGATATTAATTCAATGATACATACACATATATAGAGAGAGAGTGTGTGACTAAGGTCAAAGTGGTAGTTCTTAACTCCCGGTGCTACTAAGTCGTTTTCGGATTTTCAAAGTCCAAATGGTCGATCCGAACCGTTCAAGTTGTTCTCCATATTGAAATCTGCTTGGAGACCAAATTTTTACATATTTTGGAATTTTTTTACTGTTTATTAAGCCACTTTGAAAATTACTGATCACATGGTCCAGAATTTGGTTGCACTGTTTTTACTGTTCATCCGGATCAGCAATTTTCAAAGTGGCTTAATAAATAGTAAAAAAATTCCAAAAAATGTAAAATTTGGTCTCCAAGCAGATTTCAATATGGAGAACAACTTGAACGGTTCGGATCGACCGTTTGGACTTTGAAAATACGAAAACGACTTGGTAGCACCGGAAGCTAGGAACTACCACTTTGACCTTAGTCACTCTCTCTATATATATATATATATATATTCTAGAGAAATTCTGATGTAACAACCAAGCTAACTAGTTAGTTCAAGGTGTTCATCTAGGAGGATAAATATTAAGTGAATTGCAACTAGAATTAAACAACGAAATATATATTAATAATTTTTATATTTTCTATAAATAATAAATGTTTCCAAGTTTTTTTGAAGTAAAGGATTGAGAGTCATCATGCAATTATTTAATATTCATATATAAGAAAAAGATATTTGAATTTTGAACCTGCAATCCGACATAAAAAACAGTTATTTCAAAGGATTATAAACAAGATAGTCATTCGTGTCATGAAAAATATTAGATTTATAGTGTATAAAAAAAAATTCTTCATCTAAATACATAAATGTTCAAAATTATTGACTAAAGACAAAAAATATATAAACTATGGCATGAGCCACTTCCTTGCCACAACTCATGAGCAATTAATTGTTGGCTAGATTTTGTTTGGGATTTAATCATTTAATGGCAATTCCTTATAATTTATAACACGTATAAATGCGCATCAAAAATTTTGCAACAATTTCCAAGAAAAACCACCACTTGCGCAAAGTTGATTGATGAAATTCCTGCAATTGTAACTATTATATTTACATATGATTTTTAATGGATTAATTGCTAGGTGCATGCAATGAGATGTCCTTTGTTTCAGCCGTTTTTTCTAGAACTACGGTTCTTATTTTTATATTAATTTTTGTTGCAATCAAATTCATCTCATTTGATAATATGGAACCGACCTGGCGCGTGACATGCAAGTCTGAAGTCTGACAATTAATTTTGTTTTTTTTTAAAGAGGGGACCAAGATTTTTAAATCCTTAACAGCAAGGTATTGGGCTTAGTTTTAAGCCTTTTAAGGACCAATGATCAAACAAGGCCCAAATAATATTTCATCAGAATTTGCAAATATACCCTGAAACTTGTGTATTTGTAAATCTTTTTAGATAATTAAAAGTTTTTCTTCAGGACCAATGATCCAACGACCAACAAGTTCCAAACATATTTCATCCGAAGTTGCAAATATACCCAAAAACTTCCTGTATTTGTAGATCGGGTTAGATAATGAAAGCAACGCCTTCATGTTAGACAATTAGTTTACAACTTAATTGATCGATTTTTTATTGCAAGTTTTTTTGAATTTTTTTATAAACCATAATTAATTTTTTTTTTTTACAAAAACAATAAGAACCGAAATGCCATTTCGGTCAATTTTTTTTTATTCCGGACCGAAATGGCATTTCGATCCGGTCCCTTTTTGGATTTTCTGTGATACTGGTTTCACAAGTTTTCATATGATCCGCCACAGAAAATCCAAAAAGGGGACCAGACCGAAATGTCATTTCGGTCCGGAAAAAAAAACGGATCGAAATGGCATTTCGGTTCTTATGGTTTTTGTAAAAAAAAAAAGTAATCATGTTGGTTTCGTAAAAACATTTTTTTTAAATTATGGTTTATAAAAAAAATTCAGTTTTTTTTGTACTGATTTAAATTCAATTTTATCCATTCAAGCAAGGAAAATAATTTTTTTTTTGGCTCTCTAGCTTGTATGTAGCATATACGAAGAGTTGTGAAATGTACAACTCAATTGCTCTCTCAATAAATAAATGTGCGTCCGTGAGAAATATGTTAGATTTTTTAGTCATCGTTATATAAAGTTTTTTTTTGTTAATGATCTAAGCTCAATTTAATGCAAAAACTATAAATAATTATATTATGTTTATGAAGTTATTTACGGTGTATCTCCTAAAAAAAGTATGAATGTGTGTTTTTGTGAATTTCTTTATTTATGTTGTAATAAGTATGACTGTAGTCATAATCTGTGTAAAAAATACAAGATAATGATTGAAATTTTGAATCCGTCATTTTTTCAATGAGATAACTCTTTAAGTTGAGCACTTTTGGTAAATAAGGATTAATAAAAGTAAAAAAAAAATATGATTGAAGACAAATCAGCTTGTAACTACTCTTCTTTTTGTTCATCAAACTTTATGGACCCGACTCTGCTGCTATTCTTCTTAGAATAGCAGCTTCCTACTCTTCACTTTTCTCTCTATCTCTCTCTTCAAAAGAGAAAGAAAGAGAGAAAGCAGAGAAAGGATAGAGAGAAAGAGAGAATAGCAGGAAATAACAGCATTTTTGGAGAGCAGTGGAGTTGGATCTCAAACTTCTGACCACAAAAGCAAAAAAATTACAATTTTGTACAATCTAATGGTGAAAATGATTAAAGATAAAAGAGACAAAAATGTGGGAGGTGGGTATTGTCCGGTTCCAACATTTTAGAGGCGGAGCCCTTTGTCCCACAATATTTTTTTTGCACACCTTCATAATTAAATGTTGAAACTTCCCGAGTCACCTTTACTGCCATGCTAAATTGCAAAGGGAGGAGAGCAATAATCAATGTTTTTAAACCGTATTATAATGCGCAGGTTTAAACCGTATTATAGATTTTTTTTTCTTTCTTTTTAAATATTAAACAGTTAACATGATTTATTTTTATAAAAATCAACTTCCATACCAAATTTTATAGTTTTTATATTTTTTTGCTGATTTTTTAGAGAGGTAGAAAATCACCTGATCTCGAGATTATGGAACATCTAAAAATATGAGATTTTATATCTGTCTAAAAAAATAGTAAAGGAATCTAAAAATATATAAAATTTAGCCTTTAAATATACTTTAATATGAATATCATATTTAGCATATTAAATCGACTGTTTATACTTTAAATACGAAGATATGAATCCAGACTACCACTTAATCTACGCATTGCAAAGTACTATAGCCACACTCGTGTAGTTTACCGAAATTTTTATTTATACCATATTCCAAAAAAAATAAACCAAAAAATCATGTTTTGTGGGGAATTCCAAAAATACCAGGGCTGCCAAGCCAATCTGCGGCCCCATTCTTGGGGGGCCGCAGATTAACTTGGCACCCCCAAAAACTCAAATAACGACTGTAATATTAAATATATTTAGGTTTTTGAGGGGCCTCCAAACCATTATGTGGCTCCATGTATAGGTGTTGTGACTACGGATGGACCAGAAAATTTTTTATCTATAGAAATTATTACATACATATGTACGGAAACAGAAAGAGTACCTCGTTTCCAACAAATATAGAAAGATCTGACTCAATGAGTCAGATCCAAGTTTATGGATCTGTCTCAATGGTGAAGATCCATCAATAACCTGATTTTCTGTGGCATCCATATTTCAAAATAAATTATCAGGATTATCAAATAAATTACTGTTAACATAATATTATCTTTATTTAAAAGAGGAAGCAATCGACTAATAGGCACTAGGTCGTCAATTTAATTATGCGAATTGAAATTATAGGCATCTGTATTTAATAATTTCTATAGATAAAAAATTTCCGATGGACCATGCATATATTTGTGTTGATAAAAGTTTCAAAACTTCATCACTAAATAAAATTATTTATAAATCCTCAATCGAAGATAAGAAAATACATTACTTTTGTAAAAAAAAAATTAAATAATTGAGTCAGAATGTCAGATATACAATTTATCTGGTTAATTATATGATTATGTTTTCAAATATAGAGCATTACTCTTATATTTTCGAATGCATAAAAATGGACATATATATCACATAAGCAATATATTGACCACAATATATCTAATGACCATTATAACCAGATATGTAAAATTTTAAATTTGATATATTTAAATGCATTATAAAAAATAAAATATTTTCAAATTACATTCATAATATATCCAAATTATAAATTTTGAACCTTAAATAGAATCAACTAGTATTCCCGAATAAATTAAATAATTTAAGTCACTCAAAAATATCTTGGCATTAGTTGATAATTTCTAGCATCTGCAAGGATTGGAGCACCATACTTGACCCATGCATATCTTTTGATGAAGGGCTAAATTTTCTCAATTTGTGGCCTCGTACTGATAAGGGGGGCCCACTGGGATCATTTTTGTCCTCAGTGATCTGCTACACCGTATGACACTCTGCACCCGTCATAGAGGATCTGTATAATCATTCATGTCGTGCAAACTCAAACCATTAATATATTTTTTGTTTCATGTATTGAAGCACACAACAGTTGTAAAAAGCATTAGGCCATGCATTTTGGTATCTTCTTACTGGTTCCTCTGTTTTTTTTTCTATACAGATGGTTGCTACTTCATGCATTTTGACCTCTTTCTTACTGGCTCCTCATTGTTTCTTTGCTATTAAAATTTTAAACTAATCAATGAATAGGATGTGATTCGTAAATATATTATGTATTTATGTCTTGTTATAAGTTCTCATCTTTTTCCAGAGGTGTCCATGAGTTAGGGTTTTTTTGGAGCTCCATGATTTTAAGTGTTTAATCCTCTAGATAACAATGTCAGAAAGGAAAGGTCAAGATTGTCTTTTGCAAGGTATTTTGTTTCGTTTTAAAAAGCATCTTGTTCAATCTTTTATAAACAAATTTGCTCTTCTAATTTATTTTTCCCCCTTTTTTTTTGGGTTTTGCAGTTTGTGCTACTTCTAATTTGCAGATGCAAATTTCGTTTTCTTTTGTTATTAATTGAAAATCTTAAACCATTGAGAACTTGTTTGGTAATTTGATGAACATGCGGTTTCAAAACCATTTAATGCCTGACAGTTAATTAGCACAAAATAAATTTGGGTAAAAAGACTTTTCTCTTGTGAGTTCAAATGGTAATTGAGCTTGTGAGTTCTGATTTAATGTACCGAACAATGTACCGACTTTTCTCTTGTGAGTTCTGATTTCTGAATGAACTTCAAATGGTAATTGAGCTTTAATTTTGTATAATGGTTATACAAAAGGTGCCACAGAAGAACTGTTGTTAAGTAATGAACATCTGCTATCTCTCCAGGCCGACGCCGCTTCTAGTTTTGGCGCCAAAATTTCTCTGGTTCGGTTCCTCTCCAATGCGGTATGAATGTGCGGGCTTCCACTGTAAATCCTGAACCGCTCATTACATACTAAGATATCTGATTAATTTTAACAGTTATCTTCAAATTTTGGAAAAATAAAACAAAAAAAGTTCGTTTATAATATATGAGATATTTAGACAGTCTGATTCAAAATACACGGTTCTGATCAGCATATACTGGAGAAACGATACAGTAGCCTTTGGAGAGAATCCAAGAGGGTAGCTGTCTTACTGAGAGACTTGGCGCCAAATTCCTATTGACCGTTGAAAAACAATACATGTGATTTGACTCAGAGAGCTAGACGGCTAGACCCCACCGTCTGTAGAAAATTAGTAGTATCAGAGAGCCGACTTTCCTTTTATGCATTTTACTTTAGCACCCCTCAAATTTAACGGAATTTAACGGACGTCCATTGGGAAGCATCAGAGGGTACCTAATCCGGGCAGTTCATATTGAACCATTTTTATCAAGTCTAACTTTATATTAATGAAAAATTCATACAATTAGTCAAACCAGATAGTAAAATCATAATTAGGATTGATCTTAGCCATAAAAAAATGAAAATAGATTTTGACAAAGCAGTTTGACTTCATGCAGCTCACAGACTACAGAATTGAAACAACGTTAACTTACATGAGGAGGGATCCAATTACATCTTTTTTGGTGACACATCATGACACCGTTTTTTATATAGGTCAATTTTGCGATTTCAAAATCCAAACAGTCGATCCGAACCGTTCAACATGATCACCATATTAAAATGTGCTTGGAGATCAAATTTTACATTTTTTTGAATTTTTTTACTATTTATTAAGATGGTTACAAAATCACTGTTTTTCAATGGTCTGAAAACAACGATTTTTGTAACCATCTTAATAAATAGCAAAAAAATTCAAAAAAATGTAAAATTTGATCTCCAAGCATATTTTAATATATCCATCATGTTGAACGGTTTAAATCGACTATTTGGACTTTAAAAATGGTAGGTGTCAAAGTGTGTCACAAAAAAATGTGTAATTGGATCCCTCCTCAACTTACATATAGTTATTGAATATTGTACTGCATCAAGACAAAACTGCTCTGTTAAAATCTTTACCAAATTTCCATTGGAGAAAAGATAGAAAAAAAAGGAACAGAGAGGAAAAACATGAAATCATTTATTAAACCCATCCTTCAAATAAAGTTACCAACCTAACCCTCATCTTTGCTAACTGATATTAAGGATTATGAAATATTTTCTTATATTTTTTTCATTATTGAGCAATTGATGAGGGAGGCATGAATGCTATGGGTACCCTGGAAACATGGAATTAGATATATTTGTGTTTTGTATCTACTTTTGATTGACATACTAATTCAATGCCTGTACTAGCATTACATTAGTGGGCCCAGGAATTCAGAAATTAAGTGCCTTTTTACCAAAATAATTGGGGTTACATTAGTGATTTAATAAATTAAAAGTTGCCCAAAAGAATCATTATCTGTCTATGTACTTCTCTTTTGGAAGTATTGCTTTTATTTTTGTTGACACAACCTTTTCACTTGTAAAGTACTAATAATACAGTGTAATGTTTTTTAATCAGTTTTGGCGTATAGTGATATATTTAATTTTTGTATTCTTTAATATATTAAATTTAAAAAAAAACTCAAAGGGGAGGAAATTTTATTTTACAAAAATAGACTTTAATAAATTTAATGCAATTTAATTAATGAAGAAGGAAATTACTCATTTTTAAAACCATTTTCATGAGTCCATACACTGTAATAGCAAACAAAAATATAAAATTTTGACCTCTAATAATATATTTTAAAATTTCAAAAATCTCCAAAATGCGGAAAATTTTATTGTACAAAAATTAGACTTTTTATAAATTTGATGCAATTTAAGTAATTAATGAATGTGCCTTGCATACATGAATTTTTTTTATAAACCATAATTAAAAAATATATTTTTACAAAACCAACATGATTACTTTTTTTTTTAACAAAAATCATAAGAACCGAAATGACATTTCGGTTCGGTCCTCTTTTTGGATTTTCTGTGGCGGCTCATATGAAAACTTGTGAAACCAATACCACAGAAAATCCAAAAAGGGTACTTCGGTTCTTATGATTTTTTGTAAATAAAAAAGTAATCATGTTGGTTTTGTAAAAAAAAAAAATTTAATTATGGTTTATAAAAAAAATTCTGCATCCATTACGCAATTTATAAATAAAACATTTTCATAATTCTACGGTATTACTATTACATATGATAACATGGGCCCCAGTGGAATGTATACTTTTGCAAAATCACATATACCAGATTAAAAAATTGCACCAGGGACTGTCCATGTAATTATTTTAATTATAAAATTTTGGACTGATGCTACATCCATCTCTTTCAAAGTATTTGTAGCCCATAACACCTGCCCCATTATAAAATGTCTCAAGCTGACGCATCTCTAGGAGAAAGCTTCATTAAATGAAGGTATATAAAATGTAGAACACACAGAAGACTACGTATATAAATACTCCTTGTGTAATAAATAGCCATATTGCTACATGCCTCTTTGGACCATAATACAGTATATATAAATATTAAATACTATTATATATTGTTCGTGCACACGAGTTGGTAATCTAAACACCAAGTGATGCCGATGTAATTAATCTACGGTGAAACTTCATTTTTTTTTAACAGATAGAGCCTTATTTCGTGTTCCACAATTGAGGAATAGACGGTACATAGAGGATACAGTCACGTACTTATTATATCCGCACTTTCACCCGGACACATATTAAATACACATCTAACCCGCACGGACTAATATCTCTCAAGTTAGAACGTACTTAGACACATTGCGACTTAATCTCTCCGGACGGAGATATGATGTATCAGTATGAATCCGAAATGACTTTAAAAATTTATATAAAATTGACAACTTTAACGAGACATGAATGGCATTTAATGGTCGACTATGTATGGTTGGTGATTGCTACTTGCCAGGACTAAAATTTACTTCCGTAAACAAAAACAAAAGCAAAAAAACATTATTCAAAAGTATATATTTCTTAGATAGTATGTTTTGGTGGCGAAGATACCTTCATTTTTGTTACACGTGAAATTGGTCTCTTTCTACTTCTGTTTTGTGCGCTTTTTATAGACATGGACAAGTGTAATATATCATGATTAGTGGTTATAAAATTTATAATTAATTTCCATCGTAAAAGTCTTAATAATCTGTACTAGCAGGATGATAGTACTTAATAATAATAATAATAATAATAAGCAAAGACACATTTTGGTTCGTTTTAATATTCAAATGATAAAATGATAATAGAGTTGTTAATTGAAAAGTTTCATTTGAACCAATACCGAACGGGATTCCTAAGGGCCTGTTCGGCTTGCCACTTTGTCCGTGGGAAAAAAAAAATCACTCAGAGTGAATTTTTTTTCCCCACGCGCACAATGTTTTGGTCATTCAAAAATCTGCATTCCCCAGCCAATTCTCATTCCCTTCAATCCGCCGAACAGGTCCTAAGAGAGTAAGAAAAAGGAAGAGGAGCTGGGTGGAACTAAAAAATTTAAATAAAAAGTTAAATTTTAAAATGCACAATACATGACTAGAACTTGAATTAAAGTTTTCACCATAACAAATTATAATTGTAACCATTAAGTTACAAGCACACGTGTGATAATTTATGAGGGACTAAGCTTTATAAAAAATAAAAATAAAAACCAGATATATAATTAAAATTTTGAAATTGTGAGTGTGGTTGAACATCTCATGAACTCTTAGGATGGATGCTTATTAAAAAAGTGACAAATATTTCTATTTTGAGTAATGTTTATGCATTTGAGGAAAAATAGAATGGTATTGGGAAGAAAACATTTCTCTTTCATATATATATGTTCATTCTCTCCACCATTATTCTATTTTCTTTTAACATGTGAGATTCTAACACTATTTAAAAATAACAAATTTATATTTTGCAATAAAATATGACATGAAAGTCATTTGCTGATTGTTTAATGTAATTACAAGCTTTTTTCATGTTACTAATTTTAAATTAGTAGATATTGATGTAATTTCATTACAGTTACAATTTAATTAGATCGATTGTTATGAAAGACAGTGTTGTAAAAAACGGCCGTTTAGCCAATTAATCGGCAAATTAGTCGTTGGTGGCAATCAAACCGTCATGAATTTTTCTAACAAATCGGCCGATTATTCCCGATTAATCGCTTGGCGGTACCATACTCGTCTGACGAGCGCATACCGTTATTTACAACACTGATGAAAGATATTATAGTCATCTTATACACAAAAAATACTTGCACAATATTGTTTTGAACATTTTTTCTTTTTTTTGGCCAAACATATTGTGTCTATTAAATCAGGAGGGAGAAAATAGGTATACATTCATCTTAGTTTTCAATAAAGATATTATGTATTAAATTTGTTACCAAACAAAAATTGTACATGAAAGATATTATATATTAAATCTGTTACCAAACAAACTTAACTGTATACATGTAGTTTTTTTTTTATTATCATGCGGCAATTAGCCCTCCTTTATTTTTTGTTAATTTTGTATTTATGTATATTTTTTAATTAATTTAGAGTAAAATATCGTGGATACTGTAAATTGACTTTCATTTCCAGCACAATTTTTTTTTATGATGGAACTCTAATGTGTGTTTGACTCTGACTTTGTCCCTGATTAGAATCAAATACTATTATTGTAATTTTTCGTATTTGTTATTTCCTATAAGTTTCGCAAAAGGAAAATGTTAAAGAGCAAAACTTCTATTATTATATTATAGGTATGAGATTGACTATGGTGAGTTGTGAAGTAAAACGTCGTTTTACTTCACGCTCATACTCCATTTTGAAAATCTAAATAACCGATCCGAACCGCTCAACATGTTCTCCATATTGAAATGTGCTTGGAGACCAAATTTTACATTTTTTGGAATTTTTTTACTATTTATTAAGCCACTTTGAAAATCTCAGATCCGGGTGAACAATAAAAAACAGTAAAAAATTATGGACCATTCGATCAGCGATTTTCAAAGTGGCATAATAAATAGTAAAAAAATTCCAAAAAATATAAAATTTGGTCTCCAAGCACATTTCAATATGGAGAACATGTTGAGCGGTTCGGATCGGTTGTTTAGATTTTCAAAATAAAAATATGAGCGTGAAGTAAAAATGACATCTTACTTCGCAACTCACCATAGCCCAGCTCTTATAGGTATTATTATTGTTCCATTGTTCAATATTTATAAGGGAATTTCTATTCAAATATTAAAAATGCAAAATGTTATTGTTGTTATAATTATGTGATTTTATATTGAAAAATTGAGCATCGGTGCATAAATTTTATTATTATATTATTCTCATTATACACATAATCCCAATTAAGTATATTGAAAAGTCATGAAAGTATATAGAAATCGTAGTTCATCTCTATTCCAACCACACAATCATGGCTTAGAAAGTGACACTTGTAGCTATTATGTATTTTGAGTATCGAAATATAGTTCAATTTAATACACTTTTCACTTTTAAAATTTATAAAACCTTAATACACAATGATAAGTCGGTTACAAGCATACAATCTATCCTTATAGTAAAATAAGTATCGATTCAAAGATAACGGAAAATATTACTTTTTACTAAATTAATTAATCCTAAAATAGTGCAAATAAAAGCAAAAAGGAGGGTTTGTTGTAAAATTGATTTTGTGGGTTCAATACACGATTGAGAGTTGAATTTAGACATATTAGTAGCAAAAACATCTTAATCCCTTTCTATTTTGGATCCGACCAAATCAGATTCTTTGTTCTCTAGTAAATTATTCGAATCGATTTATGTGGCATTGTGTACAAATTGGTCGAGCATTCTTATTTTTATACATCTTTTATCATTTTGTATTTCTTCCATTACACTATTACAGTGTTTCCTCTTTATTTGTTATAGAAATTCTGTTTTTTTTTTTCTCATTCAGAAAATATTTAGCACAAACACTTTTCAGAGTCATGCCGTGTTCATATCTGATAACGTGTACGGAGGAGTAGGCTTTATTTTTACCCATTTTGATAACGAAAAAAAAAAATCAACCGTATCTATCTTATCAAATACATTATAGATCGGATAAACGGATAAAAGGTTGCCATTGACACCCCTAATCATATCGTATCGTGCAGAAAAATTATATCAGTATATGTTGTACATAGTATACTTAATTAATTATCTTTACAACAACAACAAAAATTAGAAATTCTTTTGCAATTCTCAATAATATCGTGCATATTAAAACTGTACATATTGTCATAATTTTTTTCCTTTAGTGATAACAATTTTTTAATAATTACAGGGTTATAATGTAATTGTTTTGTCTGATAAACAAAATTTGAAATACATTGGTCCCGCCTAGAATCACTACTGCCGCCTCGGAATCCGTACGCCACGTCCACACCACATGCGGCGCACCCATTGCTGAACCGTGGATGACCGCCACGTGTGCATATCATCCCCTATTGGTCAACGGTCAAACCATCCAACGGTCGACACGTGGAAAATCAGAAGTGGAGAGGTTGTGCAAAAACCGTGGGTCGGCTTGGTGACCGGTTAAACCAGTCAACCGAACAGCTTCCCGTAGTATCCGTTGTCGTGTTTGGTTTTGGCGAGATTGTGTCGAATTGTTTTTAATTTTTATAACATTTCCTGTCTCGAGCAATCTTTTACATTTAATTTGTAAATTAGAGATTGTGTTTGCGTTGAATATTTGTACACATGCGCTCCCCTCGTGTACGTGAGTTTGTAAAAATATCTCATTTAAATATCTGTTAAACATTTTCTTAATACCAACTTAAGGAAAAAGGTCGTTACAAGTTGTTACAAGTTGACACGATATGAAATATTATGTTCTTTATTGGAAAAATTGAAACAAAAAATACATTATGATATTCCGACCAAAGCTAAGTAAGTTTAAGATTATCTAAATAATTTGTAATTCATATGGACAACTGTTATATTAGCTATAAATAATGAATTTAAACTAATAAATTCAGTTACTTTACAAGCTTATCAGCATTTACATGTCAAATTTTCTTCTGATCAACATTTACAAAGTTTAATCATTCCAAGTAATTTCACCTCCAGGTGACTTACCGATGCACACTTGTCATCAGGTTCGGAGGCGAGTATTTTATAGGGATAGACAAAATTTGTGTGTGGGACATAATTTTATTATTTTTTAGAAAAAATATAAAAATAGAAGTATATTTTGAAAAAAAAAAATCATTAAGATGAGATATTATTTTAGGCTTTTTTATCCTCATTATATTTTATATTTCATTCTGAAAAAAACATATAAATATGAGCGTAACACAAGTAAATACAAATTCAATATGCATCAAGCATCAATCCATGCAAATGTGACATTAGTAAAACTAACAATTGAGAAAAATTTATGTTTTTTCTGCAATTTATAAGCATATATATAACATTATTTAAACTAAACAAAATGACCCAACAACAACAAAATGTACAACTGCGTCACAAATAAATTATCTAATGTCTTCTTGTCAATTTTGAAATCTTACATGCTCATTTTAGAAAAATAGTGCAATTATTTCCTTTGTATGTACAAATATACTATTAAATCAAATAAAAAAAAACTTTGAAGATATTTTTTATATTTTTTTTTTTTGCAATCAGGTCCTTTATGAAATCAAGGTATCAATAACCTAGAGTTGCTAATAAATATCATAGGAATCTGGCTTGATCATGGGTGGAATCAAATTTATTACGATTTTGGCATCCACTTGTTTGATTGGGTAAAATTAAGGGACAGATAGGTAAGAAGTTAAGAACTAACATTGTACCCAATCAATCAATGGGAAAAAAAAAACCAATAATGCATGTATTGACATTGATGTAATTGGGTCTACTCTTCCACAAGCCACTCTCTTCTCCAGGTATTATCTGCATTAATTACTGGGGTTTCTTATGATTGGCACAAGAAATACTGTGCAAACATGATGGAGGCTCTGTGAGATGCAAGACTTGCCATAATTTAAAAAATTTTAAGTCAATTATTTACATTGTGTTTAGAATCTCCGGTTCAATCCTAAATAGCACCACAAAGTGTGTCATATAAGCGCTACAAGGCCTTTAACTAATTAATTTGAAGAGTACTTAACTTATACAAGTGTTTCCTAAAATTAGGGTGGGCAAAAAAGCTCATTGCTCGTTGCCCGCTTGGTATTAGCCCGTGACTTGATCGGTAACAACTCGTTCAATAGTGGACCAAGCTAATATTAGCTCGCTCGTCACATACTTGAGTCAGAATTAATGAGTTTGAGTTTGGCCTGGCTCGGCACGAACCAGCTAGGTCATTAACGAGTTATTTAATATACGTAGTTTAATCATATCCGTTCACTTCAGGTTGGGAATACTATGGTTTATGGATGTTACAGCCAGTGTTATGGTAATTGCACTTTGGACTGTGCTTAAGTTGATTGGTAATTTTGTATGGAATATGTGTGAATTAATTATAAGCAACAAAGTTAATTTGTATGAATTTGTTTGATTTGGTATGCATGAATTTATTCTGTGAACTATGTTTGTATGAATTTAGAAATTTGATATTTTTGAATGTATGAATTTAGCTGCAAACTTAATTTATAATAGTTGATTTGCTTAGTTGCACTTGAATTAAGAGTATTCCTCAGTAATTAGTCATACAATGTTATTTTGTTTTAGCCATAACTGATAAGATGTGCTCTGAAAATTCAAAATATAGTATGAAAGAAAATATACAATTTTATGAATCTGTCAAGCTGGTAATGAGCTAGCTCGGACAAGTCACGAGTCAGTCTTGAGCAGCAGTTTCAAAATCCAAACTCACTCGCTCAGCTTGATCCGCAAACAAGCTGATTACGAGTGAGGCCTAGCTCGCTCTTTAGCAGCTCGTTGCCACCCTACTTAAAAATCACTCCTTTATCAACTTTTAGTCTTTAAAGTTTTTAATTTCTACCAAATTTGATCATACATTTCATATTTATTGAAACAATGACATTTTCTTCCAACATAGTGTTCTTATTAACATTAAAATTGATACATATGTAGTAGCCAAATGATATAAATAATGCCGAAGTAATATTATTCATGACATCTAAAATTAATTTTAATTGATAATAGCATTAATGCTTGTGGCATTATAAATTACTAAAAACAATATTCACATCCATATTATTGTGAATATTGTTATGATATGGGTGCGGATGTACCTCTCTATACAATTAGTAAAAAAAAACTAAAAATTCTAAAATTTATTATCCAAGTACATTTTAGTATGAAGATCATGTTGAATGGTTTGAATCGATTATTTAAACTTTAAAAATAGAAATAATAATGTTGGAGCATGATGGGGCAAAAAACCAATGGAGCACTTTAACTCTACTCTTGTTTATAAGCCTAACCATAATGTAATACTATGATAAATAGTAGGGTTTAGGGTTTAGGGTTTAGGCCTGTGTGTAATAAGTGGTAGATGATTAACATTTCATGCTGCCCCATTTCAAAGATAGCATTTAATGCTGTTATAATGGAACATATTTATGAATTTTGAGTTTGCAAATTATAAATAAATAATATTCAGGCCTTCAGCATGAGTCGCACGACTCAGCCGACTTTGGGAAATGGTCGCACAGTTTGCTCCTAAAAATTATGTATTTGTCATTAATGTCGAGTGTACTTGATAGTATATTTTTATATGTAGACAAGGTTCAGGTTTATCATGAAGGTGAGCTTTGTTGTCATGTGTATTTCTGACAGGTATATAGATAAGACATTTACATCTATATTTATCAGAGAACATTTCATCTCATTGTTTCACCACTTCTTATTTTTTAAATGAGGTTGCTTTATTGCTTTGAAAATATTAGTGACAAGATGATGTATTTCTAAATCAAGGAAAATTTGAAAAATTTGAAAAACAGATTTTTTTTTTTTAGTTAGTAGTTAAAATAAAGGGTAAATTTCACAGGAAGTCACTAAACTTTGTCATTTGTCACGAATTAGTTACTAAATATTGATTTGCCCCTTTCTAATCAATCAAAATTTGTCACGAATAAGGGTGTTTCTAAGTTCACTCAGCTTCTTTGTGAACTCAATTCTAAAATATATTGAATTGGCTTTAAACGACGAATCCAAACCGTTGAAATCCTTCTACCTTATGAGTGATGCGTCTACATTTGAAAATTTGAAAATTTTGAATTAATTTAGTATAAAGTCAAGTGGTCAAAATTAGAAGCTTTATAAATTAATTTTAATGCATTCATTTTTTGGACGCCTTTTGACCACTTAACTCTATACAAAATTAATTTTAATCGTTCTAGTCGTTCGTATATGTGAAGGAAAAAAGTACCTCCCACTTTTTGGTACCCATATACATAATTGTCTATATATATTATCCTCTCCATGAGAATGTAATTTATATTTGTTCCATGTTGTTAACTGTATTTTGACATAATTACTTAATAAATAGAAAATAAGAGTCATCCCCCAATAAAATTAAGACAAGAATTTGAAATAGCCAGAGCATTTTAAATGAGTCATCAAACCAATTATTAGCCAACAAAGTGCATCATTTAGAAGCAATGTCCCTGTCTCGTTAACACATTAAACTGAGGAAAATCAAATATTTAAAAATCTGTCCAGACTCCAGACTGTCTAAATATTGGAGGATGAATTTATACACAACTGACCCATTACACAGACACCCGCATTACAACTACCACATATAATCAGGATCTTCCTCAGCACAAAGCTCGACAAATAAGCTCGGAAGCTCACGGCGGTAAACCCACTACCAACGGTGTCTCAATTCTAAATAGGTCCTAAACATTAGATGAATTGTAAAACCAAAATTTAATTTATTTCTTTTATTCATTCGAAATATGTTAAAAATAAATAATTTGTGAGTGATTTTCCAACTACTCGCAAATATTACTATGGTGACATGGGCAGATGAAACATATAAAAATTGATTCATTCAACTAACTTGATTTTTGATAAATATATATGAGGAGGTCTCAAATGCTTCATTGCTTCATGTTTCAATTGCATCTCAACATCTTTATTTTCAATTTTCAAGTCCCAATTGTACTCTAATAGCTGAACAATAATTTTTATATATTTAGATGGTCCACAAGTTCCTGAAAAACATTTATTTTGTACCTATTTTAAAAAATAGTAAAAAAATTTCAAAAAATTTAAAATTTGATATTTAAGCACATTTTAACGTGGATATCATGTTGAGCGGTTCAAATCTTTGAAATCGAAGATAAAAATGTTGGGTTGCGATTGGAGCATATAAAAATTAGATCATGTATGTAAAGAAATTTTTGAATAACAAGTTCAATTATACAGTATAAATAGAAGTTAGAGTTCTTAAGTTTGAATTTCCGCCATCTTTTTATTACAAAATATGTTTTTTTCTATCTGTTAGCTACGTGACAGTTATCATGTTTATAGTACGACGAGCTGGTCAGTTTTCCATTAATCTATGAAATGTGTGTTGGTGTTTATTTTTTTCTTAATAAATAGGAGGAGATGAGTGGTTTTTTCCAAAGTTTACTCAAGTCCTAGATATATTAATACTCCACCTATGAATAATATACACCTCCTGTGTTTTTATTTCTGTCTTAAAAAAATATTAAAAAAAGGAGGGGAACATCTTGACTAATCAACTAAAAAATATTAAAAAAATATTTCTGTTTTTATTTCTGTCTTAAAAAATATTAAAAAAATATTAATAAAGAGGAGGGGAACATCTTGACTAATCAACTAATGAAAATCAAATATTAAAAAAATAAGTAATTACATGACTTTAGTCTTGACTTAAATTTGAGAAAAAAGAGTGAGTTAGAGTGATTTAAATATTTTAAATATAATTTTTGTTTTTTTGTTTTTAATGGACACTTGTGTCAATAATTCTCATATTAAAATGTGGTCCATTAAATTGTTGGTAGTCCCTAAGAGGTGCTTCAATTAAGGCATAGTCAACGTAGCATCAAACCCTAGATGTTCTTCTCATACTAAGCAACAAAAGTTTATTTTTGGTTTCTACTAATCAGGCTTTTGCCACGTTGGACATTTGTATTCACTCGTTGGCACCTTCAAAAAAATCATATGATTTGTGCACATCTTTTGTCACATATAAGCAAAAAAATAAAATAAATAACATAGTAAATACCAATTGAATTAATGAGCTTAAATGCATGCTTGTTTAGTTAATAATTAAGCTCACATCATTGATTGTACCTTCTTAAGTTCTTGAAATAATACATAAACACAAAGATAATTTGTTTAACGGTTTCTATGTTCATGTTTTACACATTTATAATGTGAATACTAAAATGTAAAAATCAGGCAACAAGTTTAATTTTTTATTTTTTTATTTTCAAGGTATATAGCACTACTTCCAATTTTTCAGTTGCTAAATCACAGTGCATTGCAAATCCCCAATCAATAATTAACGGTAGCAAGAATGTTTAATACAGATTAGATTAGGAAGTATTATTGTAACAGAATAAATAAAATATGGGTAGGGTTAAAATGCACTATTAGTTTTGTGCTCCAATCATGCTTCATGTCTTTTTTTTTATTTTAAAAGTTCGAACAATCGATCTGAACCGCTCAACATGATCTTTATATTAAAATGTGATTGGAGATTAAATTTTATATTTTTTTTGGAATTTTTTTTACTATTTTTTAGATAGGTACAAAATCACTGTTTTGGATAGTCCATAATCTTATGAAAACAGTGATTTTGTACCTATCTAAAAAAATAGTAAAAAAAATTTCAAAAAAATATAAAATTTAGTCTTCAAGTACATTTTAATACGAAGATGATGGTAAGTGGTTCGGATTGACTGTTCGGACTTTAGAAACAAAGATAAGAATGTGGAGCATGATTGGAGCACAAAACCAATGGTGCATTTTAACCTACTCATAAATATATATATATATATATATATATATATATATAGAGTAGGGCTATTGTGCTTCATGAAGTAAAATGAAGTTTTACTTCACGCTCATTCTCCCATTTCTAAAATCCAAACGGTCGATCCAAACCGTTCAAGTTGTTCTCCATATTGAAATGTGCTTGGAGACCAAATTTTACATTTTTTGGAATTTTTTTACTATTTATTAAGCCACTTTGAAAATCGCTGATCCATTGTGAATAGTAAAAAACAGTAAAAATTTCTGGACCAATGGATCAGCGATTTTCAAAGTGGCTTAATAAATAGTAAAAAAATTCCAAAAAATGTAAAATTTGGTCTCCAAGCACATTTCAATATGTAGAACAACTTGAACGGTCGGATTGACGATTTGGATTTTGGAAATGGGTGTATGAGCGTGAAGTACAATATGGGTTTTACTTCATGAAGCACAATAGCAAAATTCTATATATATATAGTTCGTATATCCAACCAATAAATTTAAAATTGATTCTCTTATTAATGAAAAAAACAGTTTATTCCAATGACACAAAAACATCATATATAAAAATAAAGAACAGTTTTGACTTTTCATCCATTTGCCAAAGTTGAAATCAATTGTACCTTATACCATTTTAATTTCCCAACTTAATGACATTGTTGAATTAATTAATGTTGCAGTTGGGGTATGAATTCATTGAACAAAGAACAGTATTCTCAAATTACATAAAGATAGGGGCCAGTGAAAAAAAAAATCCGAATTATATTTAGTTACCATGTTTTAAAATATAAATACATAGAATTGAAATGGGAGCTGGGTGCATAACTAAAGCTCAAAATTCAGGAGAGGCAGCTAGTGCATAACTAATAGCTGCATCTCCGTTGATTTTTTTCCGGACTTATATTAATTTTGTTTATTATTTTTTTTAAATGGTAACAAAAACAATTTGGAAAAAAAAAATGGGTCAAAAACATGTGGGACCCATATGTCGGTATATTTGCACACCGTAAGATGATGTAAATTTGCCTTACAATTAACAGCTGAAATTACTCTCCTTTAGATGCGGTTTCAAGTTTCAACGCACACAAAGATTAGAGGGGAATGTTTCTCCCCTCCCCACAGTTTACGGTACCTCACGCTAAGAGCATATAAAAGGTGAAAGAGGAGGTAATTAGGGGACTATTCACAATTAGCAATCTATTCAACTGTTTCGCTGTTATTGGACCCCACAACTCCCCCTCAGGCACCCATTTATAGCCATAAGCCTATAACCAGTCCAGGCTTTTGATGAAGACTTGAGAGTAGGTTTGACGGGCATCGGACCTACTTTGGTTCGATGGATTTAATCACCATCGATCTGCTTTAAGATTCTTGCGAAATGCTTTAATTTTCGTGCGTGTTTGTTTCAACTATCGTGCGGACAAATCTTAAGTTAGATCGGACGGTCATCATGCTCGTTGAACCTAAAAGTAGGTCTGATGGGCATCGGACCTACTCCATTCTCTTTGATGAATATCTATAATTTAAAGTCAGCGCGTTGAGCTTTATAATTTAGTTGTTTGAAAAAAAAAAATATAGTTTTTAATATTTAATCTCATCCATCCGTATAGTTAAAAAGTGCTCTTAAGAATAAAATCCAGTCACCGCATTATTGGTGAACGAATTGATTAATTTTTATCTCCTGCTTAAATAACAATCAACAATAATCTTAACTAAATGTAATTTAGTAAAAAGAGGATGGCAAGGAGATATTTCCTGCCCCTTCTGTGGTTTACTAGAAACTACTTATCATCTTTTTGTAACTTATTCTTTTATTTTCTCTGTATGATCTTGGATTGCTAATCATAATGGGTTTATATATGACTGTGAATCCCTTCTAGATCTTTGGTTTTTAGATTCTTGCATTTCTTTAAAGGATACACTGTTAGTAGAGTTAGTCAGAGCTGCAACTTTGTGGATTGTCTGGTTAACCAGAAATAGGATTTGTTTTAATAACTCTACTATTTCTTCTCTTAAAAGTATTTGTAGATCTATCATTGCTCTTGATTCTTACTAGTGTAAGGTTAAAAATGATGATATTTTTTTTAAATTAATATTAATCATGCCCATGGATGTAACTTTTTTGGATCAGGCAAACAACTTGTTGTACCTGTCAGCTTCAAGTACTGCAAAAGCTTTTTAATTGAGTAAGTTGATAAGTGACCAACTAACTAGACTTAATTGTTACATATAGATTAGTTTGATAATATTTTAGAGTATTTGTGTGGTCTTTATTGTAAAATAACAAAGGATTCTTATTTAATTATCAAATAAATTATTAGTTTTTCTTCTCCTTGTTTGATGGATGAGATGTATAGTGATTACAATTTGCCATTATACAAGTCTTTTCTATTCAAATTAAAAATGAAGAAGCCTGTGATGATTGAAAAGGCTTAGGGCTTGTTTGGCAGATGGAGGGGAACGGGAATGAGAATGAGATTCGGAAATTTTTGAACTACCGATTACTGTGCGTGTGAGACAGAAAATACAATTTCAGACTGAATTTTTTTTTCCACGCGCACAGTAATTGCGCGAACAAACCTTATTGTACTGGACCAAAGTATCAGGAGCTCAAACTATTTCAAGGTAACCGCATGATTTAAAAAAAAATTGAAGTATAATGGTATTTATTTATTTACATCTCCGAATTTGTGTCCCTTAAATATCCTCTATGCGTTTGGAACTATATATATTTTAAACTAAACGAGCGATATGAAAAACAAACCAATCAAAATGAATAATAACAACACAATCAATATGAAAAATAAATCTTAATAATAAAACGATCAATGTGAGACATAAAATACAAACTAAATAATAAAAATACAACAATCAGATCCGTACCACACTACCACTAACAATTTTAACTTCATACAGGACTGGTACCAAGTCGTCAGGGACCTCCAGACCTGTTTTTTTTTTTTTTTTGTTATCGATCCATGCTGCTTACCCAAATATATATATATATATATATAGAATCTGGCTAATATGCTACGCGTAGCATAGAGGGCCTCCGTGCTACGGCTTAATATTTGAGTTTTCAAAATTCTAACGGTCGATCCGAACCGTTCAACATGATCTCCATACGAATATGTACTTGCAAACCAAATTTTACATTTTTTATAATTTTTTTACTATTTTTTAGATAGGTAGAAAATCACTTGATCTGAAAATTATATACCATTCAGATCAAGTGATTTCTACCTATCTAAAAAAATAGTAAAAAAATTATAAAAAATGTAAAATTTGGTTTGCATATTCATATGGAGATCATGTTGAACGGTTCGGATCGACCGTTAGGATTTTAAAAATTCAAATGAGCCGTAGCACGGAGGCCCTCTATGCTACACATACCACCGTAGCCACTTCTCTCTCTCTCTCTATATATATATATGAGGAGGGTTCCAATACCTCATACTTTATATCTTTGTTTTCAAAGTCCAAACTATCGATCCGAACCGCTTAACATGATATCCATACTAAAATAGACTTGGGGATAAAATTTTATAATTTTTAGAAAAAATTTACTATTTTTTAAGATAGGTACAAAATCATTGTTTTTGTACTGTTCAAAATCAGTGATTTTCTACCTATCTTAAAAAATAGTAAATTTTTTTCAAATATTATAAAATTCCATCCCCAAACATATTTTAGTATGGATATCATGTTGAGCGGTTCGGATCGACAGTTTGGACTTTGAAAACAAAGAGATAAAGTATGAGGTACGATGAGGTATGAAAAACATGAGGGATCTATTTACCACAATTTTGAATTACAAAAAAGTTACTATAACTATTTTCTACATTTTCAAAGTCCAAATCGTCGATCCAAACCATTCAACATGATCTCCACAATAAAATGTGCTTCCAAATCAAAATTTTACATTTTTTTGAATTTTTTTACTATTTATTAAGATGGGTACAAAAACTAGTCAAATTCAGACCAATGAATTTTGTACCCATCTTAATAAATAGTAAAAAAATTCAAAAAAAATGTAAAATTTGATCTGGAAGCATATTTTATTGTGGAGATCATGTTAAACGGTTTGGATTGACAATTTGAACTTTGTAAATGTAGAAAATAGTTGTAGTAATTTTGTTGTAACTCAAAAGTGGTAACTAGATCCCTCCTCATATATATATTAATTGTCTAGTTATGATCATTGCTTATGTTGAAAGTTCGAAATAATTGAGTCCTTATGAAACTAATAAGTTTTATTTTAGTTCAAAGAAGAATGCATTATAAGTGAAATAATTTTAATTATTGAATGAAAAAAATTAGGGATCGGATCTTCATATTTGAGATAGAGATTCATACATTGCCACTCAAGTATTATTTTTTTTAAAATAAAAATGTGTAGCTTGATCTTTAAATATTTATTAAGGTTCTCATCCGAGTTCCGAATAATTGATCTCCCAAACAAAGAATATTGTCTTAGTAACTAGAACAAAAACTATTATTGATGCATCTCTATATTTGAAAAAAAAATGTAGAAAATTATGTGTATATTATTCAACGGCCACCTATTTCTTGATAGTTGCGAGGATCATGAAAAAAGTACCTACATGTTAAAATGCAATATAAATAAAGTTTTAAGTCTATGTATACACCATATGGTGCACCTTACAATAATAAATGAGTAGAACTAGGGTGTGATGCGCTCACCAAACTCTTTGGTGAGCACAACTCTACATAAATTATCGGATTCACTTCAAACGAGATTAATTCAACCGTTGAAACCGATGTACTTTACGAGTGATGCATGTACATGCAAAATTTTGAATTTTTTGAATTCATTTAGTCTCAAGTCAAGTGGTCAAAATTGATGAAAAATGAATGATCCAAAATGAAATTGTTTTAATGCATTCAAAAAATTCTCAATTTTGACCACTTGACTTGAGACTAAATGAATTCAAAAAATTCAAAATTTTGCATGTACGCCCATCACTCGTAAAGTACATCGGTTTCAACGGTTGGATTAATCTCGTTTGAAGTGAATCCGATAATTTATGTAGAGTTGTGCTCACCAAAGAGTTTGGTGAGCACATCACACCCTAGTTCTACTCATAATAAATTACTTAACCTAAAACTCAAGTACCAAATGCAGGGGTGGACCCCCAGCTACCCCTGAATTTTGAGCTTAAGTGGAGATGTTGTCTTCTCTGAATTTTGAGTTTTAGTGGAGATCTATCGATCCTGACCTACTTTGTTCCTCCTGAAATTTGTGTTTGCCTCTCTGAATGTTTGATTTGTAATTCGGATTAAATTTAGGGTTAAAATTGAAATAAATTTGTTAAATTTTAATTGGTAATTAGAATATAAGTTAGAACATCAGAAATTACAAGTTAAAGCATTGTTTTTTTTATCGGAGTATCCAATTAGTTAATGAATTTAAACCCGATTCGATATTTTTTTGTTCCCGACAAAAATCCTAGATCCAACCTGACCAAATGTCTAAATTCTACAAAGTACAAACAAACCAAGCCTTCTAGTTAGTACTCATATCATAACTAGTAGCAACTAGCAATTCCCTTGTCTCTGTGTCCCCTTTCTTTATTCGTTACAACTCATTATTTTATACAAATAAATAAATTTAATCACAATGCCGTTGGATCTTAATCTAACGGTATAAATCAACCGTTGCCAAAAGTTTTCGCCTTTATATAGCTAGTGGCATTGTCTACAATGCTCTAACCAGGTCCCAATTATGGTATTATCTGGATAGTTGCCTGATTTGGTCCCCACAATCATTCACCGTCCGATTTATCTCATGATAAAGGAAGGGAACATCAGAACCGTCGGATGGTAAAAGCGCAATCCTTTGTTAGATATTTGCTGTCAGTGCGAATTATCATTGGATTTTAACTTGTTGTTTGAAGATCTCCTGTGGCCAAATAGGAACCGTAAACTGTGTAGTTTTATGTTTCAGTGCCAATTAATTTGCTTATAATTTAAACCCAACTGTTTTTGAAAATCTAAGGTTGAATATCAAACAAAAAAAATGTTCAACAGTGCAAGCTTGAACTGTGTTTATTTTTATTGGCAACTATTAGATCGTTAATTATATACAACAAATTAATATTAAAATGAAAGCAAGCTTGCAACTGTACTACGTGCTCAATAAGTTGGGAAACAAATCATTATTGAAAAATATAAAAAAAAAAAGTTGTAAAACATTTGACTAAACCAGCCTGAGACTGTATTTTTTTTTCTTACCTTTTATATTAGTTTTAATAATCTGATTAAATAAATTGCACAAATGGAGACCTGAAAATTGATGAATTCGCATCCTCTGAGATATCTCAACTTTTACGTGTTATTTTGGAAAATCCCAACCGTTCATATACATTCTGCACGAATCTCCAATCACAAATAATACTGGTTCCCCGCACTATCCCCGAATAGGCACCAGACACGTCGGTCACTCAAAAGTTGAGATATCTTAGAGGATACGCACTCGAAATTGATACGGGGAATCAGCAACTGGGGTTGTGTGGCTCCAAAATCAGTGTCAAGATACCGGACCCGGTATGATTTGGTCCTCTCCAAAGGATGCTATCAGGTTGATCCTTTGCAAAAAAAATGTTATGGGCACCCCAACAATTTACCCAGAAAAAGGAGAAAGCACAAATTAAGTCGCCTTCAGCCGAAATTTTTATTTATAACATTTTCCACAAAAAAAAAAAACCAAAACACCATTGTTTCTCGGGAATTCGATTTCTACCTAGGCCGCTTTGACATTCTGTGGCCTCTAACACTGGGGTCCGCACAACGCCCCTGCGGCCCCATTTTTTTTTTGGTTTTTTTGTAAGTGCACAAATTCCAAAGCTTTAAAACCCATAACACTATACGGCCCCATATTTTTTTGTAAGTGCACAAATTCCAAATTCCAAAGCTTTAAAATTTAAGGCTTTAAAAAAAATGAATAGGGCCGCAGGGACATTGTGCGGCCTCCTGACTGGGGCCACATCGGCATTGTGCAGACCTCCAGTGTTTGAGGCTGCACAATGTCAGAGCGGCCTGTGTAGAAATCAAATTCCCCCAAAACTTGAGTGTTTTGGTTTTTTTTTTTTTATATTATGGTAGAAATAAAAATTTCGCGCCTTCAGATGAAATAGTATGGATTATAATATTTAAGTAAAATAGTAACCATGCAATAACTGCTTTAGTATGATTTTTTTAATTTCATGTACAGTGCAAGTACATTTTCTGTTGCCTTTTGAAATAAATTTTAAAGGGAGCATTTGATTAAAGAAATTCTTTATTACTAGGGGAGTCTAACTATATAATTTTTTTTTAAATGACAAAAATAAATTAATGAAATTTGGACATTTTTATCAAAACCCAGCTGAGCTGGGTATATTTATTAATTTCTAATTAACTTTGGATATTAGTAAAAATGTCGGAAGGATGTGAGCCTTTAAATTTGAGATAAATGGGTTATGATATATATTTCATAAAAGTTTTGTCATCTTCTGAAAAACAATTCAATCTACTCAAGATGGCCATGACAAAAACAAAATTAAAAGATAATATATGAATATAAATTATCATTCAATATGATGGAGTCATGAAGGAATAATAATTATTTATTCTTACAACTGTTAATTTATTTAACGAACATACAAATTTATTTAATTTTGTTTTCACTTAAATCCCAGAGGCAAATGGTTCATTACTTCATTGTCACAGACTCACAGTATCTATTCTGAAAAGGGCCCAAGGACAACTAGGAATAGTGAGATAACGATTGTTATGCTAACGAATTTTTCATTACGAAAATACCCTTGATTCTTAGAAAGTAAATATCAAAGCTGATATAGAGAGAGAGAAAAAACGACATTTGGGTATCTTGTACATGTCAGCACAAGTGGTGGGCGGGAGGTGCGGTATGATTGTTCGATTGCTCTCAATTTTGTTGAACAGGACAGCTCCATTTATGATATGCCTTTATAAAGATACTTGTTATCATTCATAACATAATAAGGGCTAGTTCGGCTGTTTTACTGTTCATGTGAGAAAAAAAAATTCACTCAGAATAATTTTTTTTTTCCCACGTGAACAGTAAAAAACCAGTTCAAATTTGTCCATTCCTGTGTCCATTCCCGTGGGTCGAACAGACCCTAATTGTATATAAATAGTCAGATATTGACAATCTTATTTACTTGTAATCAATGACAAAAGGTTCTAATAATAAAAAAAAAATATAGTTTCTGTTAGTTTATTCACTTTTTAGTTTTGAAATTTTATAACCAATTTATGTAAATTATATTGAATATATCTACTTTAATTTTGATAAATATTTGGCTAGTTTGATATGATTCTTAAACAAGTTTGTTGTTAATATAATCGCTTACATGTGTTCTTTTAAACAAATAAACTATTTGTGTTAGGTAATCATAATTATTAAAATATATTTTATTATTATCATAATAATACTTATTGTGAGTGTTTTTTATATTTTTTAAATACTTTTTATAAAATTAATTAGTTGAATTTTGACAAACCTAGTATAGAAGTACTTCTGAAATGATACAGCTGTACAAATTATTCTCTCTGTTTTTGGTACAACAGAACTAATCATTCCCATCATATCTTACTTGCTACATTCGAGATGACATAACTGAGAAATACTGTAGGCATCCCCTATTCCATTGTACTGGAGAGGATAACATCATGTGAATTTGAAGTTGGAAAATCAAGGTAGCCGTACAAACACCAGCGGTAAAAAAGATTAACAGCGGGGCCCAGACAACTGTGAAAGAGAAAAAAATAAAATTAACGGTGGTGGCAGGCATTGGGAGTGGAGTAAAACAGCTATGGTTGGGTAATAAACGCATTTGGGAATTTCTTAGAATTTACCACAGTAAATAATTAAAATTATCTGAGCAGAGCGGTGCAGGTGGGGATCCACATGGTAACAGTGGATCCGTCCCAACTAAGATCTGACCCGGCACGGCACGCTTAGCAAAATCTTTTTTCATGTTCCTCTACAAATTATAGCGCAGGTTATTAATATATCTCAGCAGGTAACCGTGCAGGGCAATTAGGCACAGTGAAGCCGGCAAGAGATGTTTTAACCGTTAATCCTTGATTCAACAGTTCAGATTTGATCGGAGGTTTGGAATGATGTACATTCGGCTGTACAGGATCAAACACAGTAAAAGGTGTTATTTTCGTGTGTTCTAGTAAGCATCTCATAGGCGCTTCTGAGCGTTCTGACTTCTGAGGAGGTAACTAGTAGATCAGTTTTACTGTGCCGCTATTTATGTAGCGAACTGTGTAAATAGTATTTTCTCCTTGAAATCAATGTGTTTACATACATAGTATTTAAAATTTAATGTGTTTACATACATAGTATTTCAAATTTAAAATTAATTTAGTATAAAATCTAGAGGTAAAAAAAATTTTATAAATTAATTTTAATGCGTTTATTTTTTTAGCATATTTTGACCTTTTGCTTTATACGAAGGTTATTTGAATATTAAAAACCTTAATATATAAATGTATCATTCGTGAAGTAAATCAATTTAACGAGTTGGATTTACAAATTGAATTGTAGATTTTAGAATTAACCTTACCAAAAGAAGGTCAGCTTAAGAACACTCTAGTAGTACTTCTATTACATACATCTAAATTCCTGATTAAATAGTATTTGGTTTTATCTAACAATTATTTCTGTAAGGTATTTATGTGTTCTCCATGCATTTGTGCTAAATAGAAAACTCCTTTGTTAAATTTATCTCATTTTGGGAATTCTGGTATACAATCATACAGTGTAAATAATCAGCATAAAAAAAATTGTAATTTATTTCTGGTTCCTTCAGTTTCTGTACAAGTTGTCAAATACCCAGTACTGTACTAGTAGTTGGTATATCTAGAGAAATATACAAATCAGATGTATATTTGTCTTGCATGGTGGAATTGCAATATTCTCTTGCCACATATTCCCTTGTTAGTTCAGCAAGTTAATTATTTCATATGTGGAGTTCTAGATTTTGATAATATTACCTTTTAAAATACATGCTAGTCTTGGCCAGGTGCATAGCCTTCATTAGGATTAAATTTTCTTATAATAAAGTAGTTGAGATGTTGGTGTTGTTTTTTTTTTTTTTTAAGGTTGAGATGTTGGTGTTGTTGAAGGGGAAAAAAAAAAAAAAGGTGTAAAGGTGTCCGTAGATTAAGGTAAAAAAATTGTAAAAAAATTGTGAAATTTTTAATAGTGGATCAATTACCAGAAGCCTAATAATACGTGGTACCATGCTACATTTAAAAAAATAATAATAATACATGCGTTGTCTCCGAAATTTTTATTAATACCATTTCAAAATAAATAAATAAACCAAAACACCACTGAAATTGGGGAATTCGAAAAATACTAGGGCCTCAACGTCAATCTGCGGCCCCATTCTTAGGGGTTGTAATTTGATGTTGCGGCCCTAAAAAACCTAAATATCAGTATATTACAGTACATTTTTGAATTTTTTGGAGGCCTCAATGTCAATCTGAGGCCCTGATATTTTTCGAATTATTCATAATTTGTGGGTTTTTTTTTTGACAATGGTATTAATAAAAATTTCGGCACGCGTCTTGCTATTTTTGTTCCTGTGTAGAGTAGATAAGAGTAGTAGCATCATGCTAATTTTTTTTAATACAAGCATGACAAGATTTTTTTTAATCTAATTAATTTTCCGTTGTAAAAGAAGTTTGATTTTATGTGACTGATCTGTTTGTGCACACGTGTGTTGTTCCTCAGCTCAGTCGAAACGCCAAGTAAGAATCTTTTTTTTTTAAGGTTAATTAAGAATCTTTATTATCAAGTACTATATAATGTAAAATAAATTCAGCCATACCAATATGAAATCTTCCATTTAGATAAATAGTAAAAAAATAAATTCAAGTTATTCCTATAAAATAAAAAACACTCATGCTTTTCCTGAAAACTAAATTCAAGTTATTATTTTTTTAATATATTTTTCAAATGACAATTCTTTTCCTGAAAATGAAATGAGGAATAATGAATTAATTTTTTTTCACTGAGTTGCACTAAAATTTATATTTGCATTTTTTTATATAGAAGATGTGATTTTTTATTAATTGTAGTAAAATGACGCGTTATGCAGAGAAACTACTTGAATATTGATTGTAATTATTTTCAATTTTTTAAAATAATATATATTTTTTTAAGAATGACAAAGATCTATATATTCAAATCTAGTCAGCAATTTACACTCAATTGTCTTCAAATTTTTACTGAATCATTATTTTCCTAAAAGGACGAGTTATACAGAGGAAGTACTCAAAATGTTGAATGTTGAATTTTTTTTTTCTCAATACATTCTTAAAATGACAATTTTTTTAAGTATAAAAGAAGTAACAATATATTCAAATCTTTTCAGTAACTTGCGTTGAATTCTATACTTGCATTTTTCATATAAAAGACATGATTTATTGTTGTTGATCGTATTAAAACATTGTTATTCTGGAATAATGCATTGTACAAAGGAACTACTTAAAATATTAACAGCTATTATTTTTCAATACTTTCTTAAAATGACAATTTTTGGTTGCAAAACAAGAATAGCTAGAATAGTCAAATTAAGAATAGATGTCGTTTGTCTTGTTTCAAAAATAGCTAGCATAAAAAAATCAAAAATAACTATTGTTTGTCTTATTATAATAGCCAAATTTCAAAACTCTTATAGGCCATTCTGAATAGCCAACCAAACATGTTTGAATTTCCTATTCTAACCCAGCCAAACACATAATAGCTTAACTCAAAAAATAGCCTATTCTCAACCCAACCAAACACACCCTTAGAATAACCAAATCTCAAAATTCTTAGGAATAGCCTATTCTAATAAGACAAAAGGTTTAGATTCCTTATTATAGCTATTCTAATCCAACTAAACACCGAATAGGCTATTCCGAATAGCCTAATCTAAATAATAGCCTATTCTCAACCCAACAAAACATTTTGACAGCTGTTAATTTTCAAAACGTTCTTAAAATGACAAAAAAATTAGTTTAAAAGGAGTAACATTGTATTCAAATATTTTCAGTAACTTGCATTTTTCATATAGAAGACATGATTTATTGCTATTGATCATACTAAATCATTGTTATTCTAGAATAATGCATTATACAAAGGAACTACTTAAAATATCAAAGGCTATTTTTTCAATACTTTCTTAAAGTGACAATTTTTTAAGAATAAAATAAGCATTTATGTATATAAATCTTTTTAGTAACTTACATTGAATTTTATAATTACATTTTTCATATAGAAGACATGACTTATTACCGATAGTACTAAATCATTGTTCTTCTAGAATAACGCACTGTACAAAGAACCTCCTTAACATATTGACAGCTATTATTTTTCAAAACGTTCATAAAATGACAAAAAAAATTAAGAATAAAAAGAGTAACAATGTATTCAAATCTTTTTAGTAACTTACATTGAATTCTATACTTGCATTTTTCATATAGAATACCTGATTTATTGCCCTTGATTGTACTAAATCATTGTTATTCTAGAATAATGTATTGTACAAAGAAACTACTTAAAATATTAACGGCTATTATTTTTCAATACTTTCTTAAAATGACAATTTTTTTAAGAATAAAATAAGTATTAATGTAATCAAATCATTTTAGTAACTTACATTGAATTTTATATTTACATTTTTCATATAGAAGACATTAACTTATTGCCAATCTTACTAAATTATTGTTCTTTTGGAATAAAGTATTGTACAATGGAACTACTTAACATATTGACAGCTGTTATTTTTGGGCAAATTTTTAAGAATAATACAAGGATCAATGTATTAAAATAATTTCAGTAACCTACATTGAATTTTCTAATTTGTTGATTGTTATTATTTTTAATATATATCATTAAAATAATAATTTTGTAGGAATGAAACGAGGATCAATGCATTCAAAATTTTTAATTAATTTGTACTAATTTTTGTAGTTGTATTTTTCATTTGGAAAACATGACTTCTTATTATCGACCGTATTAACTATTAAATCATTATTTTATTTTTCAAAATATGTGGATTTTTTTTATTTTTCAAAATATTCTTAAAATATTACTATTTGAAGAATAAAACGATGATCAATGTGTTCAAATCTTTTCAGTAATTTATACTGAAAGTTTTACTTCCATTTTTTATACATAAGACAAGACTTATTATAAACCATACTAAATTATTATTCCTTAAAACGAGAAGTTATGCAAATGAAAAATGTTGATTTTTGTTGTTTTTAAAAATATATTTCTAAAAATGACAAAAAATTTTAGAATGAAGCGTGGATGATGTATTCAAATTGAGGAAATAAATTTTTATTTTTTTTTAGGAAACAAATTTTTACATACAGAGGACATGATTTGTTCTCAACCGTACTAAATCATACCTATAGATTTATTTACTAATTTTAATTTTATTTTAATTAATTTTAAAAATCATGATACAAATTAATCCTTCTACTTGATTTCATTAATGTGAACTATATATTAATTCCACGTGCTAACTGCCTCATTTGATTTTGTTGACTGGTTGTGAACAAGTTCCAACTCAGCATGGAGCAAGTATGTTGAGGTTCCATTGTACCATGTCCTGTGAACTTCCATTTCCATTTTTAGAAGCAAAAAATATTTCTTTTTCAGCAACACATGTACATACTCTCTACTCTGTGAATTCGTATCCTCTGCATTAACTCAAAAGAGAATCTTTTGAGTTAATGCATCTCGACCATCCGATCTGTTTTAAGATTCGTGCGAACTATATTTGCACTAATATTAAAGGCCCCCTATGTTATAGACACGAGCCGGATTGACTCCGTTTAGAATTAGACGGTTGAAATTCATTAACTCAAAAGATTCCCTTTTGAGTTAATGCAGAGGATACGGATCCTTGCTCTGTACCCACAAATAAAAAATTAGAATAAGACTACGGTACTATACACAACGTACATCGGTCCGTATTATGAATCTATTTCACAATTTTAAAAGTCCAAACAGTCGATCCGAACTGTTTCATATTGTCTCTGTGTAAAAATGTTCTTGGATGCCAAATTTTACAAAATTTTTTAGAAGTTTTAAATTACATGATTTAAAGATTCCAGACCATCGAAAAATAGCTACCATATTCTAAAAAATATATAATTATGTCTCAAAGTATATTTCACACAGAGATCGTAGTTAGCGATACGGATTGATTATTTGTACTTTGAAAATGAAAATATGAATTCATAATATGGATCTATGTGCGCTATGGATAGCACCGTAGCCTTGCTACATAAAATATTATCCAATAATTCAAATATACAGAAAGCATTCATTGGTACAATGGTTTTGTTAACAATGCAACTTCTCCCTGCCTAGCCTTACCATGACAAAAGCTTCCAAGAGAAATACATGATTACCATTGTCGTTTGGCTGTCCACTTAATATCAATAATTTTTTTTCCCAATGAAAACCTGAGAATTAGTAATCATTTTTGCAAATTTGAGATAAGCTCAATGGAAACATGTAATAAATTGCAACTTATACCTAAATTATTCTCTTAACTCATCAATGGTTGGTTATGTTTAACCAGTCAGTAGAAGAGCATTTAATAAAATAACACATGTAGTCTAGTGGTGGAAATTAATTTTATAGAAATCAATTTGAATTAAAAGCTGAAATATCTATCTCATTGTTCCTTGAAATTAATAATTGTTGTCTAACTTGAGAGTGCTTGGAACATGGTGATTAACAAAACTTACATTTATGTACATGGCAAATATAAAGGTAGCAATCGTAAAATTATTCCAATTGCGGTTCATACAATTGTCCGTACTATGTTGTAATGCTTAAAAAAATAAATTTAATCACACACTTGTAACTAGAGTGGGAAAAATGGCACGTCGGAGCCGGATCCATCACGGAACGGCACGGCACGCGTGTCGGTCACGTGCCGTGACCATTCGCGTGCCGTGACCAATTGTTGGCAAAGAAGACACGACACGGCACAGCACGGAAATTGTCTTGGTCACGGCACGGAACACGGAACGGCACGGCACGGGACACGCGAGTCACGGAACGGAAGACACGCCAGTCACGAGGCAATACACTAACATACCTTCCTATAAGGTATAATTTTATTTTAATTAAAATATTTACATTTAAATTTCAATTAAAATATTTGAATTTTAAAGAATCGTTTCATATTTTTTTTTAAAACGTTAAATGCGATCAAACGTGACTAATGCATGTTTGGTCATGGCACGAATTAGTCACGGCACGCGAGTCACGGCGTGACTCGCGTGCCGTGACCATTCGCGTGCTGTGACCACCCCTCGTAATTTTTGTCACGGCACGTGAAAAATTTACTTGGTCACGTCACGACACGGCACGTGACCAAAGTCACGGCGTGTTAGTCACGGCACGGCACGTTTTTCCCACTCTACTTGTAACCATAGTCACAAAATTCACGAATAATTCGTTTTTTTGGTGTTGCCGAACCGAATGCTGAATTATTCGGTTTATCAAACTTTGACCGAATAATTCGCGAATTTTACGAATTTTTCCCGAATGTTACGAATTATTCACGAATTTTTTCCAAAACTTTTTTTTGCTTATTTGTAGGACCGAGATCTCTGGTCCGGATAATTCTGAATCATTCCCGATTTATACCCGAATTATTCTTGAATCACGAATTTTTGACCTCGTCGAACCGAACCTGAATAATTCATTTGTCACTATACTTGCAACCATACCAATTGTTGAGTTACCAAAAAACATTTTATCTACGATTTGTTTCTATTAAAATGTATAAGCTTTATTTTTTTAAAGAAATGCACAAAGTGTTTTCTCTTTTCATTTGACAAGAAAATGTATTACAAAGAGAAACTTGACAAGCAAGCCATCTCCTTGGTACACCGTACAACTCAAAAACCAAAGGGTCATATGATCATATCAGAGGCCATGAAAAATCACGCTCATTGAACCAACTTAAGTAAGTAATTAATGTATTAACCACGGTCAATAAAACAAAAAACTATTGAGGCCAGGGTTGCTTAACCCAAGAATCTGACCAAGTAATTAATCGTTGCCCCTCTCTCTCTTCACATAAGGTCACGTGACAGCTCACCGTACCGGACTGTTTTCACGGTGAAAGAGGTACGGCCCACAGTCAGACAAAGGACTCTGCTGCTCTGCTGTCTCTACACAATTGGCCGAAATCCAGACGCGGCGGCTGGATGTAATTTCCAATTTTGAATTATTTCAAATGGGTAGAAAATCGGAAGTGCGAGAGAGTGAAACGGTCAGGGGCATTTCTGGAAGAGTGGGGGCCAAAATGGAGAGGAAATGGAAACAGGAAAGAAATAATAGGAAAAAATGGGGATTGGGGAATGAAAAATAAGGAGAGGTTCCCAAAAACGGGGCTGGTTGGGATCCTATAAAAACAGAGTCTCCTCGGTGTGTCCCCATCGCCTTCTCTTGAGCACCGAGTCTCTCTCTCTATTTCTCCAACCTCTGTTTCATCTATCCGTCTCTCTCTCTCTATCTCTCTCCCTCTCTCTCACTAAACCCCTTCTAAACCCGTCTCTCTCTCTCCCTCTCTAAGTGGAGTCCTTTTTCTTCCCTGTGCCCCTATTTCTCTCTCTCAGCGCAGATTCCGTACAAGTACAGCGGTCTACCTACTCGCGTGAGACGGACCGAGCATCGTATCACAAATTCAAGGTTAAAATCTCTCTCTCTCTCTCTCTGTTCTCTCTTTCTCACACACTATGTCTACTACTGTGGGTTTTGTGTTTGGGGGTTTTTGGTCTATGGTAATCTTTTTGTACAACTTTCCTCGAAATTTCACTAGGTGGAATTTGATTCTTGTTTCGTTTTCACCATTAGTTTAGTTCAAAAGTTCTAACGCCCCAAAAAGAAAGAACAATCAGCTAACCTTACCTTTCTTTTGAGGTTTCCTTTTAGACCTTTCTTTATTCGCGTGTCTATGTGTTTGTATGCGTGTGTGTGTGCGTGGGTGTGCATTTCCCTCCCCCTTTTTTTTTGTTGGTTTCCTACTTTCTTCTCATTCACTCAGGATTTTAACTCTTTTGTTTCCTATAAAACAGGTCAATCTGAAATAGAGCACACCTCTAATGCTAAAATGATGATGGAAGGTGGATGTTTCCCCATACCAGTTAAGCGTTCAGAGCACGTCACAGTCACATCCAAACCCGTTACCTCCCGCAACCGTTTGCGCTCCGGTTCCCGACCCATAGACACAAAACCAAGAACAATCAGAATATTCGTTGACGACAACGACGCCACTGACTCGTCAAGTGACGAAGAAGAATCCAGCCACACACGCCGCCGCGTGCGCCGCTACGTGCACGAAATCAGGCTTGAGCCCAAGATGCCGAAGAAGAGACCCACTGCATCACCTGATAGCGTACCCAAAGAAGCCCCAGCAAAGAAGCGCAAGGCACCCGTTACTACTCCTGCTGTGGATGCTTCTGGAGCTCCGAGGTTTCGTGGGGTCCGGAGACGACCGTGGGGTAAATATGCGGCTGAGATACGGGACCCTCTGAGGCGGGTGCGTGTTTGGCTCGGTACATTTGACACGGCCGAGGAGGCTGCCAAGGTGTACGACTCGGCCGCTATTAAGCTACGCGGTCCTGACGCAACCACCAACTTCGCCAACCCGCTCAAGAAGAGCGCGTCGTCGGACAACATAGCGTCTTCCTCGGCTGGATACGAGTCTACTGAGGAATCTCAAAACAACATGGCTTCGCCCAAGTCGGTGCTTAGGTCCAACGAGTCACCGGAAAGCAAATTACCAGAAAAGCAATTGCTGCAACAGACGTGTGCGAAGCCGGAAACTTCATCTAATTCAAGCAGTGCGATGGAGCTGCAATTTCAGCTGCCAGAGGATGAACCCATATTCGATGACTTCGGGTCGAGTTTTGGGTTCGGGTTTGATTCGTTCGGAATGGGGTCCGGGTCCGAGCCTATGTTCTTTGACGACCTAGACAAGTTGGGTGGTGGATGGTCGGAGCCGTGGAGGAAGGACTTGGCATTGGTGACTAGTAGTGGTGTGGCCGGGGAGGCCACGTGGCAAGAGGAGGAATGCTTCAGGGACATCACCGATTTGTTCCCCCTAGATGACATACCCGCCGTTTATTAGGGGGTTGCATGGACTCGGTGTTTGTGCACCGGACGCCGTTTATACGGCCGATTTTGTAGTCAGTCGGAGAGGAATAGGAGAGTTTAATGGGGAAGGTTTTTCTTGAGATTTAGTTAATCCTTTAGATTTTTTCATTTTTTTTGTCTGTAGGTTTATGACTCTGTTACTAAAAATCTCCGTCCCATAAACGGTGACGTAGATTAGTGCCGTTATCTCTTGAGCTGCTGTTAATGTGTCAGAATTATAGCTTTCTAGTACTGAACAAGCTAATTTTTCAGATATACCGTTTAATATATCTTATTCTTATGCTGTTTTTCTAATTTTTATTTTACTGAACTAGCATTTCAAGTGATATCTTGGAAAATAGACACGATAATAATGGTGAAATTAGCGTCAAATCTGTATTTTCTCGCCTGTATTGTGGTAAGGTGTGATGTACCTTATTGGACAATATCTATTTGTTTCGTTTTAAAGGAATGAAAGGATCAAAATCAAATTTGACATGCTCTGTATGTTTGGAAATGAATCAAAACCTGATTCCTTAGCAACTGAATATTCACTCTTTCTTACAAAAGCCTCTCTGGGTATTTATTTTAAATTTTTCCAAATTTAGTCATGTATTATTTCTGACGCATAAAACCGGAATTGACTTTAGAGGTAGGTGCTTTAAGCCTTTAACGGAAATAAATCTTTTCTCTGGGTGTTCATGCAAACAGGTCTATTACAAAGAAAGCACATTTTGTGTCTCACAAAAAATTCACCCGTCCTTTTTAACTACCTTCACACGTGGGAGGACTGTGGGGGGTAACATGGTATAGTGGGCAGAACAGTATTGACACGTGGCAACTTTTTAAGGGGCTAATGTGGCCACTGTTGTGTGACTCCTTAATCCCTTTTAAAATTTCTTCAATTTCCCAAAATTCATACCTTGAAATAACACCAAAATTGTTTTAACCGTCTATCAAGCACATTTCCTTCGTAAAATACCTCTGTGTAAATTTGTGGTACACATTTCGGAGATCTCTATCAGCTTCACTGTTTGATTCCCACGAGGGGCCGTGATTTCCTCCACCCGGAATCCAATATCTTGGGCCTCGCAACAGCAATTAAATCTCTTAATAAAATAATGATAAATTCAAAAATGGGCCAAATGGGCTGGATTTGGGTTTTACATTTGAAATCCAATAAAGAGAGAAATAAAGAGAGAAAAAGGAGAAAAAGGTGATGGTGGTATAGGCGTACTGACAAAAGATTGTGGGATTTAGTGAGATGGCGTGGGTTAATTGGGACAAAAAGCTGGTTTTGAGGGGTGATTTTTTGTGCTCTTTTGGTCTTTTCTAGGGGTAATGGATGGGGGCGTGGTCTGAGAATTTTGCTCTTTTTTGAGGGCTTTTTTGACTACAAAAAAGTTGCAATGGCCCCCATTTTGTGTTTCTCAGGTGTTAGTGTACTTGAGATTGTTATCATGATGTACTGTTATTTATATAATACTAGTGAGAATGTGAGATAATTCAACTTTTAATTCTTTTTGTTTGGAAGGTTTTGTTTGGAGGTAATGGAGCTGAATCTCTGTTGATTAAGCATCATTTATTGTCGGATAATTAATTTTGTTGAAATTATTGTTCATGTTACTTTAGGAAAAAAAAAATTATTGTTCATGTTACTTCAGGAAAAAAAAATTATTGTTCATGTTTCTCTTTTAATGAAAGCTAGAATTAAGCACCTTTTATGTATCTGATGTGTTGCAAATAAAGGTACAATAAATTAAGGTCCTCTGTTTTTATTTTTCTTTCATGTAACAAATATAATTGGAGGAAACTCTTTGCATATATAGATTATTTATTAGTATCGTGCCCGTGCGTTGCAACGGAATATATAATAAGATAATAAAAATAAATTCTAATACAAAATGACAATTTTTATAAAAAAATTTAGAAATATATTCTAGATTTATCACAGTAATATGTATAGAAATAAGGAAGTGAACAAAAAATTAATTTGTATTGTGATCCGCCGTATAGAAAATATCAATTGGAGAGGGAGAAATAAGGAAACAAATAAATAAGGAAACGAATAATTATATTGCTAAATTTTAGAGTCTGTTTAATTTTAATTGTAACGCATCGTGTGGCGAGTATGTTTGTAACTAAATGTAAACTTCTACACATAAAACAGATACATTTAATCAAAAGAAGATAGATTATGTGATTGGAGAGCTGAGATTAAATCTAAAAATTAATCTTTCAATCGTAGCCGTTGGCGGATCGGACACCCAACGTGCTTAATAATGGAATGGAGATATATATGTGATTAAAAATCATATGGTACGGTAGGATTGCAATATCTGCGTAATTTAGTATTTTGTGTATAAACACAATATTTTTCCAATAAAATATGTATACATATCTACATTTGTATTTAAATAAAAAAAAGTATGTAGTATTTATGAGGTAACATATTTTGGAGAAAATAAGATACAAGTGAACAAAAATATGAACTTGCCAGGATTCATGAGATTACATATTTTGCTGTGCGGGATATACTTAATTAAATATGTATTGTAATAACTAATAACCATGGTTCCATATATACATTTGACACTGATGACAGACATGCATGAAATATCTGAAATCTGGCTAATATGCTACGCGTAACATAGAGGGCATCCGTGCTACAGCTCAATATTTGAGTTTTCAAAATCCTAACGGTTGATCCGAACCGTTCAACATGATCTCCATATGAATATGTACTTGCAAACCAAATTTTATATTTTTTAGAATTTGTTTACTATTTTTTTAGATAGGTAGAAAATCACTTGATCTGAAAATTATGTATCATTCAGATTAAGTGATTTTCTATCTATCTAAAAAAATAGTAAACAAATTCTAAAAAATATAAAATTTGGTTTGCAAGTACATATTCATATGGAGATCATGTTGAACGGTTTGGATCAACTGTTAGGATTTTGAAAACTCAAATATCGAGCCGTAGCACGGAGGCCCTCTATGCTACGCGTAGCACCGTAACCAACTCCGAAATATCTGAGTGATATTCCATATTTTGTTAATTCTAAATTAATCAAATAATGCTATAATCATACTCTTAATAATTATGTTCTTTTTAAGTAACAGCCTAGATGAGTGTCTCCAAATAATGTCCAACTTGATGCATTCTTTTTGAGAGCCCTTTTATGTTGGCAAGGTATGGAGATTAGGATTGTGGGACTTTCCTATTAAGTGCTTTTCATTAAATGACGCTAATCAAGTTGATTAAGACAACCAAATCCATGTGTGAATATGCATAGCCTCACTAAAGTTTGTCCAGGAATATATTTAGTTCTAAAGCTATATAATTTATTATTATTAGATAGATAGGTTTTAAAGCTATAGAAAAAGCAATAGATATTATTTTTTTGGTTAGTAATCATTGATTTTTTTCTATTATCTTATCATTATCATATAAACGGTCTGGATGATCCAATGTTATTGTATTGTAGTACATCAAATGATAGCAAATCAGCCATGCAATTAAAAGGAAAAAAATATCTCAACCCATATATGCATACTAAACTTATTGCCATCAAAACAAAAAAAAAATTGACAAAATATTATGTCTATCGTGTACTAATTGACTTGCTCCAAAACATGAACATACTAATTAACCAATCATAGATTATGTAAAGTACTAAAGTACAAAACCTAAAGGTAAGAAAATGCTATAGAGTAGTAGTTCTTATAACAAGGTTAGGGTTCTATTTCCCCTATCTGTCATGTCAATAGACACCTTTTAAACTATTAAGGTAAAATATAAAGAGCTCAAGAAAGCCTTGGTCATAGCATCCATGATTGTCATTATTAGATATTGTATTTTTATTTTCTTGAAAAACCTGGATTAAAGGTCTTAAACAACTCAATGGCAAGTTTGGATGATAATTTTTTTTTTTAATAAGAACTTTCGTTAATCTTATTTTTTTCAATTACCTCTTGTATTAATTGAACCTACATCTCTCAAATTTAATTTGCAAGTATATTTTCCTATAAAGATCACGTTGAACGGTTCCAATCGACTGTTTAAATTATAAAAATAAAAATATAAGTCTATAGAGCGGACCCATGTAATATGTATATTACCATAGGCCTCATTATTTTTTGTTTTGACTGAAAGCCTTATTCTTTCTACTGAATTGCTCAAAAAGAAGTGTATGCTAACACTATTTTGAACAATATCTCTCAAATCTGTCCTCCATTTTGTTTTCTAAGAGCATCTACATTTCAGCAACTAAAATGAGTTTTTAAATAACTGTTAACCACTTTTTAGAAATTAATGTCTCTAAAGTTTTTAACTCTCACATTCCTGAAATTAAAATTGGAGTTTCTATTAAGTCACAGCAACAAATTGAAAATGAGAAATAATTTGAGCCAATCATTTAGTTAGCATGGAGTTTATAAACAGTTTCTTAATAAGAAACTTTACTGCCTAGTTTCTAAATAAGAAACTCTCCAACATCTCTGAAACTGAATTGGAAACTGCCACATCAGATTAGAAACTCTAATAATACCAAATATATAGGTGCTCTAAATATTTAGGAAGCTGATAATAGTACCCGCATTGTACCCGCATTATAACTACAATAGCTATCTGGGTGGACCGCAAAAACTCCAGCACAAATTTTTTTTCTAAAGTATTAATACATATGTAATGAAGTATTTTTACCTATGCACGGAAGAATTTATATCTATGAGGTGAACAATATTTACGTAAATAATTGTTTTACCAACCAAATCTCCCAAACGTTACTGCACCATAAATACCTGTGGGGACCACTCAAACTACATGGGAGGACCATACACATTTTTAGAGGTGCATTGTTTTTTACTCCGTTCAATCTCGTCCATATTTCTGACGATCTGTGAAGAATTTTGCGAATCTAAAACCACGAACGTCTTCTATATAATTTTCTCTTTCAAATGAGATCCATGATGACGTACTTTCGGGCTCATCGCCACACAAGTATTTATACCTCGGCGTGCAAGTATTTATTCCTATACTTACAAGTATTTTTTACATATGATAATAGATGACGTCTAAAAGTATTAATATCAAGTAAGCAAAGTATTTATACCTCTGCACTGAAGTATTTATACCTATGTGATAAACTATTTTTGTTAGAGGAAGGTTGACGCGGGGACGATTGGATAAGGTTGATGCGATGATATGGGGTCTCCACTACTTCATTAGAGGAAAGTTGATGTGGGAAGACGATTGGAGGATTGGAAAAGGCATGAGCATAACAAGTTACGCTCAAAGTATTATTATCTTATTTTTCAAGTGTTAATATCTTATCTTTCAAGTATTTATATCTATGAAAGTTGACACAGAAACGAGTGCGGAGACTGAGAAATGTGAACCATATAATTAGTGGAGATCATAGAGCAAGAGTGTTGCAGGAATTTTAGAATAATAATTAGTGGAACCATATAATTTGTAGGGTCTCCGGTACATAATTTTTCTAAATAGAAATTTTGAGAATACAAAAGTGAGAATACTCAAATAATTATTCAAATATTAATAGTTCGCATTTAGTCAACAATCCAAAAGAGGAAATCCAGGTGCTGCAGCAAATTTCATCCCTATTATACAGGGTCCCCACAGGTTGGGAAAAAAATACATCATTGTTCCCTTTTATTTCTATTTCTATTTTTGCGGTGGTTGTTTGTATTGCTTTTGTGTAGCACTTCGAGCATAAGTGATTAGGTTAAATTCTAATTCAATATATCGGTGTATGTACCCACATTTTAACAAAATTATAGTTATCAACTAGAGTGTTTAAACGTGCAATATCAAGTGTTTATATTTGACATCGGTGTATATACATAAATTACATATTCCGGTGTTTATACGATTTTCTTAGTGTTTATATCTATATTCTATACAAAAATATTTTAAACTTAAACTATCGATCAAGTGTGTAAACAGACACAATCATGTGTTTATTGTTAAAAAATCTCGGTTATATGAGAAGGGATCCGATTACACAACTTTTGAGTTACTTCAAAGTTACTCTTTTTATTTTCTACATTTTCAAAGTCAAAATCATCGATCCAATCTGTTCAACATGATTATCTAAAAAATGTGCTTGCAGATCAAATTTTACATTTTTTTGAATTTTTTTACTATTTATTAAGATGAGTACAAAATTCAATGGTCTGAATTTGACTAGTTTTTGTAAAATACTTAATAAATAGTAAAAAAATTCAAAAAAAATGTAAAATTTGATCTGCAAGCATATTTTATTTAGATAATCATGTTGAACGGTTTGGATCGACGATTTGGACTTTGAAAATATAAAAAATGAGGAGGATAACTTTGTGGTAACTCAAGAGTGGTGTCATCGGATCCCTCCTCTTATTATATATGATATATTATAACTAACTTTTACAACGTTTGTACTTGCATATGACTCGTTACATGTTTATTACATGTAAATGAGTTTTGTTTTGGCAACTTTTATTTAAGACTTTTTTTTTTTTTTGGCAATTTGTACAGTTTACCAATTCTATGAATTGAGCCTAAAAAAACCCGGGACCATTTTGACCATTTTTGGCAATTGAGGGTACGGGAACGATTATTTGGGATTTGGCACCGGTGAACAATATATATTTCCCAAAAATACACAAAATTGTCAAGGAATGTTAAATTAAAATAGTCAACATGTTAACATCGTTTGGTAAATAGTAGAAAATAAGAAATATTATAATTATAATTAGCAAAGATTTAAATAGCGTTTATCGTGTTATAGCGGAACAGTTAAAAAAATGACGCTATGCCCATATAGCGCCGATAGTACCATAGCGCCACTATAGCGCGCTATTTAGAACCCTGATAATTAGTAACATATATAACATTAGCAATTCAAATCATTACTCATTTTATTTCTCGAGATTGAAGAATGACTTTCTTATTTTCCTTCTAAACTCGCCTACTATTATTTTTGAGAAATTTTACAGTGTATAATTTTTTTTTTTCAAAACATAGAACAAAATACGCTCTCTCCAAAATTCTTAACAAAATGGCCTTGTAGGCCCCACTTTTCCCTCTCTTTCCCACCTCTCCCTTTTTTTCCTCCACCGTTTACTATTTTTTCATTTTGTTATTTTCTATATTATGGATGGTCTTTTTTTTAAATTTGGTATTTTATATTTTATCTCTCCATTAAATTCTACGAGAAAAAAGAATGAATATAGAGATAAAATGGTTTCCTCTCTCCAGAAAAAAAATGATTTTTTTTTTTATAATTAAGGCCTCCACCGTTCAAAAAATCAAATGAAGATCTGATTTTAAAAATTAAGGGGAATTTCATGTATACCCCTAAAAAACTTTAAAATTACTTATTTTTCCATCTAAATTTCGAAATTATGTATTTCTTCTAGTAAACTTTTCAAACTCACAAAATTTACCTATTAAATTTTGTATGCTTTTAATAAAGGGTATAATGAGTATTTAAAAATGAGTTTTAATATAAAAGATAATAAAAAGAGTATATTTGTGAGTTTTGAAAGTTTAGAGGGGGAAATATGTAATTTTGAAGTTTGAAAGGGGAAATACGTAATTTTGAGGTTATTTCCAGATTTTAATTAAGAATAATTATTTCAGTACCCACGCTACAGTACCCGCACTGTACGCGCTACAGTACCCGCATTGTTATTTTAAGAAAATTCATGTATCATATGTAGTTCATTGTATAGGTATAAATACTTGCCCTGTTTGAGCTATATACTTCACAGTGTTACTATTAAAATTTGTAAAACAAAATTACAGTTTTGGAACAATTGCGGTCCCCACAAGCAGTTATGGCAGTTTGAGTGGTCCCCTAATGCGGGTACAACATGAAAATTTTACAAAAAAGGTGCGGGTGCAGTTATTCTAGGAAAATTCATATATCAGAAGTAGTTGATTGTATAGGTATAAATACTTAACCTGTTTGAGATATATACTTCACAGTATTACTATTAAATTTGGGAAACAAAATTACAGTTTTGAAATAGTTGCGGTCCCCACAAGCAGTTATGGCAGTTTAGGTGTGGGTACAGTGCGGGTACTGTAGCGTGGGTACTCATATCAGCTTCCTTTAATAAAATCCCATGTCCCATGTAAAAGCTGAATTTTTTTAATCTTTAGATTTAACTTTCCAAATTAAATCTCCTAAAAAATATTTTCATATCTTATATTAACAAATATATGAATAGTCAAATTTAAATCTCATAAAATGATCCTTCAACTTCAGAAAACTTAGCATATTAATAGTCAAATTTTATTTAACAGAATGTAACATAATGATATCTGTATATATGCAACGTATTAATTTTTCAAATTTTCAGAATACCGAAGCTTTAAATACTTTTGATATTTCATATTATTCTACGGAAAAAAATCAATATGAGTGTCAAGAGCATTTTGTTAAGAATATGTTTGCCCCGTTTCTTTCTTTCTTTCTTTTTTTTTTTGCCTTTTTTCGTTTGAGAATTTAAGAAAAATCATGCCACAATATAAAAAATAAAAGCAAATGTTTTATTTTCCAAAGATCGTCTGGGGCAAAAATCGCTGTAGTTTGCCAACCAATAAGAATCGTTCAAATATGTAAGTCCTATATAATTTATTTAAAAATATATATTATATTCAAAAACTTTTACGCATATATCGTTCATCAGTTTTTAAAAATAAATATGAATTGTAACAAATTTGTTTCAATAATAGAACTCATATTTTTTTTTCTGAGGTTCAGTTGGCAAATTTGCCATTCTTGGATTGTTAATTTTGCTAAATGCATTTGTAGAGTATGTTTGGTTGTAAAATAAAAATAGTTAGAATAATCAAATCAAGAATAACTATTGTTTGTCTTATTAGAATAGCTAAATCTCAAAATTCTTATGACTAGCCTATTATAGTAAAATAAAAAATGAAGAACTAGTTTTTGATCTAGTGACAAAGACACATGGTCTCTATGTGAGAGGTCAAGGTCCGACTCTGCTGCTTTTCTATAAAGGAAAGCAGTCTCCTGTTATTCTGTATCTCTATTCAAAAAGGAGGAGAGAGAAAAAGAGAATCACGTGAGAGAAAAAAGAGGAGAGAGAGAAAAGAGGAGAGAGAGAGAGAGAATAATAGGGGAAGAGTAGAGATTTGAAGAGCAGAGAATCTCATTCCGAGAGGTCATGAGTTCGAAACTCAGATGAGATAAATTCTTTGTTATAATAACATAGGCCATGTTTGGTTGTGGAGTAAGAGGTGGATTAACTCTCTTACTCCACACTTAATCCACCAAACATGGAGTAAAATTGATGGAGTAAGTTGGAGTAAGATTTAAATTAATCTAGAGTAAGTTACTCCACCTCTTCAGATGGATTAGCTTACTCCACGTCATGGGGCCCACTGTCATACACTAGTTCTATTTTTTTATTTTCTCTCTCTTCATTAGACAACAGACAACGATATTTCTAGAGTAACTTAATCCGTTACTTAAGTTGCATGACCCAACCAAACATGATTAACTTACTCCACCTTAACTTGGAGTAAGCAATTTAATCCGGATTAAAGTTACTCCACAACCAAACATGACCATAGGTATTAAATAGTTAGGTGGTTTGACCTCCAACTTTACTACAAAAAAACACACAAAAAATTAAATTCACTATTCTAACTATTCTAATTCAACCAAATACTGAATAGGCTATTCCTAATAATGCATTGTCTCAAGAGAAGCAGAGCTCATATTTTTCAATAGCTACTTGACAGCACCAATTATGCCCCGCATTTATTATTTGATATCGAATTTGTGACAATGCTAGAGAGTAAAGTCAATAAACGCAGCATGGTAGGTAAACAACAGAGATATATATATTTTTTTATTATTTTGCTTCCAGTTCAAAGGCTAATGATAAATTCAGGGGCAAATGGGTAAGGTTACTATTTGAACTCCTATACTTCCACTGGACATATCCAGTATTGTTGAAATTGAGAGTATCACAATCAAACCATGCTCTGAATTTTTTCTTTTCTTTTTTTTTTTTCCAACGAAATTCGTACGGAGGTAATCACGCTTATACCTTCTGTTGTTTTGAAACTTGCAAATGCGTGCTTGATAATTTTATTATAAAATTAAAGTAGGATTAATAGATGATCTCATGTTTGCTTGCTCCTTTTCAATTAAACCTATCAGTTGCTTAGTATTAACTCTTTGCATCAGCATGCCTTAGTTGTCAGATGTTGTCCAATCAAAGGGAGGAACCATACTCTTTTTTTTTTTTTTTTTTTATCGTTTATGGTACATCTAGTAGTCATATTTTTCCATAGTTAATTATTAGCATCGCCAAAGTTTTAGTAAGTCCAAAACTCAAATTTACATACTCTCAGTTGTAATGAATTTGTATGTAATTAATTCTATTCGATTAGCGCGTGCGCACACACACACAGAGTGGCTAATATCAAAATGTTTGTTCTTAAGCCCTCGTGCAACCAAGTCGTTCTCGGATTTTCAAAGTCCAAACGGTTGATCCAAACCGTTAGATGTTTAATCCATATTAAAATTTGCTTGGAGACCAAATTTTACAATTTTTGGAATTTTTTTACTATTTATTAAGCCACTTTGAAAATTGCTGTTCCGGATGAACAGTAAAAATAGTGCAACCAAATTCTGGACCATGTGATCAGCAATTTTCAAAGTGGCTTAACAAATAGTAAAAAAATTTCCAAAAAATGTAAAATTTGGTCTCCAAGCAGATTTTAATATGGATTGAACATCTAACGGTTTGGATCGACCGTTTGGACTTTGAAAACCCAAAAACGACTTGGTTCCACGAGGGCTTAGGAACAAACGTTTTGATGTTAGCCACTCTCTCTCTCTCTCTCTCTCTCTCTCTATATATATATATATATATATAGAGGTTGGCTAATATCAAAACGTTTGTACCTAGGCCGTGGAACAAAAACTTTACATTTTCAAAGTTCAAACAGTCGATCCAAACCGTTCAACATTCAATCTATATTAAAATGTGCTTGGAGACCAAATTTTACATTTTTGGAACTTTGTTTTTACTATTTATTAAGTCAGTTTTAAAAATGTTGTTTTTAATAATCCAGAAATTTTTCACTGTTTGTTAAAATCAACGATTTTAAAACTGACTTAATAAATAGTAACAAAATTCCAAAAAATGTAAAACTTGGTCTCCAAGCACATTTTAATATAGAGATATCACATCTAACGGTATATATATATATATATAGTGCTGGGCTTAGCTAAGCCATGGTGTAAAACGACTTGGTGCTCCACGTCTCATTATTTCTATTTTGAAAATCCAAACTACCGATCCGAACCGCTCAAGTTGTTCTCCATATTGAAATGTGCTTGGAGACCAAATTTTACATTTTTTGGAATTTTTTTACTATTTATTAAGCCACTTTGAAAATCACTGATCCGGCGGTCCAGAAATTTTTACTGTTTTCTACTGTTCACCCGGATTTTCAGATTTTCAAAGTGGCTTAATAAATAGTAAAAAAATTCCAAAAAATGTAAAATTTGGTATCCAAGCACATTTCAATATGAAGAACATGTTGGAAGGTTCGAATCGACTATTTGAACTTTGAAAATGAAGATATGGCGTGGAGTACCAAGTCGTTTTACACCATGGCTTAGCCTAGTCGGACTCATATATATATATATATATATATATATATATATATATAGGAGGGATCAGATGACACCTTTTTGGGTGACATCGGATGACACCGTACATTTTCAAAGTTTTCAAAGTCCAAACAGTCGATCCAAACCGTTCAATATGATGGATATATTAAAATGTGCTTGCAAATCAAATTTTATATTTTTTTTGAATTTTTTAACAATTTATTAAGTAATTTACAAAATTGTTGTTTTCAAACCATTGATTTTTTATACCAATCTTAGTAAATAGTAAAAAAAAATTCAAAAAATGTAAAATTTGATATGCAAGCACATTTTAATATATCCATCATATTGAACGGTCTGGATCGACTATTTGGACTTTGAAAATGTAGGGTGTCATCCGATCTCTCCTCATATATATATATATATATATATATAGAGAGAGAGAGAGAGAGAGAGAGAGAGAGAGAGTTGGGCTATGGTGCATTGCAATGTATATGCCATCTTGTACATTGGACTATAAATCGTTAAATTTGAAGTTGAAATAGTCAATCTCAAAGGCTCAACATGTTCTCCATATCAAAATGTGCTTGGAGACCAAATTTTATATTTTTTGGAAATTTTTTACTATTTTTTTAGAATTTTTGAAAATCGCTATTTTTCAGAAATTTCTGGACCATAGAAAAATAGTGATTTTCAAAAATTCTAAAAAAATAACAAGTAATTTCAAAAAAATGTAAAATTTGATCTCCAAATACATTTTAATATGGATATCAAATTGACCGGTTTGAATCGGTTGTTTTGAAGTCAAAACTAACGATTTATAGTCTAATGTACAATAGTGCCTATACATTGCAATGCACTATAACCCAACTCTCTCCGTATATATATACACACACGCTAGCGACTTGTTTAACATATATACTCGCTGATCATGTAGTCATTATACAATGAAGACTCGTATGTGGTCCTGTTATTATACCGAGCAAATACCTAATTAAGTTAATTTGTTATTGTCGTATCTTAACAATAAAAACATTTAAACTTCTGAAATCGTGCAATAGATGAGAGCGGGGGATTTTCAATGTACATGGGATTAATATTTTGAATTATTCTAATATGCTAACGTTAGCATATCGATTGATAAGAGGAATTCCTAATATCTTATATAAGATCCTAAAAATTATTTGGACCCAGGTTAAGATTCTAATAAACACCTTAAGTTAACCTTAAATTAACTCATCCATATTATTAAAATATCATATCCTCTAACTCTCTCTCTAAAAATTGGTCGGTGACCGTGTTCTGCCTAAGACAAGGTCACATAAACATGCTCTGAGATCAAATCATTTGGGTTTGTTGATTGAATAGTAAAATTATTATGAAAAGGAGGCATCATTATTTACAGTTTTTGTTAAGCACTAGAGGTACTGTTTTTACTGGTACAAGCTGCATTTTTAAGCAAAGGTAATTAACTAGTAGTAAAATGAACAAGTATTGGGCTAATGATTTAATTTGCTCATGGTTTTGTGTGCTTCCAGGGGTTTCGGTGTACTGATATAGATTTTTTTACTGGTAAACTAGTGAGATGTAATCATGACATGTAATGTGCTCTGTTGTGTCGTGCCGCACCATGACGTGTCCGGTCACTGCATAACTCTTTTGTATTCCTAATCTAGATAACCATCTTAATTAGGTATTTGTGTAGTTATGTTGTCCTATTGTTACTTTCTGGAGCATGAACTTGTATGTAATAACATGAAAGATGAGATGCTTCTTTGCATATATACCAGTTAAAATGTCAAATGGTAAAAAGAATAATTGAGGAAATTAATTATTGCATGCCCCATATAGTTTAATTATGATGAATATATTTTGATTTTGGATAATGTCTGAAACTGTACAAAATTTTATCGCAAACAGTCAGTAGTCAGTACTGATACAGAACTACTTTAACCACAGTTGTCACGGGTATCATGATATGATCCCAAAAGAATGTAATTTCCTCTTTTTTGTCCATTTTAAATTAATAGAGATATCCAGTTCTTACCAAAATCTGTCGCCACTGGACAAGAAAGGACGCCTCCAGTTTAAATAGAACTAGAGAGTAGCTAATAAAGAGCCAGAGAAACCCTTTAATCTCTGAAGGGAGCCTGGAAAACAATAATTGTAAGTACTGCAATTGCAGTTGCTGCAGTTTGACTTGCATACTGCTCTCTCCATTCCTAGTCAATTTTTTATTTTCAAACATCTCAGAGAAGCCCAGGCATGCATCAATTTTTGGTGAACAGTTATTAGACCTATATTTTTTTTTCTTAGTTTATTTGTTAATCATATACTGGATAACATTTTTTATTTCTGAAACTCAGTTCAAAATTTCATGTAATAAATTATAAAACATTCAGGAATGCTGCAATAATTGTGTGCGTCCTTTTTGGTCAATTGTCTAAATTGGTGACAACATCATTTAAACTTATTACGATTTTTCTTTTGTGTAGCGGGGTGAGAGCGGTGCTTACGGTTTTTTGTAAACAAAAATTAATCAGCCTCTTTTATATAATTAACTTTTTTAATGACGAAAAAAAAGTTCTTCAATTTCACCGTTGGATTTGTAAAAAAAAAATGTTCTATAATTAATTCCATTGGTACGGTTATTTAGCAAGATGAGTCCTCTAAAATTCATGATCTGAGCCGAGCAGGTACCAAATCTGCCATATGTGGTAATACTGGTACGGAGCGTGTGGACCAATTGTGGGACATCAACATTTCTTTTATCAGTATATATAAATACATTTATGTCTCAGTTAATAAGAGCAGTACTAATATTCCAAGATTCAAGGACGTTCTGGTAATTAACTACCCGAATGAAGAGATTACAATTAAAGGACTCAAATGAATTATCCCAAAAATAGTACTGGTAACTTATTACGGGTGTGAAGTTGTGTTACACAGGGGCGGATCTACACTATGCCCAGGGGTGCTAAATCACCTCATGATTTTGAAATTTTTAATCACATATGTTGGATTTTTAATTGATTTTTTTATTTCTTTGAAGTTTTTTTATACAGTTTAGCCTCTCTCATAAAATGTTAGATGTGTACTTGTAGTCTAGTGGTTAAGACTCTATTTTGTTTTTGGGAGGTCTTGGGTTCAAATTCCATTAATCACAATTTAATATTTATGCATTTTAAGTTTCAGCTCCCTCTAACTAAATTTTGTAGTTCCGCCCTTGATGGTACAGATCGATTTTGTGATGTTGCTATGGAATTGGATTCAAACGACGAATCTAAACTATTAAAATCAATCTACTAAATAGTGCTATATGATAATCTCTTAGAACTTTGATGTTTTGCTTGTAAGTTTAAATACTTGTTATATTTTTGTTGGTTGTTTCAGATATAGTTAACTTTTTGTAATGTCTTTTATGGCTTAGTTTCGCATACCAGCTATTTGGTACCAGTATCGTACTGAACTAGTTAGTTTTAATGAAAACTGGTGGACTTTATCCACTTTTATAAAAAATAAAATAAAAATAATAATCACACCATGTACATAATATTGTAAATTATGAAAATTATAACAATTTATTTTATTGTTTGCTATACTTTGGATTTGGTTGAACAAGTTATCAATTTATCTGACAAGTATCCGTTAATCTATACTTTACTTGTTAACCTTCACAGGTAAGTTAGTATATGGGAGAGCTAGTAAATAGTAATGCTTATCGAATAAAGATATGATACGAATAAGACTAGGATTTTATATAGAAAGGTAGGCAAGATTAATTTTTAACAAATATGGATATGGATATAAAATGACCCATGCCATATCCATTAACAATCCCAAGTAAATGTTTCAATTTTTTATTCCCTTGATTAAAATTTAAATTTTACGGCTCAACGTACGCTAGTTCAATATATATATATAGTGCTGGGCTTAGCTACTTCATGGAGTAAAACGACTTGGTGCTCCACGCCTCATTATTTTCATTTTGAAAATCCAAACGACCGATCCGAACCGCTCAAGTTGTTCTCCATATTGATATGTGCTTGGAGACCAAATTTTACATTTTTTGGAATTTTTTTACTATTTATTAAGCCACTTTGAAAATCACTGATTCGGCGGTCCAGAAATTTTTACTGTTTTTTACTGTTCATAAGAATTTTCAGATTTTCAAAGTGACTTAATAAATAGTAAAAAAATTCCAAAAAATGTAAAATTTGGTCTCCAAGTACATTTCAATATGAAGAACATGTTGAAAGGTTCGAATCGACTATTTGAACTTTGAAAATGAAGATATGACGTGAAGTACAAAGTCGTTTTACTTCATGAAGTAGCTAAGTCCATCTCTCTATATATATATATATATATATAGGCTGTGGCTAATTTGCTGCCGGCAGCAGTTCGGCCGAGGTGCTGCCGGGGCTATATTTAGCCGTGTGATGTCCAAACAACAAATTCAAACCGTTAGATGTTTAATCTATACTATAATCTACTTGGAGACCAAATTTTACATTTTTTGGAATTTTTTTACTATATATTAAGCTGGTTTGAAAACCGCTGTTTTTAACGTTGCAGAAATTTACTAAAAACAGCGGTTTTCAAACCAGCTTAATATATAGTAAAAAAATTCCAAAAAATGTAAAATTTGGTCTCCAAGTAGATTATAGTATAGATTAAACATCTAACGGTTTGAATTTGTTGTTTGGACATCACACGGCTAAATATAGCCCCGGCAGCACTTGGCCGAACTGCTGCCGGCAGCAAATTAGACAGACCCTATATATATATATATATATATATATACACAGATAGAGATGGGCTATTGTGTTTTGCAAAGTAAAGCGAACGTTTTACTTCGGGCTCGTTTTTGGATTTTTAAAGTCCAAACAGTCGATCCAAACCGTTAGATGTTCAATCTATATTAAAATTTGATTGGAGACCAAATTTTGCTTTTTTTGGAATTTTTTTACTATTTATTAAGCTACTTTGAAAATTGCTAATCCGGGTGAACAGTAAAAATAGTGCAACAAAATTCTGGATTATGTGATCAGCAATTTTCAAAGTGGCTTAATAAATAGTAAAAAAATTCAAAAAAATGTAAAATTTGGTCTCCAAGCATATTTCAATTTGTAGATCAACTTGAACGGTTTGAATCGACTGTTTGGACTTTGAAAATCTAAAAACGAGCCCGAAATAAAACGTTCGCTTTACTTTGCAAAGCACAATAGCCCATCTCTCTCTCTCTCTATATTTTTTTTTTGAAAGAAGTGAACTATACCACCGATTTACATTATAAGAAACCATTACAACGTTCACTGGTACCAATGGTACCATATACCAAGCAAGCAAAGCTTATTGATAGTTAACATAATACCAAAGCAACAAACCAAAAAACAGTACTAAAGCCCTATTATCACCATCATTAGAACATCCATCTACCACATAGAAAACTTAAAACAGCCCCTAAAAAGTTCCCATATCACCGATATACCAAAATATGCAAAATAAACCCTGTATATATATATATTGTTCAACTAACCTGGACAGGACTTAACTATTTTGTTCCAGAAAACATTTACATCAAGTAAGTTGTATATCCCTATATACCCCTAAAAAAAATATTTTCTTTTAGCAATGATAAGATTAAAAAAAAGTTAAATAACGCAAATTCAGATTTGTATTGGATTTTTCTTTTTTCTCTGTTGCAAAAAGCAATAATTTGTTCTCCAGTTATATAAATTTGTCATATGTGGCTGCCACATGGTAGTACGGGATAAGATATTAATGAGTGAGAAAATTTACAAATTAATTTATAAAAAAAATACACAAATGCGCATAAATAGTTGTGAAAAGTGCAAAAATGATTGTTCACTTAAAACAATTATAGGAAATTTTATTTTATCTTGAAGAGCTTAATGTCATTGAACATTAATTATTGTATGTCAAATTACTAATTGTATGAGCTTTAATAAAATTAATATTCTAAAGGAAACAATTTTTTTTCAAACTAATCCTTGAAAAGAAGGATAAAACAATTACAATATTGGATAATTACTAGCACTGTAAATGAGCTCAGTTTGAGCGAGTTACTCTCAACTCGTGCTCAACTCATTAAGGGCCTGTTCGGCGGACTATTGGGCATAGGAATGGACACAGGATTTGAATTGATTTTTACTGTTCACGTGGGAAAAAAAAATTCACTCTAAGTAAATTTTTTTTTCCCACGTGAACAGTAAATGACCGAACAGGTCCTAAGTTGGCGAATTTTATGTATCTCGAATTAGAACTGACTTGAGTTAAAACAAATGAGTTATGAGCGAGTTACGAGTTCATAATTTTTTGTATAACCCTGTCTCAGATAAACCAGAATTGCAAGTAAATTATTCTTAATTAATTGTTGTCACTAAGAGCCACTTTTCATCGTTGAGAAAAGAATAAAGTTTGAAAGCTCGTCATTTTCCACGCATTGGGATTTAAACAAACACTCACAAAAAGAGCATAGGGAAGATAAAAATAAATGTAGTATCGCCATTTTACATGTCAACAACCCTAAACCATGCAATAAAAAATAATAAAAAACAACAACGCTAAACCTGTTTAAGATGGAAAGTTGTATTGCACGAACTGGTGCACAATTACATTTGTTATTTATCTTTAGTTTCATTATTTGTGGAGAATATTATGTTCTCAAATGGGTCTTCAACTTAAAAAAAAAAAAATCAAGGGAAAAAAAGGTAAGACAGTAAAAATATTAAGATCCATAGTCTATTTCTACTTGCTTCATGGGGATACGAATCTGCTGTTATTCTAATGGAAAAGTAGGGTTCTCATTTTCTGATCATAACCATCAAGTTCATTGAAATTCGTGCATAAAAAAGTTTCTTTATCGAGATACGCGAATGGAAAATTTTGAATAGTTAGAATCGAAAAAGCAGAGCCCCTGCTTTTCTATTGAAATAACAACAGATTTCATTCCACTTCATGGAGGTCTAAGTAGGGGTGCAAACAGATCGGATAGTGCTAAAATTATATATGTATATGTTTTATTTTTTGGATACGGATACAGATTGGATATCTGTTGATTAATATATATTGAACTATATGGTATATATAATATATTTAAAAATTTAAAATATTTACTATTCAGATACATATAATTAAAATTTAAAATCATATTTGTATCCGTATTCGCACAATTATTTAGATATAAGATATCCACATCTATTTTTCGAATACGGATGCGGATAGACAGTGTCCAATATGTTGGCACCCCTAGATCTAAGTAAATGAGCTGCTAGGGACGTAAAAAAAGTCAAGCCATGACCAGATACGTCATGGTACGATATGATTCTGTCACGGCACGTGCCGATTATGTGACACGACACGACACAACACGTGAACTTGTCTGGTTATGGCATAGCTCGTGATCACACGAGTTATGTGTGATCATAACAGTTAGATCTTGATCTAATGATAAATTTTGAATAAACTTGCGAAAAAAAATCTAAAAGTAATCAAACATGACAAATGTAATCACCTACGACGTGACTAACGTGTCGTGATCATTCATCCCAATTTGATTACGGCACAACACAACGCATAAAAATATAACTTGATAACAATATCCAAGTCACGACTTAACTAGTTACATCAGCATTTACATTCCTATGAGCTGCCAACGTCTATAATTTAAGGACTTGGATACGGTTAATATCAACAGTTTATTTAGAATATGAAATTTCTCAATGGTGGATTTAATTATAACTCATTTTTTCTTATTTAAAGAGAAGAAGCAAGTAGTAGACTTAAGTGGTTTGTATAATATCTCTTTAGGCTAAAAAAATGAACCATATGGTCAAACAAGAGGCGGAGCAAAAAATTGTGATTTGTAGGCTGAAAAATTTAGCGTATAGTGCAATTTCATTTTTTTTTTTTCCTATCATAAAGAGAGTCCAGTGTAACAAAATGTGGTCTATGCGGCCATATATGCGCATTTGGTTTCAATCTACATAGAAAATTTCTATGCGATCTAATATGCAGTTGCATATTCGGCCGCATATTACTACCATATATTCAACCACATATTATTATCGCATATTTGGTAGCATATTACCGCATACTTATTTGTATGATACAACATATTACCGCATACTGCATATTACCACATACTTGTTTATATATATATAAATTCTCAATTTAAAATCCATATATATAAGTCCGCATAAAAATCTGCATATGTGGTGACTTTCCGCATACCGCATAAAAACCGCATTTTAAAACGAAAAACATCAATCCATAAAAAAAAATTAAGAAACAGAATTATAAATTCCTCACTGCCATGCCATCGCTGCTGATCCTAGCAACAACAACACAAACTTATCTACAAAAGTATTACAAGAAACTACAGCTAGCATAACTAGTTAAGATAAAAGATTGCATATTTAAAATTCATTATTATAAGTAATTGTATTATTACCTGAAGAGTAGAACTAGGGTGTTCCTAAGCTCATCAAGTCTCTCGTGAGCTCAACTCTAAAATCTATCGAATTGATTTCAAACGATATTTTCAAACCGTTAGATGTTCAATCTATATTAAAATGTGCTTGGAGACCAAATTTTACATTTTTTGAAATTTTTTTACTATTTAGTAAGCCGGTTTGAAAACTGCTGTTTTTATTAAAATTCTGCACCATTAGAAAACAACGGTTTTCAAACCGGCTTAATAAATAGTAAAAAAATTCCAAAAAATGTAAAATTTGGTCTCCAAGCACATTTTAATATAGATTGAACATCTAACGGTTTGAAAATGTCATTTGAAGTCAATTCGATAGGTTTTAGAGTCGAGCTCACAAGAAGCCTTGGTGAGCTTAGGAACACCCTAGTTCTGCCCAAATTACAAATTGGTAGTTTTTTTTTTGATTAATTCATGCCATTAGGCCTGCAAATTGGTAGTTCCAACTTCCAATAGATGCATTAAAACAGACCCATAAAGTAGAACCTAGAGATGTAGGTCTTAAGTTTCAGACTTAACTAAACAAAAAAATAATTGCATGGTTACACAATACACACACATGCATCTGTTAATGTAAAGACAAAAGCTAGTATTATTTAGGGTTAATTTAAAAGTCTAAACAAGGCCTAAATATGGCCTCATGTTGTATGGCCTGGTGCTATTCATAGCTAACCTTATACCAGATTCTTTCTCTCTGAAGTCTGAACCAAATTTTGACCAGAGTTAAGAAACAGTAAAGACTCTTCTTTGGTTAGTTCAAATCAGTTCTCATTGGTTACTTAAATCACTTACTTTTGAGCTTAAAAGCCTATGTAGAGGTTATATTAATTTAAATTCTATGAGAGACCTAAAAGTATGACACGCTTTGCAAGGTTCTGTCATTAAAAATTTATGGTAAGATATGGTCCTAGTATGTATATAAAAATTGTATTTATTAATTCATGTAAATAGATATGACTTGAGAGTTGCAAATTTTTCTTGAAAGTTGTAATTTTGTCTTCTGCTACAAAATTTTGTCAATTCAAGATTATGCTTATAGGTGACAATTTTTTTCTTTTTTTTCAATAAAAGAGGAAATTTGGCAGTTTCTTTTTGCAATTACACTATCCTAGCATGCCAAAATTAAGAACTATTGCAACTGGCATAGTACTAATAAACCTCTCATAGATTTTAATTTGATAAAACTTAAAACTTTATGAATGAAGATTTTAATTTGATAATTACCCTTCCAAGTTATAAGCATCTACTGTGATGCAAAATTGCCAATATACCAATTGTGGATATCAATTTAATTTTGATGCAAAATGACCAATGCAATGTTGAGGGTAGCTTTCCTCCTAGGTTAAGAATTCTTCTTGGATGTGTTTTGAATGCTGATAAGGGATTAGGGACCAATTTTTTTTTCTTCTGTAAAATTTAAAAAATAAAATAAATTTTAGTATGGAAAAATGCTGTCATTGCTATCGTTTCACCATGTATGTTTCTGATTTGATGTAACATTTTTTTTTTTTTTCAATTCAGCCTTTCATGCATTATTTGTGAAACACCGGTGAAATTCTACAAAAAACAACAACAAAGTCTTTAGTTCCAAATAAGTTGGGGTAGGTTAGAAATGAAATTTAATGAGAGATTCATTTTCATAAAAAAACTGTATTTTACGTTGGCTTGCCACGTCTATCACGACCTTTCTCATTTTTTCTAACTTAGGACATACTTTACATCCTAAGTTAGAAAATTTTAATATCACAACTAGAATTTTTTTTAAAATATGCAACGGTAAAAAAAATGGGGATTAGGGAGTTCACTGAGTAAGGATCTAAGAGGGTGGGGTTGTCTGATATGCAGTGATTTGTTACAAGCTGATAAGGGGTTAGATAAGGGTTTGTTGCAGAAATGCGGGGCTTGTTTTGGTTGTGTGTGTTTATTTTTTACTGAAATGCAGAGCTTGTTTTGGTTTTGTGTGCTTGTAAGGATTGGTAGTTGCTCGATCTGTGTTCTGTTTCTCAGGAAATAAACAGATTGTCCTGCTGCTTTACTTAAATGCAGTGATGAGGGGCGGACCCAGGTGGTTCCAGGGGTAGCTGTCTCCTCCTGAATTTTGAGTTTTAGTGGAGATTTATCGGTTCCGACCGATTTTGCCTCTCTTGAAATTTTTTTTGCTCTTCTTTAGACGTTTGATTTGTAATTCGGGTTAAATTTAGGGTTAAAATTGAAATAAATTTGTTAAATTTTGATTGGTAATTAGAATTATAAGTCAGAGCATCAGAAATTACAAGTGAAATCATTGAAAAGTATTAGTTAAAGCATTATTTTTTATCGAGTACCTAATTGGTTAATGTATTTAAACCTGATTTGATATTTTTTTTGCCCCCCGGCAAAAATTCTGGATCCGCGTCTAAATCTGTGTTCTGTTTCTCAGGAAATAAACAGATTCCTGCTGCTTTGCTTAAATGCAGTGATGCACCGGTTCAATTAGTATTTATGAGTTACATTTTCTTATTTTTAATGTTTTGACAAAAAAATAATATTCTTCTTTCCTAACAGAAGTACATGTTCCAATTTCCAACTTCCAAGCAAAGAATGTTCAAACTGTTTCAATTTTTTTTTTTTCATGATGTATGATATAACGCAACTATTATACCATGAAAAGCAACTTAAACTGATAGATTAAATGTTGGTTCTCAAAAATATTTTAGAACAGTTTGGAACATATTTGTCAAATTGACTTCTCTCTGTTTTTCAAAATTATGTTGATTAAATAAAAATAATTTGAAAACTATTCCAGTCCACAATTTATTTTTAATCTCGCAATCTAAAGAGCATTTTTTTCAAAATCACATAACCGTTCGAGTTAACCAATGTTAGGCCCTGTTCGGCTGCAGCAAAATTTTTACTGTTCACATGGGAAAAAAAAAAAAATTCATTCTAAGTGAATTTCTTTTTTTCCCACATGAACAGTAAAAATCAGTTCAAAAATTTTGATTTCCCGTACCCATTCCCGAGCCCACTATGCAGCCGAACAGAGCCTTAGTGTATTTTGATTTTTTTTTTTATATAGAATTCATCTAAATTCTTTTAACCAAACCAGCCTTCGTAGATTTGATTTTCGGAATATAGCCTCCACCGATCCCTAGGACCGGTGGAGCAAAAAAAACACAGACTACACCGGTCCTAGGGACCGGTGGAGCCAATTTTGCGCCAGCCACAGCAACTGCACGGAAGATCACACGGAAAAAGACCTACACCGATCCTGCGGATCGGTGTAGCTGCAAAAAATCCGAAAAAAGGCCTACACCGATCCTGTGGATCGGTGTAGCTCCAAAAATCCGAAAAATCCTGAAAAATTTATGTTGACAAATAATGGATCATGCATTAATCATGCAAAAAAAAATCCAAAAAAAAAAACCAATGAATAATGCTGAAATGTTACGGTTTGAATTTTTTTTTTTTTTTTTAGAGAAAAATAGCTAAAATGCTGAAATGAAATATAACACAAAAAAATCGAATTGTTTTTTAAAATATTTGTTAGAAAATACGCTACGAATAGAGCCGATTTTGTGCTAAAATACGGTAAATTACAATAATTATGCTAAAATACGGTAATTATGTAGAATTATGCTAAAATGCTGAAATTACAATAATTATGTAGAATTATGCTAAAATACGGTAAATTACGCTAAATTACGTATGAAATGATGCAATATGGGCCTGCGCATGCTTCATGAAAAGGAGCATAACTTTTGATCCGTCCGTCGGATCGGGCTGAAATTTTGACAGGAACTCCACAGCCCAAAGTCGAATTTGAAACCATCTATGATTAGTTTCGCCCATTTGCGGGCTCAGATTCGCGATCCGAGTCTTCCTTCATAGACTTTTGGACCTTTCTTTATAATTTTAGAGTTTTTAGGGTCTTTGATGTATCTTTTATATATATTTTCTGTATAATTTTAGAGTTTTTAGGGTCTTTGTATTTAAACAGACGTCATGTCTTTTGGCATAATTATTGTAATTTACCGTATTTTAGCACAAAATCGGCTCTATTCGTAGCATATTTTCTAACAAATATTTAAAAACAATTCGATTTTTGTGTGTTATATTTCATTTCAGCATTTTAGCTATTTTTCTCTAAAAAAAAAAAAATTTAATTTTTTCAAAAACTTGGTTAATTATATTAAAATATATTTTTTTTGGGATAAAAATAAAAATCTCGGCTGGTAAATGACTCATGCATTAATCAATAAATAATTGATCCAATAAAAAACTAGAATGCATCATGCTAAAAAATCAATAAAAAATGCATCATGCAAAAATGCGCCAGTGGGAAAGTGGAAATGAAGCCTCCACCGGTCCTAGGGATCGGTGGAGGTATGAATGGGGATTTTCTGTGGCGAGGCCAGGGGTTGGCGCAAAAAGGACTCCACCGGTCCCCAGGACCGGTGTGGTCTGTGTTTTTTTTGCTCCACCGGTCCTAGGGATCGGTGGAGGCTATATTCCGAAAATCAAATCTAAGAAGGCTGGTTTGGTTAAAAGAATTTAGATGAATTCTATTTAAAAAAAAAATCGTGTATTTTCATCCCACCAGTATAACAATTGTACAAGTTAATTTGACAATTGCAATCACAATTGTAAAAATGTGGAATAATTGTTAAATTAATAATATTTCTTAAAACTTCAATTGTTGAAATTGAAAATTATAGATATGGAAATCTAAATTTTTTTTTTGAAAATTAGTTGTTTTAAATACCTACTAACAATATACTAATTTTATTGATAAAAAATATATTTATAACGAGTCAAATGACTCTAATTCCTAGAACTACTTTTTTATTCTCACAAAATTTCTAAAGTTCTCTAATCCACTCGTCCTACTTATATACTTTACATTAATCCCCATCTTTCTTCACAAACTGTATTTGTTTTGTTCGACCGTCGTCGTGCTCCGATTGAGATAAGTGTAAAGATTCTGGACTTCGAACTCCGACGATACCGCGCTCTCAGCTCCAATCAGTTCCAGTTGGCTGGGCTCCCTCCCCTCTCTCTCATTCTCCTTTCCGCTCAAGAGGAGGGAGGTTGGGTGGCTGCTACGGTTTTGGAATTTTTAGAATCGCCCACTGAGAGCAGCTCTTTCGCTGGACCGTAAATCTTAAACTTAATAATTACTAAGCACAACTAAAATTACAAAAAAAAATGATATCAAAATTTATTAAGAATTTTTCTTATTAAAATTACCGATACGATCTAAAAAAAAAATATCAACTTTTACAATTTGAAATATTCTTATACCTTTTAGACTAAAATTGAATCATCCAATAAACTAAACTATATATCCTCTGTCTCTCTCAATCCACCCGTGCTACACAATCCTCTTTCCATTTCCTTTTTTGGATTTCTTTTGGGCACTTGCTGTCTGTCGACCGTCTGTAAAATGACCAAACTGTCCCAAATCCCTGCCATAGTGCCATTGTCCGCTTCAATAGAAAAAAAAAGTGAAGAACGAACCTAAAAATGCCAAGAGACAAGTCGACCTTTTATTGAGCTTGTCATTTCCTTGCCTGATTGCCTTCATCAGTCCCTTTCATACAAGATACACTAACTAGGTCTTGCACCTACGGGTTTTAAATCAAAAAAAAAAAAGGTCTTGCACAAAAAAAGCTACACCAATAGGTGCATGTGTTGCATTGCATGATGTCAGATTGTCAGTAGCTAATAACCTACCATATATACATGTATTATGTATAGTAACATACATAATTTAAATTACATAATTGCCCTTCTGATGTACGCACCACTATAACTCTATAAGCAAGAACTAGCCACATATATATTCATATTAAATTTCCATTCTGATAAACAACTGTGCTGTTAACTTGTTATTATATATTGGTCTAGTTACCCAGTCACCAAATCATATTAAATTATGAGTGAGGCTATGGTACTATGCATAGCACGGATTGGTCCGTGCTACGGCTCAATATTTGAGTTTTCAAAATCTCAACGGTCGATCCGAACCGTTCAACATGATTATAAATGAATATGTACTTGCAAATCAAATTTTACATTTTTTCGAATTTTTAACTATTTTTTTAGATAGGTAGAAAATCACTGTTTTTGGATGGTCCAGAATTTTCAAATCAAGTGATTTTCTATCTATCTAAAAAAATAGTAAAAAAATTCGAAAAAATGTAAAATTTAGTTTGCAAGTACATATTCATTTTATAATCATGTTAAATGGTTCGAATCGACCGTTAGAATTTTGAAAACTCAAATATTGAGCCGTAGCACGGACCCAACCGTGCTATGCATAGTATCATAGCCTCACTCATTATTGAGCTTACAGATGACACACCGATATATGCATCATGCATGCACTTCAAAGGAGAACCACATATATCTTTGAGATATTTATCAAAGCACAAAGCTTGTTCATACCGTTTTGGTGGTATATACACGCATATGTATACTTTTTTTCTTAGAATGATACATGAAATGCTGATTTGTTGGTCAGACTTTTTCTCCTTAGTAGGGATTTGGGGCTTCACAGACTTGACCTTTGTTTTTTTTTTTGTTTCAATTTTCAAGTAAGGGCTTCACAGAGACTTAGTTAACGACAAACTCTGATTCTTTCTCTCTCTATAAATCAAACACGCATACACATACGCATTTAATGCTTGCGTTGATCAGACTATCAAAGTCAGGGTAAGGGTGTATGAATTTTTTTTACTTGAGAAGTGTTATTCAAAGAGATGAGACTTGAGAGGTGGAGCTAGCCTAATTTTGGGGTTCCAAGGGAAGCTACAAAAAGGTTAAATGGGGGCTATTGTGCCCCATTTGGGTAGTAGGTCTGACGTGGAGATAAAAATATTGCTTTGGTTTGTGCATCAAGTTACGCATGTTTCGGTTCATATTTTTTGTTTTTATTTCTTTTTACCCATTTTACACAAGACCGTTGCCCTTTCTTTGTTTTTTTCTTGAAAGATGTTTCAGTTCAGTCCCATGGACTCTTTGATAAAAGTAGCAATTTGGAATGCTTTATATGAAACTTCATCATCATATCATGTGTGTGTGCAATTTGCACTTTATATGCAAGTAAATGACATTAACAGTTGTGTTATTTTAATTTCATCCGGATTTTTTTTATTATTTATGAGGAGGCTTTTGGTTACAACAAAATAGAACATTTTTTTCAATGTTTATATATTAGGCTTTAAAGATCCAAAAATTGAGTTTAAATGATTGATCTTATTTATTCTTTTTACTTTTTTTAGTTCTGTTTTATTGACATTTTTGGGACATGGTTAAAGATAAGTTAGGAAATTTGGTTAATTTTTTTATCAAGGTATTGGAAATTGATAAATTAAATGTAGCCAATAAATGTTTGATTTCAAAGGTGATTGATACAATTATTATTAGTATATAGGGCTATTAGTATAATTAAATGTAGTTTTTAAACTACAATTACACCGATAGCTAATAGACTTGCTATTGTGATGGATAGTTCAATCAATGCCTCTCTTATAAAAATAGAGTCATTTTGATAATATAAATTGTAAGTTCGAAATTTAGTTGGAGATCTCTTATGTACATTTAATGGTTGTAATTTGGCAGGGGTTTCTAATAGGGGAAATTTGATGATACCCCTAATTTTTTTTTTAAAATTACGTATTTTCTCTTCTAAAGTTCGTAATATCATATTTATCCTTCTAAATTTCAAAAAACTCACAAATTTACCCAATTTATTATTTTCTTAATTAAAATTTATTTTAAATTTATAAGTACTCATTTTATCCTTTATTAAAAAAACATATAGCATGTGAAAGGATAGGGGTGAAAACGGTATGGATAATATCTGAGCCGTATTCAATCCGTATTCGAAAAATTAGATGTGGATATCCGATATCCGAATATCCGTGTGGATATGGATACTGATATGGTTTTACGTTTCAATTATCCGTATCCGAATAGTAGATATATAACATATATTTTAATATATATTATGGAAAATTTTTGTTATTCACCATTATAATTAGATAAATATTATGAACTTTAGTATTTTTTAATAATTTTTTATATTATTTTAATAAATATCTGATCTGATCTATAATCGTATCCGTCTAATATCCTCTCCGTATGTATCCGTATTCGAAAAAAAAAGAAATATGGATATGATTTTACCACTATCCACTCTGTTTTCACCCCTATGAAAAGATCTTGTTTTCCAGTTTGTGAGGACAAACTGTTTATTTCTCAATTCTTGAAGAAAAATGAATCTTTTGTCCTCGCAAACATGTTAATTAGAAGACTGGACATTCCTTGCACATGCTACATATTTTTTTAATAAGGATAGAATGAGAACTTCATGTTATGAATATATTATAAATTTGTGGATGCCATTTATTTTGTAACTTCCAATATTAATCCTCAATTCATTTCTCACTACCACACTACTATTGGAATTCATACCTCAATACTATTGTCTATTGTACACGTGAGAAATATATGAATAAAGAGATTGTCATGTTTTATATGTTCTTTCTATCCTGTTTCTTTTCTTTGTCTTTATTTTATAACACGCTATCATCACGAAAGCTCTACTAGTTGAAGATTCGATGTAACTTTATTATTTTTTATTTTAATATCATTTTCGGTAATTAAATAATCTGGCAATGAAGGACTTGATTTGCGCCTAATGGATGCTATTATAGCTTATTTACATGGCTCGCTTGATAATAATATTTATATGATAATCCCTGAAGGATTTAAGATGCCTGAAGCATATAATTTAGATTCTCGAGAACATTATTTAATTAAATTGAATAAATCTTTATATGCATTAAAACAAGCTGGATACATGTGGTATAACCGTCTCAGTGAATATTGATTGAAACATGGATATAAAGATGACACAATTTGTTCATGTATTTTCATGAAAAGATCTGGAAATGAGTTTGTTATAATTACAGTTTATGTTGACGATCTAAATATCATTGGAACTCCTGAAGAGCACCCAAGAGCAGTAAATTGTTTAAAAGATTAATTCGAGATAAATGGTCTTGAAAGGACAAAATTTTGCCTTGGATTGCAAATGAAACATTTAAAAAATGACATTTTTATGTATCAAGAAAATTATATTGCAAGAGTGGTAGAACAATTTTATATGGATAAATCACATCCATTAATCACTCCGATGGTTGTAAGATTATTAGTTTTGAATAAAAATCCTTTTAGACCTCGTGAAAATAATGAAGAATTATTTGGTCCTGAAGTACCATATCTTAGTGCAATATGAGCATATAAAACATATTTTATATATTTGATCTGGAAGCATATTTTATTGTGGAGATCATGTTGAACGGTTTGGATCAACGGTTTGGATTTTAAAATGTAGAAAATAATTGTGGTAACTTTGAAACGTGGTAATCGGATCTCTCCTCGTATATATAACACCAAAAATATAGCTGGTTCAAAGTTTCAACAACCGACAAGTAGCAGTGATGGAGAGAGCGAAAGATGAAATTTAAGGCAGATCGCACTCCAGATCTCTTTTCATCAAACCTTCTTTCCGTACAATAAATCATTTCGATTATTTTTTAGATTCATTTTTGAGATTATTTTTGAGATTCATGCGAACGAATTTTAATCTACACTAATTTCAACTGTCTATGCGAATCAGACGGTTTAGATCGAACGATATAGAACCGTGCTTAAAACAATTAACCCGGATCCGAATCCGATATGCACCGAATGAAGCTATATGTGGGCCAGCAGATCTGTTGGGCTTAATTTAAAAATTGGTAGCATTGATTCGTTTTTTTGAGGCCCAAATTTGTCGAACTTCTTCTTTTCTTTTCCGGAAACATTGCCTGTGCATTCCAAGTACAAGTAGAACTGTAAAGATAATTTTTACAGCGGGAAAACTGGCGACAGCTAAGGCAGAAGCAACCACAGCAGATAAGATAAAAAGTTAACAGTCTCATCTTCACATGTAAAAAAACAAAGAAATGATGCTAACAAGCCAAAATAAAAAGAGAGAAAGGCTGAGCCTGAGGGGGAACAAGAGCTTGCCTCCTCCTTTGAAGCGTATACCTCTGTGCAAATCCGTAAAATTGTCGCTTCTATCAGAGATTTTGGATCAATTATATTCATTATTGTATGGACCACCAAATAACATTCTAACCGGTCCGGTGTGAACATGGGCGGATCCAGGATTTTCGTTAGAGGGAGGCAAAAAAAATATCGAATCGGATTTAAATATCTAATCGGGTTTAAATCCATTAACTAATTGGATACTCGATAAAAAACAATGCTTTAACTTATACTTTTCAATGTTTTGACTTGTAATTTCTGATACTTTGACTTATAATTCTAATTACCAATCAAAATTCAACAAATTTATTTCAATTTTAACCCTAAATTTAACCCGAATTACAAATCAAACGTCCAGAGGGGGGCAAAAAAAATTTCAGGAGGGACAAAGTCGGTCGGAACCGATAAATCTCAACTAAAACTCAAAATCCAGCTGGATACACCTGGGTCCGCCCCCAGGTGTGGAGGGTTTTAAGTATATTTTTGAAAGGATTATTTTGTATACCCTGAAATTAAGGAAACAACTATGAATTAAAGAAACTTTGTATAATTGTATATCTTGGTCTAATTTTTCATAAACGAAATATACCTTTTGGTCTTACTTCTTTCGAATAATTTTCTATATTTTAATTCGGGGTCGATATATATTTCAGTCCTTTAAAAATAGAATTTTACTTGCCAATCTTTTTCGCAACAAATAATGTAAGGTTTATTTTGTATGTTTTTGAAAGGATTATTTTGTATATTCAGAGAAGGAAACAACTATGAATTAGAAGTAACTTTGTATATCCTGGTATTGTTTTTCATAAACGAAATATGTCTTTTGGTCCTAGTTTGGAATAATTTTCTATATTTTAATTTGTGGTTGATATTTTTTTTTGCGGTCCTTGCAAAATAGAATTTTACTTTAGGAGTAGGGCTATTGTACTTCGCGAATACTCCCATTTCCAAAATCCAAATCGTCGATCCGAACCGTTCAAGTTGTTCTCCATATTGAAATGTGCTTGGAGACCAAATTTTACATTTTTTGAAATTTTTTTACTATTTATTAAGCCACTTTGAAAATCGTTGATCCATTGTGAACAGTAAAAAACAGTAAAAAATTCTGGACCAATGGATCAGCGATTTTCAAAGTGGCTTAATAAATAGTAAAAAAATTCCAAAAAATGTAAAATTTGGTCTCCAAGCACATTTCAATATGGAGAACAACTTGAACGGTCGGATCGACGTTTTGGATTTTGAAAATGGAAATATGAGCGTGAAGTAAAATATTTGTTTTACTTCGCGAAGTACAATAGCAAAATTCTTTACTTTAGTACATCAAAATAGACCAACTTGCCAAGCTTTTGCAACTAATAATGTAAGGATTATTTTGTATTTTTTTTTGGAAGGATAATTTTGTGTACCCAGAAAAGGAAACAGCTATGAATTAAAGGCAACTTATAAATATGAGATTGTATATATATCCTGTTATTTTTTTATTAACTAAAGATGTTTTGGGTCCTAATTCTTTTGACATTTTTTTGTACATCAAAATATATCACCTTTTATTTGATAAAAAAAATGGTGAATTTGGGTACATTTTAATACATGAAAATAGATCACCTATTTGCCAAGTTTTTGCAACTAATAATGATTTCATGTAACCGAGAAGCAAGTGAAAATCTATGCTTTATTTAGGTAGTCAACATAACAAAAAAATCTTTAATTGTTCTTTTGTTCAAGAAAATGTAGGCAACCTGGTACTCAGTCTCTTCTATATACAATTATTTACACAAATCTACTATCTGCACAGTAAATTCTAACAAACACCGTTTTACCAGAAAAAGCCACTCAAACTGTCCCTCATGCAGTGTACCAATGCCAATAGACATAGATTTTAGTGGCCCACCAATCGGTACCATTCATAGGAGATATCCTTTTCCTTTCCCTTTTTTTCTCTCTAGGAAAGGTACCGGTCATAGTAGAGGTCAAGTAGTAGTCTAAGAGGGACCAGAAAGGTATAATTGCTCAGATAAGGTGCAATTAATAATTTGTGCAAACTCAGTTGGTTATCTCTTTGAGTACAAACCCACTTGTCATGTTAGATTTAGTCAAAAGGTCAATGGAAAGGAGTGGTCCTGTTCATGGCCTGGGCCCAAGCCCCTGGTAGAAAACATTTCACTTCAACCATTATTTTGTAAAATTGGGCCCCATTTCTCTGACGGCCCAATAAGTAGTAATAAATGCAAATGCACTGTTGGACCCACCCAAAATGGATTTCTCCTCTATTTTTGTTTGTTTCCTCTGTTGCCTAGCACAGGTTTGAGGTTTTTATTCTTGTAATTTAACCTATTTTGGTTTGGAGAAAATGAGCTTTTGAAATTATCATCATGAATCTGATTTGCATGGAATTTATTGAGGATGATATCATAAAGTGGCTTTGAATAATATGCCATATATTTTTATTTTTTTTATTAGTCTTTTTGAGAGGAAATGAGGAATAGAGCATTGGGTTAACTCTATTTTCAGCCCAGTTTAATGAATGGCCTCAAATCGGGTTAACTCTATTTTCAGCCCAGTTTCAATTCAGGTCCAATGGAATTGAGAAAAACCAGGCCTTCATCCTTTAATCAACAACCCACGAGTTTATTTCACAAAAACAAAATTTCATATCTAAGAAGTATATCAAGTAGAAAAAAAAACCAAGAAATTCTGATGAGAACTGAAAGCAAAACTCTAAATTTTATTAACATACAATAAATAATAAAATGTGGGGTCGCCTTGTCTATTACATGTAAAGGAAATATCAAAATCTCCCACTTTTGAACATGTAAGCAGACCATTATTAATAATTTATTAATTTATCTAAGATATAACTATCTAATTTTGTGTGTACTAGTATTCTTATTATTAGCCGGTATATACGCTCATTGCATTTAAAATTAATAAAATTCACTTTTTAATCAGTGGTTGAGCGTCTTCTATGAATAATGTACTTGACAACTTCATAAGAGGAAATCACAATGCCGACCGATGGACCGGCCCTCCCAACCCGTGGGCCCACTCCTCTAAACAGTCCCTTTATACCTTCATTCCTGTGCAAGGATCATAAATTTGTGTTAACAAATAAATAAAAAATAAACAGAGCGAGCCTCGTAAATAAAATTAAAATGCATATTGGAGCAGCGTACCTCCAAACTTCTAGTAGTATTTGTCGCGTATTCATGTTCTTGACTCTTGCTGGATCCTTCTGTGAGTATGAGAATCAGATACTACAGTTTACATCTCTGTTCTTATAATTTATATTTCTATTTTTCTATAATATTTTATTTTCTGATACTTGCCTCGATTTGCCGTCTGGTCTTAGCAACATCAAGAGGGCATGTAGCAGACGCTGCAAGAATTCCAGCTACAAATCCAGCAGAAAAATTGGTGCCAATTACACTTGTCACGTTTCCTTCGTCTCCTACCAACTCCATTAATCGCCTTCTAATCTAAAAAAAACAAATCAGATCAATATTAAATCATACCATCATGCCACCCAGGGCCGGATCTACATAAGAATGAATGGGGGTCAATTGGCCCCATTCATTTTCAAAATTTGTGCTTGTACATTATTTTCTATATAGTTTCGAGTAAAACACTATGGGTACTATAAAATTGACCCCCATACTTAGCATGAAAAATTTATATGATTTGACTGCCGATGTGTGTTTGACCCCCGTAGCTTAAAAGTCTGGCCCCGCCCCCCGTCCTGCCTATTTTTAGAAAAATATTAATACAAAATCAGAGTAAAAAATACTCACTGGTTCAAGAGTAGTCCAGCATATGGCAGAGAAAGGTACATCACGTGCAAGTTGAGCTCCTAAACCAGTCCAAAGTAAACGATAGCCTGGAACTTTCGTTACATTGCAACTCTTAGTCTACTTTGATAGCAATAAAAACACCAATATTTCTTCTTTTTATTATTGAAATGGAGAAGGGTCACAATTCCCGCGTAAACATATCAATTGTGAACAAAATTGAACATGTGTAGGGTTAAAATGACTAATTGTTCTTGTGCCCCAATCATGCCTCACATCATTTTCTTCGTTTTGCAAGTCCAAGCAGTCGATCCGAACCACTCAACATGATCTCCATATTAAAATGTGCTTGGAGACAAATTTTATATTTTTTCGGAAAATTTTTACTATTTTTTTAGATAGGTACAAAATCACTGTTTTTGGATGGTCCAAAATATTCTGAAAAACAATGATGTTGTATCTATCTAAAAAAAATAGTAAAAAATTTCCAAAAGGAGAATTCTTTCAATTATGTAAAGAAAGTTGGCAAGGTAAGCAAGTTACTCTCGACCTATCCAACCAAGCAAATCTCACTAACTGTTTGTTCTTGCAAGTTCAGTTAATATCTGAGCGAGGGCATAGCTTGAGACTTCGTTGGACTTTACTTTGATCGACTTGTCCACAGTCTTTTTTTAGAGAATAGGTCAGTTCAAAAGTTGTCTTTTGTAAAAATAAAAAATTTGGTCTCCAAGCACATTTTAATATGGAGATCATGTTGAGCAGTTTTGATTGACAGTTTGAACTTTGAAAACGAAGATAAGGATGTGAGGCACGCTTGAGGCATGAGAGTCACAAGGCATTTGAACCCTGCTCTATTTACTTTGTTATTGAATGGAAAAGGGTCATCATTCCCGTGTAAACATACCAATTGTGAACAAAATTTAACTTAAAGGCACATACCATTCCCTGTGCTACTTGTATTTTGCCGAAGAGAGAGAACACTAAGTAGAGTCTTCCACATGCCTGGGGCTTTTGCTCCGGGTCCAGACTCTTTAAATGCCTACGGAAAGGTATTTTCAGAAACATGAGACAATAAAATCAGAAGTAGGTAATTGCACATTATAAATAAGTTCAAAAGAAATAATTTTTTTTTGAAATTAACAAGCACCTGCATACGCGTCCTAGTCAACTCAATAGGGGAACAAGCAATGCAAGCCAAAGTGCGTGAAATTGACCCAGCGAATAGAGGTGCATAAGGAGTTAAGTGTGGATAGCTTTGATTTGTGTATCCTTCAATCCAGTTTCTCAATAGGTCATATGACGGCAAATAGATCCCGACCTGTTATACATTTATTAAACAAAGGAAATCTTAAGTTCAACATATGATGCATGCAAAATATACAAGGGTTTATACTTTTAAATTGGAACAAAAAGAAGCTTACTGTGGGTACAGCTAATACTAAACTAGCACCAGTGCCCCTCCATAGCATACCAAAGCCTTCCTGAAATCCAGAATTTCAATAAGATTTAAACAGAAGAGTAAAACTAGGTTAAACTTTTACACATCAAAATTAATGTAAGTGATACCTGTCTACCAATCTTGTAAAATACATCCATTGTTCCTTTGTACTGAAAGCACTCAGGATTACAAGCTGGACCTGATCCATGTAGACCATTAGGGCTGCACGAAGGATAGCACCTAAAATCTGGCCACATCTGAGCCAAAATTACTCAGATTCAACAACAATTGTTTTTCATATGGTTATAAAGTATATAATTGGTATTAAACAACTCTGCACATCATTTTATTTTTCTTTAATGCAATAAGGTTCATTACCTAATTAACCAAGAAAGGAAGAAGGACTAAAGAGCAATACCGGGTTATAGATTACACCAGCCGCTTGTGCTTGCAACCTTGTCTACGAAACAAATAACAAAATTGACATGCAGAATTTAGGGCGACAAGAATATTACTATCAAACTAAGAATTATTACTACTATAGTTAATCCTGATATAAGAAATAACAATATTTAGATATTTCAAGGTCACTACCATCAAGTGATCAAGACTTTTCTTCAGACTGTAAGGCATGTAATAATGGTTTACAAACTACTAATTTGGTCTAATTTAAATTTAATACCACAAAACCAGCATATATTACCAATACTTTTTCCACAGACTATTTAATTCAGCTGAAATTTGATGTTCAGAGCAAAGTTCCAAGTTGTTTATAGGTTCCATTTAAATTAAGGTCACCGACAAATCAATTTTTAGGCTGTGAATACATGATACGGATTGCCCTTCTCTAATTCAAAATAGGCAGAGGTCACAAACTAACATTACTATAATGCTTTGTCCCTCAACATCTTTCTCTAAATTAAATTGCATTCATAAGGCGCGCAAAATCAAAATTGATTATGCAAATAGTTGAATTTTCCCTGAGAATTAACATTGCCGTATATATATGTATACCTTAGCAACATCAAGGGGATTGACGAGAACAGCAGAAACCACAGCAGCTCCCGCCGCAGCTACCGCACGCTCAGCAAATCCCATTGTGTAGTCTGAATGCGGCAACGAATTATCCGAGGAAGAAGAGGAAGAAGAAGAAGAAGGCTCCATCGGAGAAGCAAATTCGGTGAAACACGCTTCTTTATTGTTTTTCTTTTCGTCCCGTTTTTGTTTTTGTTTTTGTTATTTGTTTAAAAGAGCAATTTTGTGCCTTTTTGGTTCGCGCAATGTCTCGGGAGAGGGGAAAGGGTAGCGGTGCCGTGGAGCGATTTGAGAGGGATGACGTGGCCTTTTGGTGAGGAGTTCGGATTCTCTGTGGTTTAAGTGGTCCTCTCACATTGTACAGCGAGTTAAAAGCAGGATAATATTTTTTTGAGAAAATTGGTTATTTGCCACTTCAAAACCTTCAAATTGTAAAAATGCCATCCCGAAATTTGAAATTGTAAAAATGCCACTCTAAACTTCATTAATTCCTAATTTTGTCATTTATACTATATTCTTGTACTATTTTTATTAAAAATAACAAAGGTATCGATCCAAAGAAATACGTATACTGTATTCTTGTACTATGTATTTCCGGAGGGTATGAATTTTTCAGTTAATTTTTAATAAAAATAGTACAAGAATATAGTATAAATGGCAAAATTAGGAATTAATGAAGTTTAGAATGACATTTTTACAATTTCAAATTTTGGGATAACATTTTTATAATTTGAAGGTTTTGGAGTGACAAATAACCAATTTTTCCTATTTTTTTTGAAGGATAAAAAGCAGGATAATATTAGAGAGAGCCTAATGTACTAGGAACACAGTAATATGAGTACTGATAGAGAATTAGAGAGAAATGTTATTAAAATCAGACCGGGCGGTCCGGCTGGAATAAATTCGATCCAAACAGATTTTCGGTTTGGTTCATTATTACAATCAGACAAGTAATAGAATTGGAAACATTTAAAAAACCGTACAATTTTATAGCGACAATTGGAAACATTCAATAAATCATAAAAGGAAGGTGCTATTTTGAGAGCAACAATTAAATTATTGCGAGCTGAGAATTTTCTCTTAAAATACAATTTTATCCTTTTAAATATTTTTTATTTTTGCTTCTAATTTAATGCTGCTATAAATTAGGATATTAAATAGATCGAGTAATTCTTCTTTTAATATATTCGGTAGGATCGCCTTATTTTTTGTATGATATGTATTTCACCACTAAGATTTCTTACCTTTCTTTATTTATTTTTATGGTCATAATTATGTACTAGTATCGTGCCCGTGCGTTGCAACGGAATATATGATAAGATAACAAAAATAAATTCTCATACAAAATGATAAATTTTGATAAAAAAAAAAATTAAAAATATATTTTAGATTTATCACAGTAATATGTATAGAAATAAGGAAGTAAACAAAAAATTAATTTGCATTGTGATCCGCCGTATAGAAAATTTCAACTGGAGAGGGAGAAATAAGGAAATGGAGAATTATATAGCTAAATTTTAGAGTCTGTTTAATTTTAATTGTAATGCATCGTGTGGCGGTATGTGTGGCGAGTATGTTTGTAGCTAAATATAAACTTCTACATATAAAACATATGCATTTAATCAAAATAAGATAGATTATGTGATTGGAGAGCTGAGATTAAATCCAAAAATTAATCTTTCAATCGTAGTCGTTGGCAGATCGGATACCCAACGTGCTGTGAAATTGTGAACTATTTTCAGAATGCTTATCTAAAATATTAGAAAACAATTTATTTCAAAATAGATAATACATCCTCAAATAAAATAACGTTAAAAAATCCACATCAATGTAATGATATAAATTTACATATCAAGACTTAAATTTAAATAAAAAGATACAGGGATTTTGCATCATATTATTCTTCAATATCATCTTCATATATTTGCAAAAAGCTAACAAACTCATATTTAAAGATTAATTCAATGAATTAGTTCATCATTTTACAAATTCCATAAACTCGTTTTTAGATATTATATAGTAAAATAAAAACAACATATACAATTTTAATTCATTAATTAATCAAATTAATAAATTAATAGTCTGGGTTTTTAGAGCAGTCTTTCTATGAGTACCCTAAATTCAATTTGATCAACTTTTGTTGGCCTTGCTTTTGTATAAAGTTTGAGCTCTTGAACGTTTTTGTGAGGAGAATTTAAAAGTATTTGAAAATCACATAAATAATTTCTCAATATTTTGAATAATTTTGATTCTTCCTTATAAAAGGAAACATTAAACTCTAAAATCAGAAAAAAAAAATCATAGCAAAAAAGGTAACATAAGATATTAAAATAAACAAAGAATTAAATTTTCTGTTTTCAAACCTACAGGCTTCAAGTCAAAATAAATAAAAAAAAAAGTTTATGTTTTCAATAACCAGTGATTTCTTTCCACTTTTAATCAGTTATTAACCTTCCAAATTATAACATATTTTAATTAAAATCAAACAATTGGAAGGTTTTTAAAAAGGACAAAACTGGTACATTGAAGACAAAAATTCTCTTTGCTCTCAATAGTTAAATTTCTACCTTGAAAATAGGGATCCGACTCTGCTGCTGAGAATAGCAGAGTTATGCTTTTCCGATCTCAACCATTCAAAATTTTCCATTTACATATCTCGATAAAGAAATTTTTTCATGCACAAATCTCAACGAATTTGAATGGTTGGAATCGGAAAAGCAGTAGAGTCCATCCCTGAAAATAGCAGCCCCCATCATAAAATCATATTTTCTTATTAATAGCATATCTTATATATAAACTTTCTTATTTGAGAAACTTAATAAAAAGCAAATTAATGGAAGCTAACATGGAAGTGCAGCACGAAATCTTTTAATATGATATTTCTTTAGATAATTTTCCTTCATATTTACTTTGTTTCGATTTCGTGGGTCTTCAATTTGTTGTATGTAATTTATATTATAAGAAAAAATTATTCATTCTATCCCATACATTTAAAAATCATTTGACGTACCTAATTATGTCAATGATATATATTGGTCCTCAATGTACCACTTCCATATTATTTAACATATATATTTGAATAAATTTTTAATGAATTATGTAATAACATAGATTTTTTAAGTACGCGCATTTTATAATTTACGAGAGTAACAACAAAGAACATTATATTTTATTATGTGATCGTTAGTACATTCAGGAAGAAGTATACGAGTTGTGAATTTATATATTATTTTTACTTGATGTGTATTATTTTTGTATGTGGCAATCATGTTATAACTATAAAGTGTCAATATATGTGACATACTCTTTATTTAGAATACGAACGATCTAACCAGTTGATCCAACGGTTCGACCAGTAAACCAGTAAACCAGTATATTCGTTTATCAGTTCGATGACCGGTCTGATTATGATAACATGATAAAAAAAAAAACTAGAGCTTTTATTTATTTTAATATTTTCAGAATCAGTCCAAATACCTCAAGAAATATAGGCCGCTAATTTTAAGGAAAAAAAGTTATAATTTATTGTGTTTTATATTGACTCAGATATGTTAAGATGGTAAGAAAACTGTATAGCTCAAATAAACATTATACACACACATCTTTTTTTATTTAATTAAACGTATTAAAGATATTAGATATGAATTAAAGATTAGACTAACATTAACATGAGTTAAGCTAGGTATTATACATAATACGAATCATCTGATGTTACGTCTCTAAGAATTTGATTTTGACATTTTAACTGGTTGATCCAAATATAATGTGATATTTTTATAATATCTAGTTGTTTAAAAAAACATAATCTATAATCTTAATCGATTTTAATTTTTCTTAATTTCATAACTTTTTATCATTAAAGAATACAAGTTTCTTAATTTGAAACATTGATTTGACAAAATTAATAAAATAACGGGAGCACGTCTCCATGTAACAATCTCCATTCAGTTGTCTCCCAGTCATTAACTACCTGAGGGACCACTAACTATTTGGGAACCGTTTAATATTTGAAAATTTTTAGAGCTGACACGTGCAAATATGGATACCTATGCGTGCAAGTATTAATATATAATATATAAAGTATCCATATCTAAGATATCAAATATTTCGAAAAAAAAACTGAATACATCACTCACCTATCTTTTGCACGTTTTTAGAGATAGATTTTTTTTCTCTGTTCAATCTCGCCAATATTATCGTCAGTTTGAAAGTATTATTCTGGGGTGTTCAACTTTCAAGATAAAAGCTTAAGAAGTTATCACCCGAACGATTCGACCGATTCAAGATAACAGTTATCACCCAAACGATTCAAGATAAGCATTACCAGACCCCGTTGAATCTTAAGCTAGGGATGCTGTGTGTCACTGAGCCCTTAAAGCACGAAATTTATGTAAAACTATAGCAAACTAAAAACAAATACAATTCAGATCAACAGTTTCTTATACGGATTTTGGTTCATAGAAAAGACATCCCTTTTGTAACAAAAGAATCTCAAACTTATAACTATATATTGTTGTTGTTTCTCATAACAGAAACCGACAACATAGCATGCAACTATACTTCTGTAACAAAAATATTCTATATGGCAAAAGGTTTGAAAATATACACTTTTGTGGGAATAAAAGATCGCAAAACTGGTGACCCTGAGATTATGTCAGTAATTGGTTTCCACAAATTATCTACCAACATATCATTGAAAGAAACATGTATGAGACAGTTTGCTAATTAACTTTGTTGGTGGAGAGGCAGATAAAATATAAATTCAGACCTCACTTGAAAAATGATAATAAGCAGCAGCAGGGACAAAACAACCGACAGAGTACAACTAGTTCCTTCGGCTCTCTCACTGAAACCTAGGATTACTCAAAATACGATTAATTTGACAAAAATGTAATTGCTGGTAGAACTTCAAGCTCCGTGAAGAGAGTGGTGTCCCGATCAACCCAGTGGTCATCAGTCACTGACAAACACACCAACCAGATCCTTGAACCCTGGTGATGCCTACCGTACCCGAAATACGACTGGTGGACATAATCAAAATCACTACTGATTGAGTATTTAATGGCAGGGGCAAATGGGTAATAATACAAATGGTGTGTTTGCTGAATCCTAAGCACGCCTAAATGTGGGTTTCAGTAGCCTATGCACCAGTTACTCCTAAATGTGTGATTGAGCACTAACTCTGAATCTTAAAGCATCTCATGCATAGATATATTCTCATCCAATAATGTCTAATGGTAGAAAGAATTGTACAAGGAATTTTTGATGCAGGCCAACCAGCAAGCACCTGTTCTGACTTCTGAGTCTCCCAAATTTTTATACTGAACAAATTATATATAGCAAGATTCATTATACATTATTCCAATGTTCATCTGTCTCTTAGAAAGAGTGCTTCAAGTCTTCAAGACTTATTATTTATTAATTTATTGTGCTGGAAGCTGTTGGCTCTTCTTCTCCATGACACTTTCTATTCACAAAAATAAAAAGACAGTATCAGAAAATGTAACGACTGAACTGAAGAAAGATAAAAGTAGGGGTGAAAACGGATCGGAGACGGAGAGGATAGTGGTAAAACCATATCCATATCCGTTTTTATTTTCGGATACAGATAAGGATACGGATACGGATCGGATATTTATAAAAAAAATATTATTAAAAAATACTAAAGTTTATTATATTTATCTAATTATAATGGTGAATAAGATATTTTTTTCATAATATATATTAAACATTGGTATATATCTACTATTTTAGATACGGATAATTAAAATTAAAAATCATATCCATATCCGTATCCACACGGATATTTGAATACGGATATCCGTTTCCAATTTTTTTGAATATGAATCGAATACGGATCGCATACTGTCCTCTCCGTTTTCACCCCTAGATAAAAGCAAAATGGAAAATATTTGCCATGAATGTACAATAAAGACATAGAATAGAACTAAAACAAGCCCTGGAAATCCATTGCCTCAACAAAAGAAAACATATTTACAGTGTTGATTTTATCATAATCACGAGTTTTGTAATACTAGTATGCACTTAGCGAAGATCAGTGTCGACCAGCTGCAGTTTTTCTCGACCTGAATCACCCTGGCCAGAGCCTTTGATTCCCCTTATTATCAGGGACGGATTTACAACCAATCATAGAGGTGCTCATCCACCCCTATGATTTTAAAATTTTAATTAAGTATATTCAAATTTAATTGAATTTTATTTTTTCGAAGTTTTATTTGCTCAGCCTCATTAAATTTTTGAATGTGTACTTGTAACTTAATGATTAGAATTCTATTTTGTGGTTGTGAAGACTTGAGTTCAAATTCTACCTAACACATACTGTGAAATTTATGTTTTAGCCCCCAATAAAAAAATTCTTAGTTCCGCTCTCAAGTTTTAGCAGACATTATGTGATGTCGGCCTGTTCAGCTTGGAAAATGAAAGCTTCACAGGATACCACCAAAATGATCCGACTGATCTCATGCTACCAGTTTGGATTACCAAACTGATCCGACTAATGATATTTTAAGTTCTCTCTACCGTTGTTGCAGTACCGTTAAAAAATTCGATGCATGTTTATTTCAGGATAACATAGTACATTAGCTTGAGCAATGATGAAATTAGTTATATTTTCTGCTTATCAGTTTTGTATTTATTTTTTGAATTTTGTTTATTTATATAATTGTAACAAGTTTAATATCTTTAAAGGAATCAACTGATTTTTTGCTTAGCTAGCCAAGGCAATTGTTTAAAAATAACATTGAACATGCAACAATAAATGGGTAAATTTTAATTAAGCTTTAACATTGAACTCTTCAATAAACAAACAATTCATATCCCAGATTTAGTAATTTCTATGCTTGCTGTAATCATTAATTTAAGTATCAAGCATACAATACTAAAACATCTGATAAGCACACGCGAAACTTCGCATAATATCAACATCATAGGGCTGTCAAAAAAGCTCGCAGCTCGCGGCTCGCTCGTGACTCATCTCTAGCTCGCTCGCTAACAGCTCGCTCGGTAGTGGACCGAGCTGTTAACGAGCCAGCTTGGTTCAGGCTTGGGCCAAAATAAACGAGCTGAGCCAGGAGTCAGCTCGGACCGGACCAGCTCGGCTCGTTAAGCTACAGTGGATTTAGGATTTAGCCCCGTATAATTTTAAGTCCAGTCTCATTTTCAAAGGCGCAACTATGCAAAATTGAGGTATTTTCGGTTTGAGAAGAAATAATATGGGCTTCAGTTGCTTGAAGATGTGCCTGCTGGACGATTTCTTAAATTTTTTGAATGGGCTTTCTTATTTTTTTATTTTTGAATTTGTATAATAACAACCCAATAAAGCCTAGCGAGCCAGCTCATTAGCTCGCGAGCTAGCTCAGGCTGACTTGTCACAAGCTGAGCCAAGACTTTTGGCTCGGGACCCCTAAGTCCGGCTCGCTCGGTCCAGGCTCGGGCCAGAATTAACGAGCTGAGCCAAGGCCCAGCTCGGCCCGAGCCAGCTCGTTTACAGCCCTAATAGTTACATCACAACATAAACAGAACGGGAAAACAAGAAGTGTACGTCATTGTTAGCAAGTAATCTCACAAAAATAGACATACAGCCTCATAAATAATGCTGTTACTTTGTTAGACTTTAAACATTGTTCAAGCATCTCATTCCCAGAAATATCATAGAAACAATAGCTGGTAGAAAAATCATATAGAAATTCTAATACGAAATTTAACCAAAATTTTTGTGGCGAGCCAACAAAAATGCTATTTATTCTGTGCCTCTAAAATTAAATACTGACTTAATTTCTAACAGCAATGGGAATCCACACTACTTTGCTCATTTGTCTCGTGTCAAAGAGTGCTTGAAGGCTTCTCAATTTTTTTGAACTGGAGGTGTCTGGCTCATCTCAGCCAATGAGAACTTCTTCACTTTCTACTCACAAAACAAGAAATTAGGTATCAGAATATGTAAAAACTTGATTGAAGAAAGTTCAAAAACAAAAACAAAAACAAATCAACGAAATGGAAAGCACAATAAAAAATGTGGAAAAGAACTGAAAAGCAAATTCTGAAAATTAATTGCCATAATGTAAAGAAAAATCTACAATGTTATATTTATCAGAATCATGACAGATGCAAAATGACTAGTACGCACTAGAAAAGGAATTCGCATCCTCTGAGAGATCTCAAACTTTGAGTTGATCTGTAGAAAATCTGGACCGTTCAAATCCTTTCTGCATGATACTCAAAGCACCATAATACTGCCCCCCTGCATTCTGAATAGGCACTGAAAAAAAATTGGCCCGACTTTAGATAAACTGAAAATTTGAGATATCTCAGAGGATACAGACTCCTAGAAAAGATGATGAAAAACTTTGTTAAAATTATAACATTACAAGTACAAACCCAGACTGCACAATAAACACATCCAGGTGGTTCAAAATCTAATTTCTCATTTTTTTTCTGCGACAGTAGCAGCATTGTTCCATGTATCTCATTTTAAAAAAAACTGTATTTCCTCAATAGCTCTTTTTTTTTTGGTTAATTTTGTAAGGAATATACAATTAGCTCAACTTTAAATCAATCAATTACAAGTTTAAAACCAACATTGGTAATAAAAGTGGGCACATACAGTAAAATTCAATAAACTAGAATAAAACCTTCACCTACTTGTATGAAGAAACCAAATTACAAATAGACCCACAAAATGACTAAACATATGTCTAAAAAGATAACAGATGGAGAGGGCAAATAAGTAATTCATTGCCAAAGCACAAGGGAAGTGACAAATACCTTCTATTCAAGTTCTAACAAATGAAAGTACAACTATGTAGTTGTAATTACATTTATTCAGTACATAAACCTGATACCATACCCATTTAAACCAAAACCAGTTAGGTACTGATGTATACTAAGAATGTCTTGTACCTTAATTTATGTTTCATTCATCCCCGCAAGATAAAAGCATTTGTTCAAAACAAAACAAATTACAGTATAGACCTTTGAATGGAGACCAAATATTACCGATCAATACTAAATGGGATATTACTGGTGCATACTTATTTATTAGCCTGTATTAGATGCTTAATAAAGACAGAATTTGCAGTTACTAATTACAGTTATGGGTTCCTTTTAATTTTTTTTTTTAAAAAAAAAAAGGCCAGACGGACTATTCCTTGATAGAAAATTAAATACAGCAATATCCTAAGCAACAACATGAGCTAATTATAACGGGTAATGTTCAACATATATCTTAATTTCTTGGCCAATATAACAAGTTAACCAGGAACCTTAATTATACAGTAGAACTTTCATTTAATTTTATTTTGACTAGGTAAACTAAATAAATTAGGCCAAATATTATATATTCAACAAAGAAAAGGTTTCTAAAAACCTGTGTCATTAATAATTAACACAAGGCACACACATTTACAAAATCCTGGAAACCAGCATAATATGTTTTAAACAAAAAAAAAATGTGCATTTTATCATATGGACATCAAATTTTCACTGATGGGCTCTTCCTAAACACAGTGTTATTTTAGAGTGAAATATGAGCACAATTTTAGAAAATTCTAGTGCAAACAGCAACTAGTGCTGAGACTTTGAAACCCTTTTAGCTCTATTGAAAGACAATATAGTTTCTTACCCAAAACCTGAAATTGGTATAGTCAAATTAAACAAAGCAAATCTTTCATCAATTTTGCTAATGCAGTATCCTACAGTTTAGACAGTTCTACTGAGTCACAAAATTTCTAGAAGCATCGAGAAAACCCAAACACAAGAGCAGAAAAAGTGAGAAACCTAATGAAGTAGAGAAAATTAGAGAGAAAAAGGAACCTTTTGGAGAACGCAGCTCCTAACGGCGTCTAGCAATTTGACACACTTGTCGCGGTCGTAGGAGGACTCGGTGAGGCAGTTGAGCAGATCCAGCGCCTCCTGCGCGCACTCCGGATGAGCGGTCACCTTCTCCATTTTTATTTTCTGAATTAACTTCACCGACGCTGAGCTACGGATCAATTAAGGAGGAATTCACATCACCTCAGGTTACCTGACTGAAGACAATTACGATCGGACGGTTCTTTTAACATGGCACGAATCTCAAAACAGACCCCCTACAGTCTCCATAGGCACCGGATTGAGTTTGGCCCAGATAGGTTTAATCTGGACCGTCCGTTTCAATTTGCTTGAGTCAGGTACCTGGGAGGATACGGATACTCTGATACTCGGGAATCGGATACTGCGGGGTCAAGACTCGGGAGTCAACCCAATTTAAAAGGTGGAAAATCTCAACCGTTCAAATACGTTCTGCACGAATCTTTTAGCACAAATAATACTTGCCCTGCGCTATCCCCCAATAGGCACCGTACACGTCGGTCATGCAAAATTTGAGATATCTCAGAGGATACGCACTCAATCTTCTTACAATCTAACGGATGTCAACACAGCGATGGTAAGGATGACTTTATATTGGGCCTTAATTTCCCTATCCATAGTGATTTATAGGCCTAATCATGCTTGGAGCTTCTCTAATTATAGTAGGCCCAATATGCTGCTTAAGGTACGTAAAGTTTGAGCACTAGTTTTCATTTTCTTTATAATATATATTTTAATAAAAATTCATTATGTGTATTGTATGTTGTCTCCTATTTTGTCAACTATTGAATAATTTATTAGTTATAAACTACAAATTCAAGGACCAAAATATGAGTTTATTTAGCCTTAACATAATTTTCAGCAGCATTTTGTTTTGCAATATTATTTAAAATTTTGTTAGCAAGAATACAGAATTGTCTGTTTCCGAGTTCATAAAAAACATGTTCATCCCAATTTATTTGTTGTGCTTCCAATTTAAAGATATTCTGGTAAAAAATGTACATGATAAAATTTCCTTGACCGAGAATTCTAGAGTGATTTTTTCTTCAGGAATTTCTGGTAACTATGAATAAGCAAAAATCCACCAAATATTTATGATATTCAGCAATTCTATTATTTCTTAAGGTCCTTGTTTTACTGTAGAGCAGAGTAGTACCTAAACGAATATTCAGAAAGCTGATATCTGTGAGACCGACACATTTGTCAACTAATTATATGCATATCTATAAGATGGACACATACTTGAATTTTTTTTAATATGCTTCTTGGACTATGAAAGGAAAATTAATAAATTATAGTCTGGCATTTTCTTGAGCATACAATTCTTTTTAAAATAAGTTGGAAATCTTTTCCTAAAAAAAAAATAGAGTCCATGGTACTATGCATAGCACTTCTCAACAAGAAGCTTCCGGGCAACTCTGCATTAATTAATTGATATCTATGAAGCTTCCCAACAAGAAGCTTCCGGGCAACTCTGCATTGATATCTATGAAAGTGCCGTTCCGACGCTGAAAAGTACGGTGGATGCTATAAAATAATGTAAGAACTATTCCAAGTCTAGTGATGCCTTGTGGGAGGCGTGGCGGATACATGGAATGTGTGAGGATGAGGTGAAAGACAGTGAGAACGAGAAGACAGACGACATGATTCTACCCTTTATAGGTTTCTTTAAGAAAGCATCGCGGGTTGCTGTTGCGATGGGAGAATACCTACTCACATACCATGTTGGACATTGAGGGCCTGTTCGGTAATATGAGAATTTTGTGAGAATATAAATTTTTAAGATGAGAATAGGAATTTCAATTTGTCAAAACCAAAGTTATTTAACCCGTGGGAAATTTTAGAATATAGGTGTTCGGCAAATGCATGAGAAATTTGTTAGGATGTTAATTTATTTTTATTTTTATGAAATATGTAATACTACAATTAAACTATATTAAGTGTATTAATACTAATCACTGATTATGATTAATATAATTATATATATCAGATTCTAAAAAAATGTAAATGAGTGAATTGACTATACAATGCAAAGAATATCAGAGTGAACTGACCACACACTGCAAAGTGATAAATGAGTGAATTGACCACACACTGCAAAGTGATAAATGAGTGAACTGACCACATACTGCAAAGTAATCCTTCTTTTAATTAATTAAACAAGTTAACTATATCTTTTAATTAATGAGCAAAATATACTCTATCTCAATTTTAAACAACTTTCAACTTTCAACAGTCAACAATTAATTACAAAGTCAATAAACTTTCAATTGTTTTTTATTTCCTCACAAGAGCCACGATATATGGGAAAAAAAAACGGAGCTCTCACTGAATTGTTTTTTCCCTATAAAAACTGAAGAAGATGAGGGAAATAAACCTATATGAAATTTGAAATGGGAAATAAAAACTGACTGCCGAACGAGTAATAGGAAAAATTCCGGCCAATCTGCTTTTTCCAAAGAAAAATCCATGGGCGTCGAGTCACCGAACAGGCCCTGATTGTTTTATTTTTTTTCTCTCCTTGTATACATACAAACTGTTATTGTTTTAAACTAAGCCTTGATTTTGTATTACTTTGTCAAGTTGACAAATTTTCCATGATATCAAATAACTTTATTTTATGTGAAATCATATAACCTGTTTGGGGTGTGATCAGAAACTTGACATAGAAAATTGGATATTCTGTAATTTTATTTTATAAAATAGTAAGAATATTGATATATACAAAAATTACAAAATTAATTGATAACATTTTAAATATTTTTCAATTTATAGGAGCTTAATTAGCTACCCCTAAGACGAATTCAGATCCAGTGAAGTAATTCAATTTTTGGGTTTTGAATCGGGACTGTCCGATTTGAATCCGCGCACACATCCCGAGCGACGGATTCGAATAGGACGGTCTCGATCCAAAACCCAAAAATTGAGTTACTTTAGGGGATCCGGACCCCCTAAGTCCCCCTTTATCGCCCCTGCGCTCATGTTTCTTGTTTTTCACTTTTTCTTTTTTGCTTTCTTATTTGAATTGGGCTCACATCATTAGAAATAAAAAGCTCAAATACGGGCTGGGCCTTCTGGCATGTATGGTCCTAACAATTTGGTAAAAGCCCAACGGATGTTCCCATTTTGTATTAATCCCATTGGCAGCCTTGTAAAGCATCATTGTACTACTGAAAATATATATCGACTTGGCATAGTTGTTACACATTTAATTGAGTTTCAGATTTAAGGGAACAGCAAGACTTGGTATAATGAAGCAACAGGCTTTAATAGAGTTTCATAATTAAATAAAAATTAATCAATTGATTAGTTTACATAAGCTAGCCTTCTCAGGGTCAAAATTGAAACAAAAACTTTAAATAAATATTAAATAAGAAATGGCCCAACATAATAACCAAAAACCGACTCATTAAATTTAATTACAAATATTGATCTCACCTATCACATTCCTTCTTCCTTCTTGTCTCCTTTCTTTCTATGACAAAACAACATTTTCTCCTTTTTTTTGATCCGATTTTTCCTTCTTCTTATTTACACATGTCTACTTAACCTGGTTCAAATATTTGAGAATCGGTCTAAATTAGAACAATCGGTCACGCGCAAAAGTTGAGATATCTCAGAGGATACACACTCGAATCTTCCGATGTGAACTCAGAACTGGTAAACATGACTTTATATCGGGCCTTAAATTTTCCGATCTATAATGACTTATCAGGCCCAATCATACTTGAGCTCTTCTAATTTTATAGTTCGGCCTTCGGGCAATTACGCGTTCATTTTGGATTCGGCCTAATCTGCCGCAGAATGGACGTAGAGCAGAGTTACCTAAATGAACGCTCAGCTAGTGTTATGCAAACGGTCCGTTCCGGTCCAAATCCGTCCGGTTCACGGGTCTCTCCAGTCCACGGGTCTCCCTGGTCCACGGGTCCGCAACGTTCGAGTTGGCTGTCCAAATTTGGAGGGGATGGCCCAAACCTGTGCTAAGGACCATGGTCCAGACCCACACGGGTTGGTACGGTCCGGTCCGGTTCGGTGTATATTGTACTGATTTTTGTAAAATATTGTACTGTATCTGGTTTTAGTCTGGTTTGGCCACGGTCCGATGAGGGTTTAGTCTGGTCCGGGGGGGGGGGGGGTTTAGTACGGTTTTGGTCCGGTTTGCCCCGGGTTTAGTCCGGTTCCGGACTGGTTTAGGCCGGTTTTGGTCCAGTTTGCCACGGATTAGGTCCGGGTCTAGGGTGGGTTATCACGGGTTAGTCTGGGTCGGTCCGGTTCACGGGTTTAGAACCGCCGGTTTAGTCCGGGTCTAGTGGAGAAAACTCACCAAAAACCGGGCTAAGACCCGTCCCTATCCTTGGTCCGGGTCTTGACCACGGTCTATGTCAGTACGGGACGGTTCCGCGGGTGGTCCTGTCCGATCCTGGACCGTTCGGTTTTTTTCAAGACACTGCGCTCAGCTAGGTGATAACTACAAAACAAACACATTTTTCTATAATTATGACGGCCACGTCCCACAAGCAACATCCAACTGAATAACAGAAATATACCAAAAATGTTCTTTGCTAATTGAGGAAATTAAAATGATTTCTTAAATAATTACATATATTTTCAGAATTCTTTTTTCCGAAATAAACACATCAATATCTGAAATAACCAAAAAGCTGGAACATAACTTCTTTATTGTGATATTATAAGATAATTGCTTCCTCCTTGAAAACGGGTGGGAGTATTTTGGGCTTCAAGGCCCGAAACAGGCCCTTGGCCCAATATTTAGCCTGCTGAAAGCTTGAGATTTTAATACTACCTCCCCATGATTAAATTAACTAATTAATAATGCAATACATCTGGATGGATTCTATTCTGTCACCAAGTATCACATCATTACCCTGTTGAAGCCTTCCTGAGCACAGGGAAAGATTCAGCCTCCACTACCAACAAAAAGTACTGAAATGTCTGTTCACAATTTCAGTGTGGCAATTTGCAAGGCAAATATGTATATTGGTGAAATTACAGTTACCTGCTATTAAATCTCTTAATCAGCTAATTATTTCAGGAAAAAATGGAAATATTTGACTAATTCAATGGAATTTATAAGAACAAAACAAAATTCATAACTCAAGTAATTAAAGATCAGTAAAAATACAAATATTGTACAATTTTGTAAGGATTAAGATCTTTGCAACTTACTTCAGATTCCAGAGTTAAGATGTTAACAATATATCAATAATTTGTCCATTAAATTTTTTTATATATTACAGTACAAATAGAAGTATTGATTATATCTAAAATTAGTATCATCATCCAGTTTTGATCTAAACGAATCTCTGCATTTATATATGCAATATGGATGAGCACACCATATCATAATGCAAAAAATCAAGCAGGTATACACCTGTTGACTTGCTCAGACAATAACCGACCGCCTCCATTGAAGAGAACACGGTGCCTAACTTGGCCATACAAAATGAACAAAAGTGTGCCTTTGCATGCTCAATTGGGTCTCAGGTTTACAGTGCTCAGTCACCTCTGTCTCCTAAGCATACAAATGCTGAGAAGAAAGGTGAAACCATGTGATTATGTGCAATCCTGCCTTGGAATATTACACCTGTTGGCGACTAACTCATCATCATTCACCATCATTGTTGCATGCTGTTACCTGATTTAGGGAATTCCTACATATACTTCCAGTATGTTTCTAAAGAACTAAGAGTATTTGAATGGAAATCCAAATTACACAAAAGTAGTGGTTCTGTAGAGAATAGGATCAGTATTTGAGTTGAAACTTAGTCACAAAGCGTTGCTTTAGTTTTTTTCTTCAAACATCGCCAAGTAACATTCTTACGGTATTGATTGCGTTAACCTGTAATCCGAATTATAAATCTTGCACTTTAAATCCTAAATTCTTAAAGTGAATTCTAAAGTCAAAATCTTAAACACTAAAACAAATAAAATTAAAATGTTAACAATTTTATAACCATATTTTTTTTGTTTGAACAGTTTTTTTACGATCATAATTCGTGTACACATGTCGACATAGTTATGTCATATATAGATGATATAGTGCAAATGTGCAGTAACATATATAGGAAGTGACAGAGCACACTGCAAAAGGGAACCTATGGATTTTATTCGAGGGAGGCAACTTGCAAAAGCAATTGGGGACTGTTTGGTACCAGTATGTGCAATTGGTTCTGAAAAAGTGCAGAGATCTAATACCTGGAGTGGCAAATCTTTGGCAGTAAGATTCTATTCTTTCAAGTATCTAATCATGCATCTAGTATTATTTATTCTCAGAGATTTATAGATTCCTGTCACTAACTCCACATGGTTAGGAATTTGGTTGTTTACTGAAATTCCAACAAAATTGCATCATTTGAGTCTTGACCACCGATTTGGCAAAGCACAATTTGTTGTCTGAGAAAGAAAAGGAAAAAAAAAAAAAAAAGGAAAAGAAAACTATCTGTTTGTCAATAGGAAGTATGAAAATGTACATTAATTTGAAAAAAAAAAATACTAGTTCAAGGGGGGGGGGGGGGGGGGGGGGGGGGGGGGGGGGGGGGGGGGGGGGGTTCGCCCTATAAATCACAAAATTATATATATTTTTAAAGATATTAGAAAATTGCCAATATAAATATTGATGGACTTCCCCACTAGATTAAAATCTCACCATTTATTTGGACCCCAGTAATTTTAATTTTCTGACTTTGCTCCTATACTAGCAGTCTAACTTGATTGTTTAGAAATTTAGGCTTTCCGATTGCCAAATATGCAAGTGATGTATGTACGTTGTAGTTGATGTAGATTCATTAAATTCACTTAATAATTCTGACAAGTGTTAGCATAAGTTATGATTTTTAAAATCCATCACTAGTTATATATATGAATTATACTTATTCCAATATAATACATATGAAAATTATTAATTTGATATATGTTTTAATATTCATCAGATGACTTTAAATTTAAATTTTTTGATAAAATGTCAAATAACACTAAAATTGTATATAGAAACTAGATACACAATCAATTTATAATGCTAAATAGTCTTTAGTGATACAGTGAAAACTGATTTTAGTTGGTAAAATTTATTATAATTGCAGAGAACAAAAGAAACAATATGACAAATAGGTTTTTGATTCACCGGCTAGCCAATGGGGTTGCTCCCAATGGTATATGTGAGATTCTATCAAGATGCTTTCGTACATACTGAATGATGGGTCAACCGCTAGAGAAACTGCATCCATCCATGATCCATCAGTGGCATCATGGCATGACATGCAGTGGTAATGCATGACATGAGACTGAGAGCTATGAAATGATGCTTTCATACTGGCCCATACAGATACAAGTGTATGCTTAATTAGCTAGAGAGAAAACAGAGAAGAGTATGTGCTATGCCTAGAGGATACAGCTAACAACTACTACTAGCTAGCTTGCAACCAGGCAGGGAGCAAGCGAATATTACTGTTGATATTGCGATTTGCTATAACCATCCAACTACAATTTCTTTTAGAAATTAAAAAAAAAAATCAATTTTTCGATAATAAGATTGATTGTTTTTTGTTCTTGATAAATAGATGGAACTGTTTTTTGTAATCTTGTTTCAGACAAATTGATTTTTTTTAATTTCTAAAAATTAATAAAACTGTTGTAAGCATGCCATAATTTTCTGTTTTTGAACAAGATCTTGATTATGTGTCCAATTTGAGGTACTTGCACCTTAGAAACCAATCTTATTTATTTATATTTTTAGCTCCCGGATTGATATTTGGATAACTACAATTATTATCTCAAATTTCTAAATAGATTGTAAAAAAGTTCAAAAAAAAAATATAAAATTTGGTCTCCAAGCACATTGTAATATGGAGATCATGTTGAACGGTTCTGATCGACTGATTGGATTTTGTAATCGAAAAAATGACTTATAAAAAATATAGTGTCAAGATGTGTCACTATAAAATGGTGTAATTGGATTCCTCCTCATATATGTATATATATATATTACAAGGAAAATATAGCCTGAACAAATTTAATAAGAAGTTGCCGAGAATAAAAAGTAATGCTAATTTTTTCTTGTAATTAATTAAGTTCAGAACATACATGACTACATGAGGGCAACAATTATATTGCAATTTGCAACCCTTGTGAATTTTGAACACACTTTTTAGAGCTAACAAAACTATTGAAGTAGAAAAACCTACTTTCAATAACATAATATATAGAGAAGGGGAAGAAGTTGTTAGATATGTCAGCCTCCACAATAGAAACTGTAGATACAAGTGCTAGTGGGAATAAAACACCAAGATTTCTTGTCTGAAAAGGAGCCGAAATTTTATTTTTATCATTTTCCAAAAAAAAAAAAAAACTAAAACATCATTTTTTTTTAGAAATTCGAATTCTACTCAGGTCATATTGTGCGGCTTCTAGCTTGGAGCCGCATCGGCATTGTGCGGACCTCAGTCTTTGGGTCCGCAGAATGCATGCCAGTGCGGTCTGAGTAGAATTTGAATTCCCTAGAAACAAGGGCGTTTTGATTTATTTATTTTTTGAAAAATGGTAAAATAAAAATTTCGGGAATAGGAGATGGCCTACTGTTGCTAATTGCCATCTTAATTGTGTAGTGGTAATTAAAAACTAGACAGAGTGACTTCAATTAATCATGTGATAATGACATGAGGCCCATAATGCTTCCTTACTTGTACCCATTTTTAAGTCTGATCTGGTTGTTAGTCACACACATGTACTTCACACATATAGAGCTTGTTAGCCAGCGCTGCTTCCAAAATATAAAGTGCATAATCAACTTAATTGGGAGTCGTTGCTCAGGTGTCGCCATGGATGAAGACACCTGTCAATGATCTACGGCTGGGGACCCACTAGAGATTTTGCCCTTTCAGGAAGCCTAAAACAAAAGTTTGCTTTATTTGGTAAATTAAGCTGATTCCGTGTTTTTTGCCTTTTGTATCCCACATAAATTAGTGCGGTTCTTCTGTGGCCCTTGCTGTACAGGAACAATTTGATTGCAATATTTGCCTTATTCTATAATATATAATATATATAGTTCTTCATTTAAGATAGCAGTACTACTTTAAAATCTGATCAAAGATTTAAAAAGTATTTATATAACATGTTGGAGTTGACTCTAATTGAGCTTGCATTACTGTGATTGAATAAAAACACATGGCATCAGAATGATAGCAGCAGATGATATTCAACTAGTTATAAGTATTTCAACTTGAATAGAATATAATTTTGTGCATTGCAACTCAACTATACTTTCTTTCTTAGTTCGGCCTCATATTGTACTACGTAACAAATAATTAGCAATCGTAACAAATGGTTATGTAATTGCTAATTAAATATGTTTTTGTTTCGGCAACCATATGAAGCTTAAATTTTAAGCTGCACTAAGGAGCACCTGTTCAGCAATAAAGTTAAAAAGTAACTTTCTTAAGAAAGTTTAAACTTGACAAAATGCTTAAACCATGTAAAATCATAGCTTAAAAATTTGGACAAGTTTAAGAAATATGAGCAAAATGAGCACTAAGAAGGTTGCATTAAGCTTGATAAAGGAGCACCCGTTCGGAGAGCTTAAAACTCCTTAGAACACTAAGGAGCACTAAGGAGCTCTAAGCCATGGTTGCCGAACACTACCGCTCTGTACTTTTTTAAGACATAATTGAATATAGTTGGCATTTTTCCTGTAACAAAAAAAATGTACTTCTCTTTCAGTGTTTATCATCATTGAATTAATTACTTTGTTATGTACAATTAACTATATCTCGAAGTTTATGCAGTTTGGAGAGGCTAGAATAAAGTGGTATAGCCACCTAGGGGACAACTAAGGTGACAAGTGCCACAGGATCAGAACACAGTTGATGCAGAATTTGGTGCGAGTTTCACCAGAAATATATTAAGGTAAAAAGAATCATCATTGGTAGATCTTAGATCCTGCCTATATAGATTCCCATATTTTTGTGGGGGTTACATAACGGAAGCATGAAATGCTATCAATGGTGCTAGAAGTGTCAGGAGCAAGAGAAAAAGTATAAAAAGTAAAACTATATATATAAACTAATTAAATGATAATTACATCATTGACAATGATACTGATATTATTATCAGTATTAGTGACATTATTGTAGCGTGCTTCGTTTCTTCTCGTCTGGAAGCATGAGGTGTCATATCTTCTTCTTCTTCTTCTTCTTTTTTTTGTTTTGTTTTTTCTTTTCTTCCTGAATCTAGAAAGCTAAGAATAACATTAATACTTTGCAAATTTTGAAGTATCTCAACAATGGCGCACTATTAATTGTTTATGTGCATTTCATGTATAGTTAGTGCTTGCAAATATAGATATGATCATATTAAAAAAAGATAGAAACAAAATAAAAAATTATCCCCTTTACACTACAAGACTATGTATTGGATTTTTGAACCTTATCTAAATTGGGAAAAGGAAGGTAGGAGGAAGGAGATGATTAACTGCATGCCCCATATATGGAATCTTAATGGCCACAACAGGAAGAGCTCCAGCCATTGGCTCTTCAAAGGACCACCGCTTAACACAATTAGAGGCATGAAATTTTATAAAATAGCTTCAACTAAAAATCTTTTAGTTAATATAAAAAACAAAAGTATGGGGTGACAAGTGATAAGCAATGATATGCGGTGAAAGTGACCCTGACAAACCTCCAACTTCTGATCTTTGTTCTATAAATCATTTAAAGATATCTCATAAATGAAAAGTGAATTAACAAATTTTTAATGCTAATGGACCACATAATTAATGTGGTCCTGTACTTCATTGAAACAAAGATAATTATGCATACAAAATATTAATTATGTGGTCCTGTACTTCTTGAAACAAAGATAATTATGCATACAAAATATTAATTAATGTGGTCCTGTAGTACTTCATTGAAACAAAGATACAATTATGCATACAAAATATTATATATACATATCCCACTTAAATCCAATTGCATATGCACATCATATCCAGAGTCAGAGATGATGCATGGGAGCTCAAGCTCTCACCCCTGACCCCTGTCACGCTCATACCTCACCGTTATATATATTCTGGCCATTGTTTCAGTGATCATGCAAGAATTTTATATAGTTCTTAATTAACTTCTTTTATATCAAAGGTTACAGCGGATAGGCAATTAATTTTTAACTTGTCTTATGCTACCAAGAGATCTCCATTAGAATCTGGAAATTAAAAAAGAAAAAGACAAGCAGTATACATTGGCAATTAATTAATTGAATTTTGGTCGTAAGCTATACTCCTCTCGTCCCTTTTTTGAAAGAAGAACAGATCAAGTTGATCAAATCTCTTGATGACTACTATTGATAAATACTATGATCATATTTCTTTAGTAGCAATAAAATTTTACATGAGTTGCTTCACCACTACTAATATATTATGATAAACTTTTTAACGTGTAATTTCATATATATATATAGAGGTTGGCTAATATCAAAACATTTGTTCCTAGGCTGTGGAACAAACGCTTCAATTTTTTACATTTTCAAAGTCCAAACAGTCGATCCAAACCGTTCAACATTCAATCTATATTAAAATGTGTTTGGAGACCAAATTTTACATTTTCTAGAATTTTTTTACTATTTATTAAGCCAGTTTGAAAATTGTTGTTTTCAATGATCCAGAAATTTTTCACTATTTATTAAAATAAGTAATTTTAAAACTGGCTTAATAAATAGTAAAAAATTTCAAAAAATGTAAAATTTGGTCGATCTCCAAGTACATTTTAATATAGATATGACATCTAATGGTTTGGATCGGCCATTTGGACTTTGAAAATTGAAAAACTAATTGGTTTCACGATGGCTCCGGAACTAATCTCTCTCTGTATATAAGTTATTAATGTGTTATGATTTCGACATTCTCGGCACTTATTTAACTGACTTAATATTTATCTGATTAAATGTAATTATGACAAAAGGTGTGATAGGGAATATTCCCTCGTTCCCACATAAAAGATGCATCTTTGTTATCTGATAAAGGGCTGAGATCGGTTGATGAAGGGTTGGAGGACTAGTGCATGGTGCACACCTTTGTGCTTGAAATATATTGTAATCAAATTTATAGGAGTCCATTTGTCATTAATTAAGCATTCAAAATCAAAATCAAAATCAAATTTATATACGAGAAGCTACACATATCCGGATATTTGAACGGAGCTCCTGATCTTCTCATCTTAAAACTCTAGGTGATAATTAATTGTGGAAGAAGTAAGGCTGAGTGGACCGACATTTTTAAAAATACCCAAAGTTAATTATAGATTAATAAAAATATCCACACTTGCCAACTTTTATTAAAAATACCCAAACCGGCCATTAAATGGCTGGTCTTCTGAATTTTTTTTTTCTGTTTTAGACCCCATTAAATGGCCGGTCCCGTATTCTGCCGAATCTCGTGTTGTTTCTTTTAATAATACAAGCGCGAGAAAGAATTCAGAGTCACAATTAAATTCGCAAACGTATCATTCAATTCAGTATCATCCACACAAAATGTGTTATTAAAAAATCCACACAAATTGCAAATAAAGTTCACGAACTCCATAACTCCCATGTCGTTGCGATTGCAAGTTGCGTGGATAATACTGAATTGAATGATACGTCTGCGAATTTAATTGTGACTCTGAATTCTTTCTCGCGCCTGTATTATCAAAAGAAACAACACGAGACTAATGAAAACAACACGAGATTCTCACTCTTTCAACCAGAGACCTTATGCCGCGATACTCACTCTTTCAACCATAACAGTTCCCATTAACATAATTGTTATGTTTATCAGCTTGATATTTTGCCGTGCAACCTCTATGATAATGAATGAGTTTCTTCTTAAGTAAATGTTGGAGATCAAATCATCCAATTAACATCACGTATTAGAGGACATTGTCTTTGTCTCTAAATTAAAAGTTGATTTTCTATACATTACAAACTTCTGATTTTCTTAACATCATAAATTAGGTTACAATGTTTGTCTTTTCATACCTCCAAGCTTAATTAAATAATAACCTAACTATCAATGTACCTAATTGATTTCGTGGAACATTTATGAGCACGATATTTTTCTTCAGTAATTTTTTAATTATGTGGGTCATATATATAATTAACGCCATTATGGAAAGCACATATATAAGATAATTAAAAGAGATGCGATCCCTTGTAAGCATGGCAACTGGCCTCTAATTCTTGTACGAACTGCTATATTTATGTTATCAATCTAGAGTGTTTCAATATTTAATATAAGATTTCCCATCAAAAAGAAAAAAGAAGAAAAAGGAAAAACGATAAGACTTTAGATGGACCCACATTTATTTTAATTGTAATAATGACAATGCATGTATATAGTTGATTATCATGTATGATTAATTTTTATTTGCAACAATCTTTTTCTAGATGGTGTACAAATAATGATATCATGCATAAATTGAAAATAATATCCACTCTTAGGATCTCTTTCTTTAATTATCTTATATCTCCTTTCAAATTTTTGGTTGGCAAATCCTATTTGGATGCTCATGCATCTCCTCGAATGTTGGCCGGGATTATGGTGCTCTCTTTAATTATTAAAATTTTGAGTAATTATTATCCCATTATCAACCAAAACAATGTAAAAGCTTTGTATAATAATTTGAAGGTCTATAATATGCACAAGTGTATGTAATTATACTGCTCAAGTTTAAACCCTAGCTAGTTGCATATGATTGCATGATATATATTATTCTATGGAGAAGACAACTGGATTTCTTAATACTTTTTTGTTGAGTAAAGTTAGGAGTCAAGTCACCCAACTGTTTTAATATCCACAAAAGGTCTCCATTTGAATTTCGAACATGCGACTTCTCACACGAAGAGTATTGTTTTTGTCACTAGATCAAAGATTAATTATCAGATTTTGTAATACTTAACTCAAATGCTAGAGCTAGGTTTACACAGAGGCGGAGGTAAGAAGCAACAATGGGGGTCAATTTTTTTAATTTTTTTTTTTATATTTATACATGATTTTGTATGTAATTTAGAGTAAAATATTATGTTACAGTAAAATTGACTTCATTTTCTACACAAAAATTTTATATGATTAACTTTCATAGTTCGAAAGTCTGACTCCAACCCTGAGTTGACATATATTGGATTAGAAAATAGAGCGACAATTAAGTAATTTAAACAATTAATTAGAAAAAGGTGTACGACAAAAGGAACTCTCAACTCTTTCTATGTTTAGAATGTAGTACAAAGATTCATTGGTTAGTCCCCCGTGGCTTGCACTAGGTAGCATGGTGGAGACACATTTAATGGGCCAACAAATTACCGACTCTTTTTACCAAAAAGTGCTAGATGGATTTAAAACCTTCAAGTGCTAAATAGACATAATTGGAACCGCATAGTAGTGTGAGAGATTCGTCCAAGCTATTTTTAGGGTATGTTTGGTTGGAGTGAGAATAAGAATATGTTGTTTTTGGAACAAGACTATTCGGAATAGTTTGTTTTATGTTTGAATGTAGTTGAATAGTTAGAATAGAGAATTCAAGTCTTTTGTCTTATTAGAAATTTAGAATAGCCTATTCTTACAAAAAATATATTTAAATTTGGCTATTCTAATAAGACAAATGACAAAAGATCTATTTTAGCTATTCTTGTTCTGCAACTAAACATACCCTTACTAGTTTGCAGTAGGGAGAGAATCAGGGTTCTCATGGGTATAAGATTAAAATATGTTTGACTCGTGTCGAGATTTGCAATAGATTAAATTTACGGAACGATTGAGATTAGTGAAGATTTAAATCTGCTCACACCACAACAACAAAGTAGGCACTTTTCGCGAGGGAACTTCGTCGCTAAAAGTACCGTCGCAAAAGAAAAAGCACGTTTATGACGGTACTCCGTCGCAAAAAGTCACTTTTTATCCTCGCGAAAAGTGCCTGTCTTTTGTAGTGCACAAATCTCGATGCAAATCAAACGGTTTAGATCAGACATCGAACGGATTCCGATATGATGCCTATTGAAAAATTAACCACCGTCCCGTTTGTTGTATCACTCACACTCTAACTATTAAACTAAAAAAACAATATTACTTTTCACTAATATATACACAGAAAGTACTTCAAGAAGTGATAATCACATTTTCTTATAAGCATATTTACTACTTACACCTTTGATGTATTAACATTTTTTTCAACAATATTTATAGTTAATGATAAAGGTATTATTTTTTTACATTATAAAGAATAGAAACTCGGATACTTATAATAATTTAACATATCTAACAAAAAAAAAATTAACTTGAAACTTCTTTATAATTATTCAGAACAAGAAAAACAGTAAACATTTTTCATATTGGATATAAATACTTGTGAATTCAGATATACACAACTTGCATGATAACTATAAACACTTCCAGGTGCAGAATATGAGTAGCAAAAATATTTTTTCTTTCAAAAAATATAATAATTAGCAACTAGGAATTAATCTATGTGCATCAAATTGAGGAGTTATTCAAGATACACAAGAAGCATCCTAAGGATATGAAATCTAGGTCAAGTTGGAGAACAGATCAGACTTGTATCATGCAATTAAACAGTTAAATAACTTCTCTTGTAGGCTTGTATGGTGATAATATTAGAGAACCAACCATAGTCATAATATTGTGTATATAAATTGCACTATTGTTTTTTTTGTATAAATATGAAATTTTGTGATAAATGTACATGCTAATAACATGCACTATTATTTTTGCTTGCTATGACCATTCCACATACTCAGGTTTGACTACCAATAATGAATATTGTTGTACATATAAATATTATTTAATTATTACGTTCAAATTAATCCAAATATCCATATTAATTTACTACTAATAATATAAAATCTGTCATTTTCTAAATTAGCTAGAGAAGTCAATTCTTAAACTTAAAAAAGGTCGTATGTTTTAACACATGCATGTCACTATTAAAAATGACATGGAATGGAAAGATCCTCAAGTAGAAGTAGTCTCCGGGTCCAAGTTTTGTTGTGCTCTGGACACTGGTACAACGCTGATTCAAAGAAGATTGGTACAGGCCAGATAGTGATATAGAGAAAGAGAGAGCTTGAGGTGTTGTCAGTGTAGTTGGGACCGCCACTTACAAGTTGCCCATGCCGAGATCGCCTTCTCTCCTCTCAATCATTAGAGCCTTGTGATTCTTATGCACATGTGGCACCTTGATTCCCTAGTGGACACACAGGGCAGCTGGTCAAGATACGTCTCTGCCAGTGGCGGAACCAGAAATGATCGGTAGGGGGGGCCCAAGGGCTCAGGAACCAGGAATAATCGGTAAGGGGGGGCCAGGAACCAGAAATCAATCGTAATCTTCAACTAATTTTTTTTTTATTAAAGAGGCTTTATATGTTTTCTGGGGCCAAGGGGGGGCCAGGGCCTAGGCTGGCCCCTGCCTTGGTTCCGCCCCTGGTCTCTGCCCTTTTCATTTATTTCCCTTTTCTTAATTTTCTGTTTTCATTTTTTCTCAACTTCAGAATTAACTTTTAGTCTGATGATAAAGATTAATTATGTCTTTTGTAAAAGATCTGAATATTATTGTTTGATTTAGGGATAAAGACAATAAAAAAAAACAGTATTATTTTTTTTATTTAGTGTAATATAATTTTATTTATAAATAGAATTGAAAAATATAAATACATGCAAAATTTATAAATTTATGGACATGTTAGAAATTTCCAATTTATGAGAGGGGTTTAGCTCTTTTTTCTCCACTACCAGTCTAGAGGTGTCAACGGATATGATACGGGTCGGGTGGAAGCATTTTATACTCGTACCCATCATGATAACAAACAAAAAGTCTTTACCCGTACTCATATCCATACCCGATAAGTAAACAGAAAAAATCTTATCCTTATCTAACTTTTCAAATATGGTCGTGTAAATGGACAAAAAAGTACCATTAACATCTCAATTTATGCTTTCGATAAGTATTTTTCAAAACAAGAAAAAAAAAATTAATGAATACAACTATAATTTGTATTATGAAAATTTAATAAAGTACAAAACTTTACCGTATTATGTATCATCTTCATACAAATATATATCTATATATAATTTATTTTTAAAAAATTATCTTATAGGATAACAAATAAGAAATGGTCTTTATCCGTACCCTTGCCCTCCGTTATAATAAAGAAAAAAATCTTTACCCTTACTCATATCCGATAAGTTAGCGAAAAAAAAAAAATCTTACTCTTACTTGTTTTTTCAAATACAACACAGTCAGGTAAACAGATAAAAGGATATCATTGAGTACCTCTAACTACCAACGGTCCATAAAGATAATATTTTTTACGTGAAAAGATCATAAATTCAAAAATCTAAACAAATTTTATTTTGAAATATTAAATAATTAGATGACTTTGGTTTGATGTTTGAGGAAATTTCTTTGTTCCTCATCTATACATACATCCTTTCAACTAATTAATTATTTTTTTCTGTTAGATCAGATCTGTGACTAGCTGTGAGCCTGTGAGTGAGTGACAGTCGAGTGAGTGAGAATAAAGGGAAGGAATCAGGCGCACGAGCTCTCCGTCTCTGTTTAGCTTCTAGTTTAAAGCTAAATTGTTCTTGTCATCACGCAGTTCATACCAAGATTCCAGGTATTGGTGACCAAACCATACTGGATCTTCTGTGTCATGACTAGAGTTGGCCTAACTGTAACTGCTGGTACAACATACTAATTTATACAAGGAATCTGGCTAATATGCTACACGTAGCATAGAGGGCCTCCGTGCTACGGCTCAATATTTGAGTTTTCAAAATTCTAACGGTCGATCCGAACCGTTCAACATGATCTCTATATGAATATGTACTTGCAAACTAAATTTTACATTTTTTAGAATTTTTTTACTATTTTTTTAGATAGGTAGAAAATCACTTGATCTGAAAATTCTGTACCATTCAGATCAAGTGATTTTCTACCTATCTAAAAAAATAGTAAAAAAATTCTAAAAAATGTAAAATTTGGTCTCCAAGCACATTTTAATATAGATTGAACATCTAACGGTTTGGAAATGTCGTTTGAAGTCAATTCGATAGGTTTTAGAGTCGCGCTCACGAAGGGCTTGGTGAGCTTAGGAGCACCCTAGTTCTACTCTGTATATATATATCTTCATTGCTAATATTGCAGTGTCACTGATAAAAGTAGTAAAAAAAAAAAAAAACAGAGGTGATACCAAACTCTAGATCGCCGGCTACGACACAATTTATCATATGCAAGTGTTATGATCAGTTGTCAAAAATTGAACCAAAGCCAAAATTTGGACAGTAACTTGAAAAAATAACACAGTTTCTTTTCTAAGTATAATGATTTATACGGGTCAAAATTCTTAAAAGAACAAAAACAATCTGAATTATAAATGTTAAGGTAATTTGTATAAACACAAAAAAAAGTTAATATAAAAATATTTACTAATATCTAATTAATGTGGCAAATACCGATACTATTAATTGGAGAACATTGTTACAACCAGGGGCGGACCCAGTAAGATCTAGGGAAGGACAGAAATTCAATTTTGATTCAATAGACTCAAAATCCTTTTCCCACCACTGAAATTTATATTGCGCTACCATGTTCGGCTCAAACTTAAATTTTCGCAGGTCTCAATCTCTAATTAAATTTTTGCAACCCACACCGCAGTCCATTCATTTCATAATATTGTCACAGCCCAAAGAAAGTAGCAAAAATTAAAACCAGCGTTGTAAAAAATGACCGTTTAGTCCGATTAATTGGTAGCAGGACCAAACCATTACAAATAGACTTGTCGGAAAGTTGTTTGCGGATGAGACCAACAAATCGGTTGATTTGTCCGATTAATCATCCGTATTCGGTTTATACAACCGATTAGTCGGTCATTTTTATTATTCTTTTCTTCTTACATTTATTTGATAAGTTTCTTTTTCGAGTGATTCAAATTGACGCAAACTCAGAGAGGAGAGCGAGACAAAGTCACTCAATCACCATAAATCAGATAGAAAAATCCGATTATCTAATATGTTTGAATTCAATTTGCTACTTAAATCGATTCAATTTTTCCCCCCCCTATCCTATCTTGATCAAGATCTTGCATACGCTCAGTGATATGTGGAGGCTGCCACTGTACACACTACCAAATACTGTTCTCCACAATCCACATTGTCAAGGCCACATAAGACCATATCGCAAACTATAAAAAGGAGCAAGTATTAAAAGGCTGAATGGTGGGCTACTCATGGAAAAAGCAGAACAGCTAGCCAAGTCGACCGTTGCACGCGCTAAGTTATAAACTAAAGAATATGCCTTGTAGCTAGAATGATCAGAGGGTACATAATACAGATAACAGATACATCAAATGCATGTATAGAGACTACACATATTGATGTAGACGACTAGACCATATGTAACAAGGAAATAAGTACTTCAATCTTATCTCCTTTAGCTGTCTGAAGGAAGTTTGATTCTCTCTGCTTGTATTTATCACTCTAACTAGTGGGTGGTCCTGTTTATGTAACTCTTGATATACATACATAAATATTATTAGTATTTTTTTTTTTTTGTAGTTTGTCATCACAGGTTTGGTATATATAATTTGTTGGTTTTGAAGTACATTAAACATTTACATCTGTTAGGAAAAAGATATGATTGTTGTTGAACTGACGGCATGAAACTTTTTATACAAGAGAAAGAGAACAATTGGGGTGACAATTACTAACCAATAATGTTGCCTTGCACAATTTGTTTTGCTTGATGGATATATATATTCTTCCTGATAACAATAGGAGAATCAACGGGTGTATTGACCAGTGTTGTAAATAACAGTTTGTACTCATCGGACGGATGGGATACCACAAGCAATTAATCGGTATGTGATTGATTAATCAAATTATGCAGACAATTATGTGTTTTCATTAAAGTTATGTGCATATACTCATAATTTATTAAAAATAATTAATTTAACTCATCAAACTTATCAAATAAACTTATTTTAACTTGGTTTTCTTGTTAATTAATAAAGTTTCATGACATTGTCATTTTGAAAAAATCCAGATAAGACAAGATAAATCATGTAACGGATTAATCGTATAAATTGATCTATTTGACGGACTAAATAACCCAATATATAACAGATCATTGCCCAATAATTGACCAATTAAGAGGCCTACGGGTCTTGTAATTTTCTGAATTTCATGTATGCCGCTCAAAAACCTTGAATTACGTATCCCCCCTCTAAAATGCATAATATCATATTTAGCCTTCTAAAATTTAGAAATTAACTCACAAATTTTCCAATTTATTGACTTCTCCATTAAAACTCATTTAAATTATTGTAGTACCAAATTTTCTATTTATTAATAAAATAAAAATATGTAGTCTATGTAAGAAAAATATTCGTCTTCTAACTGATTGTTTGAGAACAAGTGGTTCATTTCTCTACTTGTGATGCATACACAATAACAATTAGGCATAATCTTGTGTGTCCGTCGCAAGTAATTAAGAAAATTAACCATTTTCTCTCAACACTGACAAATTAGAAAACTATTTCTCTAAAACATATTACATTTTTTTATTTTTTAATAAAGGATAAAATGATTACTTAATAAAGAGTTAAACTAGGGTGTTCTTAAGTTCACCAAGTCCATTTGTTAACTCAACTCTAAACTATAAATCAGCTTGGTTTCAAACGATGAATCCGAACCGTTCAAACTCATCTACCTTATGATTGATGTGTCTACATGCAAAAATTTTGAACTTTCGAATTAATTTAGTATAAAGTCGAGTGGTCAAAATTTGAAGGTTTATAAATTAATTTTAATGCATTCATTTTTTGAACGTTTTTTTTTACTACTTGACTCTATATAAAATTAATTTCAAAATTTAAAATTTTCGCATATAGACACATCACTTGTAAGGTAGATGGGTTTCAATGGTTCGGATTTGTCACTTGAAGCCAATCTGATAGGTTGTAGATTTGAATTCACAAAAGAGCTTGGTGAACTTAATTAAGAACACCCTAATTCTACTCCTTTATAAATTTAAAATGAGATTTAATAGAAAAGTAAATTGGATAAATTTGTGTGTTTTTTAAAATTAGAAGGGTAAATATGATGTTAAGAATTATGCAGGGAGAAGTACGTAATTTTGAGATTTCTTTTTTGAGATATGCACTTGAAATTCACGCTTGTTTTTTTTATCTTGTCTTTTTAAATTTCCTTTTTCTTATAATTAACTATGTTTTTATTTACCTCTCTGTTGGAACTTGGAAGATAATCATCTACCAATCTTAAGAAAAAAAAAAGATAAAAGAAATTAAGAGAACCAACATATATATATATGTTTTTTTTTTAAAAGAGACTATTGCCCATTTTATAAATTGAAAAGGATAATTACAACCAACAGTCCAAACAATCCAAAATCATCAACATATATATATGTATGCCGTACTAATATATAAGTCATATATATCCATCGATCCCTTTGTCAAATTTTCAAAATTTTCTCGTTTCTGTATTCATATTATACAAAGTACAACCTTAATTGACCACATAGCGAAGAAAGAAAAAAAAATCAAAGACCTCATGTTTGTTTCAATGAGCGTCCCAAAACAAAAATCTCTCCAAGTCCACCACATGCAGTTTGAAAAATAACAAACAAAACCATCAATCTAGTTTTGGACTCTCTCACCACAATCTCTCTCCCTCTCCATTTCTTCCCTGTCAGTCAAATCAAATTAGAAAAACCGCTGACAATATACAACATATACAAAACAACTACTAATAAAACTAATTAAAAACAGTTGATTATTGTGTAGTTCAAGGGAGGTCCCATGCATCATGTCATGTGGATGGCATATACAAGTGATGATTCAGTTGTTTGGTCATATATATCTTGCCAGCATTGGGCTATGTCATGAGCAATCCTTGTTGCATCCATTGATGCACCTAATAATCCCTTTTTTGTAAACCCAACTGAGTATAGACCTTGTCTTCCTTTCCATCCATTGGGAAATGGCCTTCTTGGATATCCATCTTTCTCAGAGAAGAGCTCTGTATCCTGCCATATTATAAATATATTAGCTTACAAATATATTATGTTGATGACTACTTCAATAAGAAGATAATTTGAATTTAAACACAGAATAAATATCCATAAATTTATAACCTCTTCATGAGTTTTCAGGCAGCATGACTTTCCTTTTCTTTTAGTAAATAAAAAAGGCAAAAGTCCCCCATCCATTATTAGTACACAAGTGGGCTTAGACTCATGACATCTTAGAAATCCTTCTAGTAACTTACCATTTGAGTTATAAGCTGGCTATGTACTATTTGGCAACATGTCTATCTTTCTTTTCAAAAATTAAATGTTTTCTTTTTGCCATTTTGTTTGTTTTGTTATGCTTTCCATTTTCCAACAATTTTGAATTAATGTGGTATTGGTATTTAGATAATATAATGTCAAAGTCAATAATATTATGTATAATGGGGTGGTACTTTAAAGAAGGAATCCAGTATTCCATGTTTTTTTGTGAATCCTATGGCCTCCATTATAAATTAGAAAATTATTTTCTTATATTGATATGAATAAAGCTTATAGTGGAATGTTTTACAGCCATTCAGACCCCATTCTATCCTATTTAATTAATGTTTTATCATATTTTATTGTTAATTAGTAATTAGTAATTAGTATTGTAAAATGGATATACCTTAAGCCAAGAAGGCACGTTACTCCTATACCCAGTGGCCAAAACAACTGCATCAAATTCTTCCATTCGACCATCGATGAACTCTGCACCATGCTTTGTAAAACTTTTTATCGCGGGAAAGATCTATCGGAAAAATAAAGTTGTGTAAGTTGTTAATATAATGCAAAATATATGTATATATAGAAAACAATTTCGATATTCTATGAAGTGTTGAGTTTATGTCAAGTACCTTAATATCTCCTGATTTTATTTTTTCCAAGGTACCGACATCAAGTACAGGAGTCTTGCCTGAGACTGACTTGAGCTCCATCGGACCAAAATGTGGCCGCTCGAGCCCGAATTGTGATGTGTCACCTAACATGAACCGTGCCATTAAAAGAAGAAACCGATCAACTGTTTGCATTGGTAACCACTTTAAAAGCCACATGGAGAGGCCAAATGTGGAGCTCCAAAGCATTTCTCTAGGCAATATGTGCACCTGCAGAGAATTAAATAATAATTGAATACAATAACATTCCAAGTATATATTAAAAAGAATGCCGAAAGATGAGCAATGATGAGTTGTAGGAGGATATGTATTGGTCATACGTTAGGAAGTAGGTCCCATATAACCTTGTAAGGCACTAGCATTGCTAGTAGTACGAATGCAACTTTGTTTTTAAGACGTACAACTTGGTGCAGCCTCCACATAACATAACATAACATAAAAGATGTTTTCTTAAAAAAATAAAATAATAAAATAAAATAAAATAAAAGATATGATTATGAGTTATCAGTTGGAAACCCATATCCTCTCTAATATACTCCAATTGCTAGCTATATGATACAATTCCTCAATATCTTTTGTAAAAACATGCATAAGTGCAATAATCAAATGAATTTGTACACCTAGTATACAAACTATTACATGAAAATAATAACAAAAAAAATATTAATTCTTTGAACCCATATAAATCCTTTGTAAACATGAGCTAATTGTATATATTTATATTTCTAAACTACCTACTTACTGGTTAAAGGGAACAAAATGCAAGTATAGCACCTCTATAGGTTGTCTAAGTGTGCATTTGATGTGGAAATTTTTTTTTCAAAGAGGCAAGATGTAATGGCACTGGGGCCAGACCAGTTAGTTTTTCTTGCTTAATGTTGGTGTTTCAAATGACAAGGTTTTTGCGTCTGTTGATTTGGCGATTACGACCCCTTTGATCTCGGTGCAATATCTCGCGTGCTGTTTTGCTCAGCTTTTGATCCAAACAACCCAAAAAAAAATAAACGTAAAGGGAAAATATATATTCCCAAGAAAAAGAAAGAAGATTCGCACAGAAAACGACTTCCAATGAAGAACCATCTCCTCTTTCTTCGCATGCCTTGGTTATGTCTCTCTTTTAATTCCAAAAAAATATTCAATTTGTGGGTAGTTTAAAAAGGAATTTAAGCAGCTAATACGAGTGATGTGAAGTTGCACGTGAGTGTAGGCTGTATAGTGTACCTGATGATTTGTTCACTAAATCAAGATAGAATAAACAATGCAAGAAAACAGTGAAAAAAGAACTTGCACTAATAAAGAGGTAATATATATCTAGGCTGTTATTATAATAATACTTAATAAAGTAGATTAATAGTTTCCATCCATATCTGTGTAGAACCAAACTTTATGTACTTGTTTATATCAGTGCTAAGATTTCAATCATTATGGAATCTAAAATTTTATATTTTATGTCCACGGAGAAATCCTCATGTACTTAATCTAAAGAAAGAACAACATTCTTTTGATCTTTTCATTAGATAATAATAAGTAAATTCATAGTATCATAAACTATATTAAATACCTTTTATTTTCAAATGTAACTGTCTAGCTAGTATATATATAATACTTTGTCCCTAATTAGTTTTTTTTCATGAAAATTAAGAAAGATGAGCACAAACAAACATAATATATCCACTGGAAACCAGGCTATGATATGATCAATTCTGTCACAATATCATAAAATTAAACTAAGATGATGAGAATCAAAACAAAAAAGAATGCTTGACGTACCGCTTCTCTAACAACAATTGAAGGCATGGCACCATGATTGCAGAGATCTAAGCTCACCTCCATGCCAGAGTTACCACAACCCACAACAAGAACCTTTTTGCCTTGGTACATATCCCCACTTCGGTATGCACTGGTATGTACCACTGTCCCCTTGTACCGTTCCAATCCCTCTATCTCTGGTAGCACTGCCTCAGCATTTTCTCCTGTCGCAACCACCAGCCACCGGCACAGATACTCCCTTCCCTCCTCTGTTCTCACTCTCCAAGCGCCATCTTCATATTCAGCCGATACCACTGTCTGGTTAAATACTGGCTTTATGTCATACTGTTTTGCATATGCTTCTAAGTAGGCTATGAACTGTTGTTTGGTTGGATATGTTGGAAAGCCCGGTGGGTATGGCATGAGAGGAAGCTCACAAAATTTTTTAGGCAAATGGAGGTGGAGGCGGTCGTAGGTTTTGAGCTGCCAGAGAGAGGCGATGCAGTTAGAACGCTCGAGGATTAGGCTTGGTATACCTTTTTCTTTCAAGCATGCTGCCACAGCAAGTCCTGAAGGACCCGCTCCGATTATCACTGGATCATCTACAACGATGCATTTGTCCGGTTTCGATGGGACGATGTTGTGGTATAACGGATCATGTACCCGCTTCCCTTCGGATTCAGTCCAAACTGCCATTTGATAGCTATAGAGAAAAAAATAGAAGAATGATGAGGGATATATATATAACAGGAGAGAGGGGAGTCGCGGTGGGGGGGGGGGGGGGGGGGGGGGGGGGATTAGTTATGTGGATAAGCAGAGGAAAGCTTATCCAGAAAAGGATTATAGAGAGAGAAAGAAGAGAGGGAGAGAGAGCCTACCTCTCCGGAAGAGAAGTGTAGTTAGGTGGAGGAAACGGTAGGAGAGAGACGGGAGACAAATGAGATATGAATGGGGCTATATATAAATTTTCCATAAACAGTATATATATATGTGATACGATGTTTGTGCTTGTGATTATAATTACAGTGAATCTTGGGCGTTGGTTTGGAATTGGAATTGGAATTATTTGTGGCCTTATTCCTTGAGTTCCGGGCACCTTTCGAATTATTCTTTTTTTTTTTCTTTATAACTAATGATTCGTTGTAGCTCTTAAAAGAGCTGTTCCTGTTGTGAACTGGAATGCTCATTTTTCCGTTACGGCGTTATTAAGCATCAAACAAACTGTATGGTTTTTTATAATTTAAACAAAATGTTTAAAAAAATTTTGTTGTTAGGACTTAGGAGATTGTATTGCAACTATCAAGCTAAGATAGTTATATTGGTGTAGAATTTAGGTACAAAAGTTTGATTTTGATATGCATATCTTTTGCTAAAAAAATCATAAACTTGGGAGGGAATTTGGTAATGGCCTCTAATAATTATTGCCAATATCTCTGTTAATTAGTATGTGTTTTTTTTTATAGAGAGGATAATCTTTTTTGGTTAAAAGCGCAACTTTGTTAGCTATGTAGCTTTTTTTTAGGTATGATATTACTTGGACATAGTATTTATCAAATTTATGTACAGGAAAAAGTTTCAAATTTTTTATACTTTTTTTCAGAAAAATTATACTTAGCGTTTAAAATAATTATAAAATTATGCCGCATCTTAAAATTTTGTCCCATCCTATTAAATTTTTTTACTCAACCCATTTTTAAATGAGAATGATTTAAAAATATGATCTTTAAGTATATATTGTTTTATCCAAATTTATACCGTCAATCACTAATTATCTTCCTTGAGGTTGTGTTTGGTATCACACATTTCTTCCGACTTAGACTGCAAGATAATTATCTAGATTTTGACACATAATAAAGACTATTAAGTTGTTAGTTTTTATGAATTTCTGAGGAGAGAATTGTGATGAGAAAAAGTATTTTATTTGATCTGATCCTTTACATCTCTGTCTATCGCTATATATATTGAACCTATCTAAGTTACCGTTACAAGTTACTGTTTGTACCTATGGTACCTATGTACAGTGTACCGCCTATGTTAATATATGCAAGGAGACCCCTTTAACTCCTTGATTTAATCCTAGCCCTCTAATTCTAGATCTATGATGATTATCAATCTGAGATCCTATTTCTCAACACTCCCCCTCAAGCTTGGAATGTATATATCATACAATCCTAGCTTGCTTGAAATTTTTTCAAATGGACTCGGGTCTAGGCCCTTGGTGAAGATATCCGCTAGTTGATCTTCACTTTTAACGTACGGTGTTTCTATTTCCTTTGCTTGAACTTTTTCTCGAATAAAGTGGCAATCCACTTCTATATGTTTGGTTCGCTCATGAAATACCGGATTCGATGCGATATGTCGTGCGGAGTTATTATCGCAATACATTTTCATTGGATTGTTTTGTATGATTCCGATATCCATTAGGAGTTGCTTGATCCAAGTTAACTCCCTTGCGGTTGATGCCATGGCTCGATATTCCGCTTCGGCGCTTGATCGAGCCACAACACTCTGTTTCTTGCTTTTCCATGTGACTAAGTTACCGCCTACAAATGTGCAAAAGCCGGTTGTCGATTTTCTATCGAAACTTCCGGCCCAATCTGCATCGGAATAGCCACATATATCGTTAGATTTATTATTTTTCATTAAAATTCCCTTTCCGGGTGTCCCTTTTAAATATCTTAAAATTCTATTTATAGCCTCTAAATGTGGTGTTTTTGGTGAGTGCATGAATTTACTAATTTGGCTTACGGAAAAAGAAATATCCGGACGGGTAACGGTTAGGTAAATTAATTTTCCGACTAATCTTTGAAATTGGTTTATGTCATCTAATGGTTCACCATCCTCACTATTTAATTTACACTTGTTATCAATTGGAGTAGAGACCGGTTTGCAACCTAATTTACCGGTTTCTTTCAAAAGGTCTAAAGTATACTTTCTTTGGGAAATAAATAATCCTAACTTTGAATATGCTACCTCTATTCCTAGAAAGTATTTTAAGTATCCAAGGTCTTTAATATCAAAATTTTCTTTTAATTGACTTTTAACCTTTTTAATTTCTTCTATGTTATTTCCAGTAACTATAATATCATCTACATATACAAGTACAAGGGTTATGTTTTTTTCATCATTTTTGATAAACAAAGAATGATCGGCACTACTAATTTTAAAATTGCAAGAATTTAAATAAGAGCTAAGTTTTCCATACCATGCCCGTGGAGATTGCTTCAATCCATAAATTGATTTATTTAGCCTACAAACTAGATTAGAAGTATTCTCTAATTTATGACCGGGAGGTAGATTCATATATACCTCTTCTTCAAGTGTTCCTTGAAGAAAGGCGTTTTTCACATCCATTTGGTATAAATCCCAATTGTTATTTACCGCAATAGAAAATAAAATTCTAACGGTATTCATTTTTGCTACCGGGGCGAATGTTTCATTGTAATCTATTCCATATGTTTGAGTGTACCCATTGGTACCATCACTATTATATTTGATTTTATATACCCATTTGCAACCAACGGGTTTTTTGTTTTTTGGTAATTGTACGATTACCCATGTCTCATTTTTTTCAAGAGCCTTTAGCTCTTCTTTCATGGCATTACACCATACCGGATTGGTTATGGCTTCTTGATAATTATTCGGTTCTAGTTCTTTATCAATGGAAGTGAGAAATGCATTATAAGAACAAGAAATATTTTCATATGTCATGAATTTTTGTATGGGATAATGAGCGGTATAAGTTACAAAATCTCTAAGTCTAGTAGATGGTAAATGTGTTCTTATGGACCGTCTAACTTCTAAATTTTCCTCTCTTTCATTGTCATTAGTATCAATGTTGTCTATTATTTCTTCAAGGTTATTTGTCTCAACTTCAAGGTCTATGTGAGGTAGTATCGAATTTATTTGTTCATTTGTATGTAGTGTTTCACTCATTTCCATTTCTTTAAAATATGGTTTATCTTCACAAAATATAACATCTCTAGATGTAAATAATTTTTTCGCAATCGGGTCATAACACTTATATCCTTTTTTATATGAGGAATATTCTAGAAAAATAGTTTTTGTTGACATATAGTCGAATTTATCTTTTCTCTTAGTTTTTACAAAGCATACGCAACCAAATACTCTTAAATAATCAAAATTAATTTTTCGTTGATAAAGGATTTCCATTGGACTTATATTTTTTAAAATGGTACTTGGCAATCTATTTATTAAGTGAGTAGCGCAAAGGATGGCATCCGACCAAATTTTTTTTAGAACATTATTTTGAAATAATAATGCACGTGTCATTTCTAATAGATGTCTATTTTTTCTTTCCGACACTCCGTTTTGTTCGGGAGTGTTTATGCAAGTTGTTTGATGTATAATTCCTTTTTCCTTGAAAAGAGTTGTAAAATTTTTGTTCACAAATTCTGTTCCGTTGTCCGATCTAAAAATTTTAAGTTTTGCTTCAAATTGATTTTCTATGAGACATAGAAATTCTTGAAAACAATTAAAAACCTCATCTTTTGATTTTAACAAATATAACCAAGTAGCTCTAGAGAAATCATCAATAAATATAACAAAATATTTGAATCCATTATAAGAATTAATTGGGGCCGGTCCCCATACATCGGAGTGAACTAAATCAAACAATGCTTCACTTTTGCTATTTGATTGAGAAAAAGGAAGCTTTGTTTGTTTTGCCAACTTGCATATATCGCAATTAATACAATTTTGGAAAGAAAAATCTAGTGCACTATTTAAAACTTTGTTGGATGGATGCCCAAGCCTCTTGTGCCAAACGTCGTGATTAATGGATTTTGCGGAAGCACAAAAATTTGATTCCTGTAAATTCAAAAGATAATGTCCATTTTCAAGAAGACCTTCCCCAATCTTCCTCCCGGTTACCCGGTCCTGAAAGATAACATTTTTGCAAGAGAAGGTTGCGTTACAATTAAAATCATGTGTTAATTTTTTTACCGAAAGTAAATTTATGGGAAAAGTTTTTAGATATAAGATATTATTAATTCTCTTGCCACAAATATTAGTTTCTCCTACACCATCTATTTGTACTATCATACCGTTAGCTACTAATACATATTGATTATTTTTGGTCATGACTAAATTGGTAAGAAGGTTTTTATTTCCGAACATATGATCGGTAGCACCGCTATCTATAATTATTTGATTATATAAATTTAAATTTTTTGAGTGAGAAACAATACCACAAGTGTTGTTTGAGTTTTGTTTGGTCATCCACACAGAGAACTGCTCAAATAACTGCTGCATTGGATCTGACCCGCTTGACCCGCCAGCGTCCGACCCACCAGACCCGTTTGAGAAACTTGGTTCATTTGAACCGGTTGAGTTGTTTGAGACATGGAGGCCGGTTCGGGTTTGGGTAGAATACCCTCCACGCTGATCTCTTTCACGCGGCTCCCTGTCTTTCTCTTTTCTCTTTCCCTCGTTCCAGTCCGCCGCTCCTCCTGCCTTCTTCGAATCCCACCACTTTGGTCTGAGATGGGGGTGAAGGAAATAGCATTTCTCGGCTTGGTGACCCTCCTTTTTTGCAGTGAGAGCACACAAGGCCCTTGTTACTTGGCCGATTTGAGAAATTTTGAAAGTTAGGGTTTTTTCCGAAATTGGGGTTTTTTGTGGCGAAGCTATGGGTTTCGTGTCCCTCGCTGCCACCAGCTTGTGGACCTCCCATAGCAAGCCGTCGGCTTTCTTCTTGCTCCACCATGGTGCTAATTTGTGCGAAAGATGGAAGGGTGGTTGTTAAGAGGAGTTGTGATTTCACGGCTTCGTAACTTGGATTGAGGCCGGAGAGGTATTGGAAGATTTTATCTTCTTCCTCCCTCTGGATTGCTACCGGATCTGTTATGGGTGGTCGATAGACTCGAAGTTCATGCCATTTTCTTTTAAGAGCACCCAGGTACTCTGTGTTACTCCTTGACCCTTGTTGCTCTTGTTGGATTTCTTGTTTCAGTTGGTATATGTGGGAGTAATTGTTTTGTCGGCCATACATGGTTTTTATGCCTTCCCACAATTCGAATGTTGTTTCATGGCCGAGGAATAAATCTGAAATTCTTGGCTCCATGGATTGCAGAAGCCATGTCATGACTCTGTCATTTTTGGATTGCCACTGTTTTGCTGCCTTTTTTTCATTCTCGGTTTCTTCGGCCCTTGCTGGCACAGGTTTTTTTGACTCTCCTGTGATGAATTCTAAAACTTCTCTTCCACTGAGAGACAATTTTGCAGAACTTGCCCATGAGAGGTAGTTTTGGCCGTTGAGCAGTGAATTTGTAAGCTTTGAGGTGTTGGTAGCCTCCTTGAAGTGCTGCCCCTCTGATGTCATTGCTTTGCTGTGCTAGACTTCTGTTTATGGGTTTTGTTTTTGCTATGTACCAGTTTTGCTGGTAAGGATTTGCGGGAATTTTTCGGTTACAGAGACTGATGCTCTGATACCATGTTAGTTTTTATGAATTTCTGAGGAGAGAATTGTAATGAGAAAAAGTATTTTATTTGATCTAACCCTTTACATCTCTGTCTATCGCTATATATATTGAGCCTATCTAAGTTACCGTTACAAGTTACTGTTTGTACCTATGGTACCTATGTACAGTGTACCGCCTATGTTAATATATGCAAGGAGACCCCTTTAACTCCTTGATTTAATCCTAGCCCTCTAATTCTAGATCTATGATGATTATCAATCTGAGATCCTATTTCTCAACATAAGTATTAATTCTGAGCAAACGAGATTGGCCCACAAACTAGTTTGTGAGGGGATTGGCCCACAAAATAATTCTTCTTCTATTCTATGTTAGAGTAAAATGAGGTTATCAAATTAAATACATCTTATGAGGGGTAAAAGAATTATACTCAAATAAATATTTTGTGGACCAATCTCGTTTGCTCACAGTCATTCAAAAAATTATTTCAATTAGAGTTAAAGCAAACGTCGTATATGTATATATAAAAATTTCTGATTTAACATTACAATGAGTACATTTTTCGTTTGTGTTATTACAGGATTATAATTTTGAACTTTCAGAAAATATTATTCGAAAACATAAATGCAAAATAGTAACTTTTAGATGTAAATTTACTATCACAAACATGTATGCTTTAGAAAAAATGGACATGTAGAAAAAATGGACATGCATGTATTTGGTCCTGGTGCCGATTTTGATACAGGATCAGGAGGCATAGTGGAGGACAACAGCACTGGTACAGGTCAAGATGCTGGTACAAGGTCAGGTTTCGGGGAGGGAGCTGGTACCAGATAAAAACAGTTTACTGATAAACTGTTAGGGGAGAGAAAGACTGCACAGGCGCTGGAGCTGAGCAGTGAAAATCAATTAAATCAGTTTTTCTTTTTTAGGTCACTTAATTTTATAAAATTGTTTTTCTTCTGTTTTGATATTTCTTATTTCCATGCTCAGCTGTTTGAGTATTTTTTTCTCATTTACATTATGCAGGTTATAAAACTTTTGAACCGATATCATTATCAATGAAATTAATTGGGACCTTGACTCACATTTTTTTCTAAAAAATGTTGCAATTCTATTGATTTTGCGTCATCCAGATTTCTAGAAGCAACCGTGTTAAATTTTTTTGTCAATTCAATTATATCATTTAAGGAAATGGAATTTGCATGGTTAATTAAGGCATGAATTTGCAAAGGCAATGCTCAATTGTCTTCTGTTTGGAAGGTCACAGATTCAAAAATTAACATGTGCTCGACTTTTTTTTTGAAAAAAAAAATATTGTTTTTCTTTTTCACGCACATAAAAATGATGCTGTCATTTGCAGCTGTGTGATTATCAATATACTGACAAAAAATAATTGCAGCATGACAGTAATAAAAAATATTTTGTTGAACATTTTCTTCTTGATTTTTACATATGGCATCTACATATTTTATCTTTTAAGAACTAATATTTTACAATGCAAAAAAAGAAGTAATATTTTTTAAACTACTGATTTAAGCATTAACAATGTTTTTTTCATGTATATATTATATACATGAAAAAAAAACAAGTTACAATAAACGGAAATTTCCATGTTAATTCGAAAAAAAAAATATATATATATATATATCTTTTGTACACTTAAAATGGGGCAATTTTGTGGCACTCTTGAATTGCTACGTGGCAACACGCTCTCTCTTTTGGTGAAAATGACGGTGACAGCATTGTAAAACCTGTAATTTAGAACTGTGTTCTGCTACATAAAATAGTGTGTGCTGCTTTTTCTTAAAAAATGAACCGTTTAATTAATTAACAAAAAGATATTATATCCATCATAACCTACATGATAGTAACAAAAAGTGCAACCAATAAGATGAGCCGACATAGATACACCACTTGAGTAAACCACCTAATGAAGGAAAAATTAAGTAATAAAAAAAATTAAAAAAAAAAGTAAACAATGAAATAAGAAATAAGAAATACTCTGCGACTAGATCAAGGGTGGCCGGTAGTGGGCCGGGCCTGGTTTTTTTTACAAAACATTAAAAAAAAATGGTGTCGTTGATCTTCTGTGGCAATATCATGGACAGTGGCTGTCGGTAAATGGTAAGAATTTGAAACCAATATAAAATAAAGGATTGTTTATGTTTTTTTTTTTCTTTTTGAGTAAGAGGTAATTGGGGTAAAACCACCCACTCATTAATATCTTTGTGCAAGGAATTAATTTTTATTTGAATTTCGAGTATGTAACCTCTCACAAAAAATGCAGTCTTTAGTTACTGAATCAAATATTGATTCTCAAGCTTATGAACATTATTGAAAGTAAACATCCCAACTAAAAGATTGGAACAGTGGGACAAATTTCTCATTGCATAATTATGATGTAGCTATTAACTTAAAGGTAGTTCTAGTGCAGCTCTCACTTCTTCTTCTTTTTTTTTAAAAAAAAAGAGAGGCTATTAGCCCATTTCATTGACTGAAATATATAATTACATCAACTATTTGTCTCTGACTGTCATTAGCTGCAGCAAACAAAGTACTCCAAACAAAAGCATAGTTCATAACAAAACCACATACTATTAACATCTAAACTCCAAATTAGTGTACTCCAAACAAAGTACTGCAGCTCTCACTTTTATTGTACATCCTTTTGGTAGGTTGAAAAATATTGTTCAAATTAGAAAGTAAAAATTGTAGTTGTGTTATTTGTTTCTTAAATAGCACGTGTATTAAATTTAGACAGGTTTGAAGTTGTTTAGCTTTTTATTAAATAATAAAAAAAATTAAAGTTAAGAATTATAATGGCTTTATGGTAGGTAATCAATTAAATTTCCAATTGATTAAAATTTGATGCATGTCATATTTAAATAATTGACAAAACATCTATAATTTTACTGTTTTAGTGTGAATAATATTATTTTTAAATATTAAATGGACATACCATAAAAGCTGGATATATGCTAAATTAACCTTAAAATATCACTAAATATTGCAACCACCCAATTACATTAAATATAAAATAAAAAATACACAAATTGCAAAACCGGGCCCGCAACAGGAGATGTGAATAGCAATGAGATTTCGGCGTGTGGTAGGAAACTTCCCAATGATAAATTAGCTAGCTTCAATTAATCTTTATTTTTAAAAATTGCTTTTAGAGGACCTTAATTGCAAAATCTTAAATTGAAGGACTTGTTTGCAAGCTTTTATTGTGTGAAGAGCATCATCGATGACGTAAGTGACTCGTGTTAATAAATAGCTTAATTTTGTTGGTACTAATTAATTAATTAATTGGTTTGGGTGTATGACAACATCATTTGCACTTTGGGTTTTTTTAAATTTCAACAAGATGAAAAGTGATTTTAATTTAATTATCTATTATATGGAAATGACTGGAATTGCAAGCATATATATGCATTCCTTGGATGCAAATTCAAGGTTGACTAAAAATTATTTCCAGAATCTTATGTTGTCTTTGATGCTAATGGAAGGGCATAAAGAGCTTCCCAAATTAATTAAGTGTCTCCTAATCAGCCCCACTAATAATCTTTTTCAAAAGAGACCTTGCACCTAGAGGCCTGTTATTTTACCAAGGGATCTGCTTCTTCTCCCCAACTTGCATATGTTATTTTCTACCATACTAGGATGGGGCCAGAAGGCTTTGAATCCTTCCCTTCCAAATGTCAAGTCCCTTTTAGAAAGGATCCAAAATAAATCAACAGTATCCTCTTGACATTTTGCAAAGTTGAAGTTGAGATAATATTTTGATGGTGAATCATGATTTGGAAAGACAATCAGTATCAATCTAATAGTGATAAATATAATGTAGAGAATTATGTTTAATGAGAGGGTTCAAATGCCTCTATTTTTCATGCCTTCACCATGTCTCTATTTTTAAAAACTTTAATAACTCAAAATTTAAAACTTAAAAGTCAAAATAAAACCGTTGGATATAATCTACATCACTTTATCTATGTGCTCATAAAAAATTATCACAATTTGATTTTGTTTTTATGTGAATCAATAAGTTGAAAAATCAACGTCTAGAAATTATCCACATTAATACGTTTTTTACAAGCTCTTGATGACAACTAAAACAAAATTGAAATGTCATAATTTTTTACACGTGCATAGATAATATGATATAGATCATATCCAACGGTTTTATTTTGACTTTTAAGTTTTAAATTTTGAGTTATTAAAGTTTTTAAAAATAGAGGCATTTGAACCCTCCTCATGTTTAATACAGTTGGATAATTTGAAATCTAGTGGCTGGTGATTTCTACTGGATGATGTTTTAAAAGAAAATACAAAAATAGAATTAAGAATCTTTGAAAAAAAAAATATAACATATGACATGTGTACATGGATGAAAGATCATTTAAAAATACAAATAAGACAAATTTCATTTAGTTTTCAACTTTTTGTGCAAAATGAAATAGACTTAATTTTTGAGCCATTGAAGCTTCTATAAAAATGGACTTAATTCAATAAAATAGTTAATTTTTAACCTTCTATTAAACGAAATATTCTGAAAAATGGGAACCTCTGGTTGCCTAGTTATAAGATGTGAAAAAAAATTCTACAAAATTTAGCACTCTGTTTAATTTTTTTTATTCATTCGTCTACAATATAAATTTTCAACCAGACCCACAAGCTTCATTTTTTATTTTTTATTTTTTATTCCAACCAAACCTCATGATGCATGCGGAAAGACCCTTGAAATTTCTCCCAACCCCCACAATAATTAATTATTCGAGTACATAAAATGTTGCCAATTGTCATTAATATTTACAATACATACAATGTTAATGTTTTTGGACCTTGCACCTGCCAACTTTGATGGTTCAGTCTTGTTTTAAATATATATATTATTATAAGACGACCCATGTTTTGCTCGTTGATGTTAATGCATCACATATATATTCACATACTTAGCATGCATATACTTTCAGCGTTAATACATAAAACTTTGCTCAAGTACACCATTTTTTGTAAGAAAAAAGATCAGAATTAATATGAGCCATCAGAATTAGATAACTTTGCTCAAGTATGAATGTAACTTTTTTTTTTTTTGCACAGTTCTAGATTAATTATGTGATTAATTTAATTTTTTAGAATAATAAAAAATAATAATTAACTTAGAGTTTTGATACATCTGATATATATAAATTGAATAGGATATACGAGGAGGGTTCCAATGCACCCAAATTTCTATGCTCCCAATGCACCCACTCTTTTATTTGCATTTTCAAAGTCTGAACAGTAGATCCAAACCACTCAACATGATCTTCATAATAAAATACGCTTGGAGACCAAATTTTATATTTTTTAGAATCTTTTTACTATTTTTTAAGACAGGTACAAAATCACTTTATCAGATGGTCCATAATCTCCTTAAAACAATGATTTTGTACCTATCTTAAAAAATAGTAAAAAAATTCTAAAAAATATAAAATTTGGTCTCCAAGCATATTTTATTATGAAGATCATGTTGAGCGGTTCGGATTGACTGTTCGGACTTTGAAAATGTAGATAAAAGAGTGGGTGCATTGGGAGCATAGAAATTTTGGTGCATTGGAACCCTCCTCCGGATATACATATGCGAGTTATTGTAATTTAGAATGATAATATTATTTTAGATTATAGAAGAAGAAATAAATAATTTTATAGTTTTTGTTGGGTATATCTGAAATATCCCTTAATTAAATCTATGTGAACCATTGAGGACCTTTTGTTATTAGTTATATCTTAATTATATGTTAATTAAAACTTACAATGTGATTAGACTTGTGTGGGAAGGCATGCTTTCCCATGATGTAAGTGGTGTTGCTTTGCGGTAGTAATACCCTTTTAATAAATTTTGTTTGGCAAAAAGTACATGCCAGATCATTGTAAATTGTACTTCCAAGCCGGCAGAAGCACTTGTAGTAAATAAAGGCTAGCCTAAACACTTATAGGTCTTAGGTATATATATTTACCATGGTTTATGCAAAAGCCTATGCTATAATATATTAATATATAATAAAGTTTGGGGAGCTATTTAAAATAGAATATTGTAATTAGGAAACTAGATGGAACTTCCTTTTGTTCACTTAAGGAATCATTATAGGGAATGATGGGAGAAAAGTAAAAATGTTTTTTTCCTACAAACAAGGTTTTAAAAAGGCTATGTTTAGACGCTTATGTGCTTAATAGTAGAATTAATGATACCCATTATTAATTAATGTTATATATTTTAAAGTCAACTAAATCTAACAATTGCAAATTTTGCAACTATTACCCATTTATGGGCAACCAGTATCTGTTTAGGAAAAACACTTGTTAAAATATTAAAATATACTTACAATTAAAAAAATTAAAAAATTATGCCTTATTCTAAATTTCTTTTAGTTCTGTCTCTAAGCTTTTCCCAAAATATTATAAAATTATTTTGTTCCACCCTACTAAAATATAGACTCCGCCTCTGATCGAGTGAAAACTCTGTTTATTTCACATCATATATGGCTCTAATATTTAAATTAAATTCGTCAATTTGGTGCATTTCCAATTGATGAGATGGCCTAAAAAATCTATAAATTTTGTTAACCACCGCACATAATCTAATTTAATATATTCATTCTTTTGATAGATTAATTAGATTATATATATTATCAATTTGTTCGATATTTATTTGTTATTCGTTATCTATCCATTAATCTTGACAAAAATGAATCATTACAAATAAAGATAATTTTAGACGAATATGAATATTAATACGATTATATTTGATCTGTACTTTATTCATTGATACATTATTACTCTTTACCTCATGCATAACAAGTTACAAAAAAAATGAAGATAATAGATCCGAGCAACCACTACTTCTCTTTTAATTTTCATATTTCTCACTTTCTCTCAAATTGTATTTGCTCTTTTTTGTTTGACAATTCACAGCAGGAGGAGAGAACAATTAATTGTACAAGGCTCCCTCTACCTTTGGCATGTTTTAAAGGAGAATTTTTTTTTCTTTCAGCCACATATAAGCCCAATATGACCCATAACTAAAGGGAACCGTATCCTCCCGAGTACCACACGGAACAGTAAATCACTCTACGGCCCAGATTGACTCTCAGCCGGTGCCTATTCGGGAGATGGGAAGGGGCAGTATTATTTTTTTCTTTGAGATTCGTGCAAAGTTAAAAAGAACGGGCCGGATTCACTAATTAGAGAATCATTCTAGGAGATTCCCTTTTGCGGTACCACACTGGATACGAATTCTAACTAAAGTCTATCTAGTTTAAATGTGTAGAATCCCATACCCATAACTTTGCTGAAAATAAAATTAATTTTGATTTGGTCAGCAGAGAAAAGGATGTGTGTATATTGATTGTATTTTGTAATTTCAACAAGTCTTTTATTTTTATATCTTGTGATATGGATATCTGGACTTTGATACATTTAGGGCCTGTTCGGCGTTTACTATTCACGTGGGAAAAAAAAAAAATTCACTCAGAATGAATTTTTTTTTTCCCACGTGAACAGTAAAAATCAGTTCAAAAATTTTGCTTTCCTATGCCCATTTCCCAACCCACTGTGCAGCCGAACAGGCCCTTAGATTATAAGATTGTGTGGATCCAAAGAGTAGCCACTACCCAAGAACAATTTTTGCATATTCATTTAATTAATATACAAGTTGAAAGGATGACGCACTTGTTTCATCCTGAAATTTGCTAAACTTGAAGTCGTTTTCTTTCTCTAGAATTTACGTAGTTATGTATAGAGTAGAACTAGGTGCTCCTAAGCTTATCAAGTATTTTAATATGCTTAACTACAAAATTTATTGGAAATGATTTCAAATAACGATAAAAATTAACTTTTTTTTATGCAAGGTTTTGTTTTAAATAGGAGAGAATTAATTTATTAAAACAATTTTATTATTTGGTTTAATTTTCCGTGCCTAAATAATATATGATTTTGTATCAGTTAAGAGCCACCGAGGCTATCCCTAATGATAGTGCCATAACAGAGATTATGGCTGCTGAATTGAATTTCTAATTTAGAAAGGTGGAGAGAATCAATTTTTGGTCTACTGACAAAAGACACATACTCACAGAGTTGAAATCTGAAGGACTAAATTTTCATATTCTTGTAAAAAACTTAAGAAGATGCCTGTGAGAAATTGTGTGCCTAAAGAAATGGAGGGCCTTCAAATAATATTTTATGACTCTTATAAATACAGGTTATTTTAATTAAAATTATAACAATAGTCCTTTCCTCATAGAATTTTCTTCCAAGGTTAAATTTTCATATGATAACATGACATTAATGTCTCATATACGTGTACAGAACCGAACAAGGTCGATAATTCCCCGTGTCAGAACCTTCTTCCTGTGGAGGGAAACCCAAGATGGCCTCCCCACAATGATGACTCTACACGCAAGGATGCGGTCTGTCAACCCTACTTGTCCAAGGTGCGGGACCGAAAATGAACATATACTTAATGCACATGCTTTCCTTTTGCCCGGTATCCAGAGCCATGTGGTACACTTCACACCTTGCGATGAGAACAGATGTGCTGCCACTGGACTTCCCATGCTGCTGTCTTGCACGTAATTGAACAATTATATACAACTGATGTCGCATTTTTCTGCAATTTATTAAGGTGCCTCTGGAAGGCGAGGAATGAAGAGATATTTTTTGGCAAGAAAGGGCAGCCACAGGCCATACTGACGATGGCCAAGGGGATGCGAATTACGGAGACTGAACACAGGGAACAACCACACAGAGTGCTAGCGCCGATTCCCATTCCAACTGGTAAGGCAGTGATCCTCATGGATGGATCATGGGATATGTCAGGAAAAGCAGGGGCGGGAGCAATCATTTTCGACTCAAATGGGGCCTTGATAGGAGCACAAGGCAGGGCATTAACAGCGCAAAATAACTTGGAGGCTGAAGCCTCGGCACTGGTACACGTTATTGATCATATAATCAGGAACCCACAAGGAGAGTATGTCATTTTTACAGACTGAAAAATGCTGGTACAAGTGGTACAATACAGGAGATTGGATGACCTCCCCTACTGGCAAGCAGCATACCCAGTGTATACCACAATTCCAACAAATTCAAGAAAGGGATTTGCTACAGCATATCAACAGGGAAGCGTTCATATCACCACATTTTCTGGCGAACTGGGCGAGAAGAACAGATAGTGTATTCAATGGCATCCCGAACAGCTTTTTTATGCAACAGTTGCAATTAAAACAGACCTTTAACAGGTCAATATTCACCTCATAAGGAGCACAACAGACATTCATGCATTACTGGATGTACGCATGGAAATGTCACATGACAGTAGCTTGTAGTTTTTATAAATATCATCTTTTATTTAATGTAATTGAGGGCATGGGCCTGTTATACCAGTATGGATGGTATTCTATTTTTGCTAGGGATAATTTTGTAAGCTTTAATTTTAATGGAAGCATATTGGGCCGAGTCCAATAAATTGGGCCGAGTCCAAACTAAAGGCCTACTTCCCTAAAATCCCAACTTAAATGGAAAAGCTCAAAGCATGATTGGACCCATTTATGCAGCGTGAACTGTGCTTCTTTTTTTCGAGAAAAAAATGAAGTGTACCTCCACCTCACTACCGAGAATCCGTATCGGTATCCCCGCGTGTGGCTTTAATTCTAATTCGAAATTTTTAATTATAACACTGTTAAAGAAAATCATTATTTTTTGGAAATTTTATATTTAGTACGTCGCAACTTCGACAGAAATGAAGTGTCCGCAACTTCAACATATTATGATTGGCTGTTAGAAATGGAGGGCTCACAAAAATGTTTAAAAAGTTTGCTACAACGGCTGGCTGAGAGAATTAAAAAGGGGATGGGAGATTTAAAAAAATTATAAGTTGTTGTTCGCAACTTCATATTGCGGACGTGCAAAATATGAAATTTTCAAGAAATGATGAGTTTTTCTGTTTATTTTTTTGGACAGTGTTATAATTAAAATTTTGGAATTCTAACCGGGTTAAAAGAAATTCAGTGTCTATTATAAATACTAGTATCGTACCCGTGCGTTGCAACGGGACATATTATCAGATTTAACATAAAGAGACAAATAATAAATAATAATAAAATAAACAACAACAAATAACTATTTTAATACAACAACATTCTTTGCATGGCAGTGCATACACAATTTTTGCGTTATAATTCAATTAAATTAAATGTGGAAAGCTGCTACGTACAGAATAAATCAATAATACGTCTTTGTTTGTTCTCTTCCAAAAATGAATAAGAGGTAGGAAATTCGGAAATGAGATATGTTATCTGTCTAAATTGGAAATTAATTTTTTTATGCACCAATTAAAGCTGGAGAGAGATATGGTAATAAATATTTAATGCTAATTCCATTTGCTCAATTCTTGGTATTACTTGTAACGTATTGTGTGGCAGTACGTGTGGTGAGTATGTGTTTAACTAAATTTAGACTTCTACACATAAAACATATGTATTTAATCAAAAGAAGACAGATTATGTGATTGGAGGGCTGAGATTAAATCTGAAATTTCATCTTTCAATCGTAGCCGTTGGCGGATCGGACACCCAACGTGCTTAATAATGGAATGGAGAAATGGAGATAAGAATTTTTTTTAAGATTTGTGTCAGAATTTCTCCATTGTACTCGCAGGTAACTTAGGGAATATGGATTCTACTACATATAGGAGGTCAAGGAAATATTTGTATTTGTTTATTATATTTATATTGTATTCAATAAAATGGGTATAAAAAAAAGTTTATTAACTTAACGGTACAGATAATTTTTTTTGTTAATTTATTAAATAAGAATACACATAAACCTATTTGGTATATGTTACCACATAGTGTGATACGAGTAGAACTAGGGTGTTCCTAAGCTCACCAAGCCTCTCGTGAGCTCAACTCTAAAGCCTGTCGAATTGACTTTAAACGACATTTTCAAACAGTTAGATATTCAATCTATATTAAAATGTGTTTGGAGACCAAATTTGACATTTTTTGGATTTTTTTTTACTATTTATTAAGTCGGTTTGAAAATCGCTGTTTTCCAATGGTGCATAATTTTAATAAAAACAGCGGTTTTCAAACCGGCTTAATAAATAGTAAAAAAATTCCAAAAAATGTAAAATTTGGTCTCCAAGCACATTTTAATATAGATTGAACATCTAACGGTTTGGAAATATCATTTGAAGTCAATTCGATAGATTTTAGAGTTGAACTCACGAGAGGCTTGGTGAGCTTAGGAACACCCTAGTTCTACTCCAAATATGAATATAAAAATATCTTCACTCAATTTATATTGTAGCAATTGACACCTCTAACTACAAAATATGTAAAGCGGTGATCAAGCGGTGAGATAAAAAAAACGATTTGAGGCGATCGGGAAAGGAAAAAAAGTCATGGACGTCTCTGTCGCTCCTATCTCCTTAAAGGGTGTCGAATTGAAGTAACGGATCAGTCGCAGATGCCTTCTCTTCTTCGGTGACAGAAGGGCGAGTTGTCTCCCGTCTGTGTACAGTAGGTATACCTTCCGTTTTTTGTTTGATGTTTGTGAGTTGTTTTGTGCTGCTTTCTGCCTCTTGTCTTTCTTGTTCTCTTTCTGTTCAGAGATGACTTGATTTAGTTCCCAATCTGGTTTGATTCAGCGCCTTCTTAGCTGATGGGTGACTGTCCTGGTCCGGTCGATTCAGTTTCCGGTCTGATTTGAATTCAATGCCTTCTCGTCTGTGATATGCGTACAGAGAAAACTATCATTAGGCTCATATCACTCTAATCAAGTAAGGATGATCAAATTTGCATCCACATAATATATATATCCCTGTGTGTTTTTAGTTTTGTTTAACTATATGTTTTTACATATACTCGTTATCTAATCTTATATAACAACTACTTTATAACTTTTTCTATCAATGCAATTGCCTACGGATTTTCAACAAAAAAAAAAAATAATACAAAATATGTTCCATGAAAGAACGCAATCAGCAATTGGCGAGCCGGTGCCGGTCCGATGCGTGATGCAGGACATGCGAAACGGAGAAATTTCCGCTGCATTTCATGGGCTTCCTTCGGCGTAACAGTTTCTTCAACAGTCTGCGCATGTCGCTGGATATGTTCAACGAACCTCACACAACATGCGTGTGCTCATTGCCTCGTGTCGTGCGAGCGGTAAAAATTGTGAGAGCGGGTGTGTTCCAATGCTCATCGGACTCAAAACTTGTCCGATTAGCAGGCTGTAACGTCCAATCTCAATTTCTATAGAAATAGCATGATTAACAGATTTACTCTGACAGCATCTGTCAGTTCTTTTCAAAAAAAAAAAAAAAAAACAGATTTACTATAAAACTCAGATTTATACCGGGGAATCAGATTAGGTCCGATGCCCATCGGACCTACCTTGGTTCGATGGGTGTGAAGACCATTCGATCAGCATCAAGATTCGTGTGTTATGTATTAAAATCCGTGCAAGTCTGTATTAATTTCCGTGCACATAGATCTTGATGCTAATCGTACGGTCCTAGAGCTAATTCAACCTAAATGTAGGTCCGATGCCCATCGGACCTACTCCTATCTCTTATACCGGAACTCGATATTTTTTATCTTTCCCAATTCAACCCAATCTCTTTCTCTCTCTCTCTCTCACACTCCCTCCCCAATCCATCTAAAATTTAACAAACAATACATCTAAAATGTAAATTTCATGCATTAATAAATTTTGACGTCAGCAGTTTCCTCTCAAAAGAATGTGCAACAGACATAAAAAAAAAAAAATGTAGTTTCCGTTTCTTTTATTATTTCTGATTGAAAGTGTCGTTTTATTAGTTACTCCTTACTTATAAAAACAAGATATATATTGTGAATTTTGAATAGTTTATAAGGAATTTTCTAAACATTTCTCTTAAAAAAAATAAACTTTTTTTTCTCGAAATGAAAAATTTTAGAGTTTGAAAATTCAATCCAGAATACGGAATAACATACTTTCTCTAGTGCTACAATTAATGATAAAGAGAATAACAAAAAAAAAATGTACAAGAAAAAATGCGCAAAATAACATGGAATTTTCGTCAATCGATAGAACAATAATAAAATTACAGGTTTTATTATCAAGATTGACACTACAAAAATAAAAAAATAAAGTTTTATAAGTTATTTTAATGCATCCAATTTTTATTTTTTTCTTTACTGCTTATTTTTGTATCAAAATGAATTTTTCAAAATTTACATGTACACATATCAATAAAGTAGATTGATTTCATCGTCTTAAATTTGTTATTTAAAACCAATATGATCAAATTTAAAGTTATACTCGACAACCAAAATTTAAGGCAAGCATTCATTTTGATTTGGAACCGGATCCTCTGCCCCACAAGGGGGCAAGAAAATCCTGCCCATAATTAAGTTTAACCAATCTCTAATTGACACGTGGACATTTACCTTTCAACTCATTGATGAGAATATTTTTATTTAATTAATTAATTATTAATGGCATTCTTTCCTCTTTCCTGGGTCAGTCTGTTTCTTCACCTTCTACTTCAGACTTAATTAAAAAAAAAAAATTCCTTTAATCAAATTAAGTGGTGTAGATACACTGAGTCAAAAGGTGTACACACAATTAGATCTTAACTTATGCAAATCAGGCCTCTCCCTTGAGTTCGGTTCTAATTTCATCTTTCTGGTTTTTCACCTTTTAGTTTTTTTTCTTTTTATAACCTTCTTTAATTCTGTTGTTTTTTTCTTCTCTTACTATTTCATTTTGCAATTTAATATGGACACAAATGTATTGAGCCATTGGTAACTTTTGACCCTTATTCTTCTTTAAAAAAATCATTTATATTTTTCCTTCCCTATACCCAACAAATTGTCAGAATTTGTATATTTAATGAAATTAAAATTGACAAGTATACAAAAGCGTTTATAGTTTGTAATTGATTAGACATATGGTCTCACTTTATAAACTCAAGCTGTGTGAGGTTTTTGTAGTCAGGAAAGATATATTTAATTGTTATATGTTTTGCAATAGGTCTGTTTACATCTCCAGAGGTGTGTGTAGAGAACAAGTTTTTTCATTTCCAATGTCGCTATGTCAATTTCATATTCAACTATTATCTAAGGTATAATATCATAGAAATGTTAAATATTTAGCTACTTGATTTAATTCAAGAAATTCTCATGGCAAGAAATTGCTTAAGCTTTGAAATTTTCTTTTCTCGCAGTTGAGAGGTTAGAGAAGGGAACGTAGCTTATTTATTTTTTTAATTAAATCTGAAATAGAAGGTGAAAAGATAGAGGAAAGAGGAAATAATGTCCTCCATAATCAATTAAGTAAATTAAAAGATCCTTATCAGTGAGTTGAAAGGTGGATTTCATGTGTCAATTAGGAGATAGGAGTAGGTCTGATGGTTATCGGACCTACATTTAGGTTCAATTAGCTCTAGAACCGTGCGATTAGCATTAAGATCTTTGTGCACGGAAATTGATACAGACTTGCACGGATTTTGATGCAGAGCACACGAATCTTGATGCAAATCGAATGGTCATCACACCTATCGAACTAAGGTAGGTCCGATGGGCATCGGACCTACTCTGATTCCGTCAATTAGAGATTGGCTATACTCAATTATGAGCAGGATTTTTCTGCCCCCTTTGGGCAGAGGATTCAGTTCCTAAAAACTTTTTATGTTTCTAGTTAATTAATGAAAACTGGGGACTTAGCTGACGTCCAATTTTCTGAAACAGGAAACATAAAAACAAATAAAATTCCAAATATGATCATCGGAACTTGTCGCATCAAATTTGTCTTTTTTAAACGGATTTTATCCGTTTTAAAATCGGATTTAAGGGCAATTTGGCGTCCGCAGTGGGGGTAATTCGGATCACCCAGCTACCTGACTCGAGCAAATTACAAATGGATCCCCCTATAGTTTGTATCAAGGTTCTAAATAGCGTTTATAGCGTCGTAGCGGGAAGGCTAAAAAAAAAGCTATAGCGAATAGCGTCGCTATAGCGGAAGCTATTCCAAATAGCGTTTTTTTTTTACATTTCGTATATTCAATATTTGTACTAAATATCAACATTATCTAAGGTCTCATAGAACAATAAATAACACCAAAGTAATTAAGAAATTATAATATTCATATTGAACCCGTACAAAGTCCAAATTGCGGTTCAAAATATCCATAGTAATATCATAAACTATCGATTTTTCTTATTAAAAATATCTTAAGTATCATGATTCATGACATAATCTATTTTTTTTTCTATTCAAATTTTAATTCCGGTTTGGACTTTTTTTCTATTCAAATTTCAATTTCTATTCCCAATTTCAAATTGATTTATTTGTAGCAAGTAGCAACAAATTCAATTTCGGTTTGAGATTTTTTTTACCTTTATTTAAAACCCATATAAATTGCTTAAAAATAAAAAATAAAAAAAAAACCCATATTGTATAGCGCAAATAGCGTTGTAGCGGACCGCTATAGCGCTGTAGCGGCCGTAGCGCAAATAGCGCATTTTGATGTCGTAGCGTAGCGTTTGGGGTCCAAAAACGCTATAGCGGCGCTATTTAGAACACTGGTTTGTATAGACACCGGATTGACTCTTATATATATATATATATATATATATATAGAGGAGGGTTCAAATGCCTCCATCCCACCATGCCTCCATTTTTAAAAACTTTTATAACTCAAAATTTAAAACTTAAAAGTCAAAGAAAACCGTTGGATATGATCTACATCATTTTATCTATATGCTCATAAAAAATTATCACATTTTGATTTTGTTTTTATATGAATCAACAAGTTGAAAAATCAACGTCTAGAAATTGTCCACATTAGTACGTTTTTTTACAAGCTCTTGATGACAACCAAAACAAAATTGAAATGTCATAATTTTTTACACGTGCATAGATAAAATAATGTAGATCATATCCAACGGTTTTCTTTTGACTTTAAGTTTTAAATTTTGAGTTATTAAAGTTTTTAAAAATGGAGGCATGGTGGAGGCATTTGAACCCTCCTCATATATATATATATATATATATATATATATATATATATATATATATATATATATATATATATATATATATGAGTGATGCTTCTATGGATATAAGGATCTATTTGTAAAATGAACATATTTTTATTTTCAAAGTTCAAACAGTCAATCCGACCGTTCAACATTATCTCCATATTAAAATGTACTTGGAGGTCAAATTTTACATTTGTTTGAATTTTTTTACTATTTATTAAGTATTTTACAAAAACTAGTCAAATTCAGACCATTGAATTTTGTAAAATACTTAATAAATATAAAAAAATTCAAAAAAATGTAAAATTTGACCTCCAAGTACGTTTTTTTTGAAGGTTGGACCTCCAAGTACATTTTAATATGGAGATAATGTTGAACGGTCGGATCGACTGTTTGAACTTTGAAAATGAAAATATGTTCATTTTACAAATAGGTCCTTATGTCCATAGAAGAATTTGCCTATATTATATAGAGTAGAACTAGGGTGTTTCTAAGCTCACCAAGCCCTTCCGTGAGCTCGACTCCAAAACCTATCAAATTGATTTCAAACGACATTTTCAAACCATTAGATGTTCAATCTATATTAAAATGTGCTTGGAGACCAAATTTTATATTTTTTTAAATTTGTTTACTATTTATTAAGATGGTTTGAAAATCACTGTTTTTATTAAAATTCTGCACTATTGAAAAACAGCGATTTACAAACCATCTTAATAAATAGTAAAAAAATTCCAAAAAATGTAAAATTTGGTCTCCGAGCATATTTTAATATAGATTGAACATCTAACGGTTTGGAAATGTCGTTTGAAGTCAATTCGATAGGTTTTAGAGTCGAGCTCACGAAGGGCTTGGTGAGCTTAGGAACACCCTAGTTCTACTCTATATATATATAGAGATGGACTTAGCTAAGCCATGGAGTAAAACGACTTGGTGCTCCACGCTCCATTATTTTCATTTTGAAAATCCAAACTACCGATCCGAACCGCTCAACATGATCTCCATATTGAAATGTGCTTGGAGACCAAATTTTACATTTTTGGAATTTTTTTACTATTTATTAAGCCACTTTGAAAATTGCTGATCCATTGGTCCAGAAATTTTTACTGTTTTGCTACTGTTCATCCGGATCAGCAATTTTCAAAGTGTCTTAATAAATAGTAAAAAAATTTCAAAAAATGTAAAATTTGGTCTCCAAGCACATTTCAATATGGAGATCATGTTGAGCGGTTCGGATCGGTAGTTTGGATTTTCAAAATGGAAATGTGGCGTAGAGTACAAAGTCATTTTACTCCATGGCTTAGCTAAGCCCAGCTCTATATATCTATATATATATAGTGCTGGGCTTAGCTAAGCCATGGTGTAAAACGATTTGGTGCTCCACGTCTCATTATTTTCATTTTGAAAATCCAAATGACCGATCCGAACCGCTCAAGTTATTCTCCATATTGATATGTGCTTGGAGACCAAATTTTACATTTTTTGGAATTTTTTTACTATTTATTAAGCCACTTTGAAAATCACTGATCCGGCGGTCCAGAAATTTTTACTGTTTTTTACTGTTCATAAGGATTTTCAGATTTTCAAAGTGGCTTAATAAATAGTAAAAAAATTCCAAAAAATGTAAAATTTGGTCTCCAAGCACATTTCAATATGGAGAACATGTTGGAAGGTTCGAATCGACTATTTGAACTTTGAAAATGAAGATATGGCGTGGAGTACCAAGTCGTTTTACTCCATGGAGTAGCCTAGTCGGACTCTATATATATATATATATATAGAGTAAAGCTAAGGTGCTCTTAAGTGTACCGTACTCCTAAATGTAGGCCGTTGGATTTCTTTAAAAGTCGTGTAGATTCTTTAAAAGACGTGGTAGCACGACTTTTAAAGAAATCCAACGGCCTACATTTAGGAGTACGGTACACTTAAGAGCACCTTAGCTTTACTCTATATATATATATATGGACTTAGCTACTTCATGAAGTAAAACGACTTTGTACTTCACGCCATATCTTCATTTTCAAAGTTCAAATAGTCGATTCGAACCTTCCAACATGTTCTCCATATTGAAATGTGCTTGGAGACCAAATTTTACATTTTTTGGAATTTTTTTACTATTTATTAAGCCACTTTGAAAATCTGAAAATCCTTATGAACAGTAAAAAACAGTAAAAATTTCTGGACCGCCGGATCAGTGATTTTCAAAGTGGCTTAATAAATAGTAAAAAAATTCCAAAAAATGTAAAATTTGGTCTCCAAGCACATATCAATAACTTGAGCGGTTCGGATCGGTCGTTTGGATTTTCAAAATGAAAATAATGAGGCGTGGAGCACCAAGTCGTTTTACTCCATGAAGTAGCTAAGCCCAGCACTATATATATATATATATATATATATAGAGAGAGAGAGAGAGAGAGAGATAGGCTACCATGCTTTGCAAATTAAAGGGCCTCTTGTGCTTTGGGCTCCTTTTTGGATTTTCAAAATTCAAAATGTCGATCCGACCGTTCAAGTTGTTCTCCATATTGAAATGTGCTTGGGGACCAAATTTTACATTTTTTGGAATTTTTTTACTATTTATTAAGCCACTTTGAAAATCGCTGATCCATTGGTCCAGAATTTTTACTGTTTTGGAGCTGTGACCATTGGATCAGCGATTTTCAAAGTGGCTTAATAAATAGTAAAAAAATTCCAAAAAATGTAAAATTTGGTCCCCAAGCACATTTCAATATGGAGAACAACTTGAACGGTCGGATCAACATTTTGAATTTTGAAAATCCGAAAAGGAGCCCAAAGCACAAGAGGCCCTTTAATTTGCAAAGCATGGTAGCCTATCTCTCTCTCTCTCTCTCTCTATATATATATATAATGAGTGGCTACTCTACTTACATAAGCATAGGAGAGCATATGCTAATAAGTCGTTTTTGTGCATTGCAATGTATATGTCTTCTTATACATTGGACTATAAATCGTTGAATTAGAAGTTGAAATAGTCGATCTAAAGGCTCAACATGTTCTCCATATCAAAATGTGCTTGGAGACCAAATTTTATATTTTTTGAAAAAAATTTACTATTTTTTTAGAATTTTTGAAAATCGCTGCTTTTCAGACCTAGACCATAGAAAAACAGTGATTTTCAAAAATTCTAAAAAAATAGCAAGCAATTTCAACAAAATGTAAAATTTGATCTCCAAATACATTTTAATATGGATATCAAATTGAACGGATTTGATCAGTTGTTTTGAAATCAAAACTAATAATTTATAGTCTAATGTACAAGAGAGCCTATACATTGCAATACATCATAGCCCAACTCATATATATATAATTACTACAAACATTATAATCAAACATTATAATCAAGACTTTCATATTATTGTACTTCTATGGATTGATCATGTTACCACGAGGTGCACACAACTCCACCAGGGTCGCATCAGGGTATATAGGTCAATTCACACACCTCTCAGTCATCCTCACTACCTCCACTTCTATAAATGCCAGTGTTTTTTCTTTTGCCATGCACCCCAAAACCTATACATTTTATACATCTTTCCTACTCTCTTAATCGTAGCCATGGCTCGGTCTCTCTTCCTCCTTTCCTTCCTTTTGGTGAGCACACTATCTACAATGTCCCAATTTTTGAAACTAACAACTACTGACTATATTAATTGTCCTTTTAAAATAGAAAGGTCAAAATAATGACATATAATATATGGGCAGTTCGATATTAACAAAGTGTACTAACATAACTAGAAACACTGGTTTATTGCTTGACAGTACATACTTCTGCATTCTGGCAAATTAATATTTGTTTCATCACAATTTCCTTTATGTTGCTACGTACTTTTGGTCAATTAATTTATTGAATTGTTATCTTTAATTTATTTTTTCAGGTTGCTGTGGCATTCGGAGTGAGTGATGCCGATTCATCGGCAGAGGCGTACTGGCGGTCTGTCCTGCCAAACTCTCCAATGCCGAGTGCCATTCAACATTCGTGATCTCATTTATTCCAGTTAATTTCTCCTTTTGACTTCTGGTAGAAACAAACTGTCAATAATATGACTCATTATGAACTATGTAGAGATAAGATTAATAATCGAAAAAATGACAATAAATGCAACGTACAGATGCTAATGAATACATCCTAGCTAGTCGCGAACTGTTAATTATCTTAAATAATTTTTAATTTGTTTGTTTTTCATTAAATGATCATAAAGAATGTTGATCTTAATAAGGACTAAATTAGGCGATCTTCAGTTATTACACTCGACTGTGCTTTTGCGTATATAATGAAAATAGTGCGAAATATACTGACTTCTTCATTTCTTGATTGCTCATATGATATATAGGTTATATTATTCTCATTAATTAGTTCCTTGGCCCAAATATCTTTCTTATGAAACAATCGCAGTTACAAAATTGCAGCAGAGTAATTATAGGAATAAAAGGATTCATTTAGCAAATCAAATATCATGAATTAAAGTACATAAAGCAGAGCCGGTGCCACATATATATATATCCAAACAGGCAAACAGCAAACTGTCTCTTACAATTTCTTGCAATTGGAGGATATCTAGATCTATATTATTATTTTTCTTTTCTCTAAATAATGATATGGCTTTGCTTTGCAGGTAAGGCGGCCTTACCTGCAGCTAGCGAAGACAACGTCGGCTCCATCTTCTTCTTGGAGAAGAGCCTTCAACCTGGCTCAACAATGACACTCCACTTCACACGTGCCACCGCTGGTGCCTCGCTTCTCCCCTGCCAGGTCGCTGACTCTATCCCTTTCTCTTCATCCAAGCTGCCCGACATCTTCTCCCGCCTCTCTGTTGAACCGAGCTCTGAAATGGCTTCCTCCATAAAGAAGACCCTAACCGAGTGCGAGTCCAAGGCTTTGCCTGGTGAGATCAAGACCTGTGCCACATCACTCGAGTCCATGGTTGACTTCGCCATGTCTGGTCTCAAATCCAAGAACCTCCGTGCCATGTCTACTTCTGTTGCAAAGGCCACAACCCCAAACCAGAAATATACCATTAACAGCTTGAACAAGGTGATTATAGTATTCAAATAATCAAATAATTTCTATTTTAACCATGGTTACTTAATGATACTTGATGTAGTTAGTGTTCTTTACCGACGTATGAAAAATTATTTTTTTATATATAAAGTTTGAGATTTTTATACACTTTTTATATATACTTTCAGGTAAAGGCATCTGAGCTGGTGGCCTGCCATGCACAAGGTTACTCCTATGCTGTGTTCCACTGCCACACGACAACTGCATCAGCCTACACCGTGTCATTGGTCGGTGCTGACGGGACAAAGGTTCAGGCATTGGCAGCATGCCACATGGATGCAGCTGCCGGAGTGGAGGAGGCATACAAGAAGCTCAATGTCAAGCCCGGCAGCGTGCCAGTTTGCCACTTCCTTCCTCAAGATGACCTCCTCTGGGCTAGGGTTTAGAAGGTCCAATCAGTTAGCTTGAAGAACAAGTGTTATCTATTTATAATGGAGCTAGTTAGCTAATCGACCTTTAATGTATCGACCTTTAATGGAGGATGCCCCCTTTCCCTCTCATCTCCTCCCCTCTCCTCCCCTCCCCTCTCCCATTTCTACTCTCTCTCTCGTAAATGGCGGTTTCCACCTCAACCACCGCCTACTCCCTCTCCTCTCCTGACAGCTCCCCCTTCACCCCCCTTTCGCACATTTCCCCAAATTCCCTTTACCCTCAACGCCCCCTCCCCTCTTCCATTTCTACTCCTACCTCAACCCCCTTGTTCTCTGGTCTCTCTTACTGTATTGTTTCTACCCATCACCTCTATTCCAACCAATATTCCCCCTTGTCTCCTTCTAAACCTCCCAAAAAACACAAATTCCGAATCACAAAGCTCGCACCAAAGCACCAAAGCTCGCACCACTCTAGCCTATTGGGCTACTTCAGCAGCCCCCAATGGCAGAGAGTTTTCCCTCCCCTCCCCAGCAACACACGCTGTATTGCTTCTTATCTCCCCAAGATGAGAGGGATCATCTTTTAGTTGATCTCAATAGGTCAGTCTACATCACCTCCTTGGGAACCCACATACTGCCAACGGCGGCGCAGACAGTACTCCATCTCGTGGAGAGATGTGGGGGTGAGCAGAGAGAATGGGTCTTGACGCCTGTAAGACGGGGGTACCTCATCAAAGTGCCGGAATGGATGCATCCGGATGACCTGGTGTTCGATGATGAGTACTGGGCTCAGAATTTCAACCTGATAATCCTGCCTTGGCAAACCTTGGAGCGCACGGACCCCTTACCCCCAAAGCAGAGTGTTATACTTACTATTCACAGTTTTCCGGTTGCGTACTGGCACCCAAAGTATTTCAGACAAGCTACGGCGGCCATGGGGGTCCTAACCGGGGTGTCTCAACGCTCTCTAATAGGAGAAGATAAGACATGCCTCAGAATCATGTTGGATTGCCATGACCTTAATCTCATTCCGCATACCCTCATAGTCGGTCAGGAGGGGGACTGGACGAAATGTACGGTTGAAATGGAGGGTAGGCCGTATGTAGGGGGAGATGCGCCGCCCCCGCCTCCGGATCATGGGCAGGATGACTCTCAGGGTTCTCTGCCTCACCAGCTGCCACCTCATCTACCGCCTTACGTCCCACTGTGGAGGAGACGGGGAATACAGCACCTTTTACCGCTACACAATTTCGACAGGGAAGGAGCCCCGGCAGCTTACACAGAGTCACTCCCTCAAAAGGAGGGACAGGGCAACTGTCCGGTGGTTATGGGATGGCGGTCCCGGCTATTAAGCTACCCTGGACAGCCGCGGAGCGTTAATGGTGGGGATGGTCGGTCTTTCTCTCATGGACGGTGTACAACTGATAGCCATGCACCGAGTCCAGGGGAAAAATCGATTAAAGGTACCTTTTCGCACCTGGGACAAAAGGTGACGAAGGTCACTGACGGTGGCCAGTACCTTCCTGGTACTACTGACGACTCTCACTGGCAGCAAAACAGACAAATGCCAATTGGTAACCTTACCAACAAGAAGCCAACGAATAGAAGGTTCTCGACCCAACCCCTGAAGGACACGTATACCAGCTTCTCCCCAGCCCTACCGCGCGCGAAAAGGCTAAATGCAAACCGTTCCATTCTTGGGCCCCACCCCTCTGTGCTGCAAGCCTTAACCTCACACGATTCTAAAACCCTAAACATTGCCACAAACATACCCCTCTACAAAACCCTTACCACATACCATCGAATTACAGACCCTGATATACATCTCCCCTCCTACAAACACAACTCCTATTGTTCCCAGCTCCCCTCTCCTAACATGTCTACCTTCACGGATGAGGATGAAGCACTTATTAGCAAATTCGTGGGGCTCCACACAGGGGAGAGTACTGTGCCGGTTGTCACCGTACCGAGTAGTGCAACTACCTCAACAGCCTGGGAGCTGTCTTTACTTGCCAAGATAGTGACGGATAGAACGGTCCTCGATGATCCTTTTGCTACGGCTATGAGGAATGCATGGGGTTCGGACCCAAATACCAAGTTCCGGCCAGTCACAAAAAACTGCTTCCTCATCGAGTTTACCAACTCCAAGGACCTCAATAGGGCGCAGCTAGGCGGACCGTGGACTTACAGGGGAGACTTGGTGGCCACAAAAAGAGTAACTTCGCACATAGATCTAGTCCCTAGCCACATCGCGTACGACAACCTATGGGTCCTTTTCTTCCACATACCGATTAACTCGTTGACAGATGAGGGCTACGACTTACTGGCTAGTGCAGTTGGCACCCGGGTATCTTCCCCGGTGCATGGATATCTTAATGGGATCAGGTTCGTCAAAATGAAGATAATGATGCCCATTCATGAGGAGCTGCGGGATAGGGTGTACCTCAAGCACCCATCTCTGGGCACGCTCACCATTCTATGTGCGTATGAGAAAGTTTCTCGAGCATGTCTTTTCTGTGGCAAACTTGGCCATGAAATGCACACGTGTTCTGATCATCAAAGGCTGGCGGTCCTACTACAGGACCCTACAAAAAGCGCTGAGCTGAACGTGGATGAAATTTTGGCCCCGAAAAAGGGCCCATGGCTGACTAACCCCTCCCTAATCCCGCGCTCCCTGGACCAGCTCACAACAAGCCCAACTCAAGCCCATGTGCATTCAGCTAGCCCAGCGGGCTCTAAGAGAGCTCACCCAGAAACTGGTGACAGAAGTAAGGTGTTTCTTGATTTCACAGCGGGGGGAGATGGCTCAGGCTCAAATTCGGAGGCAGATGATGCTCGTCGGTCTCCAATAACCTACAATCTCAAACGGCCAAGGTCGGCGGGGCCAAAACCGCCGACTCAGGATATATGAGTATATTGTCGTGGAATTGTCGGGGTAGCGGGGGCACGACAATATCCACGTTAAACAGGTACCTCCGTTGTTCAAGGGCTGAAGTTGCTTTCATCTCAGAAACGAAATGTGGGACACGGAAAGCAACAGAAAGAATTAATACCCTGCCTTTGAACAATTCAATAATTGTCCCTTCAATAGGTAGTTCAGGAGGTTTGTGGATGATATGGAATGATGAGGTCTCATTAACAATGGTGGATAAGAGTTGCAATTACATAGTGGCGGATGTTCAGGGCTCAAATGGTGTGAAGCCTTGGAGAATTATTGGTGTATATGGGGACCCAGATAGAATTGACAACCCGGCCATCTGGGAGGAGTTGGAGGGCTTTTTGGAGGATGATTCTAAACAAACGATTATAATTGGGGACTTTAATGCGATAGCCTCTACAACAGAAAAGTGGGGCGGTCTATCGCACTTCAGTTCCCACAATATGGCTTTTCGGTCCTGGATACACCAAGTAGGCCTGTTGGATTTGGGCCATCACGGGCCTGCTTATACATGGTCCAATAAGAAGAAGGGGAAGGATGCCATCTGTGAGCGACTTGATCGGGCTATGTCAAATCTCGCCTGGGTGTTACAGAATCCGAAAACCGCGGTATATCACTTGCCGAGATTCTCAAGTGATCACCTGCCAATTTTGGTTCGAATTGATCCTAAAAGGCCAAGGCGTAGGGGGGGTTTCCGGTGTGAGAACTGGTGGCTAATGGCGGATGGGTTCAAAGAGATATGTCAGAAGGTGGCTCGAGAAGGGGGCGAAGGGTGGAATCAGGTGGCGGGGGCTTTTAAGAAGGAGGTTGGAAGATGGGTCCGTTTGCAGAAAACACCAAACCAGCTCCTCAATGAAATTGAGGGGAAGATGAAGCAGTTAAACAGTTCAACTTATCATCTGCAGGGTAGTGAGGAGGAGGTGCGGCTGCAGAACTGTCACACCAAATGTCTACTAATGCAGGAGAGTTTCTACAAGCAACGGGCGCGAATTAACCTTGCCAGCCAGGGAGATCGCAACTCCAAGTTTTTTCATGCATCAATGGTGGTGAGGAAAAGAAGAAACACAATTAAGTCCCTACAGCTAGAGGATGGCGAGTGGGTAACCTGTGAGAGACGGATTAAGACAGCTTTTGTCCAGCATTTCCGCACCATCTATACAAAGGGGCAACGCTACCCGGTTCAGCAGACGTTCACGCCGGAGCTGCTCTTGAATCTCCCAAAATTACCAGAATGGGCTGCTGATATGCTGGATGCCAACCCCACCCTTGAGGAAATTAAAGGAGCGCTTATGTCCTTGGGGTCGGACAAAGCACCGGGGCCGGATGGGTTCAATGCACGGATGTTACAGGAGAATTGGGATACGTTTGGGCAGGCAGTGGTGGCGGAGGTCTCCGCCTTCTTCCAAACGGGTAGACTGAACTCCACTACTGCTCGGTCCAATCTGATTCTGGTGCCAAAACTTGACAGCCCGGCTCGTGTGTCGGACTACCGACCGATCTCCGTTTGTAACTCAATTTACAAGATAATCTCCAAAATCCTAGCAGCAAGACTCAGGCCTTTTATAGCGGATTGCATCTCCATCTCACAGTCGGCATTTCTCCCAGGAAGAGAAATCACCGAAAATATCATTCTGCTGAGGGAAATTCTGCATTCTTTTAACCAAAAGGGATACAGACATAGCGAATTCTGCTTAAAGGCTGATTTATCTAAAGCTTTCGACCGTATGGAGTGGGGTTACATCCGTGAAATCCTTCCCCTGTATGGTTTCCCTCCGAGATTTGCTGCTTGGATTATTGAGTGTGTGGAGTCGGCTGAATTCTCTGTAGTTGTCAATGGAGTCGGTGATGGCTTCCTCAAGCCACAATGCGGCCTGAGGCAGGGATGTGCCCTCTCCCCATATCTATTCATTCTCGGGATGGATTTACTGTCTCGCAGGCTGTCAGAGTTGGCAAACAAGGGGGAGATCAGGGGAATCAGATTGCATTCCAACCTTGAGGTTCTTACAAATTGCATATATGCGGATGATTTACTGTTGTTTGGGATGGCCACAAGGGAGGAGGCTCAAACTATAGCAAAGGTACTGCATGAGTTCCAAGGCGTATCAGGGCAGCGTGTCGGACCAGCAAAGAGCAAGCTGTGGTTCAGCAAGTCAACACAACTAGAGAGCAGGGAGCACGTCCAGCGCATATTTGGTGTCACAACAGCTCAGGAGGAAGAGGGTAAATATCTGGGCCTCCCAATTAAAACTGGGAAAGCATTGTATGACTCGATTGTTGACAAATTCACTTCTCGCCTCCAGTCCTGGAAAGGTAAACTTCTATCACCGGCAGGGCGAGTAGTTCTTATCAAATCAGTCTTGCAATCTTTGCCAATTTACACAATGGCCTCTGTCAAGCTGCCGATTGGTGTCACTGGTGCTTTAACGGGTCAGATACGGCGTTTTTTCTGGGGGGCTCAGGATAAAGAAAGATACCTGGCTTATGTGGCTTGGGCGAGGATAATCCAGCCCCTGGAGAAAGGGGGTCTGGGGATCCGAGACCTATCACTGGTAAATGAGGCACTGCTGATGAAGGCCCTGTTTAAACTGGCATCAAACTCGGGGGCACTCTGGACTAGGGTGGTAAGGGCAAAGTACCTCAGCAGGGGGAAGTTGTGGTTGACAAAAAGAACATACAATTGCTCGGTGTTCTGGAGGAACATAATGGGTCTGAGGGAGAAGCTCCTCCCTTTAATCCGCTGGAATATTGGGGATGGCATGACCTGCGATGTGATTGGGGAGCCTTGGTTAGGGGAGTTTCAGAGGTTCTCTGCAACTGTACCGGCACATGCAAGGCTGAAGGTGGCTCAACTAAGGGATCCCCTGGCGGAAGGATGGGATGTGGAGGCCCTTACTGGAATGTTCGGTTTTTCAGCAACCGTGCAAATTGTCTCCTCAATCAGACCACCTAACCTTCATAATGGTTCAGATAGACTCATTTTTGACTTGGCACAAAATGGGTCCTTCTCGGTCAAGCTAGCCTATCACCACCTACTTCAAAACCAGGCTGCAGCATCCTCCACCACCCTGACACAAGATCACCCGGTCTGGAACTCCATCTGGAAGAAGGGAGGCATGGTCCCCAGAGTCCGACTATTTCTGTGGAAGCTGGTTAATGAGGGTTTACCGCTAAGTGCTATCTTGACAGCAAGAACCTCAAAGGGGGATCCGGTATGTGCAACCTGTGGGCAGGGGGACGAGACAGTAAACCACTTCGCGTTCCTATGCCCCTTCTCCAGGTCATGTTGGTTCTCGGGCTGTATGCCGTTCAGATCTGAGCTCATGACCGATAACATTAAAGAAGTGCTGGCTTACTTATCCTCGGCAACATCTGATGAGGAATGGACGGTTATTGCGCATATGCTCTGGGCTATATGGCGGTGTCGGAATGAGAAGGCTTACCAGGGTGTCGCTCCTACTGTTCAACGGTTCCATAACCTGTTTTCCCAAGTCTCTTTTGAGGCAGTTCTGGCGCTTCAGGACAAAAGGGGGGTGCACAATACAACATCTCAGGCTCATACCTTCAACACGTCTGGAAACGAGCCTGGTTTTATCTGTCACTTAGATGGCTCTAGGACCCATCCTTGGAATGGAGGTACCGGGTTCTGGTTCCAGAAAGAAGGGCAGCTAACTATGTACATGGCTACAAGAGTGACTGCATCATCCCCTCTTCAGGCGGAAGCAATAGCCCTTCAACAGGCAATTGACAAGGCGCTGGAATCAAAGATGGAACAATGTTCTTTTGTCTCGGATTGCTTAACTCTGGTTGAAGCTGTTAATTCCCCGCAGCCACCCACACATGTGGACTGGAAAGCGTTCTCGGAGGTCTTCTCTGTTTGGTGCCAGCTTAAGAGGAGTAAGGGGTTTGTCTGTTTTTTTACTGGACGAGAAAACAATGAAACTGCGGACCGGCTTGCTAAATGGGGTAGAATACAGGGTGATACTGTAATAGGCTATACTTACCCTATGTTCTGATAGATAGAGGGAGGGGTTCTGTAAGAGGATTTTTGTAACTCCCAGAGAGTTGTTCTCATGTACTGCCTACGGGCGTGAAACAAGCAAAAAAAAAAAAAAAAAAAAAAAAAAAAAGCTAGTTAGCTAACTAGCTTGCTCGTCTCTGTTGTGGATTTGCATATATATGTATGTAGTGTTGTGTGAGTTCACGGTTTGTCTGGGTCTAACGTCTAAGCTATGCAATTAGCAGTGCCATGTGTGGATAAGGCAAGTAATTGGAATTTGGCACCAATCAATTATGTACTGCTGTATCATGTTTCGTTGTAACATAAATAATATGAATGGCAGTTGTTTGTTGTGGTCCCTGTGTTTTTTTTATCTTAAATTATGCCCCGGCTAAAAATTGCTAGGCTGATCCAAAATCCTCCACGCCTTAGAAATGTAGCCCAGTATTATAGAAGGCCCACGGACAATAAATGGGCTTATAGTTTTTAGGTTTATTTTAATTATGATAACTTCAGCTCACCCTATTTTGCTTTAATTTAGAAAAAAATATATATAATCTGAAATTGATTAATGAAACATCCATATTTGTAAAATTCAAAAGAAATCCAACAGATAGCTTACTAGAATCAATGGCCTCTTTTAAACAATGAAAAATGAATCATTGTTTATGTAATTATTGAAGCACACCCAACACCAGTAATGCCTAATTGCAATCATATGTTGCACTAAAAATCTCTGAATACACCATAAAAATCATTTGGGAATACTTACAAAAACAATTTGTACTTAAATTTTTGCTGAAGTACTTCAATCGGTATAATGAAATGGATTTCTTCTCCCTTGTACTCGGATCCGATTAAAAGCACTAAGACCTTCTCACCGTCAAGCACGCTTTGTAAAACAGAAGCGCTCTGACCTCCAAATTCTTTGCTTTTTCAACATAATCCACCATGAGTTAGCACCCTTCGAGAAGATTTTTACGCAAATTAAAGGGTGGTTGAAGACATGATGCTTAAGCTGAAATTCAATTTTCCTCTAAAACAAGCCTTTGGCCACCATTCCCATTCAAGAATCTCAAGGCTAACTCATAAGCAGAAAAAATTGCACCATTGACAACAAAAGCACGTGCCACAGCAGTGCCAAGCCCACGCCAAAGCACAGCTAAGCCCTCTTCACTTACACTCTTTTTAAAGCAATCAGCAATTCCAGTGTATCTCAGTTTGGTCAGGTGACCCCCCGACTGGGCCTGAAGTCGAGACTTGACCACATCTAGTGGGTAGCAAAACACCCAACTAGCCACCCCTGCAATCAGTTTATGTGCTTAATTTAACTCTTCTAAGCCTTAACCGTATATATCTTAACAAAACCAAGTTAGAAAAGTTTAGGTACCAGTGAGTTGAATACAGGTCTGAAAATGTAACAAACAAGGGACCTTAACCTCTAACCAGTGGATCTGAACTAAGGCATAACAACCAATACAGTAAAGCATACAGGCAATTAATAAAAGATCCCTCCTGCTTTACCAGGGCATTGTAAAAAAATCCCTTTCTTCTTATATATTTATAAAAACTTGTACTTTACTGGTATATTCAGAAATAAGTCCTATCACTGGTCGATCTTTTGCAACTTCATATTAAGTTACTAACAAAACAGCTTTCAGCACAATGAAGTGGCATACAAAATTTATTGGTATAACACATCAAGAAAGTCAAAATGACTAAATATTAAACAAGAGATATTCTTCCCTTTTGAACTACCAAAAACATCATCAGGCAAAATTAGTGGTGCAAGAACCCAACTACATATGGATTTTGTTTTTTACTTTTCAACAAAATAGGATGTTCCTTGGCAAATATTTGCAACAACATGATATACTTTTTTGTAAATTTCCACATAACAAGTGCCAATTATATGTTCCAACAATTTGTCCACCGGGTACCAGTAGAGTACACTACAGACTGAAAGTTATTACTGGATCAGATAGATCCCTGACAGATCAAGATAGAGAATCAGGTAGAATACCTGCAAGACCTCCAGAGAAAAGCATGGTGGACAGACTCTCCTCTCCAGATTTTCTACAGCCAGGATGCAACCATTCACGTGTGTACTCATATGTCCAGAAATAGACTCCATGTGCTGGCGCATCTCTCAGGACCGTCACAGAGAGGCCGCGGTAAATGCCGCGAATCCCTTCTTTGTTGAATATTTCCTTGGCCATTGTAATGGGACCAATGTTGGGCCCGCTCATAACCTGGAGCCGGATTTTTACTAGCTCAACTGGGCAGAGAATGAGGGTTTGTATGGCACCAACACCTACACCGGCCAAAGCGACATTTTTATAAGAAGGAGGTTCATCGGCTTTTGATGTATTGATAGATTTCGAGAGACTTGCATAGATTTGAAACACTGCTGCATTCTGTGCCATGAATAAAATTTAGATGAGGTGAAATTTCGCTGCATAACTGAGGCTTAATTAAACCATTGGGTTAATTGCAGAATGAATAATAATGACAGTATCTAAATTTTGTACACTGCTGCAAAATGGGAATATTCCTTAAATCTACTTTTATTAATGAAGAAAACAAATTAAACTATTTCTTAGGCCCTCCAATTTTGTCTGTCATTATGAAGCTAACAATGAGATAAGATGAAACAAAATGTACTTGGCAGTATCACTAATTACAATATTATACTAATGCAACTTGATCTAGGAATCCTTTTTTGCATGTATGCCCGTTTTGTTTAAAGGAAAACGTATCTAGACTAGATTATGGATTCCAAATTCCATACTATAGAATAAAAAATTCACTGAAAGTCCAAAGAGATAATACCAAACCATTTTTTATTGAACTAACATATTAACAACAATCCTTTGCAATCAACTAGATAATCAGAACTAAAACACAAACCTGAAATGTTATACTAGCCAGCGGGGCCCCCATGCCCCGATAAAGTGCGGAGGGACCCTCTGATCTGAGTATTCCCCTAAGCAATCCGATAGCTGACGTGGCACTGCCTCTTTGACCGGTACCGGCATTAATTGCCCTGGCCGGGTCTGGAATCGGCTGCTGGAGCCGGATCCTGAGGGTATCTAACGGGTAACCCGCTAAGACCCCTGCCATGCCTCCGACCCCACCTGCCACGAATTCACGTCCCCAGCTGCTCGCCAAGAACTCCGGCCAGAACTCCATTTCAATTTGAAATTCAAATTTTCGATATTTGAAATCTGATACTACGAATCCGAATTCGCGATTCCCCTTTTGGTTCTAAGGGCAAAGAATCAACAGAAATGTATTGCCTTATTTAGTGGTGCTTATTTTTGAAGAATCGTAATTGAATCAAATTGCTAAGATACGAGGTATATACGAAAATGTATTGCACTTTGGTCTAATTAGAGACCAAAAGCGGTAATGATGCCAAAAAGGCACCTCGACACAGTGCGACAGATGAAAAGGTTGTGGTCACGAGAAAGTGAAAAGCTCCTGGCGATGGAATACGAGTTTCGCAAGAAAAAGAAAAGAAAAATAAGAAAAGAGGAGACGTCTGAGAGAGAGAGAAAGTGAAGTGGTTACTTCTTACTGGTTAGTGCTTAAGTGCTTATAGTGGCAAAATTTGTTAGTGCTTTTCAATTAAATGCATGTGGTGTTTCTACAATCTAAACATACAGTTCCTCACGAAAATTCAGTGGTAGGTAATATAAGCCAATAAAACATTGCCACGGTGACAGTAAAAGAAAACTGTTAAGATATATTTGTGGGGATTCTTTGCAACGCCTCGGGAGTCTGAGTGTTTTAGACTTTAGAATGAGGTCGAATGGCGAATGGCGCGGGAAAAAGACAAAACTGCTTTCCGAGGTAGGCCTGAATGGCAAATGGTGTTACTGGGCCCTCTGTTGTGTGAATTCAGATCCAGTGAAGTAACCCAAAAATTGGGTTTTGGATCGGAACCGTCAGATTTGAATCCGTGATCATCCAATTAAAGTGGAGCGCACGCATCTCAAGAGACAGATTCGAATTCCGAAACGATCTCGAGCGACGGATTCAATTCGGACGGTCCCGATCCAAAACACAATTTTTGAGTTACTTTAGGGGGGAATTTTACAAACTGCCCTGGCTGTGCAAAAGATCAAACAAAATACCTCCTTGCTAATTTTCTTGACAAAATACCCTTGTGGATCCCACCCACGTTAAGATTTTCCCTCCCCTCTGTTTACTCTTGTTATTTCCCTTCTTTCCATTCCGTCTGTTCGCCTCCCCCAAAATCAAAATATTGGTGGGAATTTACTCTATTCGTTTTTCTTCAAAATCTTCCTCTTCCGCACCATGCTCTCCTCCGCACCGCCCCTGTCTCTCCTCCGTACAATGCCATTGTCTCTCCTCTGCACAGCCCCATTAGCTCTCCTCCGCACTTGCTCTTCGCTTCTCTGATTGTTTGACTTTGTGAATTAAGACTATTGAAGAAAGGGTATATGCAAACGGATTAGGCTGATAACATTATTTTGACTATGTTGGTTGATGCAGAGAACTAAAGAGGAGATTAAAAACGAGTATGCGAATTGGTTCTTACAACATCAATAAAAAGAAGAAGGATGTCAAGCTTATTAGGAGGAATTTGTGATATCGGGTCAGATATTAATTGATATCGGGTCTAATTTCAATTCCAGTTGACACCCCGAGTCCGAAACCAACTGGTAACTGGTACTGGTGTTCTCTTGTTAGTGGTACAGTTGTAATAATTAGAACTTCTACTTAAAGTTTCTTTTTCATTTTCGCTGTTACATTTACTCTTCCCTCTGTAGGTTATAGTTTACATTTATTTTATTTTATATTCATTTGTAGTTTAGCTTAGTTTTTATTTTTTTTCCTTGTGTATATTTTAGGACCTTATGTAAATAATGACACTACTTGTGTGTTTTATAAATGAAAATAAAATTTAAGGCTTGACTCTCATCTTTCATCCAAAAAAAAGAAAAAAACTATTTTGGTTGATTATGTCAGCACATTTTGAGTTTAAGATAAGTAAGAAAGGGGCATAGAAGATTATAAAGAAAAGTTACCAAATTAATGCTAGTTAAAACTTGATCAAAACATCTCAGAAGGGGCATGAAGACATTTCAAAAGAATATAAAATGTGTCTGAGTCATTGGATTCACTTATATATCAACATGTTTTTTAAACTGAATTTTGATAATAATGTCATATGTTTCAGTACCTACCAGTATGCACTAATAAGTATAGTTTGATGGAATTCAGGAATAGGACGGAAGCCACATTATGAATTTTTTTTTTTACTGAATAAATTATATGTAGAATGTCTATATTGAAAAGATCCATATGTTAATTCAAAAGATTTTACAAAATAAATTAAGATCATGTATTACAGAGATTGTTAAAAATAATTAAGATGTAAAAAATATTTTACAAAATAAACTAATACAATATCATGTATGTTTTTATCTAATAACATTCTTCATTAAAAAGATTTTATACTGAATATGATATATGAGTATTGGAGAGAAATACATGTCGTTTGCATTGAATAATTTTTATACTAAATATATAAGATTTATAAATCTGTAAATCCTATGAGATACTAGAAATATTACTAATAAAGTATACGCCTGGAGACACTCATTTAATCTTATTAAAAAAAATATGATATGAGAGAGTGGAGCTTTTCAAATGGTAAAAAATTAAATGCGTAGAAAATTATATTCAACTGGTCAAACTTCGACATTAAGCTCAGCACAATAGCAAACTATGTCAAAATACATATAAAAGAATGAAAAATTCCCCTAATAACCTAGATATAATCCTTACTAATGAAATTGTCGTTTTCAATTTTCACACATGCATTTACCATCTCCCGTGCATTGAGCTCCTCCATCTTCACATCTAGATAACCATGGTTGGTCATAAACATAAAGGCCTAAGTTTGACCAGTCAATGTGTGTTTTGGGGGGACCCGCAATGCTGTTATGTTCTACTGCCTCCTTCAAAGCTTTCTACCAACGAATGGTGTATCTGTATTCAACAACAGACACACTACTATTAGCTTTAATCCTTTTATTTATCCCTGTAAGAAATATTGAGGGCATAATTGGGCCTTGATTCTAATTCCTGCGACCACAAGAAGTAGGCAGCAAAATATTGTTATGTCTACACCAACAAAGGCACCATATACAGGCTTGCAAACTCTCTCTGATCTCTTTTTTATGAGCTATCAATTGGATCAAAAAAATTATATATACGAAAAAAGGGAATTAATTCGTGCATGCCCCAACAGGACCTTGAAGCACCCTGTACATTGCCCCTCAAATGAAAAATTTATTAACATATATATTTATACAAAAGGGTACAATAACACAAAAAAATCACCAACACCACTCTTGAATATATCCAATAACAGAAAACATGGTCAATTATATGGGACGCGATTGAAAAAAAATGCAAAAGTGAACAAGAAAGGACCTTAGGTCAGAGCACACAAGGGCTGTGTACTTCTTCAGAAATTTGTATATCCTGAAATAAATAGATGTCTCTTCTAGGCCATCATCACTTGTCAGAACAACAAGGCTGAATGGTCCTGTTCCTCCTCCATCAAAAGGTCCAATCTAGTTGCAGAGTTTCGAAGGATCTAGAAGAACTGAACTGTCAGATGACTCAGTTACTTCAAGGCATGGCATTTCAAATTCCAGAACATGATCTGTCTGTAGTTGGAAATTAGTAGGGCCACTATAAACAAAAAAAAAAATCTTCTTTTTGACATTACATTTGCAAAAAGTGCTGGTCCGGCTAACAATAACCTCTTGAACTTGTGTACCTCCCTTGATCGAATATTCTTTTTTTCACTGCCTATATTGGATCTGTAGTTCACACAACTAATTTTGATAAGTAGATATCCCTTGATATATAATTGCTGAATTTGGTAATATATTATTCAATTTCTTATTGGTTCTGCTTAATTGCTTATCACTCATCTGGCTTCCAGGATATATAGATCCCAAGGATTACAGGACCAAATAACACTACCATACTGGCAAGGTCAAGCAGATAGACACTGAATTATTAACTGTACCAGCCCGATCAGGTTGGCATAATACAAATTGTGATAGACTTGCCTGCAAAACCAAGACTCCAGTGATTTCATGTTGAGTCCCAGATTGTAATTATAATTATGCAATTGGATTTGCTATTTCCTGAGCGATTTAATTTCTTCAGTTGGCCACGGTACCAGCTGCTCACCATCCGATCCAGCCATAGAGCCCTTGGGAATGCCTAAGAAATAGAATAACAAACTGGAACCTCAAAGATTCAAGATCAAAATTTTTTATCATTTTCCATAGTTTACAAGGATAAATAAGTAGCATCACTTTTTCAAATTTTGACCGAATGGATATCTTCTTTAACGTTACAAGGCATTTATCAACAAAATTCTGTGTAACTTAGTTTGGAATTAATAAAAACAACCACTTATTATTTCTGATTTAAAATAATAATAAATCTTTTTATCAGATTGGCATGTCCAGGTACTTGTGCAACAAGGTCACAAATGGAAATTAACCCAGAGCAAACTATGGGTTATGGGCATATTTATGGTAATCTTACTTGGTCCCCATGTCTTTAGTTTTTTCAAGAATTTAATAATGAAGCTTGAATAACTCAAATGACAAACAATAAAAAAAGGAAAAATAATTAATAGAAAATAACTAAAATAATAATCAGATATTACAATAGCATCACATTAATGCTTCCTGATATATTCTTCTTGACTTGCAACAAATTTTCTATCAATCAGCTAATCACAGCCACGTAATGTCATGCCTGAATGAATCTTAAACAAGAAAGGCTCTTTTACTAACTTAAATATAGTCCCTACTAATAAAATCATCATTTTCTATATTCACACGAGCCTTTGCCATCTCCCATGCATTGAGCTCTCTGATCTTCACCTTTTGAGAGCCATGGTTAAACACATAAAGTCCTGAGGTTTGACCGGTCAACACATGTTTTGGGTAGACCCGCATTGTCATACATGTTCTACCACCGCCTACAAAGCTCTCTACCACTGAATGATCTATCTGTTATGGAGAATTTATACAGTATTTAGTTTTATTCTTTTTGAACAAATGTGGTGCAATCATACCACCTGCTATCCATTATTCTAAGCAATGTTGTAAAAAACGTCCGTTTACGCAGATTAGTCATTAGCGGTGACCAAACCGTAATGGATTTTCCCAACTAATCGGTTGATTATCCCATTATGGCCGATTATTCCCGATTAATCGCTTAGCGGTACCCTGTCCATCTGACGAGCTCATACTGTTATTTACAACACTGATTCTAAGTATGTGTTACACCCCCACCTCCTATAATCATTCAACCAATCTAGAGAACCACCTTTACCAAGAACAACAGTAGAAACACCAAAACAAAATAAAAAACCCTGTTTGATTTTCTTCCGTAATGTGTTGTTTGATAATTTTTTTGAGCATTTAATGATTGAATAAAAATCTACATAAGACTATAAAAGCTCTATCCCCAAGTCAATTTGTATATGAGAAAAGAGCATGGCCACACTAGGATGTTTGCAATAGCTTCCTCCTGATGGTTTATTTTGAGATTGTTGAGGCTTAATTGTGCCTTCACAGTTACCTCTGTCCATGAAGTATTACGAATAAAATAAACTAAGTATGATAGTGATTGGCAGGGCCAACCAACCTAAAGTTGAAGCACAGAAATGAATAACTTTATTATGATAAAATAGGACTAAACAATATATTTACCAGAGTTCTCAGTGAAATTCTTTTGTCCTTGCTGATATCTACTCCAACAAAGGCACCATGTGTAGGTTTGTAAACACCCTCTCTCCTTGATGAGCTAATTTTGGGACAAAAACAAATAATAAGAAGAAGGAATATAATTCATATGTGCCCCTATGAACCTTGACATTTTTTATTAGTACGGATTTTACCCTCTAAATATATATAGAACGTTGATATTCTCTATCCCCAAATAATGCAACAAATGACAGTTCCCACATACAGGACTAAAACCAGGAGAGACACCTCTCCTCCTGAAAAATAAAAAAAACATGCAACTTCTACCGGGCGGGGGGGTAGGGGGGACAGTACTTTCAGATTTTCAATATATTGCAGTGGAACACATGAAATGGCCTTGTTAATTATGATAAGAAGTTGAGAAAGAGTGCCTTTTTAGGTCAGAGCACATAAGAGTCATGTATCTATCAGAGCTTTTGTAAATCTTGAAATAGATAGCAGTGTATTCTTCCTGGCCTTCAACATCACTAGTCAGAACAAAAAGGCCAAAAGGGCCAATTCCTCCCTCATCAGATGGTGTGATCTCATCACAGAGCTTGGAAGGATCTAGAAGAAATGAATTGTCAAATGATTCAGCACCTTCGAGGCTTGGTAGTTCAAATTCTACCTCAACATCTGCCTGTAATTAGAAACTAGTAAGTCCGTGAAAATGACTTGTTCAGTGAAATTGTTTTGCACTAAACTGAGTGGTGCCATGATGGGCCCAATTTGGTTTTCTATTATATAACTAATGCGCATTTCTTTAATATCACATACCTTTTAAGATCAACAAATCTGGTACTGCAGATCTTTCCAAATCTAGTTTACCTACTGTTTTTTATGTAATGCCTGACTTCAGATGTACCGTTTTCCAGTTTTGGGACCATGGCATTTTTTTTATTTTTTTATTTTTTGGCCCTAGTAATCAAGAATCTCAGGTTAAGCATACAAAGTAATACGGTACCATACAACAATAGCATGCCACTACTGGTCATACTGCCTAAAGGTATTAATTTTATGTCACTTAATAAATACAATTATACATACCAATTGGGTTTGACTATAGGCTGGCTTGATACAATCACCAGTGATCCTAGTATTTGTACTTTCAGATCCAGTAAAATATAAAATATTGCATAATTATATCCTCTCTCTCTCTCTCTACAACTATCAACTTGCCTGGGAAGTCAAGATCCCACTAATTTCATGTTTGACACCAGATTGCAATCCAAAATCCCGCAACTGGATTTGTTGTTTCCTGAGTAATTTGATATCTTCAATGGGCCACTGAATTAGTTGCTTTCCATCGGTATCAAGCCAGATAGCCCTTGGGAATGTCTAGAAACCAAGGTAGGAAATTGAAACCTTAGAAATTTGAATAAGTACCAAAAGAGAGAATGAGATACTACAATTAAGCAAACTAAATAATAATCAAAGCGTACTGAATTTCATTAAAACACAGACCTGCATACCAGACCAGCCTCTCTTGACATCATCTGCCTCACTATCCGACTCATTTACCCAAGACCAAAGAATTCGCCTATTGTTTTTGCTATCAAAGAAAGACTTAGAAGCATAAACGTGCCCGTAATCTATCATGGGCCAAGTCCTGTAATCATCTTCGTACCCCTCATCTGGTACAAAAACATCTTTCTTCTCGTCATACTTGCCAACTAAGTAGTAATCTTGCAGGGTTTTCATAAGGCTCACTTTCAGAACATGTTTTATGTTTCCTGTGTTAACTGACGGATCTAACCCATCTTTACTGGATAGAGATACGGGAAAGAAATCAGGGCATTCCCACATTCCACTGTTTTGAGATTTGTGCAATGGAAACTCGTTCCTTGTCCAATTTTCGAAGTTCTGACTCCTACAAAATAAAAGTTGAGAATGAAGATTCATGTCACTTAAGAATTGCCATACCAAGTCGGATCAGGTTCTGGCAAATCATTTTGTGGTTGTTGTCCTATGAGAAGGGTGTTTGGTGATATAATCTTTTGGCATCCCAGTTTCAGACAGTTATCCAGTTTATTTGGGTCCAGTCTAAGTTTGTCAGCTCTCATTCAGCGTACCAATAATGGTACCAACAGACAATGAGATGAATAAACCACGGAAGAACAAGAAAAGTACATTCATACACAAAAACATGCCATGTTGCATTGCTGTAACTTATCACAAACGGCACAAAAGTAAAACAACAGGTCCAAAACTAATACAACCATTTGAAAAGCTTACTTGTATAACAGAATCTCAGCTCTTCCCTCCAGGTTAGCTCCAACCGCCGTTCTCCAGTGCCCGTCTTGACCGAACCATCCGGTAGTCGGGTCTCTAAAATTATCGGGGTCGATATCGCCTCCGGGAAGCATAATCGGGTTGTAACCCGGTTTGATCCACTCTCGCAACAACGAGTCCGACCCGTTCTTCCGGAAGGCAATATTCTGCACGTTTCTCTGTTGGTCATCGATGCCGGTGTAGAGGATAACGGGTTCACCGGCCACGAAGGTGACGGAGCCGGACCAAACCCCGTTAATGTCAAACGGGTCTGTGCGATCGAGTGCGACATCGAGCGCTTCCCAGTTGACGAGGTCGGTGGAGATGGAGTGGCCCCACGCGAGGTTGCCCCAGAGTGGGCCGTCGGGGTTGTACTGGTAGAAAAGGTGGAACAGCCCCTTGTAGTACATTGGGCCTAGATTTTCGAAAGAAATTTCATTTTTGGGCTTATATTAATTTTGGGCCGATATAAAGCTAACAGTTTCTCCAAAAGATTTCATATCAACTGATGTCGCTTTAGCTATTTGATTCTGATTTGGAAAGTGAACAGGTCATGGCGTACCCTCTTGTAGGACCTAATAAGTACCGGATCCGTATCCTCTGCATTAACTCAAAAGAGAATCTTTTGAGTTAATGAATTTCAACCGTTTGATTTGAAATGGAGCCAATCCGGCTCGTGCCTATAACATAGGGGGCCCTTTAATATTAGTGCAGATCTAGTTTGCACAAATCTTAAAACAGATTGGACGGTCGAGATTCATTAACTCAAAAGATTCCCTTTTGAGTTAATGCAGAGGATACGAATTCGTAAGTACCTCTGGTCTCTGGAGGCTCTGGTTATTGGGAGGATCCAATGAAAATATGCCACGTGTAAATGACTGGTTCGAGTAGTTATCCTACAAGTACTTTATCCATCATGGGATAGATTGGGTCTGATCGGAAGGAGTGAGATTCTTCAAAAATAAGAAATGGAATTCTTATTTTGAAAAATTCTCTGATTAAAACAGAAAAACAAAGGAAAATGATTTCATTTCACGGGATTTGAGAGGATAATTTGGACCATATGAAATCCTGTGATTTGTGGTTGGATTTGGCAAGAATTCAACCTGCAACATTAAAATTACTTATTTGCTCTCATTGTGATTGAGTTCTTACTCTTCCGCTTACACCTATCTCATTTGATGGCAACTTTTGTAAAATTTGATGAAAATTATGAATTATTTATTCTTCTCAACAATGAATTCATCTCTTTTCATCTCTTTTTCAATCAAACATTTTCAAATTGAAATCATCTCTATTCATCTCTTTTTCAATGAAATGAACTCATTTCTCCTTTATCATTGCTGCCGATAATTGTTTCTAGCAATCAAATTACTTTAAGCGTAAATAACTTGGGAAGAGATATGATGAACGAAGTGATGAGATAAAACATACCATTTGGATCTATTTGGTCGATTATCAATCCCAAATCAGAAGACCACATGCAAAGAAAGAAACAGTTAGACCAGAACACTGATATTCTCAAAAAATAAAAAGCTAATAAAATAATTGGAAAATGAAAAGGAGTCGATTGATTACTTCAACATGAAAAGAAGGAAAGAGGAGTCGATTGAGAGAGAGAGAGATTACCGTTGAGCCAGTTCTTTGAAGGTTGGAAATGGAATGCGGTTCTATCAGGGTCAATTTCCTTTGACTCGGAGCAAAGCTCTTCAATTTGGGGATAGGCTAGGGTAAGGAGGGAAGGTATTGCCTCGATTTTACTTAATAAAATGATAATTTGGATGAGGATTGCATGTAAGATAATAACCTTAGCCATTAGGTGAAAGAGCAGAGCAGGGCAAAGCAGTGATATTAGAGAGTAATTAGTCTTTGAGTTTGTATTATATTACTTATAAGCAGGGTTAGGAAGGAGACTAGGAGAGAGACTTGGGAGTTGAGGTTATTGGGTTTTGGATCCTTCACGGATCTAAACTGTACCTTGAGATGAGAAACAGATCCAGGGTTAGGAAGGAGAGAGGAAGGAGAGAGACTGGGGACTGGGGAGTTGAGGTTATTCCCTGCTGCGTAGGCGTGCACGTTATCTCTCGTTTTGTAACGATTAATCAATGACCATGAGGAGTTTGATCGTTGATTATCATTTAAAAAAATTTAAGTCGATTTAATAATGGTTAGATGCGTTTGTCCTTTTCCGCCTTGATCCGCAGTATACGGAACCTTTGCTGGGATTGGATCTGGATGACATACAATAATTAATGTGCTATCATAAAAAATAATTTCTATTATATTATTTTGGTTGTTGATGATATTTTTTTTTTTCAAAGGATGGTGAAATTGTTATCTTGACAATTTCTGGTATTTTTTTTAAATGTAGATCACATTTCAAACTAATTTTTTTTTATGATTGTTAATTCGTATTTAGTAGATCCTAGTTCTTATTAAAAATTTATCTATTTACAACTTTTTATAACTCATCATTTCTCTGCTTAACTCACTTTTTCTCTCCAGTATGTTTTATGTAATGATATGACCTAAAGTTCCACGAATAAGTATTATCTTGAAAATTTAATGCTTAATTTTGATGATATTCACTTGACAATCACTAAAATTAATGTTTAAATTTGAAATTCGGCATTATAATTAAAAAGCATGATCTATAGTTTTTAATTAATGTCTAAAAGTAATAAATTTTGGAATATATATTATTGTTCATTAAGTAAAATGATTTTTTCAATAATTTTTAATTAACGACTCTTGTTGCTCAAATCCCATGAAATAAGCATGATCTATGTGTTTTATAGCTCAAATCAATATTTTCTAATTAAATGTAATAATTATAAAGGTCCGGAGTCAAGTTATCCAACATATATATAAGAGGAGCAAAGCTTGGGTGTGATGTGCTGAGTGAATTCAAAACTTCCAAAAAAATTCATATGCATACATCACTCATTAAGTAGATGGATTTCAATGGTTTGGATTCGTCGTTTGAAGGCAATCCTTTATGAATTCAGATCCAATGCAATATATGGGCGGGTAGAATAAGATACTAGTATCGTGTCCGTGCGTTGCAACGGAACATATTATAAGAGAAGAAAAATTCCTAGTATCTTTGCCCATGTGTTATAACGGGGCATATTATAAGAGAACAAAAAAATATCAACAAAATGACATACTTTCATAAATAAAAAAAATTAAACCAAATGACAAATAACATTTCTTAAATGACATTTACACGTAAATAACATTCCTTAAATGACATGTTTTCATAAAAAATCTCATACAAAGTGACATGTTAAATGACAAATAATATTTCTTAATTGATATTAAAAAAAATAGAAAGAAATAAAGACATGACCAATCAATTCAAAAAAAGTTTAAATAACATTTAAAAAATAGAAATAAATCATGACCAATCAAAAAGATGATACAATTTGTATATAGTGAATACGTGTAGCGAATACATGTCTATATAAATTTAGACTTCTACATGTAAAAAAAACATAAAAAAAATGTATAAAATTACAATAAGTAATCAGAGAGCTGATATTCAATTTGAAATTTCATCTTTTAATCAAAGTTGTTGGCGGATATGGACATCTATATACTTAATATAAAAATGAAGATGAATTGGTTTTAATTTGATACGAATATTTCAAATAAATACCAAATTGATTTTTGTCCGGTGTCTAAGGGATACTCATTTTTTATACCCTTCGTTGGTAAAAAATGTTATATTAATTGAGCACCGGCTTCGATCTTCTTGAGTTCGTATTGACCGGAGATAAAACAACATCATTCTTTTCTTTTATTTCGGTTTTATATTAGCCGAAATGGCAAAGACTTTTGGAGTTCACAATGAAAAAGGCTTTGCGTACACATCAAACGGCTCACTGGCGGTTAATTGTGGCTCCTGCATAAAGAAATTTATAGATTATTGTAGTTTTTTTAAGCATGGATAGATTATTTTAGTTTTTTTCAAAGAGACAAGTTTAATATTTAACAAAATTGTTGGGACTTTATTTGCTTAAATGCAAAAGATGGGTTGTGTGTTTAAATGTTAAATGCCAAAGAGAGCAAAAAGAAGACTGAGAAGATGAAATCTGCAAATCATATCATAGGATTTAGGAATTTTTGAAGAAAAAGAGGAGTATAACTAGGGTGTTCTTAAATTCATCAAACTCTTTGTGAAATCAACTCTAAAACCTATCGGTTTGGCTTCAAGCGACGAATCCGAACTGTTGAAACTCATCTACCTTACGAGTAATGCGTCTACATGCAAAAACTTAATTTTTTTGAATAAATTTAGTATAAAGTCAAGCGGTCAAAATTAGAAGGTTTATAAATTAATTTTAATGTATTCATTTTTTGAACGTTTTATGACCACTTGACTCTATATAAAATTAATTTGAAAATTTAAAATTTTCGCATGTAGATGCATCACTCATCATGTAGATGAGTTTCAATAGTTTGGATTAGTCGTTTGAAGCAAATCTGATAGCTTTTAGAGTTGATTTCACAAAGGAGCTTGGTGAAACTCAAATTTATTTAGGGTTCTTTCTTATACAATTTCATAGCAGAGATGATGTGTTCTTGGTATTACACAATTCACATTGGTGTCACCTGGTGCAGTGTGTTACTGATCTGGGCTGATAAGTATCAAGCCCTTGTAACATATCATCTTTATATGATTAATGAGCTTTTTACCCTTACAAAATTAACTCAACAAATTGAGAGAAAATTAACCTTTCTCAGTCCTTGTAGCACAGTCTTACGATGCAATAGCAAAGTTAAAATAGAAGCTACACGACCCGCACCATCCAGCAAGTTGGCGTTTCTAATAGTAGCCTTCATGGAATTTATTAAGGTTCCATATGTGGCTACTTGACCCTCTTCAATCGCTTGGATAAAGGAAAATGTCATGGCACCAGTTGAAGTGACCTTTGACAGAGCCTGACAAGGTATTGCAAAAGCTTTTAGGAACATTTATGTGGGCAATTAGGCAACATTAAAAAAAATCTATCAGAGGATTTCGAAAAGCCTAGTACTGGTAAGATATCGCTTCTTGGACTGATTGATGAATTGTATACCTTAATCAAAATGTAAATAATCAAATTGAAAACAAGTAAAGCAAGATGATCCTTTTGGTACTAGTGAGAACTTAAATAATTACAGAAAACTGGTATCGAGTGCTCATTGATTGTTTTCTAAAAAAGGACCAAAATAGCCAATTCATACCACTGTATCAGCAGAGGTTTGATTATCATCACAGCCACTGAAGCAAAAGACTTCTCCACCACTGGTACCTTTATTTTGTCCATTTTTTGGCCAGTGATCCTCCCAACTGTATTGTCCACTCCTGTAATAGTTTCAGAAGTGAAAAACATGAATCACTCAACCTTTTTATTGTACATAACTTAATAAATAAAATCAAATAAATGGAAAAAATGGTGAAATTAACTGACGCAGTCATTTTACAAAGGAAAGGCAGATCCAACACAGTCCCACTATGGCATGCATCTACAATGGCATGAAGCTTGGCCCCACGCGGCAGTGGATTCACAATAGTTTCATTTATCTCATCATCTATAATCATTCCTTCTTCCTCGAAATCCACGGGAAGAATTGTTTCGTCAAACCCATCGATCTCATCGCCATTTTCATCTTTCTGTTGACCACCATGTCCAGAATAGTGGAACACCAAGGAGTCGCCAGCCTGGCACCCATGCACTAGCCAGTACAAAGCCATGCGTATGTTCTTCTTGGTAGGTATTTTGTACGGATCAGTTTCATCATCTGCATCTCAACTTTCATATAATTGTGAGGTTAATATCATAATTTTTATCACAAATCAAACAAGGAAGCAAAGATAATTCTCAATACGGAACCGAGGTATTGACGAGATGGGAGGAGCTCCAACTCTACCTCCCACCTACAACAGACCCCGAAGAAATCCAAAAAAGGGCAGAATAAGAGTTAGTATACACTTATCTGGGAGGCCTCGACCTGAGTTTTGAAGCCATCAGATCTCAAATTCTCTATTCCTCCGAGCTGCCATCAATAGACTCGGTAATGGCCACCATACAGAGAGAAGAGACACTGCGCACTACCATGAATACCGAGGCCGACACCTCTGAAACCAAAGCCTATTCTCTCGAAACCCTAACTCTAATTTCCGAGAAGGGGCGAAATTGAGGGGAGCACCCAACAGCAACGACAAGTGCGACCACTGCAAGAAGCAGGGTCACACCCGCGATGCGTGCTAGCACCTCCATCCCCACCTGAGACCCAACCGAGAGAGAGGAAATAACAATGGCGGCAGGTGAAAGGGCTTGAGATTTTGCCCTCTGGTGCCTTCCTTGTGCTATTCCTGGTGCTTGGTGGTTCCCCTTTCTTGTGGTGCTTGCTGTTTTTGAGACGGCCAACTTTCATATAATGGTGAGGTTAATATCATAATTTTATTACATGGATATTAATTTCCTGTCATCAAATCAAGTACCACCCAGACCAAACTATTGTAGCGAGGATTATTAGTGCAGACATTTGACGATATGACTTTTGCAAGAAATTTGATGGCTTCAAATGTGTGTTACAATGTCGTTTTTCGTAAGGCTTAAATGTCCCCACCCGGTATCAGCTGGTTTGCATCTGGTACAATGAATAGCCTCCCAGGATACAGAAGCATGTTACCACATAATCCACTCATGATCTGTAACTCTCCATTTTATTTCATCTCAGCAAGTTTTATATACAAGGGAATTCAAAATATCTCCAAATTTTTGTCTCCATTTTGTCTCTAAATTAAGTGATTTATGGAACTAAATAATGTGCATACATTTGATATAAAACCTCCTGATCATTGACACAAAGCCAAAACTCTGCAACTTTTTTACATGCACATAGGAAAGTAATATGGATCCTGTCTACTTTATTTATTCTACAACCGAAAGTTACTTATTCAATGTTGAAATATTTTCTACAAAAACGGAGGCACTTGTTTGATTAGGTATACCTGTGAAAGATCTGAAGCCGAGATAATAATTATCACCACTTGACTACCTTCCATTATCTGGATATGGTCCATGTCAAGTTCAGCCCAATTTGGAATTTTGGTTAATCACCATCCAAAGGCGTTAAAACCAATTTTCTTTTAATTCGCCCAAATTTCACACAAGCCATTTTCAACTTCAAAACTCTTTTAATTTTTAGATTTGGACAGAATATTGTGTCAATTTTCAAAACTATCAGATAGTTGCAGCATAGAAATGGATGCACGGCATAACTACTAATAATGTTAACTTTGTATGCTAAAAAATAACAGAATGTTACCATTGTCCATGATTTACAGAAAGAAGCAGGGGACCCACCTGTCAGCATGAGAATTGACGACTCAGGGAAGTGAAATCGATTCACAAGCATATACTTCATACACTTGGCATCATTAAGGCACCCCTTCAACTCGTACTCAGAGCCTTTGTATGAAATCCCACATATCACGGCCTTCTTGCTCCCCTGTGCGCTCGGTGGAGCCAGGGCCCAGGGCACTGACCCGCTGTACGGCGCCAGCGCATAGGGATGGAGGCGGTGAGAGGTAGAATGGTTATTGTTGTAGTAAAACTGAGGAGCGGGGATGGAGCGGGGAGCGGCCACATGGGTGATCGCACGGCAAACTGCGCAGCGGATCGAGATGGCGCCTGGTGGGAAATGGAGCGTGGTGTGACAGTTGGAGCAGTCTATCACCTTTTGCATTGTGGCTGGAGATCGATGAGGATAATGGAAGAGAGGAGGTGAAGTCACTTGTGTAAGAGAAGAGAAGATTTATTTCCCTTTCTTATTTTATCTCTGTTTTCTCTTGCTCGTTTCGATCTGTAAGCTGCGAGGAGAAGGGATTAAGGGAAGGAGGAACTGTTCAACAGGTAGTTGACCGAGTGATGTTGACTTGGTAGAATTGTCTAATTAAACCCGACTCATGGTAGAGGGAATGGGTCCCGTTGGCAGGGTTTCTGTTTCTCCTGAGGACACTGAAGAGTGGTCTGTGGCACATGCCGCACATTGAGTCGCTGACCCATGAACTCCCCGTTTGGTCTTAAAATTTATTAAACACCTTGTCTATTCTTCCTACAGAGTCAAATCAAGGACCTCTTTTTTTAAGCCGTAGCCAAGTCTAGGACTTTTGAAATTATTCTTTTGGCATAAACAAAAGGAGGGTTGGTTGGTTGGATCCGTATCCTCCCAGGTACCTGACTCAACACAATTGAAACGGACGGTCCAGATTTACTCCTAGCCGGTGTCTACTCGGGATGACATAGGGAGCCAGTATTATTTATGCTTTGAGATTCGTGCTAAGTTAAACTGAACAATGTTAGATCGTCCGATTCAATTGTACTCAGTCAGGTAACCTGAGAGGATGTGAATTCTGGTTATTACGGAGTGCTCTTTCGGAGTAGCAGCGAGTATCTTCCAGCTAAGCAAAAGGGAACAGAGAAGTTTTCACAAAAAATAACCCATGGTCTAATTTATTGGATCCAAATATGCTGCAATTCTTGTACATAAACAGTACTCTGTTATTTTTGTTTTTTTTCGAATTCAACCGTCTAACTATTTCGAGATGCGTGCCCAGAACAGTTAAAAAAAATGATTCAATATTCGTTCTTGAAAAAAATTGAACAATTGGATTCGGAAAAGCAGAGATAGCAGAGTTACTGTTTACGAGAAGAGGATAGCAGCAGATTTGAATCCTAATTTATTAGATAGGTAATGAAAGGGTCAAAGTTTAACTTTTAATAAATTAATAAAATTTAAATTTCGAATTAAAATCTTCTTCATAAAAAGTACTGCTCTTTATGGTTTTCATTTAGTTAAAGGTTTCATTTTTTTCTTATGGGTCGCTTAATTCTAAAGCGCTGATGTGATTTATGTGCCAATCAATTGATAATTATGGAGTAAAAGAGGCGACTTTTTGAGAAGTCATGGTTCACATGACAACTTAATGATTCGGAAAAGGTTTGGCACGATAAAAATTTAGTGATTCGAGAATAATTTGGATATGATTCGGAAATAATTCAAAATAATACATTGAGAGTAAAAAAAAAATTGCGAATAATTTGTAAAATTTGGAAATTAAATCATAAAATTCGCGATAATTCGGGATACCGAATAATATGCATATTGATTAGCCAACATCTCAAATTCTAATTATTTACAAGTAATTCCCGAATATAGTGAAAAACACACCTTCGACATCTCTGCATAAGCCTTGGGAAATCTAGATTCAGTATCCAGGTCTCGGCCGTCGTTTCACTACAATCGGGCTGAAGCCTACATCCGACCCGACATTTTTCTTTTGCAAACCCAATCAATCTCGGCCCAGTAGAAATGAAGCCCATTAATCCAGAGAACTAAAAAAACAAACTACTATATCCCCGAATCGATCCTTCTCGCAAAGAAACCAAACCATACCACATGGCATCGCTCGGATCGTCTTCTCACGCCACACGCATGGCCGCCTCTACCTCACCTCCGCCGCCGCATGAATACCCGAGCGCAGCTAGAATCTCAGACTCGATTTGTTTCCCGCAGTACACTGCCTCCCTCAAATGTACGCCTCATTTCCCTCCCCTCTCTCTGTCGCGTTTCTCTTGGTTTCTTCCTTTCTAGGGGGGTAATTGCACTAGAGCTATCCAGTTTTATGATTCTTCTAGTTGGAGACCGTAGTATGAACTAGTTTTGACTAAAACCCTCTATCAGATATAGGCTTCATACTGGTTTTCTTTGTTCTTTTATATGTTGTTTTTTTTTTTGGGAAATGACAGGAGACTAGGAGAGTCACCAAATTTCTTGCTTGTTGGATTTAATCTGTAGTTACTAGATTTCTAGTTTCTATAATGAACTGCACAAACTTGTCTCCTGAAATGATTTAATTGAGATCTGTCAGGTACTTGATGTAGCACACCAGATATCACACTGTATGGTTTAATCTGAGAATGGCTGACCCTTAGATTATACTGCTTAACCTGCACTTTGAGATTTTTCAAATTACACACAACAGTCTAATTTACTTGTAAATAACACCCTTTTTGAAACTGATGCGTTATTTGTAAATATCTGCAAATGAGATTTAAAAATTAAATTAGTGCGATGTTAAAGAATGTATTGTTATACTTTTATTATAAAATATATTTAGCCCTTCTCGCATGATCCTTTTATGTTGAAGGTCATATGAACTCTTTGGTATAGTTTGGTTTAAAGCTGTCATGACACCTTCATGCACCCTGGAACTATTTGATATTAGTGTAATACAAGGTTTCGAATATACAAATAAAATTTCAAAGTGTATATAAGTTGGTCACCTTCCATTTGAGTTTTATTCTAAACAATCCTGCTCCAATGCTTCTGCTCTGCTAAATTCTTTCCTTTAGGGGTAAAGATGTAAAATTTGAGTGCTCCAATTTTATAATTAGCTGCATATAAATTTTCTTATCTTTTCTGATATGGTGAGGATTTCTGACTTAGGTTTAGAGGTTAACCAAGAGAAGAGCAACTGTCAGCAATTCTTTGATGATTATAAAGAATGTAAAAAGAAAGAGGTATCACTTTCTTGACTTCATTTTTTTTTCCTTTTGTTTTACTGATTGACTTAAGGTCTTAAGCTCTTCATAATTGGATCCATTTCACTGTACTTATACATACTGTTGGATTGTTAGTGCGTAGATCTATTCTGAGGCACTCATAATAGCTGACAACAAGTAATTTATTGTTAGGAACTTGGAAAATCTTGGAATAGTTACAGTGGTTATTTTTTTTCCATTTACTTCTTGTAACTTCAAATATGAATTGAACTTTCTATCTATTTTTTGGTTTCATAGTCATAACTGGAAAGGGAGGGAGAAAGCAACCTTTACCAGTTTTTTTTTTTTGAGTAAAGGTTGGAGAATAGCAACCTTTACCAGTTAAAGAGCATTTTTCGGGAATATATAATGTTAAGAATATATATTTGTTCATCTAAAGAAGGAATATAGATTTAGTATTTGCATGGCATCATTTGAATTTGGATAAATATGAAAGTCCTTTATACTTGCGTGCTTAAGTGGTGTGGAAAGAACTTTCCTGGGATTAGCTAATATTATAGGGAAATGTGTTGGGTCATTTTTAACAAAGTAACAGATTTTGCACCCCTTTAAAATTGGTTATTTAAGGTTAAAATGTGGGTTTTTTTTTTATGCTAGATAAATATGTTCTCCATATCAGTTAGCATAAGTTAATACTTGAAGTTTCCTTTGCTTTGCATCTTGCTAAGTGGAGTAAAAAAAAATTCTCTCTTTCTCTCTTTTTCTTTAAATTTGTGACAGAGAGAGGCTCGACTGGAACGTAACAGCAAGAGATCATTCTTCAGTTAGAACAGGAGTTCTGAATTCTGCATTTAAGAGTGGTTTCACTTTAACTGCTGCATTCTAGTGCAGTTGAATGGAATAATCCAGGGTATTTTGGAAACTTTGTCAGAGGATTCCATTTCTGATTTCATCCTTTAGTTTCAATTTTAGCTGTGCTAGGATTTGCCAGTTAGAGAAGGTATATCCTAAACTTTGATCAGTTTGAATGGTTATGAGGTAAAAAAAGAAGAAATAAAAGAATAAATTTGTTTCTTAAGTTTGCTCATACGTGGTATGTAAGAATGTCAATTCATCACAATAATATGTGTATATATTTTTAGTTTTCTTGGCCAGCAAAGGATTTATTCTATAGCATATCAAAAGAGTGCATTTCTGATTTATGTTTTCACTAAGCGCATGCTCAAATTAACACATGGAGTCGTGGAATACATGCAAGAAAATAAAAGAGGCTATTGCCATTATGCAATCAAAAGAATTGCATAAAAGGATTCCAAATTGAATAGTTGCTCATACTGGCTGATATCTTTTACCAGTCATCGCCATCTCAAACAAGAAACAGGGTCAAAACTGACATGACAGTAGTAGGCTTGAATGATATGGTATAAACTCAAGGTTCCAGGATTGACAACATACAGAGCCAGTTAATTAAAATGGTACAAAACGGCAATCAATCCCAATATAATTTATACGAGCATGAAAAGCATAATTAGATGCAGGAAATGAAGCTTTGATATTATCACACCACGAGATAAGAGCATGAGAAATAATAAAGTGTAAATTTTGTAATAATTGTTGAAGCCAGACAAGTTCGAAGTTAGTTATAGTGAGACTTTATTACATGACCTCCGGGCTCAAGTGTGACACGGTGTGTTGCTCTTTGTTACACCAAGACATCAGGTTGGACTCTAAGAAGACACAAGATCCTGTAATCTAGTTAGGGCTGCTAATGAGCCAATCTCGGCTCAAAACTCGGCCCAACTCATCATTAACTAAACAGGTCTAACTCGGACTCTGCTCGGTCTTGAAGAAAAAAATCCGGCTCAATTTAATCAGTTTGAGCCTTCAGCTCGGCTCAAACTCGGCTCATAACTCGTGAGCTCAACTCATTGGTTCATGAGCCGGCTCAGCTCATTAGTAGGCCTACTAAAAAACTTAGGAGCTCAATCTAAGGGACTGGACAGTGCTTTCATCGCCAAGTTGAATCCTCTTTAATATTATTTTTATTTAAATTATTTTCGTCACATGATAAGTATTTAATAAATGCAACGTGTTTTCTATTTTTTCTGTAGTAAGCAGAATTTTTTACTGTTATTGCATTAGAAGGAACTATTAAAATTTTCAAAATATCAAAATTAGTATCATAAAAAAGATCAGTTAGAAGTACCACAGACCATCCGATCATGATCAGATGATTAGAATATTTATTTTGAAAGTACGTTCATCAACAACAAGCACATCTGTGTATAATTTATTGAGCTGTTCTAACATGAAATATTACCACAGCTCTCTAAAATTCATAAACCTCATATGCATATCCTCTAACTTATTAGCTCATGAGCCGGCTCGGACTCGACCATGTTTGAGTGATAAAATATGAGCCGAGCCGAGTTCGGGCTTTATTTAGTTTAGGGTCTGGCTCGATATAATTTATTGAACTGTTTAACTCATTGGATCATGAGCCGGCTCAGCTCATTAGCAGCCCTAAATCTAGTGATGATCATGGGAACAATTTGCCTAGTCGAAATCAGCATAGACCTGTTAGTTGTGTCGTGGAGGAATTACAGATAAGTTGAATACCATGTGTAAACTAATAATACCCTTTTTAAGTATTGCAAAATACGCTTTGACGCCATCCAATGACGATCGGTAGGTTGGATGTAGAGACTGAGAGGATATATTAGCAGTAAAGGCTCTACTAGGTGCTCGTTTTGTACGGGCCATTTAATTTGGTTCTGATAAGATGATAACGAATGGAGAACATGTTGGGAATTATTTACTTTCTCTTGGTGGTAGGGTTACTTTGCTTAATTCTGTCTTATCCACATTGCCTCTATATTGGCTTTCTTTGTATAAATTGCCTGTTGACATTAGAGTTCAAATTGATCGTATTAGGACAAAATTCTTATGGTCTGGTGGTGGCCAAGCTAGGAGAAAGTACCATCTTATAGACTGGACAACTGTTTGTTTACCTAAGGATCAAGGTGGTTTAGGTGTTTTTAGCAAAGTGGTGGTTTCGTTTTAAGGACCCTACTATTAACGGTAAACGGAAGTTAATTTTATATGCTAAATATGGTGCTAATGGGTTATCTGTAACTAGATGTTCTTCCTTCTAGTTTGAGGTTTTAGCTAACTTAGATATTTATGAGACATGAATAAGTAGAGTAATTCATAATGGTGAGAGTACATTTTTTTGGTTAGATAGATGGACATGGGAGTATGCTTTATATTGTATTTATCCTCATCTCTTTAGGTTGGCTCTGATCAAAACCTATTGGTGTCTAATGCTTTTTCTTCTAATCATCTTAACATTCACTTCAATAGACAACTTACAGGAATATTACTTGCGGAATGGCAACATCTTTTTTCTTCTTTAGTTCCTAGTTCTTTTATTACTGACTCCTCCCCTGATACTATATTCTGGAGATGGACTCCATCTGGATTGTTTACGGTTCATTCCCTCTATCTATGGTTATCCTTTAGGGGTATTCAAAATAGAACTTACACTACCTTATGGCACTCTAAAATCCCTTTTAAAATTAAGATCTTTGTTTGGTTATTGAGGCAAGATAAGATCCTTACTAAATGTAATTTAGCTAAGAAAGATTGGCACGGGGGCATTGCATGTCATTTTTGTGGAGCTCCTGAAACAGTAGATCATTTATTTGTGACTTGCCCTTTCATTTCTTCTCTATGGTCATGGATTGGTTCTCATAACAACTTTTATTTTAATTGTACAACAGTTGATGAGTTATGGCTTTTTGATTACTGGATTCCCTTGAAGGATTCTTTACTTGTAGAATTAATTAGGGCTGCTACTTTATGGTTAGTATGGTTTACTAGAAATAAGATTTGTTTTCACCAAACACCTATTCCATCTCTTAGTTCTGTTGGTTCTGCTATTATTGCATTAACTTCCTATTGGTGTAAGGCTAGATTGGATGATTCTTACTTTAAATTAACTTTAATATTACCTTCTTTGAAGCAAGCAGGTCCTTTGATAATTCTGTTGAATACGAACACTCAGGAGGACAACTAGCCGGGGTTCGACGAGGATCCTGGACTTGGTTCAGAAGGGTTTGACCTTTCTGACTACTTACGTGACCGTGCTGAGTACGATGCAAGCTCTTCTACTACTAGTGCTAGTGTCGTTGTCATTAGTACCTCTACTTAGATTGTTTGGTGTGATTTTGTAGTTAATCTCTTTTGCAATTTACTATCATGCTGTATCTAGTTCCCCTGCATAGATTTTGTTTAGTTGTTTGTATTAGAGGCTTTGAATCTCATATTTTGTAAGGACAAGTGGTTTCTTAATAAAACAGGGTTACACCACTATTATCAAAAAAAAAAAAATCTCCAATGAGTGCATCAAAATTAGCAGAATTTTATAAATTAATCTGAAAAAATTAAATCAGATAATTGTAAAGTAAAACAAATAAATTATTTTGAGATAAAGTATAAATTTTAGCCGAAATTTTTATTAACAGAAATTAAAAAATTAAAATATCGATATTGAAGAACAGTTTCGCCAGATTTCGAAAAATAACAATTCCGTTGTTTTTGGTAACGTCCAGAGGCCGTTATGGAGAATAACAGCCCGATTAGCGGTTAATTACGCACCACCAAATCCACGGCTTAAAAAAAACAGGCCGTTATGGACATTCACGGCCAGGGGAAGAGGGAAAAAAAAAAAGTCAGGCCGTTATTGTCCATAACGGCCAGGAAAAAAAAAAAAAAAATTTCCAGCAAATTGTGTGAAATTGTATCAAATTAGTTTTAATTTGATGTGAAATTGCTAGGTTTAATTTTATGAGTTCGGTATAATTTTGTGCAATTGCCTTAGCATAGTTTTAATATCGAAATTTTGTACCAAATTTAGTGTATTTTATTTTTACATGTTTGTTGTATACTTTAGTTGGATTTGATCAAAATACTTGTGTACATTCATGTGTGTTCAACTCCTTGTAATATTTTTAAATTGCATATGAATTAAATTAGTATAATGTGTGTTCAACTTCTTTTAGTTTTGATGTTAAAGATAAATTATTTGAAATATTATGCAGGGTATAGGATGTCAAGCAGCCGCGGTCCGAATGACCCTGACATTCAAGATGCATATGAGGCACCACCAAATTCGAACTTGCAGTATCAGAGAACAGCGAGACTTTGTGTTGTGCATGCGGCATCCATAACAATTCGCTAAATTTTTCTGCTGGTGCATTTACGATTGACCCGAAAATATCATCGCTCGGCTGAGATTGCGTACAATGATGCGGTACTACAGAGGATACGCTTTCATAAGAGAGTGGTGGGGTTGGGATGGGGGAGGGTTGAGGGTTGCGGGTGGAGCGGTAAGGCGCGAGCTATGAGGAGTTCGAGAGCTGTGGGCGAGAGATAAGGCCATAGGGGCTAGGGGTCGGGGGAGGGTTGGAGGGAGTCCATATCCCCTCAGGTACCGGACCAAAAGTAATACAGTGTCCATATAGATATATCGAGGATTTGTTTTGGGATTTGTGTCAGACTGAAATTGACAACTCAGATTTCAATGTACTCGGTCAAGTGTTGCATTGGATCTGAATTCAAGGGGTTGAAATTGCAAGATATGGGGTTGAAGGGGGAAGAGAGAAATGGAAATATACTGGAGACGAGAGACTGGAGAGAGGTCTAGCGTTTATTCTTTCCTGTCGATTCAGTGATTCTCTCGCAACTTTTGAAGCAGATTAGACAGAGAAAAGCGAAGAGTAAAAACCTCTCTTGCTTCAAAACATGAATGAACTCTGCTATTGTTTCAATTGAAAGCAGGATCTGGTTTTTCCGATCTCAATTATTCAAAAAATTTCATTTGCGTATCTCGATAAAAAAACTTTTTTCATGCACAAATCTCAATAAATTTTATAGTTGGGATTGGAGTCCTACCTTTTCTATTGGAATAACAACACAGTCGTATATTTCAAAACTCACCATAGCCTATCTCATATATATAATATTCATTTGCATTTCAACAATATGTTTCCGGCTTTCAAAATCTATCAGAAATATTTCAAATGACAAATTCAAACCATTCAAACTAATTTTTTTCATGAGAACTTCCATTTACATATATTTTTTTAAATTTAAATTCATTTAGTATTAAGTCCATTTGTCAAAAATAAAGATTTTTAGTTAATCTTGATACATTATTTTTCTTAAATATAGAATGGAGAGCTTATAAGATTTAGTGACAGAGCCAGACATAGAGTCAAGAAGAAAACTTGCTTCGTTGGTTCAATATTTTTTTATAAATATACTTCAATATTTATGTTCTTTAAGAAAAAAATATAAAAATATTCTTAAGATCTGAATAATTATAAAATTATGGTTTGATACAAATTCATATAATTATTAAAACTGACAAACACTTGTAAGTTGATTAAAAGCAAAAGTATATAACTATGTGCTGATTCATATAGATAATTTGACTTTTATATGTAATTTTGTGCGTGTTATGTCTAGCAATACGCAATTTTGTGAATTTGCGAATCAAAATTTGTATATGAGATAAAAAGACGCATACATAATGTAATTGATATTATGTTTCTATTCCGTTTTATAACATGAATTATAAACTAATATAAATTTGATAAAGGTTTTTTTTTTAATCTCGCAGAAGCAACGAAGTCAAATTTGATGACGGTTATTGCCGAAATATGTTAGATATTTTTAATTTGTTTTGTGATTCAACATACATGTTGATGAGTCCAAAGTGAACTACTACTTTTAAGTATTTATAAACTCTAATTTCTACTTACGTTCATATCACAAGCGCATGATCATACTGTGTAGTATGATTGGGGTTTCGATCCACAGGGATAGTGTATTAGATTTTAAATAATTTTTACTAGTCTAGGTTATCGGGATTCTTAAAAGTTTGAGGTGGTGGTACTAATTGCAATCAAGGTAAATGTTAAACAGTAGATAGAGAGCCTCTAGGGTTCAGGTTTATATCATTCTTAATCATGTAAGTATAAGTTTCGACGTCTCTCTACGTCGCCTGCAGCCTAGATTGTCCCACAGCTACCCCGCATGCGGCACTGTCACTACCCGCAGGGCGTGCTGGGTGTTTGTTTATGTAATTTGAAAGGTTTTCCGATCTTGCGATTGGCTATTGGGCTACCAAGACTGAAGTATTTTAGGTACGCAATTATATTTTTTCCCTATACTACCCCGTAGTTGAAATATCTCAAAGACCCTACCTAATCTAAGTATTTTCTAATATAATCTAAATATACAATTTACGTTATCCTGCCAAGGAAGCCCACTCGATTCTAACTCTAGTCTTTGAACCGCTGCCAAGTCTCGTTAGCCGAAGTGCCCATAGTACTTTTATGCATTATCCTACTCGCACCATGATGCAATGACTAAACACCTATTGGTATGTGGAGGGTCATTGGCATATAGTAGACAGAACTATGTATGCAATGACGTAATAAAAATGAATTCAAAGTATAAAAGGAAACTCAAACAAATCATTAACAAAAGATAAACATATATTAAAACATAATTAAGAATTCAAGTACAACCCTCACCCTAGAGATGAGAAGTTTAGCTTCTCATGGCCATGAAAAAATAACAGATGAAATAAGGAGAACATAAATTACAACCCAATATGAGATAGAAGAACCTCTGCCTCTTTAGATGATGCATTTTTTTCTTGCTTGGCTTCTGATGGCTATCATTCTCTCTCTAAGTAACTCTCTAATCTAACCTAATAATGAGGATTGCTAGTCTACTATATTAGACTTGACACAATTAAACACGCACACTAAATCCTATTACAAGAGGATATTTATAACCTTCATAAAACGTGTTGTTCTATAAGGCCCGTTAGGAATTTGCGTTCTTTTGAAATGCCCATCAGAGAAATCGCCTATTTTTAGGACAGTTCACGGATCGTGCAGCATCAGAGTATGCTGCATGCGGCATGGAGGAGGCTGCACGGCTTCCTGACTTAGCGGATTTTTCTTGTAATTTCGCCATTTTGCATGTTGTGCACTTCGTGCGAGGTGTTGCATGCTCCATGTAATGTCTCATTTTGACGCCTTATTCAGAAATCGCCTAAATACGACACTTTTGCTCTGTTTTTGCCCTAAATACGCAACTTTCTCAAAAATCTGTCAAAAAAACCTAAAAACACGTTTGCGGTAAATAAATTGAAAAGATGACTACTTTGCATTCACTTTTCGTCATTTTTCGGAAAAAAAAAATAGTGATTTTCGATATGTGTTTTGGCTTCATCACATGTCAAGTTGGTACGAAGAGAGATATGATGTTGATGTCACATTATTTTTTATTTTTAAGTAGAAGAATAATATAAATATGGGGGTTAAAATTAACGTGACAATGTGCTAATGTGAAGAATATTAAAAATAAAAATGACCTAATTACAATTATTTGGACTATTTTAGAATGACTATAATAAGATGTTTTCTCTATTAGTCATCACAAAGCTTGCGCATCCAATTTAAATATGCAAACATTTTTTTATGTTTAATTTTACGTACGAAATTTAACATATATCAAACATATAAATAAACAAAAAAAAAAATAGATATCTAACGGATATCTCCGCTCTCAAATGTGAAACATTTTTTAACCACCTGTCGTTTTATTTTAAAGTTCCACGAGTACTTGATCCATCCTTGGCTCTCATCAATTTGTGTAAATTTGAACACAAAAATAAAATAGTGTAAACTAATTGATCCACATGCGATAAATCACAGCCGTCCATCAGTCCCGAATCTTGAGAAACGCTAGAACTACTGACAATCGTGTGGTGGGAGAATAAACAGAGTCCGTATCCTCCTTTAGGTATCTGAGGCTATTGCATGGGAAATTAAAGATCCGGATTAATTCAAATTGACCCAAACTCAATTTGGTGCCTAGGAAACCATAGGGGTTCGTTTTAAGATTCGTGTCAAGTTAAATGAACGGTCCAGATTTTCCAACTTTTCGACATCTGTTCTACCCTTGATATTTCATTACAGAAAGTTATTAACTCCTAAGGCCAAAATATTCGATTTAGAAGAAATTTTACTGAGATTCTTTATAGAGAATGGCTAAAACTGTTACATATAGTTAGTCAAACATTTTTCACACATGTTACTGATCAACTAAGTTGGAGATGGGATAATACCCTACCAACTTTTGCTGTGGTGGTCCTTACCTATATCTTTGAAAATTAAAAATTTTCAGCTAGTGGTTTATGACGGGGATAATACTTTAGTCAATGTTTAACAACTTGCTCCTACTTCTCTTTCTTTTGCAAAATTCTATTAGCACTTTACTTAGCCCCGAAGTGTGGGTTAGAATCAGCCCTATTGCCTTGTGACTCATTTTTAGATTTTTACTTTGCTGGTTATATTCTGCTGTTTGTGGCATATATGGATTTTGGAACTTTGTTAATCAGGTATCATGTGCTGTGTGAGATATTCCTGAGAACGCTAGTACGTAGCTTAAAATTTCTGCAATCAAACGGGCGTATGCCTTTTATCAAAAAAAAAAAAAAAAAATGAACGGTCCAGATCCATTAATTGCACCTTAGGTATTGCACTGGACGTGAATTCGGATAAGAGTAACAAGGGAGCAAGCCACTACACTACAAAATAGAAAGGGGAAATCCGTTAAAAAGAGAGAGAGAGAGAGGAACAAAAATTGGGTCGGGTCAGCGCCTCCGCCTCCATCCCAACTCCGGCGAGGCTTGATCTCTTGTTCTTTCTCTCCCCTCTTTCTCTATCATTTTCTCCGAGTCGCTAAGATGAATCCCTCGAAGAAAAAACCTAAAAATCGGAAGACCAAACCGCCCAAAATCGAGTCCTCCCCTCCGACGGATCCCGATCTGCATCAAAGCTCTTCACGATCCCCACTTGCTCCAACCCAAACCCTCACTTCTACCTCTCAATCGAGGTCAAGCGACCTCGCCTGGCTACACGGTGTCTTCTCCTCTCTTTCAGTCGTCCAGATCGAGTCGGCGTACACCGAGGCGGGTTGCGACACGTTCAAGGCTGCGGGAATCCTCGGTACTCATCTAGAAGTGGACCAGGAGGAGGAAGATCAGCACAACATGGGGCCGACTGTCAGTGAGAATTCTTCTCAGAAGAAGGCTAAGAAGGCGCGGCCACGGCATGTAGTAGTTTCGAGTGGCATGGTTTCTGGCGTGATTGGGAAGGATTATACGGGCTCACACTCAGAGAGTAACGATAAAATCCAAAAAGATGTGGAAGAGGCGGAAGGGTTTCTCTGTTCTATGTTAGGGGAAAATTCTGATCTTGGTATGGGTGTCGTCAGAGACATACTAGGTAAGAAAGTTCAATTTAGGGTTTTGTTATTTCGTACAGACAGTTACTCCTTCACAGTGATCTGTAGAACAAATGTTGGAACTGTTTTATTTATGGCCTGTACGTATCTGGTACAGGCATGTTTCTTTTGGCACTATTTGTACCAGTCTGTACTGAGAACTAGCTTTGAGTTCATAATATAATGTATATAGAAATGGTTTGCACTTTTCAATCTAAGTGTCACACAATTGTTTCATGAGTATTGGCCACAGCTGTCTTTTAAATTCAATTTAATATTGCAGATCACACTCTAATCGTTTTATGTCCCTGTGCTAAAAATTTGCAGGCGTGTGCAGAGGCGATGTTGAAAAGGTCATGCAACATTCTGAACTGCATTTCCTGCTTCCTTCTGTCAAAATATCTTTATATAATTGTTTATCTTTAGAAAATCATGAAAATTATATTTTATTGGAATCTGAGACCCATAATTGTTATTTTTTCCTACTCACCCCAAATTTTGGAGATATTCACATCTTGCATCCTGGTTATCTTAGATAGGGTGATGTTATACGTGTGCTCTATCTAATTTCTTTGTACTCTGTCCATAACTGCATTATTAGTTTTTAAAGAGAAAATGAATTTTACTGATGAATTTAATTGTTGGATTCCAGTTTATGAAGTTCTTGTGAATAATTTTTGTTAATGTGTAGGAGAGAGTTATGATAATTTATTCTTTTTGGTTCTTACTCGAGCTTTTTCTTATTATTTACTTACTGTTTGGAGATAACCAAAAAGATTGTGGTGGTTGTAAATTTGAGAAATGTTTGGCTGTCTTTGTATGTACTGTGAAATGGTGGGTGCAAAATTTATAAGTTGATATGCTAAGCAAATACCAAGTGCATTGTAAATGGATTGAACATCCTTTGATTTGTCATGCTAAAATGATTTTTGAAAAAAAAAAACTGACATAATTTTTTGTAGGCACTGGAACTGCTGCTCGAGTTGTCAGACGAATCTTACTGTGCTCAAATCAGAAAGAGATTCATCCCTGCTCCAAATAATAGCTTTAATTATTCTCAAATTTTTCATGGCATGGATTGCAAGAATCCACCTGGGAACAACATTACTCCAAAGCAGGTAGTTATTTTATGTTAATATTTTTTCCTCTTATACCTGAAAAGCCTTTCAATTATGCTATCATACTTTGTTTTTTTCTATTTGAATAATGACCTTAAACCATTCAGGTATCATAGTCATGGTCACATGGTATGCTATCACACTTCGCTTTTTCGTTTTTATGGGCTTATTTCCTATTCTATGTTGCGTTTGTTTCAGTTCGGAGATAGAGCATCATCATGGACAAATTTTCCATTGGAAAGAGAGAGTGGTTTATTTTTTGAGAGGTATAATAGCTTCACTGCTCTTTTCAAAATTCTATTTATGTGAAGTTTGCTAAGTTTAATTTTTTTTCCTAAACCTTTTGTTTTGGTAGAGTAACTTGTAGGTGCAAGTTTCTTATAATTATTTGTGTTTTGTAGACCCGAGAGTGATACACATCCAATGGAACCAACACAATCAAAGCCTGAGATAGGAAAAGATGTACTAGATTCTCTATTCAACATACATGAAGTACCACATATCCGTACTTATGCATCTGATAATATGGATTGGAGAAAGATTGCTAAGAATCTACAAAATGGCCAAGATTTTGAGTTCCATTCTAAGGCCATGTCAGCCACCAGGCATAACCCTAAAAATGGTAAAATAGAAATTGTTCATGAGTTTGAGGTATATTATTTTTTTCCTTGTGCATCTCCCTGAAATTAATGTTAACGTGGGTAAAGGAGATGGCTATCTTGAGTTGAAATCTGCACAGCAGAACTGGGAGTTGAATTCTATGGCCATGTCAGCCACCAGGCAAAAACCTAAATATGGTAAAATTCTTGTTTCCTTGATCATGAGTTTCTAGTATATTTATTAAGCTTCACTTGTGCATCTCACTGAAATTAATATTAATGCAGGAAAAGGAGATGGCTATCATGAATTCAGAACAGTCGCACAACAGAACTGGGATTTGATGAAAAAATACTACCAGAGAGTAAGTTCAGAGATGATACAATGTTTGCATTTAAGCCAGCATTTGTTTTATGTAAATAAACAAATTTTGCCACTTGTTTATTTTACAGGCTGCAGTGGAATATTCTAGGGGTAGCCGTAGCCATGCTTCTTGCCTCGCTGAAAAGGTAACGTTTTCCTTTTTCATGTTGTAGAACTTTATGACCTTATGGAAAGTTTAATTTCCATTCAATTGTTACATGTTTTTTCAAATGCTTCTACCTCGTGGACTTTTGAGGGTTGTACATTTTACCAATACTTTCGAGTTTTTTTTCTGCGAGTCTGTGAAGGCTCTTAGAAAAAAATAGTCTGTATTATGGTTTATTTATATTTAAATAGACAAGATATGCCTTTGTCATTTCTTTGCTTTTTGTAATATAACAAGTTACATATGATTTCAGGGAAATTATTATCGTGACTTGGCTCGTGCGGAAGATGAGAGGGCCAGCCTAGAGATCTTTGGAGCAAGGTTAAAATCAGATACCCAATGTTTTTTTTAATTACTAAATTTGAATATTAACATTTACCTTATAATTTTATGTGTTGTGAAAAGTTCCTAGCTATTTTACTGTTAATCCATTGTAGCAGATCTTAAGATAATTATAGGTTGAAAATAAAGATTTAGAAGTTCTGTTGCAAGTCCTAATCTTGGATTTCGTACAAGCAGGAATCAAGCTATAAAAAATACTGTGACCATCGATTTGCACGGGCAGCATGTTAAGCAGGCTATTGGTATTCTCAAGCGACATCTTCTATCGTTCGCATGTATACCTTGTAAGTCCAAAATTGTTCTGAATTTCTAAGCTCTTGGTGTATCAATGTTTCTGGTTACCCAAACAGTTAGCATTGGTCTGCGTGCTGAAAATCAATTAAGCACCATAAGAGAAGAAAATAACAGTACCCGGCAGGTGATACCCATCTTTTATCTTGTAACACCTGCCCTTTTATTTCTCAAAAACGTGTCTAATGGTTAGAAAAGCGTGCTTCTGTAGGTATATTCAGTCAAGTATTGAAAATTTCGCAAGTAATGATGGTTTTTCCTCCCCTCTTATATAAGGTCAAACTGAACTAGATTTAATAGAACTAAATGTTTTTAGAGGAGGGCTCAAATGCCCCATTGCTTCATGCCCCAATCGTACCCCAACATCTTTATCTTCAATTTCAAAGTTCAAACAGACGTTCCAAACCGCTCAACATGATATCCACATTACAATATGATTGGAGACCAAATTTTATATTTTTTGGAAATGTTTTACTATTTTTTTAAGGGGGAGGGATCCACTTGCAACATTTGTAAGTTACATCTTACAACAATTTGGTTTTGCGATTTTCAAAGTCCAAACAGTCAATCCAAACCGTTCAACATGATATCTATAATAAAATGTACTTGGAGATCAAATTTTACATTTTTTTTGAATTTTTTTTCTATTTATTAAGTATTTTACAAAACTGTTGTTTTTAAGACAATTTTGGACCACTGAAAAACAGCAGTTTTGTAAAATATTTAATAAATAGTAAACAAATTCAAAAAAATGTAAAATTTGATCTCCAGACACATTTTAATATAGATATCATGTTGAACGGTTTGGATTGACTGTTTAGACTTTTAAAATCGCAAAACTGAATTGTTGTAAGATGTTGTCACTTACAAATGTTGTAAGTGGATCCTCCTCTTTTTTAAGATAGGTACAACCGTACAAAATCATTATTTTTAGATGGTCCACAATTTCTTGAAAAATAGTGATTTTGTCCCTATCTTAAAAAATAGTAAAAATTTTCCAAAAAATATAAAATTTGGTCTCCAATCATATTTTAATGTGAATTTCATGTTGAGCAGTTCGGATCGTCTGTTTGAACTTTTAAATTGAAGATAAAGATGTTGGAGTACGATTGGGGCATGAAGCAATGGGGCATTTGAACCCTCATGTTTTTATGTGTTTACGAACTTCTTTTGGGAAGCTTTGATTCTGTTGGTATGAATAAGTTAGAGTCATGTCTTGCTTGATTTGTCCCTTTGTTTGTATGGTTGGAATTTATCAGAAAATAAACAAAAGATGTTGGCTCTTTAAAAATAATCCGGTCGTTTCCATCTAGTCGCGGGACCAAACTTCAAGCTATAAGTGTGTGTTTCATGGTCTAATGAGTTCTTTTTTCTTGATTCACTAGCGGTCAATTATCTGAGAGTTATCACTGGATGTGGCGAGAATGGTGTAGGAAAGGGAAAGATGAAGCGATCGGTGAGTTTTAAAAAAAGAACTCATTTTTCAGGTGGATACCTGCCTGTTGGGGTCTTACAAATGGACACTATGTCACTTCATATTTTCAGGTCAAGAGCCTCGCTACAAAGGAAAATATCGAATGGTCGGAAGAAAATTCTGGAACTATTCTTCTCAAAATTGAAGGACGAAAGGAGTATTCGTTTACGGACTCTGACAGTGGCGAGGAATAGTGTATATTGTCGACTTCGCTTCGTAATTTACTAGGCACCTGTAACATATTCCCCACCTTATGTAAATTGGCAACATGGGCAGGACATGTTTGGTTGCTACTTGAGAGATTAAGCTGTTTATTACCTGATTGCTATCTTGTTGGTGTTATCATAATATATTAGTCTCAATTTTTAACTACGGTCCATAGTTGCTAGCATCACACCGTTTTATTTATTTTTTATGATTTTGTACTAGTTGTAAAGAGAATATGGAAAATAAAATCAAAACCATTTCAAATCAAAATGATCCCCGAGCGGATTCAAAAGAATTTATCCCAACTAACATAAAATCCCATAGGACCTCATGAAAATTTTGAAGTCCAAACTTGCCCTAATTATTTGATGCATCCATTCTTTACACTATGGCAGTGGAATGACCAAGTGTGCAAATTATCAAACATAATATACGGACTGTCAGATAGTGGTAAAATTATATCTGTATTTATTTTATTTAATGGATATATGTACGGATTGAATATTAAACGTATACAGATATGGATCAGATACTAAATATATATAAATATATATGAATACGGATATTAAATATATATAAATATATACGGATATGGATACGAATATAATTCGAATTGCTAATTTAAATATTGTAATAAAATTAAAATATTACTAAATAAATTATTATTTTCTCATTAGAAAGTAAAAAATAACATATAATTCAGATATTTGATTATTATGATAAATAAATAAAAGATCTCGTATTACACTTGTTATGTCATTATGAAATATATCGTCAAAGTAAATATTCTTCTCTAATTATATAAGAAACATGTATCAAAGTTAAAAATATTGATACCCGCTTTTAAAACTAAAACCGTATCGATATCCCTATTTACATAAATTATATTCATATTCCTATCCTTGTTCACAAACTATCTACATCCAAATATTCAATTCATAAAAATTCAAATACAACGGATAATATCCGATCCGTTTAATTGCAACCCTTCCGCATGGCTAACAGATATGATTCCACCAGATATTCTCTGTGGAAGTCCATGGTCAAAAGTCTATACTTGATTGTTAGGTTTCGGCGTCATTAGTCAACAGTCAAGTCGACATCAGCAGTACTGTTTGGTCAAACTTTACGGCGAACTTGATATTCTATCTAGATTGGAAAAAACGGGAAGATTTTGGTCTACTGTTACCAAGTTGAATTGTTACCAAGTTAATTTTTTACGTACAGTATTGTACTGTGACTAAAATGTTAAGGGATATAGTCATGGTACACGAATGGTCACGCCACGCGAGTTATGTCGTGCTCAACGTGACTCGCATGACTCATGCGACCATTTGATCATAATTTAGGTTAGTTTATTCAAGATTCACTATTTGATCAAGATCTAACGTTTCTAATTACACGTGACTCGCATGATCATGTGCTGTGCTAATTTTTTTAAAGATGGTCACGGCACGGGACACGCAACACGCGAGTCACGACACATATCCGACATGCGTTCCGTACCGTAACCATGCCGTTCTGTAACGGAGCCAGCTCCGCCGTGCTATTTTTTCCACTCTAATTCTACTTCTAATCAGGGGCGGAACTAAAAAATAGAGATTGGGAAGCTGAAGAATCAAATATAGTGTAATTTCATTTTATAGAAGAGGCTAAAAGATATTAATGCACATACAAATTATAAAATTTAATTGACCAAACTACAAATTTTCAAATTATAGGTGCTTAGCATCATTTCCCACTACTATGTTCCGCCTCTGCCTCTAATTAAATATATAGATAGATGTGTGTAATGTGCATCACCAGTCAGAAAAGGTAATGGCTTACACAAGGCTCTCCATGGCTGTTATTCTCCTACTGTCTGGTAAATTTTTTGACTCAAATTTTTGTTTACCTTTCAAATTTTTAATCAGAGGGTGTGATGCTCAACAGCTTAAATATGAATGATTCGTCCCAATTTCTTATTTCTCCTTTCTTAATTATTCACTTATGTTGATATTGAGATGGGGTTGCAATTTAGTGTGGCCATGGAAAGCCCTCAAAACTCCAGTCCAAAAAAAAAGGGAACAAAATATAATTCCATACAATTTGTTTCTCAAAACTTGCATAAAAATGAATGAAATCAGGAGTGCTCCTCCTAGGAGAAATGAGCAACAATGCAAAAGCTGTTGCGTGCCCGCAGTACTGTCTACAAGTCGAGTACATGACTTGCCCTTCTTCTGGCGATGAGCATTTGTCGGCGCACTGCAATTGCTGCCTGACAAGCGGGTCCAAAGGCTGCACGCTCCACCTCTCAGGCGGGTCTCAGATGAAATGCTCTTGAGATGGTTGCTAGTGTGATCTTAACTTGTTTATGCATGTCTTCAAAGGAATTAATGGGATTTGTCAGATCTCTTGCTTGTAGTAATAACTAATAAACAGCTGATTTTATTTTTGAAGAATAGATTTGATGGATTTGGTTTTTTTTATTTTTTTATTACTTCATGCCCTTAGGCCACCAAAGATACAAAATACCTACATCCAGTTACTCTAGCTATCTAGCCCCAATTACAAGCTATTGATAGGAATGAGAAAAAAACATCCTTTTACCAGTACCTAGCTCTTGTATTCCAAAAATGAAAACTACAGACTAAACACAAAACAGGCATGGAAGAAAAGTTGGATATGTAAATCCCAAATATGAGTCTCCCGTTTTCCTGCCTCTTTTTGCCAACTCATCCGCCACCAAGTTCTGTTCTCTAGTGACATAGGTACAAACCCGAACGAATTCATATCCTCTGCATTAACTCAAAAAGGGATATTTTGAATTAATGGATCTCAACTGTCCAATTTATTTTAAAATTCGTGCGAATTAGATCTGCACTAATATTAAAGGACCTATTATAGACAAGAGCTAAATTGGCTCCATTTAAAATCAGACAGTTGAAATTCATTAACTCAAAATATTCCCTTTCGAGTTAATGCAGAGGGTACGGATCTCGAACGAACCTCCTGTTGCATTTGAGCTTTTTCCAGACATCAAAAATTTCTCTATGAGTCCTCCAGTCTACCTCGGATGGATTTGGTTTTGGATCGCGTTTGGATGCAACCCCAAAAATAGCAAGAATAGCACTAATTTGGAGTTAGCGCTATTTCATTGTTTGGATGGATTAGAAAGATAAGTGCTAATTTCATAAATAGCTTATTTTTAGAGTGATCCAAACGTAGAATAGTAGAGAAGAATAGTCACTAATTCAAAAACAGTGTTAACCCGTGCTATTTCAAAAGCACCCAAACAATACAGTGGTTTTTTAAAATCATTTTCACTGCGTATTCGGTATTACTCCATTTGGTGATCTGCCTCGTTGGGACAATTCAAGAACTGAGGAAAAAAATCCTTTTGCAAAAAAAATAAAAAAAACCTGTGACATATGATTATTTTATTTTTACTTGATTTTTAATGAATTTCTAGTGTGATATTTCGTGTGGCATAATGTATTCATTTTGATAAGCAAAATTTGTACATAATTAATAATTAGTACGAATAAAATAAAAAACAGTAATACAAGAGGAGGTTTCAAAAGATAATTCAGCTGGGAAAATATACAAGTTGAAATGAATACTCATTGTCTTATTATGATTCTTGTATTAAAGAATGTGAACAAAATGTTCAAAAGATAATTCATTTGTAAAGATTAGCTAATTAATTACCAGACGCATTTACAAACTCAAAGAAAGTGACAGCGGCTAATGCTTCAATTAAAGTCGATGTCCCTATTGGACAAACTAATGATTACGACACGCATGAAGCGTGGTAGACCAATCGGTTCCAAAGATAAAAATCTTCGAAAAAGAAAAAGAGCAAAGAATGAAAATGGTCAAGTTGAGAATATGATAATTTTAGATAAAACTCCAAAATAAAATAAAATTATAAGTAATATTGGAGTTCCAGCACAAACTCGGGTATCTAAAATTCATGAAAATGAAGATATCTCAATAAATTATATCATGAATGGAGTAAGATGGAACCCAGATGAAATTAATATCAATGATGTTTTTACATGTAATATAGCGCTAAATATAATGAATAATGATAATCGCGATTCGAAGTCTATAAAAGTATGTCGACAAAGAAATAGTTGGCCAAAATGGTAAGGTGCAAATTAAATTCTCTTGAAAAACAAAAAGTTTTTGGGCTTGTCGTCCCAATACCCAAAGGAGTAAAAACAGTATGATATAGATGGGTATCTACGTGAAAACGAATGAGAAAAAGTGCGGCTTGTTGCCCAAGATTTTTCGCAAAGACTTGGAATTGATTATAAACAAACATACTCATCTGTGGTTGATGCAATAGCTTTTTGGTACATAATTAGTCTAGAAGTCCATAAATGACTTATTTTGTGCCTAATGGATGTCGTTACAGCCTATTTGTATGGCTCGCTTGATAATGATATTTATATGAAAATCTCTGAATGATTTAAAATGCCTGAAGCATGTAATTTAAGTTCTCGAGAATATTATTCAATTAAATTGAATAAATATTTATATGGATTAAATCAATTTAGACGCATGTGATATAACCGTCTTAGTGAATATTTATGGAAACATGGATGTAAAAATAATACAATTTATCCATGTATTTTCATGAAAAGATTTAGAAATGAGTTTGCTATAATTGTAGTTTATGTTGACGATTTAAATAAAATTAGAACTCCTAAAGAACTTCCAAAAACCGTAAACTTTTTGAATGAAGAACTTGTGATGAAAGATCTTGGGAGAACGAAATTTCATCTTAGATTATAACATTTGAAAAATAATTTTTATGCATTAAGAAAATTATATTGTAAGAGTGTTGAAATAATTTTATATGGATTTTATAACATCTAATGATGTGAATAAAGACACTTTTAAACCTGGAGAAAATAACGAAGAACTATTGGTCTGAATTCTGATCGTACGGACTGGATCCATTCTCAAAATTTGAGTTATTTCAGTGGATCCTGACTCGCTGATCGCTGTGCAGGAGCTCAATCAGAGAACTTGAAGAGCTAAGCGAGCTTAATTCTTCGCTACCATTTGGTATCAATTCGCCATTGATGTCGATCCCCTTTCTCCGAGCACTCCTTACACGAGCCCGCAAAACCCTTCTTGTCCCCTTAACCTCATTCAACATCTCTAAACCCCTGTCGACAACCTTGCTTCCTTTAAACCCTCTAAAACCCTCTCCCACTTTTAACCCCTTTAGTTCTCGCGTCCCTTTCACTTGGCACGCAGCCTTGTTATCTACTGAAGCTCCTCTTTCTGGATCTTCTTCTCCTTCTTTCACTGCAGATAAGCCCAAGGGAAAGAAGAAGTCTCTGAAGAAATCGAGGTTTGATTTCACCAAGGTAGATGCAAAGCTTCTTCCCACTATTATACTTGTTGGCCGGCCAAATGTGGGGAAGTCGGCATTATTCAATCGGTGAGGCTTAAACACTCATGATCAGCTCAAAAAGAAGTTTAACAGTGTGTAAAACCCTCCTTTTTCTTAATTTAATTTGATGATAATCCTGTCGGAAATAGAGAAGCCCTTTTCTGTTATGTTTAAGGATTGTTTCAATTAACTATACTGTTCTTGTGCTGATCAACAGTTAGTAATATCTCATAATATGCTATTGAGGCATTTTCACAAACAGCTTATGGGCTTTTCGCGTCCCTACTATCTGTGATATTCAGCAATAATTTGTTATATAACATGATATCAGAGGGCCTCACAATAAAAGCTATTAAGTGTAGGTTGATAAGGAGGAGGGAGGCGCTTGTGTATAACACACCTGGTGACCATGTGACACGTGACGTAAGAGAAGGAATTGCAAAGTTGGGAGATTTGCGGTTTCGGGTTTTGGATTCTGCTGGGCTTGAAACCGCTGCCACATCAGGTACCATCCTTAGTCGGACAGCTGAGATGACAGGAAATGTTCTCTCCAGGTCTCAATTCGCCATTTTCTTGATAGATGTCAGGTTAAGTACTTGTCTATTCTTATCAATTTCATTATTTATTTGTGAAGTTTATTCCGTACTTGCAAACTGTTAAACATGTCTGAACACTGCTAAGTCAAACTGTTATGCCAAGCCATTGCTTTGCTTTTCAAGTGGTGAAGGTTTCCCATTCTTTATCTCTTATATAAGATGAAGATTGTAGATCAACGGCCAATTTGAACCTCTTGAAGCAAAATTGTGAAGGAAAAATGGTCCTGAGAATTTCCTTTTATTATGTACACGAGAAAAGCTTCTTTTGACGAAAGGAGCCAAAATGACATGTTTAAGTTATGTGTTATTATAGGGATGGATTACAACCTCTTGATCTCGAGGTGGGCCAATGGTTAAGGAAGCATGCACCCGACATCCGTACTATTGTTGTCATGAACAAATCTGAGTCATTGGATGAACAGGGTCTTCTGGCAGTAGCTGCTGGTGAGGCCCATAAACTAGGCTTTGGTGACCCGGTTGCGATATCGGCTGAGACTGGGCTTGGGATGGCCGAGCTTTATGAGATCCTTCGGCCCATATTGGAGGATTACATGCTTCAACTCCCAACTGGTACTTTTTAAGATTTTTCGCTGTTGTTGTTTCTCTCTTACATAGTTCCTTTTTGCACATTATAAACAGTGCGATAGTATATAAGCAAGTTAAACCTGATTGTTAATGTATTGTACAAGTAAACAGTTTTTTTGTTTTTCTTGTTAAGTACCTACACATCAGATACGGCAATGAATTGAACTCTGTCCACTGCTGACAATTTGTTTATGTGTAATCTGCACAATTTTTCATTTGTAGGCCTAATGTGCAGTAAAGATGAGGTTGGATGAATTTTCCTGTTGGTTTTAAATTTGTAAGATTCAGTTATGTAGCGATGACTAGGTTGGGTAAATATGGATAGGTGCGGCCTAATTCAGCACTTTTGGTGGATATGATTTTTATATTCCACTTTTGGTCATCTGATTATCTGCAAATAACAGAAAATTGTTAGTGTTTAGTTATAAGATCGGCAATGTTGGTTCTCAAACGCAAATATGAAAATTTTAACTTTAGGTTTTTGTGATGCATAATAGAGGAGAAAAATGAAGACGGTGTTGATTGTGAGATGGAGAGTGGAGATGAGAATGTGCCATTGCAACTTGCCATTGTTGGACGTCCCAATGTCGGCAAATCTACCCTATTAAACACTCTTTTGCAAGAGAAAAGGGTTCTGGTGGGCCCTGAGGCTGGCCTGACAAGAGATTCCATTCGGGCCCAGTTTCAATTTGACAACCGAACCATCTTTTTGGTATCTTATAGTCCATTTTGTGAACTATATAAAAGATTTTTGTTTACTGCTTTGATCCTCAAGTTTAGATTTCTGATTTTTGTATGCAAATATTGTAGCCAATTTTTTTGGCCATAATATGGATGAAATCAGAATTAACCAGTTTGATTTGGAGCAAGTTGTGTTTGCTGAGAGTTCTTTTTTTTTTCTGACGAAAAATGTGTATCAGTGTTGACTGGGGCTAACTTTCATATTTTCACTGATAGATGATAATAAAGATAAAAATTATGAACATCGAATTTGTAGGTGCCAAAACAGAAGTTAGAAATTTAGCGACCAAATAACAAACTGGGTAAACAAATCAGGGTTCATGTTAGTATTTTTTAAGTTTTTCTAATCCAAAACTTTTATAATTTCTTCTTTTCTTTAATTTAAGGTGGATACTGCCGGATGGTTGGAACGGTCCGGGAGAGAAAAGGGGCCATCATCACTAAGTATAATACAATCTAGAAAGAATCTTATGAGAGCTCATATAGTTGCTTTAGTGCTTGATGGAGAAGAGGTATACGTTCTCAATTATAACCTTAACTTAGTTAATAATATTGAAACAAAACAAAGGTCTTGTACCCACGTGCCTTGCATTTTCAAGAAGCAACCAACATTAGAGGTCTTGAAGAGACTGAACAGTACAGGTCTGTTTAATATTAAAAAATTTTGCTCTTACTCCACTAAAGTATAGGTTTAAGTAAAATGAAGTAATACCCAAATTATGAATTAGTCTTGAAGAGTTGATGGGTTTAGTTTTTAGTACTTTTGATGCCTTTGATTCCAAATTTTCCTTCAGTTGGCACATTATAATTTAGTATTAACATATTATTTGAAAATACTTACCAATATAAGAATTGTTTGTTGATATGACTCTTTTGTAAATATAAGAAATATAGGGTGTATATTGCTGAGATACATAAAACAAAGTGAGGAGGAATGAGTATGTATTGCTTACAATATTATATTTAATTTAACGTAATCTCTTTTGCTGTTTTGTTTGTGATGGGAAGATTGCAAAAAAGAAGAATAGCATGAATCATGCTGAGGTGGTTATAGCTCGACAAGCCATAGAAGAAGGCCGTGGTCTAGTGGTGATAGTCAACAAAATGGATTTACTAAGAGGCAATAAAAATTCCTTGCTTGACAAAGTCTTGGAGGCCGTCCCTCAAGAAATTCAAACTGTTATTCCCCAGGTTTGCTTTATTTTGAAGCTAATTACACATATTGTCCCTGGTGCATAACCCACTTGCTGTTGGGTGTTAGTTGTGACTTGTGAAGTTGTAATTTTGGTCCATATTTAATCCAATTTAGCAACATTTTTGGTTATAAGAGAGAAATTCTTGCTTGTATTTCCATCCATTTTGGAACTGAAAGATAATGGAGCACAACCAGAATGATACATCTAAATATGTGGGACCAAAATGGAGACATTTAAGTTTTTCGCTGACCAAATGGGAAGTGAATGGTAAAACCATTCTGTGTTATCTTCCTATTTGTTAATTTTATTTTCTATGAAGGGACATTTAGATTTCCAGCTTCCAGTAGTACAACTTGTTCAAACTCAGATAAGATAATTTATTCTTTATGAAATACTTACTTTATAGTGGTTTTCTGAACAATTCTAGTTCTCATTACTGATCTATACTTGGGGCTAAAGTTATACGAGTACTAATTAATACTAATTAATGGATTGAAAATATGACAGGTTACTGGGATACCAGTTGTGTTTATTTCCGCACTGGAAGGAAAGGGACGTGCTGCGGTGATGCATCAGGTTTTAGACACTTATCAGAAATGGTGCCTCCGGTTGCCTACTGCTCGTCTGAACCGTTGGTTACGCAAGGTAAATTTGTTAGGTTTTTTTGTAAATTTTGCACATTATCGCTTTCTGAACTAAACTTCACGCATTGGGGGTTTTGTGATTCTAAACCTTTAAGATATATATGTTTTTATAAACTCGATGCTGATTCTAATGACATCTCAGAGTATTTTTTCAAGTAAGATAAAAGTTTGTAGTACATCTCAGAGTAATTTTGCAAATAAGATAAAGATTTGGTACATTTTTGTGAAATCTTAAACTTCCAACTTTTTTTTTTGTGGCAGAAGACATACAAACAAGAGAAATCATTAGCTGACTTTGTTGGTTTGCTAATCACTTGTCAGCATTAACAGTGGTGTGAGTTTTTGTGTTTCAACTACCACTCAGCTAACTGTTAGATTTTCTAATCTTTTTTCTCCTTAGGTCATGAGTAGGCATTCATGGAAAGATCTAGCAACCCAACCAAAAATTAAGTACTTCACCCAAGTAAAAGCCCGGCCCCCGACTTTTGTTGCATTTCTCAGTGGAAAGGCACAACTCTCAGATACAGATCTCAGGTTCTTAACCAAGTCATTGAAAGAAGATTTTGATTTGGGTGGAATCCCAATTCGTATCACTCAGCGGTCTATACAGAGAAAAGCACCAGATGCTAAAAGTAGTAAAACTAAATCTAGGAGTTTGCCCAGGATTGGGCTAAGAGGTGGATCTGACAAACGGTCCCACTCTTCTGATACGTCTCCTTGTTGAATTGCATTCGTTGATGTAATGACACATTGATTGATTTTGTTCTTTGTTCTTTTTTTTTCTTTTTGAAAAAGTGCTTCGATAAAAAAAATACGTGTGCATGCCGAAAAACTTATTTTCCTCGATTGATGGGAAAAAAGGAAAATACATATGAAATGTTTTTTAAATTAAGACGTAGTAATGATTGGTTAGATTATGATTTGGTATTTGAGCTAAATTAAGAAATTAAGAAATGCGTCATTTAATAGTTCAATATGTACACAGTCATTGGACCTATGTATGCATTCAAAAAAGAAAATGTGTTGCTGACAAAAAATGAATTAATGTCCGACTTTTTGAGACGTGCCAAAATTTTCACAATCTAAAAAATGAGTTGAACTAAGGTGCTCTTAAGCTCACCAAGCCCTCTATGAGCTTAACTCAAAAACCTATCAATCCGACTTCAAACGATATTTCCAAACCGTTAGATGTTCAATCTATATTAAAATGTGCTTGGAGACCAAATTTTACATTTTTTGAAATTTTTTTACTATTTATTAAGCCGGTTTGAAAACCGCTATTTTTATTAAAATTCTTCACCATTAGAAAACAGCGGTTTTTCAAACCGGCTTAATAAATAGTAAAAAAATTTCAAAAAATGTAAAATTTGGTCTCCAAGCACATTTTAATATAGATTGAACATCTAACGGTTTGGAAATGTCGTTTGAAGTCGGATTGATAGGTTTTTGAGTTAAGCTCGCGGAGGGCTTGGTGAGCTTAAGAGCACCTTAGTTCTACTCCTAAAAAATATATCAGAAAGTGCTTAATTTCCTATATATCCTCACATGACCTCAAGATAATATATTTTCTTCTTCAAAACATTAATACCATATTTACTTTAAAACTACAGAATTTTGACACATTGAAAGTACTCTTAAATGACTTGTCATATTTCTACAAAATAAAAAAATTAAAGAAAATAAAAGATAAAAAAATTCTTATAGTATTTGAAAGTACTATTTTATATAGAATTGACAAGTGAACATTGCTATGTTCATACTTTTAATTACCTGATATTAAGAACACATGTTTTAATGTTATCTCCTTTGTAAACGTATTAAAACATGTGGAGCACACAAATACAATTATTATATTTTACAGTACCTAAATAGTCGTGTGAGTTAGTTTTCTCAAATATCTCACTTTTTAACATGCAACACATATTTGTTTGTATACGTTGAAATCTTATTTAGCATATATAATACGAAAAGCAAAAGCATGTATGAAATACAAATTCTTTTATATAATCCACAAATGAACATTTTTATCTGACACAAAAAACATCTATTTGATGATGATGAGGATCATATAAAACTTGTGCAAGTTTCTTGCATTGTGTTTATCTCAACAAAAAAAAAATTATTGTACGTTCTATATTATTCGATCTGGCAATCTAGTCATGATTTTTCAAGTTGAGATTCACAGAAAAGTTACAAAATGCTTCTAGTGAATGATGTAATATATCTATATATATAGAGAGAGCGCAAAGCTAGAGAGTGATGTGCTCATCAATAGAGATTAGTGAGCATCGGAGGCGGATCTACATTCACCCGTACGGGTGCTAAGCCACCCTATAATTTTAAAATTTTAATTATATATATTGAAATGTAATTGAATTTTACTATTTTAGAATTTGTTATATAGTCTAGCCCCCCTTATAAAATGTCACATATCTACTTGTAGTTCAGTGGTTAGAGCTTATTTTGTAATTATTGAGAGCTTGGGTTCAATTCTCATTTAACATATTGTGCATTTTAAATTTTAGCACCTTCTATCATGATTTTCTAGTTCCGCTCCTGGTGAGCATAGTTTTAAAAATCTATCGAATTGTCTTTAAACAACGAATCCATATCATTGAAATCCATGTACTTCATGAGTGATGCATGTACATACAAAATATTGGAAGTTTGGAATTCATTTAGTATAAAGTCAAGTGGTAAAACAAATGAACCTTTTACAAATTATTTTACAAGTTGTTTATGTATTCATTTTTATCATTTTTTTACCGCTTGATCTTGTACTAAATGAATTCGAAACTTTTAAAATTTTGAATGTGCATGCATCACTAATGAAGTAGATGAATTTCAACAGTTTGAATTCGTCGTTTGAAGATCCGATCAAGTTTTGAAGTTGTACTCACCAACTCTTCTTGGTGAGCAGATTACATCCCAGGTTTGTCACAACAAACTAAAAGCTATCGTAAGAGATAAGGAAAGCATATATTATTTAATCGTGTTTGAACTATAAATCAAGCTTTATATGTTCAATTAGTCGATTCAAATCGCTAAATAAAATAATTATATAATTTTTTTTATAGAATATGTATTATATTTATATATGTGTACTTGCCACATAAACATTTGTAATAAATTGACAATTGGAAGGCACATATTCGTACTAATTACTAGACCAAAAACGGCTCTTTGATGGACATCTTCTCTGTGTAAAATAAAATGTTAAATTAATGTAAAATGCCATATCTGAAATAGACGAAGAATCTCTTTTGGTATAATTAAATTCCTTGTAAAATTTATTCTTAAAATTAAAGGTTTACGCACATTTGATATGTTTTAAATTTTGATTAGGTAAATGTGAGAGTAGATGTGATACTTCCGTTTCTTGTTTTGAGGGAAGAAATACATAATATTTAAGTTCTACGAGGATATCCAAGAAATTTTGCCAAAAGAAATGAAAAAAAAAAAAAGTGAAAACCGAAAGAAACTAAAGAAGCTACTTGACCAATCGACCAAGCAAAGCTTAGCGAATCATGGATTCTCACAGCTCTTCTATGGCTACGGCGCCTTCTTCACCCAGTTCGCTTTCGCTAAAGTCGGAACCTCTACCTCACCTTAATTTCCTTTCTTCTCTCACCTCTACGGTTCTCTCGCGCCTCCCTTTCAGTCCCAAACCAGTACATACGCCAGTACCAGTTTGCTCTCCTTCAGTCATGGTGCCTTTTCTACTTCCCATATCGAATTTCTCGACGGCGCAACCTCAGTCGAGGAGTGTATCACCGGGGGTGAGAATAGACGGTCTCGGCTCGATGAAGGGCGGAGGTGGGCCCGCTTTCGTGGGACAGGTTTTTACGATGCTCGATCCGTCTGGTAATGGCCTCATGGCGGTGACCAGACACTTGAACCTTCCATTTCTCACTAAAAGGTGGAGCCTTTTGCTCTTAGTTTTTGATATATCTGAAAGTGTGCCTGTGAGATGTAATTTCATTAATATACTGGTATAACTGACAGAATATTTTTATTGCCTGTTTATATGTTGAGAATGAAGCGAATAAACATTACACTTGGTAATTTATAGCATGTCCTTTTTTATTAATTTGTCAGAAGATAAAATTTCAATTGCGAAAGTTAATTAATAGTAGAGAAATTTAGATATATGCCCACCATAACTTCTAAATTTAGATATTTCCCCATCAAAACTTTAATATTAGTTATTTCCCCATCTAAACTCACTCAATTATCAAAATCCACATTTCTTAAATTAATCACTTAATTATGAATATTAATATAAATACAATATTAGGAGGACAGTTCCCTTCTTCTTTATCACAGCCTTTGACAGAAGAATAAAACAAAAACTGAGACACAGGCTTCAAATGAAGGCCTTTGAAGTAGTTCTTATTAGGTTTGTTGCGTCACAATGTTCAAATCCTGAAACAAGAAAGGGTCTTGTATCAGTGCTTCATAGACATGTACAACGGATTGTGATGCTATCAGTGCTCTTGGGATTAGTTCAGCTTCAATGAAAATTTTGTTGCCCAGCATGAATTTGAACATATTATGTATTTTACAGGGCGCCGCAATGGTTGAAAAAGTTCATAGCGGATGTTACCAATAGCGACACTGATGGACCTGTATTCCGGTTTTTCATGGATCTGAATGATGCAGGTACATCCATTTATAAGTTCCAATTTTCAATCCGAGGTAAAAAATGATAAGACTTAAGAGCATAAATTAAACTTCTAGGTTGACTCAGCCTAAATTACACAGCTTCATATGTGAAAGAACTAAAGATACCCGCTGGGATGGTAGGAGCTTGCCGGCTTGATGTCGCATATGAGAATTTCAGGGTATGCTATCTTATGATTTTAGAATCTTTTTCAGCTATAGCAGATGTTCTAACAGATACCTCAAATCCAAAATTCTAGTCACTTGAGTAGTAAAATTCAACTTTTCATTTATGTTTACCAGTTATCTCTAACTGATTCTTCTTATCGTATATTCTCATTTCTTCGCACCTCATTTAGTAAGTGCCCAAGTGGAAGCATCATATGGGTCAATGGGTGGAACTAAAGTTGTAAAATCATTTCTTGTTAGAATATCCCTGAGGTTTTGGTGTCCTCTATTTTGCAGGAAAAGCCTCAGATGTTTCAGTTTGTTCCAAATGAAAAGCAGGTATAAAGTAATTCTTTATAGCTAGCAACACATAAATTTTTCTTCTTCGATATAATTTAAGTGATTCTCTTTTACATTCAAACATATGCAGGTAAAGGCAGCTAAAAAGTTGTTGAAAACAGCCCCACAAAGGGGTAGGAGGAGAAAGCTTCATGGTGTACCGGTATTTACTGCTCAGAATTTGAACATTGCTATAGCTACAAACGATGGTATTAGATGGTATGTATTGTATAATCCAATTATTAAGGAGTCTGGCTACGATCCTAAAATTAGGATTTCAGCGAAAGTCCTAACGGCCCAAAACCTATAGGATAGGCTTCAAACGAAAAATCCAACCCATTCAAACTGATCTCCTTCATAAGAGGTTTGTTTACATTTAAAATTTTTAAATTTTTGAATTTATTTAGTATCAAGTCAAGCAGTAAAAATGATGAAAAATAGAAGGTTTTCAGTTAATATTAATTCATTCATTTTTCATCATTTTTTACCGCTTGACTTGATACCAAATGAATTCGAAAATTTATAAATTTTGTATGTAAATGCATCACTCGTGAAGTAAATCAGTTTGAACGGTTTGGATTCTTCTTTTGAGGCTTATTCGATAGGTTTTGGAGGCCGTTAGGACTTTCGTTGAAATCCTAATATTAGGAGGTGGACTCAGTATTAAGATAATCTGTTTTTGTAGTTTTGTGCCCTACTAAATCTATCTACCCTGTAAAACAAGAGAGAACCCATATAATTTTCTTTTACCTCCTCTATTCATCAAAAAATGCCGAACTGCCTTCTTCTTCCCTCCTCTCTCTCTCTCTCTCTCTCTCTCTCTCCGTGTTAATAAGAAGGGTAGTTCGCACTTTCTTTGAATTGTGAAAAGTCAAAGACAGGCATGTCAGGTGTTTTCCATGAATGTAAAAGTTTCTGTTTTTGTTTCTCTCAACTGTCTGTGATTTTTAAACAAAATAAAAACAAACTGTCTATAATATGTTGTCAGGTATACACCATATTTTTTTGATAAGAGCTTGCTAGACAACATCCTGGAGGCATCAATAGACCAGCATTTCCACTCAATGATTCAAAATCGGCACATACAACGGCGAAATGACTTTGATGATAACCTAACGGCTGAGATCATAGATGAGAGTAATGATAGCTTGTTCGAGCCACCTGAGGTAGCCTTCCCCAACTTTTTGTTGTATTGTGGCTGATGCAGGGATGAGGGATGTCTTTCATGCCTCAATCGTGCCTCACATCCTTATTTCTGTTTTCAAATTCCAAATAGTCGATCTGAACCACTCAACATGATCTCCAAATTAAAATGTGCTTGGAAACCAAATGTTATATTTTTTAGAAAGTTTTTACTATATTTTTAGATAGGTACAAAATCATTGTTTTTCAGAAGATCTTGGACCATCCAAAAACAATGATTTTGTACCTATAAAAAAATAGTAAATTTTTTTCAAAATATAAGATTTGGTCTCAAAGCACAATTTAATATAGAGATCATGTTGAGAGGTTCGAATTGATTGTTTGGACTTGGAAAACGGAGATAAAAAGGATATAAGGCATGATTGAGGCAATTTAACCCTGCCTAAATCCTACTGTACTCCAAAAAGAGTTGACATCCACTAAGTGTCTGGAATCATTGTTGCAATTAATTTTGAGACAGAAAAAAGAAAAAAGTAAACGCAATGGCGCCAAAACAAAATGGATATACCAATTGAATGAAGTACAGAGAGAGATTTAGTTTGAAGATGTTAAAAGGGAACTTGGAAGTTGCTGGGATTTGAGTTGAGTATTATGTTAATAAGGGAATGGCTGTTTATGTTTCTATTTTCATAGGTTGTTGATACTGTTGTAATGACGTCTTATTTGTTTAATGCACAACTTGGTAGCCTCTGCCAAGATTAAAAAAAAAAAAAAAAAAAAGTAGAGAGAGAGATCTAGTTTACTTTGCAGTGCTAGAGGCGTAAAAAGCATGATATATGTGATGTCATATGAATGAAATTTGGTGTTTAGATTAAGCTACTGGATCTAAGTAGCAACTGTTTATCAATATTGCAGAAACCATGATCGAGTTATTTGCAAAGCTTTCATAGCCACTGAAGTTTTTTAAAAAAAAAAAAGAGAGTTATTTGCAAAGCCATATAACTACAATGAGAAGAAAACAGACATAAACAAATGATTTTCCCAGATGTAAAACAATGGGGGAAAACATTTTTAATAGAAGTAATTCTTTAGACAGAATTAGCATTGTCTTGCACATTCGAAATGCATGTGTTTTGCAAATATCGAAGATCACGATTTATTTTATTTTATTTTTAAAAAGAATTTAGACTTTAGAGGGTTTTTTTTTAAAAGGTATTGTGTTTTTTATCCCCCCCACCCACTCTATTTTTTTTTTATTTCTGATGAATTTGTACATGTAGGTTCAAGAGTTGATGGATGAAATGGGTAATTCAGGTATACCTCTAAGCGTGTTATCGAAAATTGCTGAGATTGACTTTCTTGATGTGGTTGATAAAGTGCTTCTTGGCAACAAGTGGTTGCGGAAAGCCACCGGCATTCAACCAAAGATTCCTTACGTAGTAGAGTCATTTGAAGAAAGGTATAGTTCATGCCTCAATATATCCAAAGCCAAAGCATGGTATAATAATAAATTCTTTCAAATGCACTCTCTGTATCACCGACTTGCGGATCCCATTCCGACCAATAGACCAGTAATGGTTTTCTATTTGTCAGGATAAATGTCAAAAGCTTATTTTCCTACATCTGATACCAATTAATTTTTTCAGGTTAAAACGGGAAATTGAGGGTGGGCTTAATCATTACTGTTGATCTAACCTTAGTTTAACAGTTGGTTATATGTGTAAATATTCAAAACACTGCCAGGATATTCTTTTAAAGATTAGACTGTTGGGTGCTAAACTGCTAATTGTTGATATGGGAATCAACTGGTGCAATTTGCAAAAACATAAATGTGTGAAATCCATTGCAATTGATATGTATGTGATACTGGAGTATCATATTGTGTAATAAGAAACCGCTAGTAATGTAACATTGTTTGTTAATATATTGAATATTTTAATTACATTGCAGGAGTGCAGCTTCTTATGACAGAGTGGTAGCCTCAGCAAGTACCAATCCGAGCATCAGTTCAAACTTGTTCAAAGATGATGTCAAGTCAAATAAAAGATCTAATAAAGATGAGAACCAATTGGCAAACCATAATAATTTTCAATTTCCTTTTGGCGACTGGATTTCAAATCTATGGCGAGATAAGGAGGAAAGAATCAAAATGGACGACCATTCTAGCAAAGGGTTAGTGCCATCTTTACATTATATTCTTGAAAAACACCTTATATTTATAAATAAAAAAAAAGGTTTTAATAGAAAGAATACATGATCAGTAACTTGGTAGCAGAGAAAAATTTAAAAGTGTCATATATTGCTAAATTAGATACTAGTTTAGATTTTGTCACCTACATAATTATATATTTGGATCAACAATAGTGGTATCCTTTGTCCATTGCTGTAAATAAAAAATAAAATAATTTATTTTCCATTTTTTTTTTCCTCTCACACTTATCCTTATTAATCATTTGTCAAATGATAAGACAACTTAGCTAAACATTTTTTTCATTTTTTAGCATTTAGAGTGACAAATTTGTCCAATGATATGTAACTTGCATTATTCTATTAGATTTACCTTGTCTGTTCAAGAATTGTGGTGCTTTTGTACATTACCAAAACTGTATGGTGTTGCAAATATCACAAATGATGGTTTCTTCTACAAACTAGTCAAAAAGTAACATGGAGCTTTTTGCAAGTAACATCCAACATTTTCTTATTTGGGATTAACAACACCTAAGTTGAGTATGTCCATAACTGCAACCAAAAAGAAGCTGGTCATGAGTAGTCCTGCAAAAATAAATCAACTAAATAGATGTCAATCATATAAGGATCACATGACATGGTGCAAAGCATAAACTACTTATTTTCAACCTTTTCAGCAAATAGAGAAAAAAAAGTTTGCTTAAATCTAATCAAATAGTTGTACCAATTTATGTTTGCTTCGTACCAGTTTTTGTTTCCAGCTATAAATGTGGACATGATATCTGAAAAGGCCATTTTTGAAATTGAACAAGACTATTTTCATAAACAAGAATCTGAGAAAATGACCATGCATAAAGCACATACACGCATAGATGACAAGAGAAGAAAGTTGTCTTTCTTGTCCCCGAGTGTAACATTTGTTGTTTGCAAATAGTGAATTATCGGCTGTTGTTTGTAAGTGTATTAGACTTCAGATATGAAGCAAAGAAAGGGCTATGTATTTTTCTCTTTCAATCCCTGCATTTTTTACTCTCCAATGTATATTAAGATTAATTTTTACGAGTGCCACAGGGAAATGATGCAGAATCCTCTCTTACCAAAAATCACCATGGTCGGTCTCTCAGTAGGAGAAGGCAGTGCAAAAATGAGCAAGGCCAATATTAAAAGGACAATGGACAACCTCACCAAAGAGCTCGAGCAATCAAACCACCAGCTTGAAAAATCAACTGAGGAAAAAGACCCCTTATTTGTAGCTAATGTCGGCGATTATTCACATATTACAAGGTTTAGCTCCCCTTAGTTGAGCACTAGTTTTTTGGAGGTTTCAGTTTTGATTTGGGCTCTGAAAAATGCGATGATACAGAAAGTTTCATGAAATTTGGGTTTTCACAAGTGCCTGAAATTTGTCAAAATGGCTATTGAGATGTAATTAGAAAATAATCAGCAATTTATGCAATTGTAGCATGTATTGTAATCATGCAATAAGCTATATTACTAATGGTAAATGGATTCGTTTCTGCTGTTATTCTCAACTCGGAAAGTAGGATTGTATATTTTTTCTGTCTGTGGTTTTATCTAAATTGGACTGACAGGATTTTACAGTAAAAAGGCCTCTTACTAGGTTTAGCTCCCCTTAGTTTAGCTCTAGTATTTTAGGGGGTACAGTTTTTTGTTTGGGGCTCTAAAAAATGAGATGACACAGAAACTTTCATGAAATTTGGTTTTCTTAAGTGCCTGAAATTTGTTCAAAATGGTGATGGACATGTAAAAAGAAAATGATGAGCAAGTTGTGTAATTGTAGCATGTATTGTAATCATGCAAGCAGCAAACAACAATCCCTATTGGTAAATGGATTCCTTTCTCCTGTTATTATCAACTCGGAAAGTAGGATCGTAATTTTTCGATCTATCTGATATAAATCGAACTGACAGGATTTAAGGCCTCTTTTTTTTTTTTGATAAAAGTGGGATTATCCACGGATTTCAATTGAAATCAAGAGTTAAGTGGAATAACATGGTACCAAACAGCTGGTACCAGATACCAGATACAACCTAAAGAAATTCAGAAAAACTAAGAATTACATCTTGAGAAAATTTAAGGCCTCATATAAGCCACTAATGGTGTGATCTGGATCGGACTGGAAAGTAAGGTCCTGTTTTTCGAGGCAAAAATAGCAGAAAATTCAGAACCAATGGGAAATTGATAAAGAATTCATGTTCACATACTTGATCCGGTTGTGACATTTACATATGACCAGCTTTGTTTTCAGAGATTTATCGTACAACATTTTAATGTTCATTCATTATGCAGTTCAAATGAAACAATGAATTCAACAGAGACCAAACGTACTTCTAAATTGTTGGATCAAATGACAACTGGTCAACCTAGTTAATGAAATATTTGCATGGCTAGAGTGAGATGTAGGTGGGTACCAGACTTGGTAGTGTTAAATTGAATTTCTGAGTCCCTATTAGCTGCAATATGATGCATTAGGTGCGATACTGTTGGTAAAATTATATAAACCATAATATATAGAGTAAATTTAGTTTAAAAATGTGCAAGGTACCAGGAGTTCCTTTAATTTATTATTCAACCCCAGATATGGTTAAGAAATAATTGTGGAAGCTTTGTGCTTCTGACATGGTTAATTATCATGTCAATTATTCATTTATGTTGAAATTTTGAAATAATTTAAATCAAATGACACTCAATCTTGATAATTTCTTATCAAAACTCCAGTTTCAGTTTCTCTTTGCTTCTCTTGCAACTCCATTTCTAGTCTTTAGGTCAATTTGAGATTTTCAACGCACCCTTCAAAGAATGCAGGAAAAAAAACCCTAAAGAAACCTAGGGAAGCTGGTAATAACAAAAAGGATGGCTCAAGTTATTTTGGCGCCTTCGATTTATAGAAATCTGATTTGTACACATGCAAATTATAGTCATATTCTTGTATACCAAGTCGGCTATCAGTAAAGATAGTTGATTTCTGTTTTTAACACTTGTTATAGCTAGAGGATATTGAAACTATTAGTTTTTGGTTTCGGCTTAATCACATATATGTTCCAAACTAATTAGTACCAGTTGCATCACAGTACTATGTATCCTTACGGCCTTACGGGGTAATCATGTGATGGGAAAGATAGCTTTCTTGTATTTGATTCTGTTTGAATGAAATGGTCAAACGGAAACGGGTTTCCCTTTGTTATAAGCAACTTTCTCAAAAATAAAAATAAAAAAGGAGAAAATTTGAATGCAACATAGCATATTAATAATTTTAGTTAGTTGTGGGTGCGGGGGCTTCGACAAGTCATTATCAGCAGATGAACTTTGTTAGGTTGTCAGTCCTAAATTTCATTCACCGAATGATCCAACTTTTAGACTCTAATTTTACAAGGTGTAGGTTTGTTCAGTGTCCTTTCCTTGATCCTTATTTGTAGAAATCTATGCTTGTCTCTAAAATTATAGTAGGGGTCCCATAATAACTCTTTATATATAACAGCTAGCTCCACTAAGCTACCACAAACTTTTACTTTTCTAACACGCAATCATTCGAATTCTGATTTTTTTCAATATTGTTAAGCTGCTTTCATGCCAGCATGGAATTTGGATTGTGAGAAACATTTTGATTTGAGATAAGATTATGGGTACACACAGAACATGCATGAGTGGGGGTAAAAGGGGGTTCTCAAATTTTGTTGGAGACAGTGGACGGTGGGCGCCTTATACACACAGTCACACTTGCTGGTGCTACTGTTATTACTGCTCTTTTGGGACCATATCTGTTCTGTTCTGTTCTTCCTTTTTAGCACAATCTTACTGGAAAGCAGTTTGCACTTTTGGTGGATGTTAGAGTGTGAAAGTGCTGATCCAGCCATGCAATAGTGTAACAGAATACCAGGTATATCTCACTGCTGTGCCGATCGATTTTAACCACATAGTTTTCGAATTTGTTTGTTTTTCCTGCATTATTCAACAAAAAGAATCTTGTAACTGAGGTTTAAATTCAGATCCAGTGCAATACCTGACCGTGTAGAATGAGATCTGAGTCGTCCGTTTTCATCTGGCACGTTCTCAAATAAGACCCCCATATACTAAATAGGCACCGTGGTCCGGCTATGAGTATTCTACACGGTCAGGTACCTTAGGAGATACTCATGAGGTTTTAGCTTCAAATCAAACTTCTACAGCTTCAAGTTACAGTGTACTTTTAGAATTTTGAGGAAAAGTGTACTTTTAGAATTGTTAATTTAAGTTATAAAGTTACTGGATAATTTAATTTAGTATAGGATCAGACACAAGTCATAATGTAAATCATTATTTAAAAAGTAAATGAGTTGGTAAACCTTTTTTTAATTTTTAATATCCTTTTGAATGGTGATTGCAACAGTCCCACTAATTATGTGACCCCACTAATTAATCTGGAGATAATATCCTCTCAAAATAATTAATTAATTGCCAAATTCAATGACATTGTACTTCCATTTCTGATGTCATGTACTATAATAATTCCAAATATAACTAAAAATTAAATGAAAAAAGGCGGCCCAAAATACAATCCGGACCACAAAATAAATACAAACTGGACCATATCAATATATCATATGCTCAGATAGACTATATAGATAGACTACATGCAATAGGCTATGGGTGCCTAAGTGCCTTTAGATCATTTCAAATGTTTGACTGAGTAGATGCTGTGTGAACTATAACCGTTCAAAGTTTTATAAAAGGTAAAAACGGCTATCAAATCTACGTATGAGAAATGATTCCTTCCACAACTGTGTGTCTCCATGGTGACTTACAGATTACACTTCAATTTTAAACCAGTGGTGCATATGAATTTCACATACGAGGAAGCTATTTTGATGGAAATTAGGTTGTATATGTAAAATATGATGACAAACTTTTTTTCTTAAAAAAAGAAAAGAAAATTAAATTATAAGTCTTTCCACTTAGATATATATGCATTTGATTTGTACCATATATCATCTTTCAATTAAAAAATAAACTAAATTTTTAGTCAATACTGAGTACTGAAATAACATGAATCATGCTGAACATAAAATGTATTCCTGCCAAATTTCATTTTAATTTATTTTTTATAAAATATATTTTTTATTTACTTCTTCTTTTTTTTTTGCAAAGATTGCTCATCAGGAGCTTATACAAACAAAATGAAATCTTACTGTCTTTAAGAGGCATATGAAATATATATCTCATGTTTTTGTTACTCACAAGTTGGATACATATCCAAATGTATCATGGAGTATGTTTACAATAAATTAATGACATAATTTAAGTTGGATACATATCCAAATGTATCATGAAGTGTGTTTTCAGTAAATTGATGATATAATTTATTTTGTCGTTTAGTTTAACAAGTTGCTATCCATAATCAAAGAAGAAATTGTATTGTCAATTGTCAAACCGTAGCGGTGGTAAAATCTGACTCGCTTTATTTGAATGTCTCGGCTCACTTTGACTTTTGATTTTTTTGAAAAGTCAAACTGATTCAATCTCGACTCGATCCGATATGAAATCAAAACACGATCCGATATGGAGGTGTTATGGCTCGATCCAACCTAATTCGAATCCAATTAACCGTATTCAATCCAACTCGTTCCATGATCCGACAATTGTCAAAAGTCAAACTAATCCTGAGACCGGATCTGATCCGACCCGTCCGATTGCCAACTCTAGTCAGATGTTACACAAGCATTATGAATTTGATCAGGGGCGGACCTAGGTGTATTCAGGGGGCAGCTGCCCTCCTGGATTTTGAGTTTTAGTGAAGATTTATCGGTTCCGACCGAATTTGCCCTCTCTGAAATTTTTTTTGCCCCCTCTGGACGTTTGATTTGTAATTCGGGTTAAAATTGAAATAAATTTGTTGAATTTTGATCGGTAATTAGAATTATAAGTCAAAGCATCAGAAATTACAAGTTAAAGTATTTGAAAGTATAAGTTAAAGTATTATTTTTTATCGAGTACACAATTGGTTAATAGATATAAATCTGATTAGATATTTAAATCCGATTCAATATTTTTTTTGACCCCCCAACGAAAATTCTGAATCCGCCACTAAATTTGATCCGATTGTACGATATGGGGGGCAAGTTGCGTTGCCATAACACCTCCATAAGTTGCAACGCTTTCATTTTGCGGAAGTCGGCTGAAGAAATAAATGTCTGCACTGATTGAGAACCTTCTGCTTTTTTTATTTTTCTTTTGCCTTGTCCGATTAGGATAATGTTTTGCCACTTAAATGACAATCTACGTAGCTAGGTATTGATTCTTGTATCAGAATCAAACCACAATAATAAAATGAATGCATAATTTATATCTAGATATTTTTAACAAGAGGAGGGCTCAATGCCACATTGTTTCATGCCTAATCGTACTCCAACATCTTTATTATCAATTTTCAAGTTCAAACAAAAGATCTGAACTGCTCAATATAATATTCACGTAAAAATGTGCTTAGAGATCAAATTTTATACTTTTTGAATTTTTTTTACTTTTTTAAGATAGATACAAAATCATTGTTTTTAAGAAAATTATGGACCATCTAAAATTAATGGTTTTGTACCTTATCTTAAGAAATAGTAAAAAATTTCAAAAAATATAAAAATTTGGTCTTCAATCATATTTTAATGTGGATATCATGTTGAGCGGTTCTGATCGTCTGTTTGAACTTTAAAATTGAAGATAAAGATGTTGGATACGATTGGGGCATGAAGTAATGGGCCGTTTTTTTTTTTTTAGTTACCACAAAAAAAATACAAATTAAATGATTACCACCCCAGTGGGGTTATTTCAAAACATACCACCCACGCGTACCCGGTCCGCCCACCAAATTGGACGATGCGCGTACTGAGCAGGCGCACCGACCCACTTGACCCAGTGCACGTACTGGGCAGGCGTACCGACCCACTTGACCCGGTGCGCGGACTGGAGAGGCGCACCAATTTTTTTTTTTTAAGAGACAAATAGCTAAAAATGACGACGAAACTTCAAACGGACATAAAATAGCGCTCGAGTGTCCGATTTCAGCAAATGACCACTTTTTAGAAAGTTTGTGAAAATACGCATGCATCAGTGCCAACGATACCGGATTTCAAAATTCAAAATCGTCAAAAAACAAAAGAAAAAACCTCAACACTTAAGTTGAAGTTTCCGATTAAGATTTTCATTTCTATTGTTTAATCTACGTAGCTCAATAAATTAGTTATGTAATGAACTTGTAGAATACCATTTTTTATTATTTTTGAATTTTTTTTACTATTTTTATGATTTATGAAAGACGGCACAAAATCAGCGTAATTTTGCGTAGTTTAGCGTGTTTCATTATAATTAGCATAATTTAGCGTATTTCATTAATAAAAATGTTGGCTTAGATTGTACGTATAATTTGTTGTAGTAATTTTTAGTTCAAATTTATTCCAAAATTTTATTTGTTAAACAAGTGAGTTTTATTTTCTACAATTTCACCGTCAAATGTTGTGTACATATAATTACAAATACCACAGAACAAAATAGAATAGACCAGAAAAAAAAAAATTTCAAACAATTCAAAACATAACTAAAAAAAAAAAAAAAAAGTTGGTGCGCCTACCCAATCCGCGCACCGTCCAATTTAGTGCGCGGACCCAGTACGCGTGGGTGGTAAGTTTCAAAATAACCCAGATTGGGTGGTAATCAATTAATTTGATTTTTTTCTGTGGTAACTAAAAAAAACGGAGTAATGGGACATTTGAGCCCTCCTCTTTAAATAATACAAAATATTTGGGGAAACATATATTGAGTAATATAATATATCTAGAAAATAATGGACCAATAATATGCATCTTTGAAGTTGTAAATCACAAAATTAAGCCAGACGATGATCTCAACAAATCAACATGTTATATGTTGTTTATCAGAACTACTGCCGGAGATTAGAATTTTATGTCCATGATCCATGAATTCTGATCCCAACAAGCCCTACCATGGTACTGTTGTAGTACAACTACAAATAATCTTGAATTAATGTTATTGACTCGCTACACTGTCAACACACTATCTTGGCCGCACCAGCAAGTGTGCTTCGTTTCTCTGAGTTTGTGATCTTTGCTGTTTGGCGTGAGTCCGACTCTGCTGCTTTTCTGAGCAGGAATCTGCCTTTTCAGATTCAACCATTCAAGTTTGTCGAGATTTGTGTATGAAAAAATTTCTTTATCGAGATAAGTGAATTGAAAAATTTGAATGGTTGGATCCGGAAAAGCAGATTTCTGCTTTTCTTTTGGAAAAACACCTGAGTTCGATTCGTTTGGCGTGACGTAAATTGTTCTGTCTGCAAAGTTATTTTAAATCATGGAAGTCAATCTGTAATATATTTACATATTAAATTTATAAATATTTGAATTAATTTAATATAAAGTCAAACAGTTACAAAATATACTTTAAAATAATATATAAACTTATTTTTATTTTTAATCACTTGATTTCATACTAAATTAAATAAAAAATTATGATTTTGTAAAAACATTACTCGTGAAATAAATTAATTATAACGATTTGAATATGTAGTTTGAAATTAATCTAATTTCTGAGAATTTAAATTTGTGTAATAGTCCTCCCCTCCAAAACATATATGATCAATGTTCTGTTATTGATGTTTTCTTTTTCATTTTAAAAAAAAATATATAGAGATGTTACAGATGTAGCTTTATAAATTTCAATTGATGTTTACAAGGATTCTTCATCCGGATTTATAACCCACCATCTTTCATATAAAAAATGTCATTTCTTACCACCAATCAGGGGCGGACCCATATGGTTCCGAGTTCGTATCCTCTGAGATATCTCAACTTTTGCGTGACTTACGTGTCCGGTGCCTATTTGGGGATAGCGCGGGGGCCAATATTATTTATGTTTCGAGATTCGTGTAGAACTTATTTGAATGATTGCGATTTTTCATAAAGTCACGCAAAGTTTGAGATATCTCAGAGGATGCGAATTTTATGGTCCCAAGGGGGCCTCTCCTGAATTTTGAGTTTTAATGGAGATATATCGGTTCTAACTGACTTTACCCTCTCTCTGAAATTTTTTTGCTCCTCTTTGGATGTTTGATTTGTAGTTCGGATTAAATTTAGGGTTAAAATTAAAATAAATTTGTTCAATTTTGATTGGTAATTAGAATTATAAGTTAGAGCATAAGAAATTACAAGTCAGAGCATTAGAAAGTATAAGTTAAAGTATTGTTTTTTATCAAGTACCCAATTAGTTAATGAATTTAAATCCAATTAGTTATTTAAACCCAATTCGATATTTTTTTACCCCTGACGAAAATCCTAAATCCGCCCCTGACTATCATAATAGAGACTTATTATTATTTGAATTAATATTTTAATCAACATAAACATCGAATCATCTAGGTATTCACTTCCGGGTGTATAAGAGCATAGAACCTTTAAATTTTGCACTTGAGATATGAACCAATTGTAGTGAGACAATTCAAAGCTAGAGATAGTGACCTAAAACATTTATTCTTGTATTTAAAAAAACAATGCAAAGAAGTTCAATGTATTTGGTTCTTGCTTTTGTCATTGGACTTTAACCATCTTTGCTTTTGTGTCATCATTGACTTCTTATGGTCTGTATTTATTTTAAACAATTATCCTCTTGAATAAAATTAAAAAAAATTACGGACAGTTGACCAATTAGAGCAAATGTCAAAATCATGTATGATGAGATTAAAAAGAAATGATGTAAGATAACAAATAATATCAAATTACTATAAACAGTAACATACAATTACTAATACAACTAACTTTAATTATCTATAATTACTGTAGTAATGATTAACAGTGATAATAATAATAATAACAACAACTACTACAACAATAAATAGGATAGGAATATTGATATAAAAAATTCTGGTTGAACATAAAAATATGAATAAACTTTGGGACACGTGTCCTGTTTTCTGACATAATTATGCAATTTTATAATGAAATAAAAATATTGTTATGTTCATTATATAAAGCGAAATTGATAGAATTTTTTCCATATATATTCTAGAAAGAAACTTCCTGTGGGCAAAATAGAAGCGATATATATTTTTAAATAATGAGAAGTCCTTGCAAAAAAATAAAAAAAATTGCTGTTGACACGCCACTTTTTTGGTGGTCTGTGATGCCACAAAGAATTGTAACAAGACAAATTTTCAAAATTTTATATATTTTTAAAATAAGTTGTTGATTCACAGAATTGAAACAGATGTCAGCGATGCTACATTGAAGTTGGTTAGGAAAAACATTCCCTATTATATTTTTTTTGTTCCAATGTTGCATCATATATAGTTGCTTAGGGAAAACAAATGATAACATGAGTGTGTTTTTTTTTTTTTTAGTTTATATAAATATTTTGTGGGCAAAAGAAATCAATTTTGTGGAGATAACTTCTAACTGCATTTATACACGTATCATATAGCGACATTAAATTGTATTCATTTTAAAATATTGACTCTGGTGCTATGTAATATCTTCATTATCCATATCTTTATTTAATTAAAAATAATAATTTAAGTTATAATATTCAAATAACAAAAACATGCATGCTTGAAAATTTTGGTAATATTTTATTCTTATTGTGACAGGTAGCATAGGCTCCGAGAGCATGAGAAATTAACATTCATTCATCCACATCGTTTGATATATATAATCTCTGATGCTTATTAAAATAAAAATAAAAAGCGCAAGACAAGTTATAAAATTTTACATGATGTACAAAAAAAATACATAGTTTATAAAAAAAATAATATTATGTTTCATTTGAATTAATATTGCCGTGAAGCAAGTCTATCTTTTTACAGAGAGACGTAAATTCAATTCTCGCAAAATACATCTAAAAGATGTTGGAATGTATCATGCCCTTTAATAAAAAAAATGTTTCGTTAGTGTTAAAAAATTCTTTATTGTCAAGGAACTAAAAACACAGACATGATAAAAAGTATAAAAGTAAAGATATTTGAACCCTCCTCACACACACATATATATAAAAATTGATAATTAATTGTGTCGAGACTAAATAAAAAAGAAGGGTTCAAATGTCTTCATTTTTTGTGCCTCCACCATACCTCCATTTTTAAAACGTTAATAACTCAAAATTTAAACATAAATGTCAAAATAAAACCATTAGATGTGATCTATGTTATTTTCCCTATGTGCTCATACAAAATTATCATATTTCGGTTTTGTTTTTATGTGAATCAATAAGTTGAAAAATCAACATCTTGAAATTATCCACATCTGTACGTTTTTATAAGCTTTTGATGACAACCAAAACAAAGTTGAAATATCACAATTTTTTACACATGCATAGATAAAATGATGTAGATCATATCCAGCGGTTTTATTTTGACTTTTAAGTTTTAAGTTTTAAGTTATTAAAGTTCTAAAAAATAGAGGCATGATGGAGACACAAAAAATGAAGGCATTTGAACCCTCCTCAATAAAAAATAGCATAATTTAATGTACGTTAGAAACTGTTACGCATTTAGTTTAATGTAATACTAAAATAAATTTAGATTGACAAATCAGAAAAATCTAATTCATAACTAATTTACTGATAAATTCAGGATTTAACACCAATACACCATGCACCTAGATGTCCAGTAATATGATACGAGATATGGATATCCTGTGAAATATGATTGCACAGTTGGGTGTATGTTTAGAAAATATTTTTTCAGATTGACAGGTAGCATATCTCTATTTTATAAGTTGGAATTGGAACGAACCCCAGACTCCGGATAATAACCAAGAAAGAATTAATAAAAAATAGTTGACTTGGAAAATGTATTATTTTATATTGCCACATGGCCAACGATGCACATTATTGACCTAGGTGCTTTTATGCATCTCCAAATGTGGGACACAAATTATCGGACATGTGACATGCGGAGGTATTTGATTAATTAAACATGTGCACAAAAAGTTCTTTCCACAATCCTAAAACAGGTTGTCATTTTCACAATTCTGGACCAAGTTGTCATTTCCAGATTAATTAAACCTCCATCCGAACCACTTATCATTTCCACAATTCTAGACCATGTTGTCAGCAACATGCTGCATACAAAATCTATGCACAAAAAGTTCTAGAGACCATTCGTATTCTGCTGTCAGTGTAGATTTGATCCCCTTGTGCTGGTCCGATATAACACAGACGAATCTATCAGCTCCAAACACTTCATTCCTCAACCACTACAAGAAAAACTCCAATTATCACCATCCTCCTTGTGCACAATTGCAAATGCTATAGGCAACAATTGGTTTTTGGCCTCATAGCCGCAAGCTATCAAAAGCTTCCCTTCATACCGCCCAGACAAAAACCATACATCTATACTGATCACTGGTCTCGAGTACTGAACTGTTGCAATGCATGGACCAAAAGCCTAGGCTACCACCCTGAATTGAATAACTCCTTCAATAAACTCTCCGTGTTTATCTCGTACAGGACAAGTCTGAAATTGGTACTTAGAGCCGGGATTCTTGTCACAAATTCCCATAAGCAGTGGTTCCAGCAACCTGTATGAACCCTCCTAGCTCCCAAATTGTCGGGCTATTGCAAGCTCATTACCCCTCCACAGTCGATTGTATTTCGGGATTACATTGCCATACTTAACCCTCACACAATTTGTCACCCCTTGGATGCTCATACAAGAGTCCTTCTTAATGGAGGTCTCAATGATATCGGTAATGATTGATGCCGTGAGACATTCATGGTCTTGCCTTAAGTATTCAGACATGCATGTGTGAGGCTTGTCTTGTTTCGTTATAACTCATGCATCTCCAAAACTCATTGTTTTCCCCCTAAGTTTGTAATCACAACCCGGAGTCTTGCACACCACTTGAATACGATCCCTGTCACTTTTCTTCATTCTAATCTCCAGATTTTTATTAATATGGTACTCTCTAATCTTCTTTAGTAGCTCTTCTTTGCTTTTAAAATATTGTTCTGGCGCAAGCTCACCTTTGTACTCAATTCGTCTTCCATAGTAACCAATATATGCTTCTTTAAAAGCAGATATATCATTGAAATCTGCTAACGGGTGCGTATCAGTCCAGCCACTAAGCGGCATATTCCTATATTCTCTGCGAATGGGCACTGGACCATCTTCATCACAACCCTCCAAGTGATCAGAGTCCCAGTTTCCTCCCTCAAATTCATCCTCAGTTTGCAGATCTTCCTCTGAAAATTCGTTAATATTTTCAAAATCTGACCCAGTTTCGTCGTCTACTGGTGTCGGTCTGGGGTGAGGTTCTGTTGCAGGTAATGATAAAGGCGCCACATGCATGGGTCTAGATTGGAGTCTTGTATGAGGTGGTGGTTGGGGTGTTGATGGGGTGAAGTGATTGTATGTTTCTGGATCAAGTACGAATAAAGAAGCCATGGATGTGTATGGTTCTGGGTCAGGTACGAATAAAGAAACCTTGGGACTGTATGGTAATGAAATCATCATTGACATGGCCAACAAACTATATTTAGGTAAATGGTAAACAATTGTCAAGTTACTAATTTAAATGTATAGGTTGCTGAAAAAAATTAAAAAAATAAAAAAACCTTAAAATCGCTTTCGAAATCGCCCTTTTCGCCTCAGAAATCTCTCTCTCTCTCTCTCTCTCTCTCTTTCTCTTCTGTGATTTTGAGTGAGTTGTGAGAAGGAGGAGAGAGAAAGAGAAGTATTTATAGGATTTGAAACATAAAAGAAATATATATTCTCAACCGGCCATTATTTGGCCGGTTCTAGTTTTAATCCCAACCGGACAAAAAATGGCCGGTTCTAATTTTAATCCCGGCCGGCCATTTTTAGACCGGTTTGGACATTTTAAAAAATACTCAGCTGAGCTGGGTACAGTTAATAATTTGTATTTAATTTTAGATATTAATAAAAATGACGGTTTTTTAAACATGGCTAGCTCAGCAATTTTTTAATTCCGCACGAATGCCGATGTAGTAACACTCGTATGCATACTGTTTTATTAAATTTAATCTGTTTTACAAATTAGGTCATGATATTGCACGATGCACCGACACCAAAAAGGAAATAAATGCATGACAAATCTGAGAAAACAATGAACTCTGACACTCGCCATAACTTCTTGGGTTTTATTTGCTTGCACCAAATAGAACAAACAATGCACAATTATACATTACTTGGTTAAAATATTATATATTTATTAAAACGATTACAGACAGCATTTAATTATATTATGGCTCAATCAACGAGAGTATTAGAAAAATAGTTATATAAATTATTATTAACCTAAAAAATATATATATTGCATGTTTATAGTTATTATGTGGCTGAGAAAAGAGTATATATAATCATTGGATGATTCGCATGCACCATTTGAAATATTCTCATCTGATTCTGTTGCATAAACTTGATAACAATAAATCATTATTAAGATTTGGAGATTGGTTAATTTAATTAATTACATACAATAATAAAATCATTCCATTGGTGCCATTTCATATGCTTCAACAGTGATATTCTATTGGTGCCAAATTTCTATTATTTTATGAGATTTTTGCCAGTTCATGAGCTAGCTAGTTGCTAGTAGGAGCACAACTGGAGATAATGGTTGGATTAGAAATGGATTGAACAGTGGCCAGTGACCACTCATGCAATTCCAATTGGTGCCTCTGTTTTCTTTTTTCTTTTTCTTTTTTTGTTGTGGCTCTATGAGACTATGTGCCTAGTGGTCCGGTATCTTGCTTATAGGAAAAGATAGTGTATGAAGGTAGGTAGTTTGTCAATCACATGAACTTTTTCATTTTCTAGATAAGACTACGAAACATTACACTAATTAATTTAGGGTAGAAAATTTAAATTGGATGGATTGAATAATTTAATATAGTGTAATTTTAAATTTATAAGGAATTAGAAAGTGTATAAATGTCAAAAAATATAATGATTAATGGGCAAAATTATAAATTTAAATTTATAAGAGGGCGTAACTCTTTTTCTTTTATTTTTTTTTTATTATTTTTTTTTTCCTCAGTACCCTCCGTCTCGAAATTAATTAGTTGCAACAAATATTTTAATTCTTTTGTTTAGTTTTTTTTTTTGTAATTTATAAGTTTCTAGTACGTAATATTAGAAAGCAACATAAAATTTCTAATTGGACTAAACTTAATCCTCATTGACATTATATAACATTACAGAGGAAACTACAAAAATTAAAGAATCATTTTGCTTAAACTTTAATTGTCTAGCAACAGAAGTTACTACAAAGAAAGCGCAACAGACAACCAGAATATGAGCAGATGCTCTCGGCCGGCAGGACCAAATCTTTCCAACTAAAAAAAACCCAAAGCACAAAGCCGCCCCGAACAATTTACATGGGACCCACATACCAGTGAGATGATACATCACATTCCCGGTCTATCTCACATCTTTTCGAAAAGAGCGACTCTTTCTCGTGCAGTGCATCTGGCAGACAGTAGACAGCAGCTATACACAAAACGCGTGGATAACCGTACCAGTGCTAAATCGTAGAATGCACCAGAAAAATAAACCCTTTTCTTTAGCTTTTTTTTTTTTTTTGCTTACATCTCTTTTTCCTCTCCTCTCACTCATTTGACATCTCTCTTTCCCATTTGACATTTCTTCAAAGTCAAACTCAAACTCAACCCATTTAAACCAGAAGGAGACGACCTGATTTCTCTTTCTTCTAAGCCTCCCCTTTTCTCACCTCTTCCCCTTCTCTCTCTCTCTCTCTCTCTATAAATCCCAAATCAAACCCACTTTCTCTCTCTACCTCTCCGACTTAAGCATAAGCAATCGAAGTTACTTGTTTGGGTTCTCTTTCTCTCCATGGAAGAGAACAATTGGGATTTACAAGCTGTGGTGAGGAGTTGCTGTTTCTCTGAGCAAACGGCTTCTACGGCTCCCGAACCGTTCCCTCCATTTGAGATTCCGCCACTGCAGCCTCCATTACCGGCGATTAAAGAAGAGAAAGCTGTGGAAGTTGGCGGTGGTGCTGCTGACGGGTTTCTCTTTCACCGGTTACTGGATGCTCCGAATGGCAGTAAAGTTCAAGATTTGAGTGACTTGTACATCTCTTTTCTACCTCAAATTGTGCCGGAAAAGAGCGATAAAGTTACACCGGTACTGCAAGTGCCGCTGTTGGTACCGCCTCAAGCAAATTTGATATCTCCGGTACGGCACTTCGGTCGGCAACCGAGCCGGCCATCTTCTCAAACACCCCGGTCTAAAAGAAGGTACCTTTTTTATTCTTATCATCATAAAAAAGAAATAAATTTTGTTGCTATAACTTAGCTAGCAACAATTTATTTATGTGTACTATTTATATCAGACTTTTAATACAACAACAATTTTATTTATTGCACAATATCATTAACTCAGGAAATTAAGAAGGCTTTGTAATTAATTTTGGATATATTCGTTTCAGATCAGCTTAAGTAATTTGTATCTATTAAAAGAGTGCATATTGTACATGTAATTAACAAGGATTTGTTTCAATTTTATTATAGGAAAAATCAACAGAAGAAAACAGTGTGTCAAGTCCCGGCAGATCGTGCCGCCTCGGCCGACATGTGGGCGTGGCGTAAATACGGCCAAAAGCCGATCAAAGGCTCTCCTTATCCAAGGTTCTTCATTAAACTCCATCACTTTTGTTCTTTGGTGTAGATAAACCTTATCTCATGACATGCATGCACATATATCATCCCCACAAAACTTAAATATATATCCTTATATATGTATTAAAAAAAAAAAATTGTAGAATCCTTCTATCACAAAATGCCAAAACTACCTTGTTGATTTATATATGTATGGTTTTATATCTTTTTTCCTGGTGTATTTAAATTTGAATGAATTTGCTTAATTACATGCATGTAAATAGGCTGCAATTTCAACCCTTTCAGAAATGGTAAGAAGGAAGGAGAGTTAATGACTTGTATTAATTATGTGGCATGTATAACAGGGGATACTACAAGTGTAGCAGTTCAAAGGGCTGTCTGGCCCGAAAACAAGTCGAGAGAAGCCGCACCGACCCAAGCATGCTAATCATAACCTACACGGCAGAGCACAACCACCCTGCACCAACCCACCGCAATTCACTCGCGGGTACCACCCGCCACGTGAGCTCCTCCCACCAGCCACCATCCCAGACCTCTCCCGATGGGAAGTCCGAGGAAAAACTATGCGATGAAATGCTTGCAGATCCGGAAGCATCCCTAGAAGACGGAGATGACGAAGAGGAATCCGAAGAAGGCATGATAAAAGTAGAGGACATGGAGTTATTATGCGAAGACGATGTGTTGTTCATGGATAACACTAGCAATATTTTCGAAGGGAGCGGTGCGAGTGCGAACAACAAGGGTTTGTTTGATGAGAACGATAATGTTTTCGGAGACCGGCCATGGATGGTAAAAGGTGAGAGTAACGCAGCGGCAATGGCCGGAGGTTGCTAGCATACATTCAGCACGGCTTAATCCGTTGTGCTTTCGATAATTTTTTAGGATTAATTTGCCAAATTGTAACTGAATTAACCTGTAACACATTTGTGAGTAACTCAACAAAGTGTCAATAACAGCAACAAATTAACAGATCTAAATCCAACCATGGTACAATATGAGGAGTAGGTTTAATTTCTCATTTGTGGTTGGACTTCATTATGTAAATTATGAAAAAGTATGAGGTGGACCTGTGAAAAATGAACATGTTAGGGTATGATTATTGGTTGGATTTGGATCTGACGGTACAGAATCAAGGTTTGACATTGTTGGAGCATGGCACGTTGACATTTGGGGTGTCTGTACTTTGGCCGACAAGGTGCTGAGGGGAGGAGATAGGAGAGAGAAGGAATCGGATTTCATTGGTTAATTTATGAGATCAGATCTTTCAGGACTAACTTTTAATTTAAGTTGGGTTTTGCTTTTGATTTGTTCAATTATTATGTACATAAGAGAGAATAGATAATGGTTGCCAAACAATTTTTCCCAGCTTTTATATTTGTTAATTTTCAGGCCGCCTCCGCCCCTCCCCAAGTTTTTTATTTTTTGTAAAATATTTATTTAAGCAAGTTAATATAATTGTTTCATTTTAATGAGCATGAATATAATAAAGATAAAGTTAATATTTAATGAATAAAAGTAGAATGAGAATAAAGCTAATTTTCAGGCTGATACGGTACTGAAATGTTTTTATACAGTACCTATTATTATAGCCCTAACCTTCTCCGTCGTCTCGTTCTAATTAATGTGGTTGTGTGCATGTGTGAATGGAGTTATGGTTTAGATTATCTAAGCTTCATTCTTTAATGCCGCTTCCTGGGAATAATAAATTGGCCACTGGTTTGACTTTACTAATTTTTTGTTGGACCAATTCAAAGGGATTTCTATAAAATATCTCGTCTGATCTGATCCGTTCCATCTGTCAATTGGAACCAAGTGGATGTATACAATTTCATATTGTTTCAGTTGTACCGTACATATAAAGTGTTGTAATTAGGTGAATATCCTATATGTGAATATCTGTATGGATATAAATACTGAAATGGTTTTACGTTTTAATTTTCATTATCTGTATTTCAACAGTAGATATATATCATATATTTTAATATATATAATGAAAAATATTGTTATTTACTATTAAAATTAGATAAATATTATAAATTTTGGTATTTTTGAATATTATTTTAATAAATATTCGATTTGATCTGTATTAGTATCTGTATCCGGCTAATATTTGATCTGTATCCTTATTCAAAAAATTAAAAAAAAATATGAATATAGTTTTACCACTATCCGCTTCGTATTTGCTCCGTTTTCACCCCTAGTTGTAATGCAATATGTTACAAACAGAAGTACAAACTTTTTTTGTGAACTCTACTTATTGCCTTTAAATTAGTAAAAATATGGACAATTACTTGACGAAGTAGGAAAATATATATTGTAGGGACTAATTTTCCGACATTTTTAAAAATACCCTAAGTTAAATAAAAATTATTAAAAATACCCACGGTCCCAAATTTTTATTAAAAATATCCATACCGGCCAATTATTGGCCGGTACCGATTAAATAGCCCAACCGGGCAATAATTGGCCGGTCCCATGATTTTTTTTTTTTTTTTTTTTTTTAGAGAAAAATAGCTAAAATGTTGAAATGAAATCTAACACACAAAAAAACAAATTATTTTTTTAAATATTTGTTAGATTACTTTTTTTTTTATAGCATATTTATATTAAAATACGCTAAATTACTTGAAATTATGTTAATTTATGTTGATTGACACTATATTACTTTAAATTATGTTAACTTTTTTTTAAAAGACAAATAGCAAAAATGCTGAAATATAACACTAAAAAATAGAATTTATTTTAAAATATTTGCTAGATTACATTTTTTATATATAATTAGCATATTTATACTAAAACACGCTAAATTACTTGATTTATGCTGAATTACAGTAAATTACAATAATTATGTAGAATTATGCTAGAATACGGTAAAGTACGCTAAATTACGTACGAATAGGGATGATATCTTCACTGAGAAGGGGAAAAACGACGACGAAACTTCAAACGGCCATAAAACGGAGCTCGAGTGTCCGATTTCAGCAAATGACCACTTTTCGGAAAGCTTGCGAAAATGCGCATGCATCCGAACTGGTTTTGCCAGACTTCCAAATTCAGAATCGCCAAAAAACAAACGGAAGAGCCTCAAAACTTCAGTTGAAGTTTCCGATTAAGATTTTCATTTCTATTCTCCAATCTACGTAGCTCAGTAAATTAGTTACATAATGAACTTGTAGAATACCAATTTTTATTATTTTTTGGAATTTTTTTACTATTTTTTATGATTTATGAAAGATGGCACAAAATCGGCCCTATTCATACGTAATTTAGCGTAATTTACCGTATTTTAGCATAATTCTACATAATTATTGTAATTTCAGCATTTTAGTAAATTTACCGTATTTTAGCATAATTATTGTAATTTACCGTATTTTAGCACAAAATCAGCCCTATTCGTAGCGTATTTTCTAACAAATATTTAAAAAAACAATTCAATTTTTTTGTGTTAGATTTCATTTCAGCATTTTAGCAATTTTTCTCTTAAAAAAAAAAAATCACGGAACCGGCCAATTATTGGCCGGTTGGGCTATTTAATCGGTACCGGCCAATTATAGGTATTTTTAATAAAAATTTGGGACCGTGGGTATTTTTAATAATTTTTATTTAACTTAGGGTATTTTTAAAAATGTCGGCTAATTTTACAGTGATGTCGATTAAATTAAATAAATTATTACTTTCAATCAAATTTAAAAATGAATGAATAATCTACAAATGACGGTACATGTCTTTTATCTTGTAGTCCTTAAAATAATAAAAAATTGAAAAAAGCTAAAATATAAGTTGCTACTTAAAAACAACCTTGCAACCCATGCATCCGAATTTTGCATGTAGCATTTAAAAAAAGTGAAATTAATCTAAAGCGTAATTTTTGAAGAATTTGATTGGTTGCACGAGGATCTTCGTGCAAACGTTTTGATATTAGCCACTCTCTCTCTCTCTATATATAGAGGTTGGCTAAGATACAAAAACGTTTGCTCTTAGTCTCCGGAACAAACATTTTGGTTTTCCGATTTTCAAAGTCCAAATAGTCGATCCAAACCGTTAGATATTTAATCTATATTAAAATTTGTTTGGAGACCAAATTTTACATTTTTTGGATTTTTTTTACTATTTATTAAGATGGTTTGAAGGTCGCTGTTTTTCAATGGTGTAGAAGTTTAATAAAATCAACAATTTTCAAACCATCTTAATAAATGGTAAAAAAATTCCAAAAAATGTAAAATTTGGTCTCCAAGCACATTTTAATATAGATTGAATATCTAACGGTTTGGATCGATTGTTTGAACTTTGAAAATCGGAAAACCAAAACATTTGTTCCGGAGGCTAGGAACAAACGTTTGTATCTTAGCCAACCCCCCTCTCTCTCTCTCTATATATATATATATATATATATATATATATATATAGAGTAGGGCTATTGTGCTTTGCAAAGTAAAGCCATCGTTTTACTTCGGCTTACTTTTTGGATTTTCAAAGTTCAAAACGTCGATCCGACCGTTTAAGTTGATATACATATTGAAATGTGCTTGCAGACCAAATTTTACATTTTTTGGAATTTTTTTACTATTTATTAAGCCACTTTGAAAATTGCTGATCACATGGTCCAGAAAAAACAGTGCAACAAAATTCTGGACCATGTGATCAGCAATTTTCAAAGTGGCTTAATAAATAGTAAAAAAATTCCAAAAAATGTAAAATTTGGTCTGCAAGCACATTTCAATATGTAGATCAACTTGAACGGTCGGATCGAAGTTTTGGACTTTGAAAATCCAAAAAGTAAGCCGAAGTAAAACGATGGCTTTACTTTGCAAAGCACAATAGCATAATTCATATATATATATATATATATATATATATATATATATATATATATATATATATGAGGAGGGATCCAATTACACCGTTTTTTATATAGGTCAATTTTGCAATTTCAAAATCCAAACAGTCGATCCGAACCATTCAACATGATCACCATATTAAAATGTGCTTGGAGATCAAATTTTACATTTTTTTGAATTTTTTTACTATTTATTAAGATGGTTACAAAATCGCTGTTTTTCAATGGTCCGAAAACAACGATTTTTGTAACCATCTTAATAAATAGCAAAAAAATTCAAAAAAATGTAAAATTTGATCTCCAAGCACATTTTAATATTATCCATCATGTTGAACGGTTTGGATCGACTATTTGGACTTTGAAAATGGTAGGTGTCAAAGTGTGTCACCAAAAAAGATGTAATTGGATCCCTCCTCATATATATATATATATATTAACGTAAAGGATTGAAATTCATTCATAATAATCAACTTAGATAATTTAGGCAAATCTAAAATCAACCCAATAAATTGTATCCAATTTAATGAAACTTGAGTGTCATTTAATGTTTAATAAAAGTATTAAATAGACCGTTATAAATTTAACATTATTTGACAAACAATAAAGTTTGTATAAAGTTTTCTTCTTTTTCACATATATAATATAAATAGAGAAATATCATGCTTTAAATGTTGGATTTTATAACCAGAAATTTTTTTTTTTGCCAATTATCAAAATTGCCAAGTTAATTTGTTGTCCATACATTAGATATATTATATAAATAAGAAAATGAATTTAAAAAATATATATATTCTGAGGCCAAAAAATAAAAAAATAAAATTAAGAATAAACTGAAAGGCCGTACTTTTGTTTTGCATGGTGGTAAAGAAAATAATGTCAGCTCCGTTCTATATCATATAAATGTGAGCTCTAAACCTGATAATTTTTTTATAAACCATAATTAAAAAAAATATTTTTACGAAACCTTCAAGATTATTTTTTTTTACAAAAACCATAAGAACCGAAATGTCATTTCGGTCCGGTACCCTTTTTGGATTTTCTGCGGCGGCTCATATGAAAACTTGTTAAACCAGTACCACAGAAAATCCAAAAAGGGGACTAGACCGAAATGCCATTTCAGTCCGGAATAAAATAAAAATTCGGACCGAAATGACATTTCGGTTCTTATAGTTTTTGTAAAAAAAAAAAGTAATGACATTGGTTTCGTAATAAACAAAATTTTAATTATGGTTTATAAAAAAAAATTTAAACCTGAAGCTAGGTACCGACATTTTTAAAAATACCCTAAGTTAATTACAAATTATTAAATCTGCCCACGATTCGCTGGATTTATTAAATATGCCCAAAACGGCTAATAATTGGCTGGTCCCGTGATTATTTGTTTTGTTTTTGTTTTTAGAGAAAAATAGATAAAATGCTGAAATCTAACACTAAAAAATCGAATTGTTTTTTTAAATATTTGTTAGAAAATACGCTACGAATAGGGCCGATTTTGTGCTAAAATACAGTAAATTTACTAAAATGCTGAAATTACAATAATTATGTAGAATTATGCTAAAATACGGTAAATTACGCTAAATTACGTATGAATAGGGCCGATTTTGTGCCATCTTTCATAAATCATAAAAAATAGTAAAAGAATTCCAAAAAATAATAAAAATTGGTATTCTACAAGTTCATTGTATAACTAATTTACTGAGCTACGTAGATTGGAGAATAGAAATGAAAATCTTAATCGGAAACTTCAACTGAAGTTTTGAGGCTCTTCCCTTTGTTTTTTGGTGATTCTGAATTTGAAAATCTCGCAAAGCAGTTCGGACGCATGCACATTTTCACAAGCTTTCCGAAAAGTGGTCATTTGCTAAAATCGGACACTCGAGCGCCGTTTATGGCCGTTTGAAGTTTCGTCGTCGTTTTTCCCCTTCTCAGTGAAGATATCATCCCTATTCGTACGTAATTTAGCGTACTTTACCGTATTCTAGCATAATTCTACATAATTATTGTAATTTACTGTAATTCAGCATAAATCAAGTAATTTAGCGTGTTTTAGTATAAATATGCTAATTATATATAAAAAATGTAATCTAGCAAATATTTAAAAATAAATTCGATTTTTTAGTGTTATATTTCAGCATTTTTGCTATTTGACTTTTAAAAAAAAGTTAACATAATTTAAAGTAATATAGTGTCAATCAACATAAATTAACATAATTTCAAGTAATTTAGCGTATTTTAATATAAATATGCTATAAAAAAAAAGTAATCTAACAAATATTTAAAAAAATAATTTGTTTTTTTTTGTGTTAGATTTCATTTCAACATTTTAGCTATTTTTCTCTAAAAAAAAAAAAAAAAAAAAAATCATGGGACTGGCCAATAATTGGCCGATCAGGAATTTTAATTAAATTTTAATCGGGACCGGCCAATTATTGACCGGTTTGAGCATATTTAATAAATCCAGCGAATCGTGGGCAGATATAATAATTTGTAATTAACTTAGGGTATTGTTAAAAATGTCGGGCTAGGTAGGTATCACTTTCTTTAAAAAAAAAAAATTAGTTGCTTTTTTGGATGCTCACGGAGTCCAAGCGACCAAAATATAAAATTCAAACAAAAATTTGAGTCAACGCGGTTTTGTGTGTGGCCGAAAGAGCTCATAGCTTGATTCTTCCAGAGGCTAAGATTTGTTAATTCAAAGAAAGTAAGACAATAAAAGGGATGCGTATCCTCCCAGGTACCTGACTCAAGCAAATTGAAATGGACGGCCCAGATTAATTCTATTTCGACCAAACTCAATCCAGTGCCTATGGAGACTGTAGGGGTCTGTTTTGAGATTCGTGCCATGTTAAAAAAACCATCCGATCGTAATTGTCTCAGTCAGGTAACCTGAGGTGATGTGAGTTCCAATAGAAGAGCGCTTGCATTACATCTGTAATTGATACATCAATTAAATTGCGCGACATAATCAAATCGCTCTCTATCCCGTTTTAACAAAGAGGGTTGCTATTGGTCTAAAAAAATGTTCAGACGATAATATTTTAATTAAAAAATGAATAATAGCATAAAAAAGTACTCTTTTAAGCGGATGAAAGTGTATATAATAGTATAAAAAATATAGGGAAAAAATGAATATATGCATATGAAGATTATAACATTAAGTTTGTATGTGGTTGTGAGATGAGTATTTTTTTCATTGGAAAAAATTAATATAATGAACAAAAAAAATTGTATCTGGTTTTTTGTTGAATTTATTTGGAAGTTAGAAGGCGCTGATTTCACATAGCAGGATAAGATAGAATAGCTCAAGAATAAAAAAACAATATTTATCCAAAATTCAACAAAAAATATACAAAAGTTTAATTGACTTTGGACTCGTGATAAAGAATTTTCTTAGAATAATGTTGTTTTTTCAAATAGTAACTAAAAAAGTTGGTGAGTCAAAGCAACCAATTGTATTTAACGAGGCAGGTAGCTGCAAATCCTTTTATATAAATTTCACAAAAGATCAATTCATATTGTCAACATATGTCAGCGTGTGAAGCAAGTGATAGTGTTGTTTGCTTCCTCAAAAAAGAAAAGAAAAAAAGATAGTGTTGTTTGCTGTAATCTGCCAGAAATTATTGGAATTTTAGATTAATAATTCCTTGTCCGTGAGCACCAAATTGGGCCGGATTTCAATTTTTTTTTTTTCCAGATACAAGGGAGGGCCTCATAATAAAGGTAATGATACTGAAACTGAAGGGGGGTCATGACAAATGATAATAAATTTAATTAAAATAAAAATATTAAATACATGTTTTCCATAGTTTAGAGAGTATATCTCATCTAGATGGAATTGGGAGGAAATGAAGTAAAACCCTCCATATGTTGGTGCAAGCAGGTATTGCTCCTTTGCAATTTAATTACAATTATACATTGCAAGTTTAAAGTATATAATTTTAATAAATTTTATTATGGAAAATCCTTTGCTCACTACTACCACATGTTCCAAGCATCTAATCATATAATTGGTTCATCCCCTCACTTCATTTATTGCATTTTTTACAAAAATAAAGATTGTAACGGGTCAATAATACCACATTAATGATTAGATGACAGTGCTCCACTGAAAAAAAAATGCACTACTCATTATTCCTCTGAAACCATCTTTGGGGTCCAGATGAACACAACTACATAATCACCACGCCCCTTCAACAATATTTGGTCTATTAAACAATACTCAATGACAGTGTTCTATATAAGATGATAAAATTAGAGAACCCATAAAATAGAGGAATTCGGATCCAGTGGAGTAACCCAACTTTTGGGTTTTAGATCGTGACTGTCCGATTCGAATCCGCGAAAATCCATTCCCAAAGTGAGCGCACACATCCCGACAACGAATTTGAATCCCGTGACGATTCCGAGCGACGAATTCGAATCGGACGGTTCAATCCAAAACCCAAAGATTGGGTTACTTTAGGGGATCCGGACCAAAAATAGAGAGGACCACTTATACAGGCTACAGAAAACGAGTCAATTTTACGGATTTCATTGACCCACAGATCTTGGCCATCCATTTCAGTTCAGATGGGCCACTTGTAGTGACATGTCGGTCTCTATCTGGACTATCCAATCTAAAATAGTAAAATGAATGGTCCAAATCTGTCAACAAAGGTCAATCAAAATCCTTACACAAGTCTGGAATTGGCAGGAGTAACCGGTTTTCAGAATTGGAATTATACAATATATATGCTTGAGTTTCTACAAAACTGGTTACCACTACCAGTTTCAGAAACTTTTTGTAGTACTAGGGTAAATGATAAGGTTCTCAACCTTTTCCTTTAGAAGAAAAACATAAAAAAAACTAAACCATATTTGGTTTTGGGGCTCAATTGCTAATAACCTACGGCTATTAAACACTTTTTTTTTCCTACTATACTGGAGACAACTAAGCATAACATGGTACACTAGAAGAAGAAAAACTCAATGCATTCTCCCAAAAAAAATAAACAAACAAAGAGAATTACAAGTAGGTTCTCATATTCAAGCGCAATTTGTTTATTGCTAGTCGGGTACCGTTGTTATTATTCTCTATAATTTATTACCAACCTTTTCTTAAAGGTTATTTTATATCATAGTTAGCTGCTTTTTGTAGATTGTGTGCCAGCAATTTCTATATTTTCAGCAGCTGCTGCAGCTGCAGTTGCAGCATCACTGAACCCCAATCTCTGCAACTCTTTGAGAAAACCATCAACATCTTTTGCGCTTATTATATATGGTGTGTGGCTGGGACCCGGGAAAGTTTTGCTCTCGACTTCTTGTTTGTATTCTAAGAGTGCTTTGTTTATCACATCACCTACCCTCGCATATTGTTTGCAGAACTTTGGTGTCACCTATAATTAACAACAAAAAATGATAATTCATATTTTATTTCTTTACGTTAATAATTTAAAATAAAAAGTTGAATAATGCAAGTACCTTGGCATGATGAGGATGTTGTAGCATTCCTAACAAATCATGGTACACTAAAACCTGCAATAAGTTGTATGATGAACATACATGTTTAAAGCATCTAAACATCAAATACAATTTTAAGTAGAATAACCTGGCCACTGCAGAAGGGGCCTCCTCCGATCCCAATTGTTGGAATTCGTAGTGCTGATGTCACAGCAGCGGCAACTGGTGCAGGCACGCACTCCAGCACAACTGCAAAACACCCTGCCTCTTGCAAGGCTAGTGCCGTCTCCACAACCTAGTAAAAGAACTCTCTCAGAAGCATTTCATTGAACACGTGGTGAAATAAATCTTGACATTATAAACTTTAAAGAGCAGGTCAAATGCCTCACGTCTTTCATGCCTCCATCGTGCCTCACATGGTTATCTCTATTTTCAAAGTCCAAACAGTCGATTCGAACCGTTCAACAAGATCTCCATATTAAAATGTGCTTGGAGAATAAATTTTAAAAATTTTTGAAATTTTTTACTATTTTTTTAGATGGGTACAAAATCACTGTTTTTTGATGGTCCAGAATCTTCTTAAAAACAGTGATTTTGTGCCCATCTAAAAAAATAGTAAAGATTTCCAAAAAATATAAAATTGGGTCTCCAAACACATTTTAATATCAAGTTAGTGGTTTGGATCAACTGTTTGGACTTTAAAAACAGAGATAAGGATGTGAGGCACGATTGGAACATGAAAGACACAAGGCATTTGAACCCTACTCATAAATAGGAATGAACAAAGAGAGGAATTGCCTTGTTCAATATATAATTCAATTTCAAAAACTTCAGAGGCACTCAAACACACCTACACGGGACATATACAGCCGCATGCACACAAATACACACTGATGAAATGAAGTATTTTTACCTCATTGTTCCATAAATTGAAATAATTCAGTCAAAACAAGAAGAATAAAGTATATTCTTGCCTTATTCCTCCTTTTCAACCGAACAAAATGTAGGCCTTCGCCATAATACACCCAAATTAGCAATAAAAAAATTTCTATCAGAATGCAAGCAAGCCCTTACCTTGACTGCACTTGAAACATTCTTTCCTTGAGGCCGAAACCCACCAAGCACGCTAATAGCCTGAGGGGTGAGCCCCACGTGGCCCATCACCGCAATGCCGGCCTCCACAATTGCTCCTGCAGCCGAGATCCTTGACGGGGCCCCGCCTTCCAGTTTTATTGCATCCATCCCCCCTTCCTTCAGCACCCTCACTGCACTATCAACCGCCTGCCTTGCCCCATAAGGCCATAACCATATTTAAAAGACCGTAAAAAAATGTTAAAATTGGCAAATTTTGAAAGAAAGTGAAGTTTGAATTGCAAGAACTGAAGGAGTTTGTAATTTGGTCATTGAACATTCAAAATGTGAGATTTTGTGCATCTGAAGTCTAAATGATGATATGTCCAAGAGAAAAATTGTCAGCTTCGAATTTCACAGATTTTAGCCTTTTTTTGTGATCAATCAAAAGTGTGGCTCAACACAATAAATGATATAAATTTATTAGATGGGTGATTTGTGTTGGTTATGCATTAACTAGAGAATCAGTGAGGATGCTCCATCAATTGATCATCCTATAAATCAATTTAGCACACCAGGTGTTTGATGAAAATCCACTTGTATTGAACCTTTGTAAAGCGAACCTCAGAGAAAATGCATATGCAAAATAGACCTGATTAGAAGAGGCCTCGTAGGTGCCGAAGGGAAGATCCCCTACAAGCAAAGGCCGTGTGGCCCCGCGTGCAACGGCCTGACAGTGGGCCAGCATCAGCTCCAGTGTGACGGGCAGAGTCGTGTCGTGGCCATGCACCACCATGGCAGCAGAGTCGCCTACGAGGCAAATGTCGATCCCGGCCTGGTCCACGTGGACCGCCGAGGGGTAGTCGTACGCCGTGACCATGGTAATCGGTTCCCCTCTCGCGTACTTCTTCCTAAGGTTCGCCAGCGTGACCCTCTGAGAGGGTGTCTGGGGCTTTGGTCCACCGTACACCGTGTTCTCGGGAACATTGCTCAGGAGGCGGCGCGACAATTGCCTCAGTCCCCTCATTGTTTTTGAATTGTTTACTTCTGCTTCCTACTTCCTCCTTTCCTTTTTTAGTCTCCATTTTTTTGGGGTCTTGCGACACCTATGCATGGAATAGAATATGCGGCTCCTGCTGTGGTGGAGGTGATATAGCTAAGCTCGCCTCCGATTTTAACCTACTCGCTTCTTATTTAATCATTGCAAATCTTTGTCAGTGACTCGGCATAGATGTTACATACTTACATGCCCATTTAAAATCATATGACCGTTTTCTTTGACAAATGGGAGGCGGCGGTGGTAAAGTTTGTCTGGTAGCTCATAAAGGGTCCGAGTCAGGATCCTCTGAAATAGCTTAAATTTTGAGTTTTTGATCTGGTGTGAGATGGACTGCCCGGAGCTCTTTAATAATCGTGAAAAAAAGATCTGACGGTCTGGATCTAAAATCCAAATTCAAGTTACTTTAGGTGATATGAATTCGAAAGAAATGAAGAACTTTTTATGGACAAAAATTTTACCGATCCAAAATCCTTTTTTTTTTATTCATATATTGACAAAAAAAAATGGAATCCATCCCTTGCCAGTTGCCATCTTGCGAAAAGTGGGAACAATTCTGTTTTTTTATTTTTTATTATTATTATTATTATTATTATTATTATTATTATTATTATAATTATGATGATGATGATGATGATGATGATGATGATGCAGTGGACTCCACTCCCATAGAGAAACTAAAAAAAAGAGAGTTTGGATTGTTAAAAAATTTACCAGCTTTTTCTACCGGTGAAAATCTAACAGTATTTTTTTTATTTCTCTCTTCTTTTTTTATAATTTATATAGATTAAAAATTCTCGTTAGAATGGATATGCCTTTCCGTTTGAATCCGATGGTCTCAACGAAACATATTAAACCGTTGATGTTTTATATGACTTTATGAATTTAAATTTTGGTAAAAAATTTGATATGTTTATTTTCAGATGGGATGATTTTAATTTAAGATATAAGCAGGATATCATTCATCGTGACGAAAATGGTAGAAAAATAAATTCTCTATTATAGATCCTACTACAAGTTTCTATTACGAAGTCGCCGATGTATGAATACATTTTATAGTGTATATATATTCAGCATGAGCAAAGTTTACTCTTTAGTGATTTAGTGACAAAAATTCCAAACAAAACTTTATGATATGCATAGCACATATTGACTTGCACTCTAAACTCAAATTTTAACCGTTCAATTATAGTCTTCTTTGTTTACTATTTTTTTTTTGAGATAGGTAGAAATTCACTTTATCAGAAAATTTTAGACCATTAAAAAATATTGATTTTCTATCTATCTAAAAAAATAGTATTTTTTTTTCTAAAAAAATGTAAAATTTAGTTTACAAATACATATTTATATAGAGACCATGTTGAATGGTTCGGATTGACCGTTACAATTTTGAAAACAAAAACATTATTCCGTAGTACGGATCAATCCACGCCTATGTTGCATGGATACGGGTACGGGTATCGTATCCGATACGATACGGATACGGCGATACGGTAATTCTAAAAAATTAAGAATACGATACGCTTATTATATTATATTATTTTAATTATTTTAATTATATTATTAATTCAACACTTGTATTATATAAATTAAATATCAAAAATTCTAGATATACATTAAATACAATAGCTACTAGAATCTAACACCAAATGTGATGTAGTGTAGTGGTAAGAGTCTATTCCTCTTGAGGGGAGAATTAGAGTTTGATTCTCCACAGGCACAAGAAAAACCTTGTTTTTTTGTGCGGTCCACACGCGGTCTACAGCTGAACCCACACGCGATCTACACGGTCTACAGCTGGTTCAGCGCTGGTGTGCAGAAGTGTCCAGGCCGTATCCAGAAGTGTCAGGGCCGTATCGGAGACCGTATAAAGAGTTAAGGATACTCCACGTAAGCCGATACGCCAGCTGGTGTATTCGGTACGTATCGGGGCCCGTATCCGTGTCCGATATGTGTCAGATACGGGTACGGAGCCTATGTTGGAATATCCGAGTAACATAGATCCACGCTATGTATAGTACCATAGCCTCACTAAAACTTTATAATCTGAAATTTTTAAAAATACCCTCAACCAAAAGGCCACTGATTTGTGAGAATTCCATATTTACCCGGGCCGCAACGACAAATGGCGGCCCACATAATTGTTTCAGTGAATTTTTATTGATTTGTTTAATAATTTTCATAAATAGAAAGAACAACTAATAATTTGAATTTGTTAGAAAGAACATCAAACAAAATAGATAAAACATCTTATATTTAAATGTACTAGAAAGACTCCGAAACATTTTTCAGGTAGGATTTTTTCCAGCTGTAAAAAAAATTAAACTATTTCTTGGTGTGTTACTGGAAAAAAATGAAAATGCTTTGGATCTGAATTATTGATCCCGGTTCAAAAGTCATTTCTAGGTAAATAAATAAATTATCGTGATCCTTTTAGTACATTCAAATTGTAAGATACTCAATCTATTTAAAAAAAATGATTTAACATTTCGTAATGATGGCAAAACATTTTTTTTTAAATAGATGAAGTACCTTAGAATTTGAATGCAGTAGAAGGACCACAATAATTTCTTTATTTACTAGAAGTGACTTTTGAACTGGGATCAATAATTCAGATCTAAAACATTTTTTTTCTAGCACACACCAAGAAATAGTTTAATTTCCGAAAAAAATCCTGCCTGAAAAATATTTCGGAGTCCTTCTAGTACATCTAAATTATAAGATGTTTTATCTATTTTGTTTGATGTTCTTTCTAACATATTCAAATTATTAGTTGTTCTTTCTATTTTTGAAAATTATTAAACAAATCAATAAAAACTCAGCGAAACAATTGGAAATTTTGATTTTTGCGGGGCCGCAAAGACAAATGGCGGCCCCCAAAGAATGGATCCGCCATTATTGCGACCCGGATAAATATGAAATTTTCACATATCAGTGATTTTTTGATTGATTTTTTTTTTGTTGAGGGTACTTTTAAAAATTTCGGCTTTATAATAGAAGATTGAAACTCAAAGATATCCTTTTGTTTTTCCCTTTTTGCTGTTGGGTTCCCAAATTCTTGGATCCGAATTTGCTGAAATTCGAGATAAATTATTGTTCACCCTGAAATCCCTGCAATCTGAATCCAGCTGTTGAACTGTTCCGAGATGAGTGCAAGGAAAAACCAGTTGTTTCAAGATGCGTTCTCGAAAAAAATTCGATGGCTGGATTTGGATTGCAAGATTTCAGAGGTACTATTCACTGGTTTCGGAATTTCAGCTGATTTATTTCCCAAATTCTTTGCATGTCAAACTTGCCTAGTGACCACTCTACCTTTTGAGATCCAAAAGAGGAAGAATGCTAAGAAAATGAACAGGGCCCATTTTTCGAAAAATGATCTTTTAAATGCTCAAAATTTGGAATTGACAAAGAGGTGAATGAAACATTATATATATCAATTCTCAGACTAGAACAATATTTTAACACATGAACTAGGATACTTATTTTTTACATATTATCAAATACTCAAATAGTAGTTGAAAGATTTGACCGTATTAAATTTTGTGCTAAGAAGTTCAATTGAAATGATAGCACATTATCCACATTTTATTTTAAAGTTTTTAATCCATAAACAGAACTTATGTCAAGTTGTAATATCAATAGAACTGACACAAATTCATCAAATATAATCAAATATTCTGTATAATTTTATTTGTTCAAATTATCAGTTTTCTTGCCTATTTCAAATCCTCTATTTCTTATAAATATTCATAGAAAACTTATTCTCTTGATAATGCATTTATAACAACTAGCAGTCTAGCACGCACCTAATGATGTTTTGGATCAAATTAGAAATTGACAAACGTCAACTAAAAATAAAAATAAGAAAAAATAGATATTCTCAGATATTCTCCATGTTTTATCAAATATTGACAGAAAATTTTATTTCTGCTAATTCAAAATGATATATTAATATCTAGGCAACCTTATATAGCTGGAACGTATCATATTGCACGCTTCTATTTTTTATTTTTTATTTTCAATAAATGCAGGTCTTCCATCCAGGGGCAGATTCAGGATTTTTGTCAGGGAGGAGCAAAAATATAACAAATCGGATTTGAATAGTTAATCGGGTTCAAACCCATTAGCTAATCGGGCATTAGATAAAAAACAATGCTCTAATTTTTAATTTCCAATGCTCTGAATTCTAATTTTCAATACTCTGACTTTTAATCCTAATTACCATTTAGAATTCAAGAAATTTATCATAATTTTAACTCTAAATTTAACATTAATTACAAACCAAAAGTCCAGAGAAAGACAAATAAAATTTCAAAGGAGGGCAAAATCTAACCGAACTGATAAATTTGTATAAAACTTCAAAATTCAAAATTCAAGAAGGAACAGTTGACCCATATACTAGGACTTCCATCAACATAAATGATGAAAAAAAAAGGTTAATCTAAGGACGATTGGTGTTGACTTCAGATTGCTTGAACCTTACAACTGCAGTCATGTCACGGGTACAATCTGGTGTGGTATATGATAGGTAGCTATCAGGCTTGGTCTAGGTTGTTATTTGAACTAATATTGATGTTAATTTAACATTCATCACTCTCATAATTAAATATAATTACTTATATTTTTTGCTTTTAGTAATTGATTGAATTGTATCAATTTTGAACTATAATGTTGATGTTTTTTTTGTTATGTTTGGAAGAATATCACGGATTTCTCCAATGCTGGATTTTGTTATGCCATGTCATATCAGTTTGTACTTTTTAATCCTCAATCTAATTTTTTTTTTTCTAGTTGGAAGCCCGTAGGCATTGCATTCATCATTAAGCAAATGTTACAGTACATGCCAGAAGCAGCAACTGAAAAGAAGACAGCCAAACATAAAAGAACCAAAAACACAGTTGCTGAGAATCACATATGTGAGAAGAGTGGTATGAAAATTGAGCTGTGCGAGCCAAATTTGCAAGTGCGTGGGCCTTTATATTCTCTTCTCGTGGTATGAAAACGCATCTGTTCTGAGAGTGAGTAGCGAGGAGTTGCGCCATACAGAGCAGATCAGTGTATGCCTGACAGTCAGCGCATTGCAGCGCATCTTGAGACTTGAAAGAGTTTACCTCAATCTAATTTTTGCCTATTGGGAAGCAATGAGTTCTTTACCAGATACAGAAGTGCCCACAAAATGTGAAGAAGTTTCAGGTAACCAGTCCTTATCCCCTTGGTTACCTCTAAACTGTTGAATTATCCGATCGAACGATTGATTGAAGGTATGAATATATAATTTTAGGAGTGTATTACTTGGAAAATTCATAATAAATGGTTCAAAAGCTGCTCATGTATTAGTGGTGAATTCTGTATCTCGACACTGACGTAAAGTTTGAGTTTAACCAAAACTGGACCGATAAATCTATTCGGATCTGACGGGAATTTACAAGACAAATTAAATAGAGAATATACAGCTTTAAAGTTTGCTCAAATTTGAAATGTGAAATCTTAGGTAACAGCTGGAGTTGTGTTTCATTTCTTCATATGATCAACCACCTTGGAATGATTAAGGTGAAGCACTGTATAAAATACCAAACATTTACGCAATTGGTTCGCATTTAAGCCGATATTACAATGGGTCTAAAGAATGTCGAAATAGCCATTGTCCCAACATCAGACCACTTGTGAGGATTTTTTTTTTTTTTTGAATCAGCACTCTTTTTTTTCGATATAAAATATTGTACTTTGCTTGTACTATAGTCTTGACGCCATATGTAATGAAGCAAGCTCTCCCAATTTCCTTCTTAAAATCTTACCAGCATCGTTTTTTGGTATTGAATCAACGAAAAAAACATGATGAATCTGTTTGTATGGTGCAACCTAAAAAAGGTCAAGCAGAAACTAAATTAAAATGATATGATATAAATGTTTTAAATCATAATGTCCTTTCAGTTAATTGTAGATTACCTTCTCTGATATAAATTTTTTTATTTGGTTCTCATTCAAGTCTCTTCCAGGCCTCCTAACAATAAAGGCTATAGGTACTTGACCTGCTTCTTCATTTGGGTATCTTTTCATAAAAATGAAATAAATTACTGTCAGTTTTTTATAAATAAAATATCCTAGACTCCTGTATACTGAAATATCCACACACACACAGAGTACAAGTAGTAAAATTTGTAAATATTAATTTACTCACGGAACAACAGCAGCCTCTATGATATCTCGATGCGTCTGCAACAAATCTTCTAATTCAGCAGGAGGTACCTGTACAAAGAAACAAAGTGTAAACAAAAAAAACTTAAGTAAATTGAAAGCCGAGAAACAAAAGTTCCAAATTAGAGAATACAGAAGGATTGCTGTGTAATTGCTGATCAAAAGTAAAATCAGATAGTGATGAGGGGCAAGGCGCTGAGTATTTTATGGGTCGGGAGTCGGGACATCAAAAAGAAGAAGGAAAGCAGATCAAAGAAATCTAGAAAATAAAATTCGCGTTTCTGACAAAAATTCTGTTTTGGCTGAAATTTATATTTTCGAGAATTCGTGTTTCTGAGAAGCTTTCTTTTTTGGTCGAGACAGAAGGGATGCAAATTTCTGATTTTATCTATTTAGACAATTATTTGTATTTCAGTTATTCTGAACCAAGTAATCCTTATTAATGATATCTGAATGTACTTTTCAGATTATCTAAGAATCAAATAACTTGTTTCTCTCTTTTGAGTGTGCTTGCAAACGGGGTTATTTTTGCTACTTGCTGCATCAGATACAATTGTTAAGGAGCTATTTGTGTTAAAACATAACAACTAAATTATTACCTGGTTGTTAATAAAAAAAATTATTACCTGGTATCCTCTGCACTTGATCAGTTCTTTCAATCTATCAACCACAAAGAGGAAACCATCACCATTAAAGAAACCAATGTCTCCAGTTTTCAACCAACCTTGATGGTCAATGATTTCACAGGTTGATTTGTCATCACCGGCATAACCTAACCAAATATAGATGTTGATCACACAAATTATAAAAAAAATAAAATCAGGATTGCATTTTTTGGAGTATTTCTATCTCAGAGAAAAAAGAGGGGAAAAAAGAATTGCTGAGAGTTGTGAAAGTATAGAAAACAAGTAAATTGATGTTGTAGTCTCAGCTAAGTACCAGTACAATTAGCAACTATATTATTTCACAAAAAAAAAAAAAAAAACTCAGTGGACAATTGTATGTGGCAGTGAACTGTACTGTTAGGGAAAAAAAATACTGGTCACATGCAACTCTATTTTTAATCACAAAAATACAATTCCTTCATGCTGCCACATGTGAAGAAACTGCTGATAACTTTAACATATACTCTAAATTTTAAAAGAGATAAATTACCCTTCATTATTTGTTCCCCTTTGATCCAGATCTCCCCTTGAGAGCTGGGAGGCAGAACAACACCTGTTACCGGGTCTACAATCTTTGCTTCAGAACCCACTACCAGACGACCTACCGATCCAATGTAATGTGTTCCTTCTTGACTATCTGTTCGGAAACAGCCGCTTGTTGACTCTGTCAATCCATATCCCTTCACAGTCACCCGTGCAAAATTATGATTTTAAGGTAATTAAAACAGAGATAAAGGAAATTTTAAGCAACAATTTCAAAACATTGGTTATGGTAAAGTGTTAGCATTGATTATTGAGAATCAAAGCTATGGGCTGGCAATTACTAGTCCGTATTTTCCGAGTCAAATTTGCAGTTTATGTAAAGCCACAAATTTGTTTTGGTACCTATTTGGAATGCAGGAGACAGTATTATTGTGCTTTGCGATTCGTGCAGAAAGGATTTGAACGGTCTGGAATTTCCACATATCAACTCAAATTTGAGATATCTCAGGGATGCGAATTCACCAATTACTGAAGTTCCCCTAAAATATTGTATTGTTTACTCCATTTTCTAACAGCTATTATTGTTCTTTAGTCATTTCAAATTGTACAATGATTGAACAAAGGAACAACTATACCATAGAACTATAGAAAAGACAATTAAAAAAAAAATTATAGTGGATTTTAGGAAACTTCAAGTTAGTAAAAACAGCTGTTCCAGCTTAACAATCAGGTACCAAGCATGATCTGACAAAAATGTAAAAAATGGCATGTGAATAAAATGTACCTGGGCAAACCACACGTTGGGGAAAACTCGTAAGAACCGATGTATCAAATCATTGCCGATGGGTGCCCCACCACAAGTCACCGCCTGAAGTGAGCTCATGTCCCACTCCAAACCTCCTTCCTCTGCAATTCTCACCAATGCAAGAAGCGCTGGCGGAGCCAAAGGTAAGTTAGTAACCCGAAACTGTTTTACTGCTCTCAATGTCCGTCTTGCATCGAACCGCTCTGTTTGTACCACAGCTGTCTCTCTCGTGGCCACTGTCTTCAAAACAAAAATAAAGCCGTAGACATGGAACAGCGGGATTGTTATCATCAGCACTGCCGGTGTAGTACGAGTTCTAACTGCCGCAACAAAAGGAGCTAAACTGGCAATGAGATTGCGATGAGTCAGCACCACCCCCTTCACCCGGCCAGTAGTACCAGATGAATATAAAATCGCCGCCGAATCTGATTGCTGAACCACTCGGTTCGCTTTCATGTTTAATTCACCGATATCATCATTTTGCAAGGGTTCTAGTAAGGATCTGAAATCAGGGGAGTTGAGGAGGATTAAGGGGAGCTCAGGAGGGAGCTTGTGTGAAGTGGATGAGGTGGTGAAAGCAAGTGAAGGTTTGCAAATGGAGATCAAGTGAGAAATCTCATGACTTGTAGAAACAGGGTTCACCGGAGAAACAACTGCTCCTATAGATAACAGAGCAAAATACAGAACCGGGATGTTGACATCGGGCGGCGAGAGAACCAGCACAACATCCCCCTTAGAGATGCGAGAAAGGAGATGCGTGGAGAGAGAGTGGACCTGAGAGAGGAGGTCTGGGAAGGAGAGAGCGTGACCGGTGGAGGCGTCGATGTAGGCCGGGTGGGAGTGGGGAGGGGAGGGGAGGAAGGAGAAGGTGAAGGAGGTGAAAGAGAGAGGGAGAGAAGGAGAAGGAAGGGGGACTGTGGGGCGGAGGCCGTGGATGGTTTTGGTCTCGGCGCAGAAGCCGCTTTTTGGGTCGATCTGCGGCCGGGTAGGAGGCCAGTGGTCGGACATCGGTCGTGGCACTATCACAGTATGTGTTACAAATTTTTTTTTTTTTTTAGCAGAACAGTTGTGTTTAGTAGGCAGTGGCAGTAAGAAATAAATGAATGATTCGGATATGAATATGATTTGGTTGTTATATTATAATAATATATGACCCGGACGTACGGATATTAAAGAATCAGTTTTTGTCCGTTTACTCCTATATTTGTATTGAAAGTATGAACAAGATACTTGTTGTCTAATTTTATTTAACAGTTACTTGTAATTTTTTAAATAAATAAAAATACCTACGAACTTTACACAAAAAAAAAGTATGAATAACAATTTTTTATTAACTCAAGATATAGGTCTCAAGTAAGAAGGTAAGCGGAGCGAATTCGGAACGGATAATATTAATTTTAAATTTATATTCAAATTTTAATGAGAAACATGAATTCAAATACAAATAGTAAACAGATGTTATTACAAACTGTTATCATATGACTTTGGCACCTAGATGTCCAAGTAGACCTGCTAATGAGCTGGATCAAATTCAAAACTTGACTCAGCTCTTCAATTTTTTATTAAAAGTCCAACTCAACTCAGCTCAACTTTGAAGGGTAAAATCCTACTCGGCTCGGTCCATTGGATTCTCTAGGTTCGGCCCGAACTCGGCTCAAACCCAATTGATTGTAGCAAAGGCATGTATATTTGACTATTTCGAAGGCCGGAACTATACTGCTATTTCACTATTTCAAAGGCCTGAACTATCATTATGTAAGAGTTTTGTAGACATCGACTAGTATTGGAGTTGAATAGAACTGTAGAAGAAAAAAATAAACAAGTTATCTCCCATTACAATTATTCCGGATATATATATATAGGGATGGGCTTAGCTAAGCCATGGAGTAAAACAAGTTTATACTCCATGCCTCATTATTTTTCATTTTGAAAATCCAAACTACCGATCCGAACTGCTCAACATGATCTCCATATTGAAATGTGCTTGGAGACCAAATTTTACATTTTTTTGATTTTTTTTACTATTTATTAAGTCACTTTGAAAATCGCTGATCCATTGGTCCAGAATTTTACTGTTTTGCTACTGTTCATCCGGATCAACGATTTTCAAAGTGGCTTAATAAATAGTAAAAAAATTCCAAAAATATAAAATTTGGTCTCCAAGCACATTTCAATATGGAGATCATGTTGAGCGGTTCGGATCGGTAGTTTGAATTTTCAAAATAGAAATATGGCGTGGAGTACAAACTTGTTTTACTCTATGGCTTAGCTAAGCCCAGCCCTATATATATATAGTGCTGGGCTTAGCTAAGCCATGGTGTAAAACGACTTGGTGCTCCACGCCTCATTATTTCTATTTTGAAAATCCAAACGACCTATCCGAACCGCTCAAGTTGTTCTCCATATTGATATGTGCTTGGAGACCAAATTTTACATTTTTTTGGAATTTTTTTACTATTTATTAAGCCACTTTGAAAATCACTGATCCGGCGGTCCAGAAATTTTTACTGTTTTTTACTGTTCATAAGGATTTTCAGATTTTCAAAGTGGCTTAATAAATAGTAAAAAAATTCCAAAAAATGTAAAATTTGGTCTCCAAGCACATTTCAATATGGAGAACATGTTGGAAGGTTCGAATCGACTATTTGAACTTTGAAAATGAAGATATGGCGTGGAGTACCAAGTCATTTTACTCCATGGAGTAGCCTAGTCGGACTCTATATATATATATATATATATATATATATATATATGAGTGAGGCTATGGTGCTATGCATAGCACGGATGGCTAGTGTACTACGACTCAATATGGTACTTTTTAAAATCCTAACGGTCGATCCGACCGTTCAATGTGATAACTATATGAATATGTACTTGCAAACTAAATTTTATATTTTTTTCGAATTTTTTTACTATTTTTTCAGATAGGTAGAATTTTGATGGTCCAGAATTGTCAAAAAACACTGATTTTTCTACCTATCTAAAAAATAGTAAAAAAATTCAAAAAAATATAAAATTTAGTTTGCAAGTACATATTCATATGGATATCACATTGAACGGTCGGATCGACCGTTAGGATTTTAAAAAGTACCATATTGAGCCGTAGTACACTAGCCATTGGTGCTATGCATAGCACCATAGCCTCACTCTATATATATATATATATATATATAGAGTAGAACTAGGGTGTTCCTAAGCTCACCAAGTCTCTCATGAACTCGACTCTAAAACCTATCGAATTGACTTCAAACGACATTTCCAAACCGTTAAATGTTCAATCTATATTAAAATGTACTTGGAGACCAAATTTACATTTTTTGGAATTTTTTTACTATTTATTAAGCCGGTTTGAAAACCGCTGTTTTTATTAAAATTATGCACCATTGAAAAACAACAGTTTTCAAACCAGCTTAATAAATAGTAAAAAAATTTCAAAAAATGTAAAATTTGGTCTCCAAGCACATTTTAATATAGATTGAACATCTAACGGTTTGAAAATATGGTTTGAAGTCAATTCGATAGGTTTTAGAGTCGAGTTCACGAGAGGCTTGGTGAAAAGTGGCTTAATAAATAGTAAAAAAATTCCAAAAAATGTAAAATTTGGTCTCCAAGCACATTTCAATATGGAGAATAACTTGAGCGGTTTGAATCGGTAGTTTAGATTTTCAAAATGAAAATATGACGTGGAGTACAAAGCGTTTTACTCCATGGCTTAGTTAAGTCTAGCTCTATGTGTGTGTGTGTGTGTGTGTGTTTTGAAAAAACAGCAAATAGCCGCTTGTTTCATTGCTGAAACAACTAAGTTGTACACAGTTAACCTGGCTTGATTCGGCAACTTGGCTCGGCTCGGCTCGGATCAACTCGGTTAGGTTAGTGATGAATTATTTCAAATTCGAATCGAGTTTGGACTCAACTCGAATTGAACTCATTCAAGAGCCCAACTCGAAGTTCATGAATCGGCCCAACTCGTTTACAAGACCTAGGTCCAAGTCATTATCATCGAAAATCATCCTGACATCCAATATGAACCTATAGGATGTATCGAGAGATCCTCCGATGACCAAATTCAACATACTGCTGTCAATGTAAGCACTGCAGATTCAATATAAGAAGAGAGTCCGATAGTCAACTTCAAAATATTATGTGCTACTTCAATGAGATTTACCTATAAGTAATTTAATTAGAATATGTACTTCATAATTAAAATTCCTTTTTTTATTCAAAATAAATAAATGAGGAAAAAAAAAGTAAATAAATGTTGGAAACATTAATTAGAATTATCAATTTCATAATTTGTATACAATAGCTATATTATCCAAAACTAATTTGATATGCTAAGCAACAAATTGCTAGTAGGTTATTCAAAATTCTCCCAATGTTTGCCTTAGCTAAAAACAAATCAAAGTTTCTGAGAACATTTGTGTGCTCCCCTTGATCTAAGGTGGGCACCTTGTTGGTCTGAAAGATCAGGTTCGCCTAATAATAAAACTAAATTGATATTGTGAAAAATAAAAATAAATAGATATTAGTAAGTTAACCTGTTTTTACATACTTGTAGTTAGCGAAAAAAACTTCAATTTTGTGAGCATGTAATAATATACATACCTAGTGATATTCTTAGTTTCCTCTAATATTTTACGTATACTTTATTGCTATACTTTTTATTAATCATGTTGAATGCAATAGTATTTTGATTCTTTTACTTGTTAGGATTTGAGTTTGAGCAATCCTATATATGTATAGCTTCCTAACTTAACATACTATTTTAGTCTAAAAATATCATTAGCATGATAATATGGTTTTGTCATGACAAAAATGAGTACATGCATCAGTATTTTATTGTATTCATCTTAATTTCGTGACTAACTAGGCTATGTTTGGATGCACTAAGAATAGCACTATTCTTAGAATAGCATTGCTATTCGGAACAAGGACAATCCAAACGAGAAATAGAGCTATTCGGAATAGAGAGAATAGGACTATACGCTATTCTTACAAAAACATGGAATATCATTTGTTGCTTTCAATATTAATACTAATCTAATATTTAAACTAATATTATATTACATTTAATATTTAAATTAATATATATTGTATTATATTTATTCTAATATTATATTATATTTAATCTAATATTTTATAATACTAATATAATATTTAAAATAATATTATATTACATTTAATATTTAAATTAATATTATATCATATTATATTTAATCTAATATTATATTATATTTAATCTAATATTTTATTTAATACTAATATAATATTTAAAATAATAATATATTACATTTAATAATTAAATTAATATTATATTGTATTATATTTAAACTAATATTATATTACATTTAATCTAATATTTTATTTAACACTAATCTAATATTTAAAATAATATTATATTACATTTAATATTTAAAACTAATATTATATTACATTTAATATTTAAAACTAATATTATATTACATTTAATCTAATATTTTATTTAACACTAATCTAATATTTAAAATAATATTATATTACATTTAATATTTAAAACTAATATTATATTACATTTAATATTTAAAACTAATATTATATTACATTTAATCTAATATTTTATTTAATACTAATCTAATTTTTAAAATAATATTATATTACATTTAATATTTAAACTAATATTTTATTAATACTAATCTAATATTATATTATATTTAATCTAATATTTTATTTAATACTAATCTAATATTTAAGATAATATTATATTACAATTAATATTTAAATTATATTATATTATATTATATTTAATCTAATATTATATTATATTTAATCTAATATTTTATTTAATACTAATCTAATATTTAAAATACTATTATATTACATTTAATAATTAAATTAATATTATATTGTATTATATTTAAACTAATATTATATTACATTTAATCTAATATTTTATTTAATACTAATTTAATATTTAAAATAATATTATATTACATTTAATATTTAAACTAATATTATATTACATTTAATATTTAAAATTATATTATATTACATTTAATATTTAAATTATATTATATTACATTTAATATTTAAAATTATATTATATTACATTTAATATTTAGACTAATATTATATTACATTAATATTTAACTAATATTATATTACATTTAATATAATATTTTATTTAATACTAATCTAATTTTTAAAACTAATATTATATTACATTTACATTTAAACTAATATTATATTACATTTAATCTAATATTTTATTTAATCTAATCTAATATTTAAATTAATATTATATTACATTTAACATTTAACCTAATATTATATTATATTTAATATTTAAACTAATATTATATTATATTTAATATAATATTGTATGTAATACTAATCTAATATTTAAAATAATATTATATTACAATGTAATATATAAATTAATATTATATTGTATTATATTTAATCTAACACATAAATTATTACTTTATTCATTCCCTCCAAACTCTATTCCAAATATGCAATCCAAACAACTTTTTCACTATTCCGAATAGCTTGAGTTAGCACTGTTCTTAAACAGTAGCTATTCTTATTTACTATTCTAAACAGTAGCTATTCTAGCTATTCTAGAGTTCATCCAAACGTACCCTAATTTATTCCTGACACTCGCTATACATCCCACCCGTGCTATATATGACTCAGTAGTACTGTTGCCATTGTAGCACCTCGTAGAGTGTTTCTCTTGCTAAGTTAAGAACTGTTTTTATTTTTTGGGAGAAGATCCTTCTATTCCTCTCACGCCACAATGCCCAAAGGCTCGCTGCTTAGGCAATTTTCCAGAGAGTAGTTGGCGATGATTTTGAAGTCCATAGGTGAACATGGTCTGTTGTACTGACAGGAATGGAGCCTGCCTTAACTAAGTGGAATAGGGTCCACCATAGTGCCTGAGCATACGGGCACTCCCACAGAAGATGAGAGGTCGTTTCCAAAACATTTTGTCCACAAGTCACATATCCCAGTATCTGTATACATCCTCTTTTATACAGATTTTCCTTGTCAGAAGTTTGTTTTGGAGCATTATCCAAAGAAATATTCTAACCTTTGGTGGGGATTTGATCTTCCATAGTTTACGTTGGTAAGGGCATAACTCCTCCGTATGGTGTAGCAACCGGTACGCAGATGACGTGGTGAATTTGCCCGAGGTCTCCCATTTCCATGAAGTCGAATTGGTCTGTTGGTCCCATTGTGTGGAGAGCTTATAAAATGGCAGTAGTCTGTGTAGATCCTTAATAAAAAAGGAACTGTTGTCTACTGATCCGAGATAATCTGAATTAGTGATCCCGTACAGCGATATCTTGGAATTCAAACAATAGCAACAAATTATTACAATACTAACTTGCAAGCTGTAAGCACAAGTGCATAACACAAATGCTGCCTATTTGCCTGATTTTTAATCAATTCATGCTTACAAAGGCGGGCTAAAATTCTCCCAATTTCAGGAAAAAAATCATCTTTAAAGATGTAGCTTGAACCAACAAATATATTTAAGAAGAAAGCAATTGAACATAACATATAATGCAAGTGGCAAAAGTTGCATTTGGTGGACTTCTTTGTTCTTAGTCTCAAATATGATTTTTAGTTGACTTTTACATAAGAATGACAGGCTCAAATATGCACCTAATAATATTCATGATATTGTGAGATACAAACAAGTTTCATAAAACTTCTGTTTTGTGAAATAGTTGAAATCAACAGTTAGCATTTCTTGTTTGGTTAATATAATTCCAAATCTCCGTTTTTAAAGTCCAAACAGGTAATCCAAATCTCTCAACATGATTAAAATGTGCTAGAGACCAAATTATATTATTTTTTTGAAATTTTTTATTATTTTTTTAGATAGATACAAAATAACTGTTTTTCTAAAAGATTTTGGATCATCCAAAAACAGGAAATTTGTACCTATTTAAAAAATAGTAAATGATATATATAGAGAGAGAGGAGGGATCCACTTACACCTTTTTTTTGTGACACCGGATTACACCCTACATTTTCAAAGTTTTCAAAGTCCAAACAGTCGATCCAAACCATACAACATGATGAATATATTAAAATGTGCTTACAGATCAAATTTTACATTTTTTTTATATTTTTTTTACTATTTATTAAGTATTTTACAAAATTGTTGTTTTCAGACCATTGAATTTTTTGTACCCATCTTAATAAATAGTAAAAACAATTCAAAAAAATGTAAAATCTGATCTGGAAGCACATTTTAATATATCCATCATGTTGAACGGTTTGGATCAACTGTTTAAACTTTGAAAATGTAAGGTGTAATTCGGCGTCACCAAAAAATGGTGTAAGTGGATCCCTCCTTATATATATATATATAGAGAGAGAGAGAGAGAGAGAGAGAGAGAGAGAGAGAGCGGGGCACTAGCATGCTTTCGGAAGTAAATAGTGTGTTTTACTTCCCTCTCATATCTCCATTTTCAAAGTTCAAACAGTCAATCCGAACCTCTCAACATGATCTTCATATTGATAGTGCTTGGGGATGGAAATTTTTTACTATTTTTTTAGAATTTTTGAAAATCAATGTTTTCTAATTTTTTTTATTTTTATTTAATGAAAGATGTGATTTTCAAAAATTTGAAAAAATAGTAAAATTTGGTCCCCAGGCACATATTAATATGAACATCATGTTGAGAAGTTTGGATCGACTATTTGAACTTTAAAAATAGAGATATGAGCGGGAAGTAAGACACTCTCTTTAAAAATAGAGACATGGATCGAGCAAATCACACCCTTTTTTGACACATCTTGACACTATTTTTTTATAGGTCAATTTTGGGATTTCAAAATCCAAACAGTTGATCCGAACCGTTCAACATGATTACCATATTAAAATGTGCTTGGAGATCAAATTTTACATTTTTTTGAATTTTTTTACTATTTATTAAGATGGTTACAAAATCGCTGTTTTTCAATGGTCTGTTATCCATCATGTTGAACGGTTTGGATCAACTATTTGGAGTTTGAAAATGGTAGGTGTCAAAATGTGTCAAAAAAAAGGTGTAATCCGATCTCTCATATATATATATATATAGACAGAGAGAGAGGTTGACTAATATGATTTTGGTAGCACTTCGACTGAAATGCAGTAGGGCTAAATTTCAAATTTTAATATTCGAAACGTCGATCTAGGTAGAGTAAATTGATTATATAATGAACTTGTAATATCAATTTTTATAATTTTTAGATTTTTTTTACTATTTTTATGATTTCTGAAAGATGCGAAAAAATGACTTAAAAAAAAAAACTACCAATATTTTAGGTCATTTTTTGCCATCTTTCAAAAATCATAAAAAATAGTAAAATTTGATACTCTACAAGTTCATTATATAACAAATTTACTGAGCTACTTAAGTTGACATTTCGAATATGAAATTTTGAAACTTGAACCGATGGCATATCGGCCGAAGTGCTACTAGAAGCATATTATGTTGTTGTATGTAATATTTTGACTAATTTATAAAATATATAAACATTGAATTTTATAGTTTATTTGGGACGTAGGAGTGTTGTCTTACCGGTTCCAACTTATATTCATTTCTTCTTGGTAATAGAATGGTGCGCCCAATTTAAGCCACGGTGCTCTGGAGATGTAGGTTCTTTTGTTGATCGAACTCCGTTAACAACTCATGTCACTTTCTCTAACTCTATCTATTTATTTTATTATACCTTACTTTACAAGTTGATTCAACCAAGAACTCCACATTAACACGTAGGATTAATTTTATACATCAATACTTAACTGAATAGAGTTTAAATTTTAAAAGCACCATATTCACCCTTCTATGTGCCGTTAGGAACAACATATTAGTCAACCTATATAAATATATATAGGGATGCGCTATGGTGAGACGTGGAGTAAAACAAGTTTGTACTTCACGCTATATTTTGAATTTGAAAATCCAAACAACCGATCTGAACCGTTCAACATAATCTCTATATTGAAATGTGCTTGGAGGCCAAATTTTACATATTTTTTTGGAATTTTTTACTATTTATTAAGCCACTTTGAAAATCGATGATCCGAGTGAACAGTAGCAAAACAGTAAAAAATTCTGAACCAATGGATCAGCAATTTTCAAAGTGGCTTAATAAATAGTAAAAAAATTCCAAAAAATGTAAAATTTGGTCTCCAAGCACATTTCAATATGGAAATCATGTTGAACAGTTCGGATCGGTTGTTTGAATTTTCAAATTCGAAATATAGCATGGAGTACAAACTTGTTTTACTCCACATCTCACCATAGCCCATCCCTATATGTGTGTGTGTGTGTGTGTGTGTGTAAAATTTGGTCTTCAATCAAATATTAATATGGTGATAATATTAAGCGGTTTGGATCGTCAAAAACAATGATTTTGTACCAATCTAAAAAAATAATAAATGATGTCCAAAAACTAAATACTCCTAACATATTTTGATATGGAAATTATGTTGAAAAATTTGGATCATCTGTTTGAACTTTAAAAATAAAGATAAAGAGATGAGACATAAAATAAAAAAACGAAAAAGCATTTGAGCCTCCTCTTAAATATTAATAAAAGAAAAATTTATATTTGATCTTCCAGGTCTTCTGTGCCTTCCAATTTTTCAAACCGAAACATTTCTAATTTTATTGCTGATAATCTAATTTTCAAAGATAAATACTTGCTTCCATCCATCATACTCCGAGAACTATTAGCAGCTGGTCTAAATATCACCTTACCATCGATATGTTACTCTTCAGCATTAATATATGTATTTGTAGCTAGTTTGATAAAGGATTGAGATAATACTAGAGTTAATTTGAAAAAGTTAAACATTCCTTACAAAATTTACAACAACACTATATACAGCTACAATATAGGGCATGAAAACCAAATAACGTACAAATCTAGTTATGTTCCTCACAAAATTAATACAATCAAAATATTTTTGGTAGGCAAAGCATATGTTATAGAAAATAACAATTAAAAGGGTAAACGAATTTTACTATTTACAGGCTTACCATGTCAGATAAAAGGGTAAAAAATCCAAAAAGAGTGTCCGGTATAATATATTTTTATCAAAAGTTCATAGCACACAGAGTTACATATTTAATTATTGAAAGAAATAATTTCCCATCCAACTACCGACGATCGAGACCTTCATCAAGTGCAGTTGAACTCATCATTACATTCGAATCGATCTGTTTGTCAAATTTCTTCCTCCTTCGTGATTCAAACTCCTCAAAACTATCCATCTGAATAATTCATGAAGTTAAAACATCAAACTCAAAAGTTCCTTTACCAAAAAATCCTTTGGAAAGAATATAATTTCATGCAGAATACATATACATGAGGCACTTGGAATTGGGTATCCAGAACTCTGAAGTCAAAGAAAATGCCCAAGACTTTTCAAGGGCATATATGTAAAAAGAAGAGAAAGATTGTAAGAAGATGTACCTGTTGGAACTGGTCCATAGAGATTGGATTATCATGCAGCGAAATACTCTGCAAAGCTTTGCATTCCCTCAACAAATTTTGGGGCAGCTGCAAGTAGGTTACATGAAAATAAGTTGTAAGTGTGACCACATCATTTGGCTTCAACATTAGAAAAAAGTTTTTCAAAATAAAAAGCAGCAACTTTCTTCCCAGAAGACCCGCCTACCAGACGAAATTGGTTTACCAATAGTGTCATGGGTAGTAAAATGTGCATTCTGTAAGAACATAATAGTTATTTCTGAGTTACATGCACCTGACGAATGTTGTTGTTGTTTAGCAGAAGCGACTTGAGATGAACAAGTTTGCAAATTGAAAGGGGCAAATCGTCAATTGAATTTTCTGCATTAATAAAAATGGTAAAAGGGAAAGTAATAAATAGCACAAAAAAAACCCTATATCATAGAGAATATCTTAGATAATGAATTGATAAACTATTTATTATAATATAGGATCCTTTAGTAAATTGGATAAACAAGACCTGCTTTCAATACACTTGATGCCAGCTTTATCATTTTATAAATTGCTAATTGTTTTGAGGCTTTATTTTAAGTACAATTAAGCAATATAAATGAGTACCACTGGCTTGCAATTCCTCCAAAGCTATACATCCCCCGATTGATTCAGGAAGAGACTTCAATTTATTTTGCGACACATTCAGCAACACTATCTGCATTAGTATTTGATGAATATAGAATTCTAATATGAGTCAAAGTGATCAATGAGAAGAAGAATGTGACAATATACTAAATTATGTTGGAGAGTACATTATTCCCAAAACAACAAGAATATCTCAAACCGAACTGGTGGTTCTCATTTAAGGTTGTTTAAGATTTAGAAGAAAAAAAATTCTCCTTAAACCCACCTTAAAACAGAATGAACATAAACCACTGCATCTTCCTAACTGTTTCTAACACAACAAGAATTAAAAAAAAATGGAATATTTGGTCCATTTGAAAAATTAATAATTCCTGCAGGGTCACGGAGAAATTTTTTGAATTCTGGAAAACAGTTTGGGTAAACAAAAAAAAATGTACTTACATTTCGTAAATCTCCTATAGTCTGAGGAAGGGAAATCAAGGAGTTACGAGAAATTGAAAGTTTCTCTAGCATTTGAAGAGATCCCACTTGATCAGAAAACAAAACAATAAATAAATTAAAAACTGATGTTATGGAAATTTTACAAACAGAGAAAAAACTCAGAACAGCAGTATGCCTTTTAGGTGTTTTAGCAAATTGCACCTGTTTGGTTATATTACAGATTAGTGAATTGGAGATCATCTACATTTTTGGTCATTACACTCCATTTTAACCTTTCAATTAATAGTTAGTTATGATAGGTGCACTCAATTGGGACAAATCCATAAATGTAAAAATCAATGCATATTTTTGCAAACCATAAATTATCATATCTAATCGAGAGATAGGTTAAGTGACAAAACAGGATTATTCTAGAAGACGGACACAAAATTACATTCATCAGGCAAGTAGGTGATCCGATTTCCATCAAGTGTCAGAATCTTTAAAGTCCGCAAATCTCCAATATTAGTTGGAAGGCTTTGAATTATATTGTTGGCCAAAACCTACATATATAACAAAAGATAAATAAAAAGTACTTTGAATAAGGAAAAGAGACATCCAATGCATTGAAAATCAGTGCTCCCATTATGCCTCCATTCCAAAAAAGGGAAGAAAATCTAAAATGGGAATGAGTCAGCAGGAGATAGTAGGAGGCACCAGACATAAAAGATGCATAGTACGCCTTTTTGACAGTTCACCGGAAACACATTCAAGGTGTTTGGATTTGTTTGAAAAGTAATGACTAAATAATACTGGTAAACCTCTTCAGCTTCAACCAGTATTTTAATAATTCATTGTGTGAAATTGTAAGATATATAAGATAATAACTTGGTTGCTCTTACAAGTCTTTGGATGCGATTTAGTTGGCCAATTTCAGCAGGTACCAAAGCTGTAGAAGAAAGAATGCAATATCAGTAGCTATATCCAAGAGTAAGAATTTCATCTGAAATCCTTTTTTTCAAAATCAATGCACCTGAAGTAAAGAAAGAAATATTATACCTATTTTGTTGTTTGTCAAATCAAGGGTTCTTATGCTCTCTACTTGCAGAATTTCATTCGGAAATTCCTGTATATAATGGTTAGAAAAATGTAATTAAAATCAATTTGTTAAAGCAATGAATTAACGAACACCTAGTAACAATCGGATAAACGATCAATTTAAATCTCTATACATCTATCTCCCGTAAAATAATTCCTAAGAGAAAAAAAACGAGGAAGAAAAAAGAGAACCTTCAATTTGGTGTCTCGTAAAGCGACGATCCCAGTTGATCTCCATCGAGCAACACGATTCGCGCTGGAATCACTGTTCGTGCTTACGCAACACCCCATTGATAATCATACAAGATTTATCGAGCTCGAGAAATATGTTTGGATAATTTAAGCTGATCCTAATCCAAGGACCAGATCGCTATCCAAAGATCAACAATTGAACAGTTGCCAGTGAGCTTGAGACGATCACCCTTCTCTCGACAAGCGTCTCCGACTCTCCGATCACCGTTGTGCTTCGATTCGCCACATCTCTGGTGCTGAGAAGGCGAGCAACGGTTCTGCCGGAGTTGACGATGAAAAAAAAAAAAGGCTGCCGTTGAATTTTCGATTGTGTTAGTGGTCCCAACTCCCAAGAAACAATATGCAAGAGATGGATTTCAGTCAATACGGCCTGCAAGGATCTCTTTTCTTTTCTAGATTCAATTCTCTGATTTTTTTTTTTTTCATTTTCTTTGGGCTGGATCGAAAGCCCACTGAAAATTCCATTTCTCTTATTTTACTTTCAAAATTCAAATCTACATCTTTTTTTTCTTTAGCGCTACCAGGTCCAATACTCAACCTGAAGAGGACCTCTCTGTATTTTCCAAAACAACCCTTCCCAAACCTCACCTTCCAGCTACAAACCACCTATCATAATAAAAATTTCTTTCTCTTCTCTTCTTCTCTATCCACACAGTGATTCTTCTTAAAATTGAGACAAGAGAATCATGAGCCTCTTGAAACCATGTTTCGTCAAAAGCCAAGAGCTATTCAAATTTTCATTTTCTCTTCTTCTTTTTCTTTTCAAAGAGGACTCAAGAAAGTCTCAAATGTTTTTGTCCAAAAGCCACGAGCTATTCAAATTCTCTCTTTCTTTTTCTTTTCAAAAAGGACTCAAAGAGCCTCAAATGCACAAGCCTATGAAACTATTCTCGAGCCAAAGAGCTCATTCCCTTTCTTTCTCACTTCTTTCTACCTTCAAGGAAACCCAAACCTCTTGCCACACCTCGCTTTCTTCAACTCACTTCCAAGCTAACGGTTTGTACCTCCCCATCAGCTTGCGGGGGCTAATAGGAGTATAATGGACTTGTCCAGTTCAAGCCAAAATGAACAACAAGATGGCTAAGAAGTAATTCAGTTAGCCAATGTATGAAGTTGTTACATAATTCTGTTATTCTAGTATAGATTGTATTTAGGAGAAACATGCTGTAATCCATTTTCCATATAAAGCTGTTGATGTACAATGTATTAGACATATAAGGAAATAATGCAATTCCATTTAATCTCTCTCTCTCTTCTATTATTCTTTATTGCGTCTTTCCAGAAAGCGAAAGGAAAATGAATTTCTGATTTTAGGAATGTGGAAAATAGGATCGCTCATGTACGACTGTACCGGAAATAAATATGTTGTTATTCTAAAGGAATAACAAGAACTGTTATTGTGATTCCAACCGCTGATTTTTCTTGAAATTCGTGCATGGAAATCTTTCTTTTTTGAGATTCGCATATAGAAAAATTTGAACAGGAAATACAGGTTGTTGTTATTCCTTTGGAATAACAGAAGATTTATTTCCCGACTGTACCGGGTTTCTGTCTCCTGCAAGTTATTGTAACAGAAATTACGGTCTTTTACAAGAAATGACGTGGAAGATTATAACTGGCTTCTATTTATTTTTTTGAGGGAAAGCCCGCATTAGAAGCAGTGATTGTATTTTCCATGTAGGACCATTATTTACGAGTCAACGCCTCAATGGATCGAACACTGTTAGGCATTATATGTTGGGCTAGGATTAAGCCCAACTTCTCTTGTTAGGCATTGAGGGAGAAACAATATAAATCATATTTTTGTGCATCATTTAAGGATTGATTCACAGGCCGGAATTTCTACGCAATTTGACATCGCTTATTAAAATCAAATACTCTGCCCCTAATCAATTTCCAATTTGCATTACCTGTTTGATACCACCTATATTTATATATTAATCATGAGCTCAATTTTAAATTTTCTTCACGATTACCTCCGTTTCTCTTTTCCCTCCTTTGTCTAATATCCTCGAGTGAGGCTATGGTGCTATGCATAGCACCAATGGCTAGTGTACTACGGCTCAATATGGTACTTTTTAAAATCCTAACGGTCGATCCGACCGTTCAATGCGATATCCATATGAATATGTACTTGCAAACTAAATTTTATATTTTTTTGAATTTTTTTACTATTTTTTTAGATAGGTAGAAAAATCAGTGTTTTTTGAAAATTCTGGACCATCAAAATTCTACCTATCTGAAAAAATAGTAAAAAAATTTGAAAAAATATAAAATTTAGTTTGCAAGTACATATTCATATGATTATCACATTGAACGGTCGGATCGACCGTTAGAATTTTAAAAAGTACCATATTGAGCCGTAGTACACTAGCCATCCGTGCTATGCATAGCACCATAGCCTCACTCAATATCCTCTATCACGCAATCAACACTTATATATATGAGGATCCACCTTTCAAGACTTCTCTTCTTACCACCAATCCAATGTCCCATGCTCTTTTCCTCACCGCCTCAGCACCTGTCCCGTGGGCCCACTGCACTCTCTCCTCCACTTTCTCTCTGCTCAATACAACCCCCTCTCTTTGCACCCATCGACTCCCCAGTTCTTGCCACCTCAACCACAAACTTCTCATTGTAAAATTGCTCTCCAAATAGCGGCCATGTCAGCAACAACCTGCCGAGTGCCACAGCCTCTGTCACGGCCCCCCTACCGCAATGTGTCACAAATGTACCGACTGCTATATGTCCCACGATAGCAAGTTGTGGGGCCCATCCTTTGACAACTTGCCCCGACTCTCCTACTACAGCTGCCACCTCATCGGAACTGTGATCTCTGCCAACCACCCAAATAAATGGTACCATCTCTGCGAAGTAGTTCGCGAAATGACTGCTCAAGCAAGTCTATGGCCATCGCAAAGTGCTCTAAAAGGTCAGGAGATGGTAATACATCAGTGCTTTCGCAACTCGTTGGTAGGCCGCTAACAGAAGGGAATTCAAAGGTGAGAAGTTTTAGGTTCGAGTGATAGATGGTCGAGTTCAAACCAGATGTATTAAGAGGGTTTAAAAACAAAGTGCATTCTACGTTGTGCTTGGCGAAGAGTTTGTTGACGTATGAAGCCAAATACTGAAATGGGCTTTGGCCCAATAAGCCACTTAATGTTGTTTTAATTTAGTTTTGATTTCCGTATGGGAAATAGAAAATAGAGACAGAGAGAGAGAGCGGGACCAAGCCAAGAAAAGCCAAGCCGTTCCTCTTCTTCTTCTCTACGCTCACTCTAGGGTTTATTGCTCTCTTAATTCAATCCACTTTAAATATACTAGGAAATCTCAAATTAGTGTCTGAAATTGTAAGAGAGTGTTAATGGCTTGATTATCTCCTTGTATTTGTAAAGACTCTGAAGTTGCGTCGTGTGCTCCTGTGATTTTTTTCCCAAAAGGGTTTCCACGTAAAATCTTGTGTCTCTTTTTTATTTTCTGTGATTGATTGCTTGTTTGTGTTGGCTTCTTGTTTGACTTGCATATTTCTCTATTTGGTCGGGTATTGGTGTATGCCCGCAAGGTGTTCGTTAAAATTACTCCTTGAGTGCTTCCGTGTACGTTCTCAACAGAGTTTCGCTACATCGACCATTGGAATGACATGGCCTAGGGATGGTAGCGGGTGTGCTTGGCGAAGAGTTTCGCTGCATCGACCATTGGAATGACATGGCCTAGGGATGGTAGCGGGATAAAGTAGATGTGGAGGGGGGGAGGTGAGATGGAGATGGTGGTGGATATCAGAGATACTGATTATAATAGTAAAAGAGAGAGGTGGTTATGGTTTTATTGTAGGTGTAATTAATTTACAAGGAATGTATTATTAGGGGAAATGCCAGAAGTGTGAACTGAGTAGCTTGAGGAGATCAAAATTGCTGAATTTTTTAATAGAGGCAAGTTCTTCATTTGTTGCTTGCCTTGGTGTTGCCTATAGCTCTCTGTTATAGGTCTTCCCTCAGTTGTCTCTCAGATTTTCTGATTATTGACTAACAAATTTTGATTATAACATCTACCAATCAAATATTGCATGTTTAAATTGTAAGAAACTAGCACAGATCTTGATAAAACAAAGACTATATTGGGCATTGGCAGCTTCTAAATTGAAATAAATTCTATAGTAAGCACATAAAGTTCAATTTTATTGATTGTATCTAACCATTGTAGTAATTAATTTTATTTTCATCTTTTCTGCTGTATTTTTTATATGCGAGCGTTTATCACTCTTTATCTGAAGCAAACCGAAATGCTCAAAATATAGTCATTCTAGAAACCGAAGTGCATAAGAATACAGAAAAAAACAGAGCAATAAAGAAAGCAATAAAAAAAAAAAAAAAAAAATACTATAATGAAGCAAGAACATTAAATTGCAAATGGTTAGCAGCATGTCTCTTCACTGTATGTGACTAGAGACTATTAATTCATGAGAGGTTTAAATGTAAACAAAAATGCTACTTGGGTAAATTAACATCATTGTTTTCTCTTAGAATTAATACTTACAAATTGGTTGAACAGAGGTGCAGTCTTTCCCTAAACAAAATGATCAAACATATAAATATATCTTTCTGTTCTTATAGATATGTTAGAATTTGTGCACTTGCTTAAAGAGTTATAAAACAACACAATTATTTGCATAATTACAAACATATATCTCGTACAAATCAAGGCAAATAATGTTCCATTAGAATTTGCCTTTTCTCTTAATGTTCATCTCCAATCTCGCCATGCACACCCGCCTCCGTCCTCTTGCCTCTGTGCTTCCTAATATCCTCCATCATACACTCGACACTTTCATACGACGACCCACCTTTTCCACTTCCCTTTCTTGCCTCTATTCCAATTTCCCATGCCCTTCTCCTCATAGACTCTGCGCCTGGCCCAAGGGACCACCGCACTTTCTCCGCCACTCTCTCTCTGTTCAACAAAACCCCTGTTCGCTCCTCCTCTCCCCATATGTATCCTCTCTCTGCCCCCATCGACTCGCCTATCTCCGCCACCTGCACAACTAACTTCTCATTGTAAAATTGGTCGGCAAATAGAGGCCAGGTCAGCATCATCTTCCCGACAGAGGAAGCTTCCGTCACTGCCCCCCACCCGCAATGCGTCAAAAATGTCCCCACTGATATGTGTCCGAGAATCGCAAGTTGTGGGGCCCATCCTTTAATAACTATCCCGGCCTCTCCTGCGGCAGCTGCAACCTCATCCGCCACATCATCAGACCCATCTCCTCTTCCTACCACCCAAATAAACGGCACCCCTGAATCAACAAGTCCAAATCCAATCTCTTTCAATTGTGCCTTTGGTAACCAAGACACACTGCCAAAGGAAACATATACCACTGAAAAAGAGGGCCTGCCATCAAGCCATCTCAGTAGCCTTTCTGAATCTACCGATAATTCCTTGCCATGGCCCCGCTCCGCTAATTCCTCTTTACTTACACCACCTAGACAAACTGGCCCAATATGAAAAACTGGTTTACCTGTTACCCTCTCGCAATGTTTGATATATGTCGATTCAAGATCATGAAATGTGTTAACAACCCATCCAGTCGTGGCGTTTTCCGCTTCCAGCGCACGTTGGTAGAACTCCATTAGTTTCTCATCGGGAACTGTCGTCTCGGAAAGTTGACATTTGTTTAAGTAAATCTGATCAGGGAGTCCGGGAACTAGAAACAGATCCAAGTCGGAAGTCACATTTTGCTGAGGCCTGTGAAAGAGAAGGTTACGCTCCACTGATAACGCGAAGCAACTTACGACAGGAAACGAGTAACGTGGAATGTTTAATTCAGAGGAAGCTACGGCGGTCCAAAGGAGAAAAGAATCAGAGACAACTGCATCTGGAGGGTTGACACGAAGGAATTCTCGAAACGGTTGCTCGAGCAAGTCTACGACCCTTCTGAAGTGTCCGAAAAGTTTACGAGATGGTAACAGATCAGCACTTTCACAACCTACTGGCAAACCAGTGTCAGAGGGAAATTGAATGGTGACGAGATGAAGGCCGGAGCGGTGGATGTTGGACTCATAACGGGCTGCATTAAGAGGGGTCAAGATCAAGGTGCATTCGGCACCATGTTTGGTGAAGATTTTCGCTATGTCGATCATAGGGATGACATGACCCGGGGACGGTAGCGGAACAAAATAGATACGTAGGCCGGAAGGTGAGGCGGATATTAGGGGCTGTTTTGAGGTCGACATGATGACAGATTATATTGTTACAACGATATGATTGAGAGATGTTGCAATTTGTTGCAGGTGCAAATAGATATATAAAGAGGCAACACTATCAAAGGAAACACCAGAGGTGTGAACCTATTAGCTTGTGGGGTTCAAATATATAAAGAGCAAAACAAGTGAAGGTTTTTTAAAAAGATGCTTTTATTATTATTTTTTCTTTGGCCTGATAAAATGAAAATAGCTCATGAAAGATTTGATTTGGTACCACATTACATATTTAAACAGGTTTACGTCATTTGTCACCAAGAATTTCTGATTGATGCATCAAGGATTCTGATTATAAGATCTACCAATTGATCTTGCATACCTTAATTATCTAATTTGAAAGAGTATCAACTTAGAACAGAGATATAATTTGAGTTTAACTGGTACGTACCGTTTTCCAGCTATGATTTTCGAAATTGATTGAAAATCTTTTGTTTTTGAACCTTTGGATTAATTTCGACTTGAATTTTTCTAATTGATGCAACTTTTAATATGTAATCACTTTCTGACTCTTACAACAAAGATTTTACAATTGGTGTCTGTAAAATTTAATGCAACAAAATAAGAAAATAACATGGTTTTATTCATCTCAATTCTTTCAATTTGATCTTTCGTTAAAAAAAAAAAAAAAAAATTGAATGTTATATAACATAAGAAAGTTTGATGAGTCATGTTAACTTAACTTACACATTTCTCCTACAATTAATACAAAAAATCTCCTGATTTAACTGAAGCGAAAATAATGTGATCTATAAAACAAACACAATCGTCAATCTCGAATTTCATTTTTTTTTTCTTTTTTGTTCAACTACATTACTCTTTTTTTAAAGAGACAAAATATTATATTTTCCTTTTATTCTAAGTACCAGATAAATTGTATGTGTGAAATACAAATTATCAGCATCTCTTTCTCTATCTAAATACCAGCAGGTTTATCACTTGACCATAATAACTGATTGTATTTTGACCTAATGGCTTCCAACTTGGTACCAAAGTGTGCAATTCTACTGGTATACATTGTATCCATCAGATGTTAGTACTGACCCTGTTAAATCTGGCAGTGATTGTACCCTTTTTTCTTATACAAAGACTACAGGATTGAAGGCTAGACTAGTACCAAATTAATTAGATCCTTATATTAAATTGTTGGAAAATTTTCAGACTAAATTAGGCAAATTTTTACAATGTGCTACTGCTTAATTTAGGCAAATTATTACAATGTGCTACCTTTTAATTTGTAGTCTGGGTAGTTCGTAAAAGGAGTGCGTACCCTCTGAGATATCTCATATTTTGCGTGACTAACATGTCCGGTGCCTATTCGGGGATAGCACAGGGGGCAGTATTATTTGAGCTTTGAGATTTGTGCAGAACGTATTTGAACGGTTGAGATTTCCGAAAAGTCACGTAAAATATGAGATATCTCAGAGGATGCGAATTCTCATAAAAGAGGCTCCCAAAACACTTCAATACGGAACCATAGAAGCACAAATTGAAACATTAAATCAAATCACAGTCAATCATTGTCGAATCACAAGCATATGATCAGAACATTTTTATTTCATGTAAGATCTTGATGCCACCTGTAACGACGCTAACTCTCTAAAAATTCCTGTATAAAATCTTACCAGAAATAAAGGCAGTGTCCCATGATTTTAAAAAATATGGGGTTTTTACTGAACACGGGGGGTTAAATTAAATGTTTTAATTTTAGAAAAATATGGAAATTATGTTCTCTATTTTCAGAACATACATGGCTATAGTTAAAAGGTATTCAGCTTTTTCTAGAACATAGCTTTACTTTTCTATTTTTATAAATGTATAGTTAGTTAGTCGCTGCTTTTCCGGTTGATGTTTCCTCGTAAAGTTTCTGGTGTCTATTGTTTCTCTGTATGTCTCAGTACATCCTTTTATTTTCCAACACTTCTCAAACAAAAAATCAAGAACCAATAGACCACCAGGATTTAATGGCGCAATTTGCTCAGCCAGAGGCACACTTTATCTCTTTCAAGGCAACTGACGTGACGAGAGACAGCCTCAAGTTTCAGCTAATGATAGAGGTGATCAACCCGTGCGATGCTCTTCTCAGTGTCTCTAGTGCCTTCTATTCCATGAAGATCTCTGGCACGTAAATTTTCTGTATCAGTGTTTCTTTTGTGACAGTTTCCATTGTGTCAGGGACATATTACACAATCAAGATCTAAGTTATAACATCAATGCATAATATAATTGGCACAAAAAAGATCCAAGTTATTCGTAGTTTGTCAGCTCAAAAAAGTATGATACCAAAATAATATATATTTCAGCGAATTAGTAGCATCACGAAAGGTGTCATGCTTGATCAAGGTGCCGAAAGACACACCAACCTGTCTGACAATACCAGTAGAAGTGGAAGAATACGAGAAATATAACTTCATGAGGAGACACCACAATGGGGACTTTGATGTTGAATTCGATCTGACGGCTGAAATGACGGTTGAAGTGCAACATGGAATTGAATTTAAACTGCACGTAGCTCAGGCTGGGCCTGTGGAGATCCCGGCTTCTCGCATTAGCAACCAGTCGGATTTTTTCCTCTGTCCTGGCTATTATTTTCTGGGCTAGTAGAGGAATAAATGAGTACATATTATAGAGATGAACATTAGATTTAGAAGGCTCTGATATTTATATTTTCAATATAAGATTTTTAATAAATCGGCTAAATGGAATGTTAGTCCACCCAAGCCTAATTGGAATCATCATATATAACTATGAATTATCCCTTTCCATGGTTGGGGGTTTTAAGAAGACCCATTTTAGTATTTCAATTTTGTAGTCAAATAAACAAAATTCCGGTACATTAATATAAGATAATTAATGCATTAATAAAAAAAAATGCACATAATTTGGTATAAAATTAAAAGATTGAGAACAAACGTGGTTATCAGACTGATAAAACAGGAGAGCAATTTAAACGCATTAATTAATGAAAATAAGTTAAATTTATATGGTTTTTCAGTTTCAAGTTTCCAAAATATAGCTTTGGGAAAGATTGCACAAATAACTAGTAAGACTGTAAGAGGCTAGTGGCATATATGATGCATCTGTATGTATGCGTTCATTCAGTAGGAAAATCATAATTGTAGTCTTATTCATTTGCAATTTTTTCTTGATAGTTGGTATCAATATGTATAGTGATATAATTGCCAAAAATAAAATAAAATTAGAGATACAGTTCCCCCAAATGCTCCTACTGCTTCTTTGAAGTTGAAAGTCCAAACATTCTTTTTTAGTGATATCGGATGACACTATGCATTTTCAAAGTTTTTAAAGTCCAAACAATTGATCCAAACCGTTCAATATAATGAATATATTAAAATGTGCTTGCAGATCAAATTTTACATTTTTTTGAATTTTTTTACATTTTATTAAGTATTTTACAAAATAGTTGTTTTCAGACCATTGAATTTTTGTACCCATCTTAATAAATAGTAAAAAAAAAATTCATAAAAAATGTAAAATTTGATCTGCAAACACATTTTAATATATTCATCATATTGAACGGTTTAGATCGATTGGACTTTGAAAATATAGAGTGTCATCTGCTGTCACAAAAAAAGAGTGTCATCCGATCCCTCCTCTTAATATAATTACTATCTGAATTATAGACTTATGCTAAACATTGTTGGAGCACAATTCCAGAAAATTCGAATACATTTATTAAATTAATTTATATAACTAGTTATGATTTAATACTTCAAACTATGTGATACATTTAGTTTTAAAACAACTCAAATCATATGTTGATTTGAATAACATTACTTATTACTAATCCGAATCCTTAATAGATCACGGATTCAGATCGTACAAGTTCAAAATGCAAATTTAAGCGTATCCTTAATTTGTCATGATTCGTTTACGGATCTAATAAGCTATAGGGTAACTTTTTAGAATTTATATACGGATCCATTCATGTCAATTCAAATTAATAATCGGATTATGATATACAGTCACAGCACTACTTCCAAATTAGCTCAGTCGTAAGCAAATTCAATATTAAACTTCTATGATGACTTTTTCAAAATTTCCCCATAAGCTTAATTATCAAGCAAAATAATGAAAAAATAAAATAAAATAAAGAACTGGAGCAGATTAGCAGAGCTCAAGAGAATTCAGATCCAGTGAAGTAACTCAAAAATTGGATTTTGAATTAGGACTGTCCAATTCGAATCCGTGACCATCCTACTAAAATAGAGCGCACGTATCTCGAGAGACAGGTTCGAATTCCGAGACAATCTCAAGTAACGGATTCAATTTGGACGGTTCCGATCCAAAACTAAAAAATTGGGTTACTTTACGGGATCCGACCCCAAAGTCGGCAAATCAATCCAATTAAGAGCGAGATTGGGGGGATTTTCTCGTATATACCCCTCGAAAACTTCAAAATTATGTATTTGTCCCTCTAAACTTTAAAATTACATATTTCTCCTTCTAACTTTCAAACTCACAAATTTACTCATGTCATTGTCTTTGATATTCAAACTCATTTTAAATTTTTTAAATACCCACTTTATCCTTTTCTAAATGTCGGTCTTATGTAAGATAGGTTTCTGAGGCAAAATGAGTTATAAACAGTGTTCTAAATAGCGCGCTATAGCGGCGCTATAGCGCCGCTATAGCGTTTTTGGACCCCAAACGCTACGCTACGACATCAAAATGCGCTATTTGCGCTACGGCCGCTATAGCGGCCGCTACAGCGCTATAGCGGTCCGCTACGGCGCTATTTGCGCTATACAATATGGGTTTTTTTTTATTTTTTATTTTTAAGCAATTTATATGGGTTTTAAATAAAGATAAAAAAAATCTCAAACCGAAATTGAATTTGTTGCTACTTGCTACAAATAAATCAATTTGAAATTGGAAATAGAAATAGAAATTTGAATAGAAAAAAAGTCCAAACCGGAATTAAAATTTGAATAGAAAAAAAAATAGATTATGTCATGAATCATGATACTTAAGATATTTTTAATAGGAAAAATCGATAGTTTATGATATTACTATGGATATTTTGAACCGTAATTTGGACTTTGTACGGGTTCAATATGAATATTATAATTTCTTAATTACTTTGGTGTTATTTATTGTTCTATGAGACCTTAGATAATGTTGATATTTAGTACAAATATTGAATATACGAAATGTAAAAAAAAAAAACGCTATTTGGAATAGCTTCCGCTATAGCGACGCTATTCGCTATAGCTTTTTTTTTAACCTTCCCGCTACGACGCTATAAACGCTATTTAGAACCTTGGTTATAAAAGATAAAGGATATAATGGGTATCCAATTGAGGGGAAAATGGATATTTTATAAAGGGTAAAAGACTAAAAGGTATAATGGGTATCTTATAAGACTGACATTTTTCTTAAACAAAATTTATGTTTTCTTATAAATTGTAAAATGGGTTTTTATAAATTTAAAATGAGTTATATAAAAGATAATAAAATGAGTATGTTTGTGAGTTTTGAAAGTTTAGAGGGGAAATACGTAATTTAAAGTTTAGAAAGGACAATACGTAATTTTGAAGTTTTTAAGGGGCATACATGAAATTCACCCTTGAAATAGAATCCTCCCATCATCTGTCCCCTCCTTTTTACTAGTTCGAATCTCTGAAGTAACTCAACTTCTGACTTTAGATTCGGAACGTCCGATCAGAATCAGGGCTCTGAGGTGAATATATTCGCACTAAAAGCAGATCGGACGGTCCGAATCTTAATTCAAAATTTGAGTTAACTCAGGTTCTATGAATTCCCTTTTTGCCCTTTTTACTCTTGAGAATTGCGAGCTGCGACTGTCTTCAACAATATTGAGCTGCCGAGCAGCCGACCAAGGTTAAAACTCTCCCACTCTTCGCCAAATACTATTTTTTTTGTTTTTTTGAGGAAAATTCGCCAAATACTATAATTTGAGTTCAGCATGAGTCCATCTCTACTTTCCCTTTATCTCACCACCCCATTCGCCTCCTCCATCTACCGCCTCCTCTCCACCACCACCACTTCCACTCAACCGTCAGTCCCAAATCCAAGATTTGTTGTAGAATACCTCATCCGATCATGCGGGATTTCTTCTGACGAGGCAGTCCGAGTGTCTAAGAACCTCCAGCACCTCAAATCCCACGACAAGCCCGATGCCGTGCTCCGGTTCCTGAGACAAACCGGCTTAAGCGAATCGGATATAAGAACTGCCGTGTTGCGGGATCCTCGCCTCCTTTGCTCCCACGTGGAGAAGAACTTGAAGCCGAATGTGGCAAAGCTACAAGAACTCGGCTTCTCACCCAAAGACATCTCGGGTACTGTTTCCCGCTCTCCTAATTTGTTCGTCTTCAATATTGTGTCGAAGGTCGACTTCTGGTTGCAGGCTCTTGGTTCGATTGAAAATGTATCCTATGTTATCTCAAGGCAGCCCCAGCTACTTAGTGTCAGTTTGGGAAAGACGGTCATGCCCAACTTATCATTCTTTCAGGAGCAATGCAGCTTATCTGTTCGTCAAATTGCCTATCTGATCAAGTTAGCTCCAAGATTACTCTCATGTAATCCTGAAACTATGAAGATTTTGGTTAAAAGAGCTGAGCAATTACAAGTCCCGATTTCATCATCGAAATTTGTGCGTGCTTTGAGTGTTGTGAGTAAACTAAAACAAAGCACTGCAGATGCAAGGAAACATCACCTAAAAAATTTTGGGCTTTCAGAGGAGGAGGTGATGGTGATGATCAGGAATGACCCTCTAGTGTTGAAAGTATCAGACGAATTGTTAAGCCGCAAAATGAAATTCCTGATGAATGAAACCTGTTGCAATAAAAGTAATGTAGTCCGAAACCCAAAAATGCTCATGCTCAGCTTGGAGAAGCGGCTGGTGCCCCGCAGCCTTTTCTGGAAGCTTCTGGAGTCAAAAGGGCTTCTCGCTGTAAATACAGGTTTTGTTTCTTTTGTGAATTTAAGTGAGATAAGTTTTATAGAGAAGTTTGTTCTGCCATACGAAGATGCAATTCCTGGCCTACACCAAGCATATGAAGATGCTTGTGCTGGAAAAATTGGGACTTTTGATTTGCTTATGACTTGAAGAATATCTCAAGCTAACTTTAGTGCAGGTTGAGAATTGAGATATTGCATTTTGAATTTACTGATAAATTTTGTAATTTCTTTTCTTTCTTTTTTATTCCTCTTTTTATTAATGATATGTGAAATTGTTGTAGACCATTAATTTTGTTTAACTCTGATATTAATTTTTACAACACTATGCTTGTCTTCATTAGGTATGGATCCCCCTTTCAATTGAAACTTTTTCTTAATGGTTTCTCAGTCATGTTGTGCCATTAGGAATTGAACACAAAACTATATTGGGTATTAATCATGAAAGGACAAGTAGAGAGTAAGGCTATGGTACATTGCAAGCACGAATCAGTCTGTGCAGAAAATCACAATCTCTGTTTTCAAAGTTTAAACAGTCGATCTGGACCGCTCAACATAATCTCCATATGAAAATGTACTTGCAGAACAAACTTTATAATTTGTAAGGTTTTTTATTATTTTTTATACATGCAGAAAATCATTACTTTCTGATTATTCAAGAAATTTAGATCAGGTGATTTTCTACCTATCTAAAACAACAGAAAAAACTCTAGAAAATGTAAAATTTGGTCTCAAAATGTATTTTTATATGGAGATCATAGTGAACTGTTCCGGTCGATTGTTTGAATTCATAATACGGACCATTCCGCGCTTTGCAAAGTATCGTAGCCTCACTCATAAGTACATGTTATTCAGGCTAAGATTCTTAACTCGACCTGTTAAGGTCGACCTGTATGGATTTACTGGCATCTTTTCAGGACTGCAGGAATTTCTTAATTTGCTGGTAGAATGTATCAGGCCGGGCATGCCGATAGGTCATAGTTACAAAATAAGTTTATCTGAATTATTTTGTGTGTGTATTTTTTAATATTTTTAGTTATTTCTTAATTTGCTCGTAGTTTGACAAACATATTTTTTGAGACATTTAAGTAAGAAGTTAAAAAAATGTTCCTCTAATAGTAATCTATAGAAAAAGAGAATATTATCACCGAGAGATTTTTTTCTTCAATAGAAAAAAAATATATTACATTTTCATAATGTATTCTTCTGTAAATTCAGCAATAAATAATCAAGGACACTATATTTCAGTAATAAAATTTCAAAGCTTTAATTGATTTCAATTAACACACTTTTTTTTTTTTTTGTTAGGATGAAATATATGTTGTACGTAAGCATGCTTGATTTTAAAATATAAAAAGTAATTAAATCCAATCCTTCTATTATTATTTAAATACTAAAAAGCCGTAGATATCAGAAAAAGCATAAAACATATGTATGATCACTTCTTTATTACCCAATTGCCAAGAAAAAAATATAATATATTCAGATTTCACAATTCGAGAATTAAGCGATGTAGTCTTCTAGAAGAATAAGCACGGAATTCTTATTTTGTAAATTTAAACGACATATCATTTGTGGTTCCAACTTGACTCCTTCCAAATCTCTAATTTCTTATTTAACCAAAAAAAAATAGTTGAAATATAAATACGTGGTTGTGATATTTTATAACATAAAAAATTTATTACATTGTAGCATTTGTGATATAAATAATCTTTTGCTTTGACTTTTTTTTTATTGTAATGAAACATTTTGAGAATAATGTTTGTTTTTTCAAAATATTTATTTCTTGTTGTTACACTACAAAATTCATGATATAATATATTTTAAATTATTATATGCATATATTAATTATCAATATTTCATGCATAATACAACATATAATTTAAGAATATGAATATGTCTATTGATGTTATAAAATACAAAGTGTTATAGAAATTTTTAATAATAATAAATATAGTCCAAATGTATTAATAATTTTACATATGTAGTGGAAACTTTTTAATAATAATAATATCATCATCTTAATCGTCATATAATAATTATTATTAAGTTATTTGGATTATTGTTATTATTGTTATTCATTATATAATAATATTTACCACAAGAAAATTTAATATGGAAATTATATTATTTATAATTTTTTTTCTGTCAAAACAGAGGTATCAAACACCATTAAAATTTTTGAAAGAAATTGAAAAAAATACTTTCCAAAAATCTCTCGAAGAAATAAAATTACCAAACGGCACCTTATATATTAGCAATAAACAAACTGTTCCATTGGAAAACTTAATATTATTGAACTGATCACAAAGCAGAAGAGGAGGGTGCAGTGCATTCACTTATTTTAGGTAAGAATTCACAATATATTAAATTTGAATTCGGAATGTTGTTATAAATTATTTTATTAAATTTTTAAATTAATTCTGATTGAATGATTCAAAATTTTAATTTTAATATTACGTTATCATAGAAGATACAGACTCAATCCCGAAATTTGTATTAAATATTAAAAATATTCGAATTTACAAATCTGCACAAGTTACAAACATTGTGAAACTGCCCAAACCGGAGAATTATATTTCTGAGAAATAATCTCTCCGTTTTAGGATTTTTTATTTTTATTTTAAATAAATAGAAGATGTTATGATTTATTCATTTTTATATTAAAATATTAGAAATATTTTTATATTTCATTGAAAATAGATGGAAGAATTTATTAGTAAGACTGACAAATAACCCGGATCAACATTTTTCAGGCCGGATTTTTTGCGACCGTAAAAAAAAAATAAAATATTTATTTTTGTGTTATTGGGGAAAAAATAAAAATGTTTTGGATCTGAGTCATTGATTCTGGTTCAAAAGTCATTTCTGAGTAAATAAAGAAGTTATCGTGGTCCTTCTAGTACATTCAAATTTTAAGGTATTCCATTTATTTTGAAAACAAATATGATTTGCAATCATTACGAAATGTCAAATCATATTTTCTTTATTTACTCAAAAGTGACATTTGCCGCAAAAAAATACGACCTAAAAAATGTTAATCTGGGTTATTTGTCGTAGTTTTTCTAATAAATTCAATTATATAATATTTTATCTATTTTTAAAGAAATATAAAATTATTTCTTATATTTTAATACAAAAAATAAATAAATCATAACATTTTATCTTTAATTAAAAAAACCTAAAATCGGAGAATTATTCTCTGAAACTCCAAATCCGAAAAATAATTCTCCGGAAAGAGACCCTCTAGATCTGGAGAATTATTTTCCGAAAAGAGATGCTGGATCCGAAAAATAATTCTCCGGTCCGGACAGATCTAGAAATAAGTTGAAACTAGGTACAGATTTTGAAATTTTGAACTTTATTTAATATTAATAAAAATTCCGGCTCTCGATCACTCTCTCCTCTATTTTTAAATAGAAAAATGAACGTACGTAACAATATTAATATTATAAAAATTTAATCTTTTGGTCTATATCTCCATTTCATTATTAAGCACGTTGGGTGTCCGATTCGCCAACGGCTACGATTGAAAGATTAATTTTTGAATTTAACCTCAGCTCTCCAATCACATAATCTATCTTCTTTTGATTACATGCATCTGTTTTATGTGTAGAAGTTTAAATTTAGCTACAACTATACTCGCCACACATACAGCCACACGATGCGTTGCAATTAAAATTAAATATACTCTAAAATTTAGCGATATAATTATTCGTTTTCTTATTTTTTTTTTTCCTTATTTCTTCCTTTCCAATTGAAATTTTCTATACGGCGGATCACAATACAAAACAATTTTTTGTTCACTTCCTTATTTATCTACTTTCTTATTTCTATACGTATTATTTCTTATTACTGTGATAAATGTAGAATATATTTCTAATTTTATTTTTTTATGAAAATTTGTCATTTTATATGAGAATTTATTTTTATTATCTTATCATATATTCCGTTGCAACGCACGGGCACGATACTAGTGTAAAATAATGTACGTACTATCCAACAATACATTTTGATTAGCACACGTAATATTTTTTGAATTTTTTATTTGTATATATATTTTTAATCTTATCCGATAACGTCAAATATTTCTGGACTCTCTCTTTCCAGTGATCTGTACTGTAACTCTGTAATTGTTATCAAATCTTTTGTTTATTTTTCCTTGCATAGACTTGTTGCCGCAACTCACAAGGCCGACATCAAGATTTTTTATTTATAGAAATTATACAAAAATAATATATGATAATAGATAAATTGTATTAATATTTTGATTTTATAGAAAAATCGAACATTTTTTCTGTTCGTTTAGAAAATCTTAGAGAACCAAAAAAATAATTTGATTCCTTCTATATTCCTGCAATCTAATATTCTACGAGGAGGGTTCCAATGCACCCAAATTTCTATGTTCCCAATGCATCCACTCTGTTGTTTGCATTTTCAAAGTCCGAACAGTCGATCTGAACCACTCAACATGATCTTCATAATAAAATATGCTTGGAGACCAAATTTTATATTTTTTAGATTTTTTTACTATTTTTTAAGACAGGTACAAAATCATTGTTTTAAGGAGATTCTGGACCATCCGATAAAGTGATTTTGTACCTGTCTTAAAAATATAAAATTTGGCCTCCAAGCATATTTTATTATGAAAATATTGAGCGGTTCAGATTGACTGTTTGAATTTTAAAAATACAGATAAAAAAATAGATGCATTAAGAGCATAAAAATTTGAGTGCATTGGAACCCTCCTCAATATTCTATATTATTGGCATACGATTGCCGACATTCATACAAAAGCGACACGGCACAGTGCCACGTCCACAATTTGGTACCAGCAACGTGTCATTTGATTGCAGTCCCCAAAACTATATAAAAAACCCAGAAGTTATCCCCTTTTAAATTCCAGATCAAGCACCAACAAGGCAAGTCTAAGAAATTGTCTAGCCATGGCACAGCTTATGAATAAAGCCAAGGATGTATTCGCCGACAAGATCGCCGGCGTGAAGAAACCGGAGGCCGACCTCACTGACTTGACGATTAAAAACGTCAACCGTGACACCGCCACGTTTCACAGCATGCTCGATGTCCGCAACCCGTATAGCCACTCCATCCCGATTTGCGAGATATCGTACACTCTAAAGAGCGCCGGAAGGTATATATCATGTCACAATTAGTTCTTTAGGTTTTATATTTCTAGAAATCAGGCCTAATAATTGTATTGTTGTTTGTTGACTTGGCAACGTTTTCTCAAAAATTGGTAAATGGATGAGCATTTGCCTATATGATGAATTTATTGCTATTAGGCTATTGTAATCTGTAAATTAGGTGAAGTTTTGACCTTTTATTTATTGAAATTGATTGGTATATAAAGCCAAATCACTTTTTTTTAGCTTTGACTAGTCAGGCCCAGTGAAGAATTGTCCTTTTCAAGTACATAAATATTTCAAGATAGGAGTAGATCCGATAGGTTCAATTAACTCTAGCGGGTAGATTGGTATTAAATCTGTGTGCACGGAAATTGATACAGAATTGCACGGATTATGATGCAAAGTGCACGAATCTTGATGCTGATCTGATAGTCATCACACCCATCGGACCTACTCTGAATTCTTCAATGTTAGCTTAGCACCCCCAAAAAAAAAAAAAAAACTTTACTATTTTTCTGCATATGTACGTATCATCTTCTTCTTTTTTTATTAAGAATTGAGAGGGGTCTAAGTTTGAATGTTGATACCTCAGGGAGATCGCATCCGGCACGATGCCGGATCCTGGATCGTTGAAAGGAGATGACGTAACAAAGCTAGAGGTGCCTCTAAAAGTGCCATATAGTATCCTCATAAGCATCATGAAGGACTTAGGTAGGGATTGGGATATCGACTACGACATGTGCGTCAAGCTCACTATTGATCTCCCGATTTTAGGCAACTTCACACTGCCGGTGTCGAAGAAGGGAGAAGTCAAGCTGCCTACTCTTTCTGATATCTTTTAATTTTGCTCTTCTTCTTTTTTGAACTTTTTTGTAACAAAGGAGGGCTTTCTGTATGGTTAAGTTTGAAATGTACTTGTAATATTTAGTTGTGAGAATAAGTGCTATTATATGCCCATGTTTATGCTTGTGTTAAATTTCATTTGAATTTGGCAAATTTGAAAAGGATGAACACCATCATATATATGGTCCGATCCGATTGCATTCGGGTCCAAATCTGCTGAAATTTGAAATCATTAACAATAACTATGAAATTTCTAAAATTTCGAATTCAGTTATTGAATTGTTTCAAAATGTGTACACAGGAAAAGTTGGACGGCTGAATCTCGAATTTCAGAAATTTCAGAGTTACTGTTCATAGATCTCGAATTTCAGTTGATCTGAATTCATTTCATAAAAGGATCTGATATGTTATAACATGAAAGAATAAAATTTGCAACTTTCATGATGCCTTTGACAAAAACGCTCTTTTTACTTGCAATGTGAGGTGAGGTATCTCTTCCCCATTTTGCTCAAGGAAAAATATTAAGTGAACCTTCATTATTAAACTTGTAATTACTATTGTTGTTATTACAAATTGATTAAATCAAATATTTGCTGAATAAAATAGTAATTTTTTTAAACTAATATTTTATTTAATACTAATCTAATATTATATTATTTAATACTAATAAAAAAATTAATACTAATTGAGAATAATCAAATATTTTATTAATATTACTAACTCCATTAGTTCTATTCTTGCTAACTCACCATTTCTATGGGCAAGTAGAATATAACTCACCATTTCTATGGGTAAGTAGAATAGAACTGTTATTAAGCTAACTTAATTTGCTAATTTGTGTTTGAATCATCAAAATTTGATAAAATGCATCCTTAAACTTTTTAATTTATTTCTAATTTAAAAAAAAAAAAAATCCCTTTCCAATCTCCTATCCGCAGTCCGCGCAAACGATCTCTCTGAATATCCGGCCCAACAAATCAGAACCTGTCTGTCAGTGACAATGGTATAGGAAACCGCTACATGGCCAGTGGGGTCCGCGTGTCACTGGCTCTGAATGAGATACATAGAAAGGGTCACAGAGAATCCCTAGTCCTCGTTCGTCTATCTTCCCTCCCCACTCGCGCGCCCCACTTAGATCTAGCAAACCGAACTCATCTCCCCTTCTCTTCCCGGCTCTGACCCGTTTAATTCATTGTAAATCAGATGCAGTTCTTCGGCGGATCGGCGACGACGGAGGCGAGTCTCCTCCCGGCGGCGCCTCCTGGCACTGGGGCTGGCGGGCCGGGGAACAACGCGCACATGCTCTACATTTTCAATCGCGCCGGCGTTTGCCTCCTTTATCGGGAGTGGAATCGAACCCTCCGCACCTTGAATCAGCAACAGGATCACAAGCTCATGTTCGGTTTGCTCTTCTCTCTACGATCGTTCACTGCCAAGATTGACCCCACGGTGTAAGATTTTTGTTTTGATATTTTCATTTTTTGTTCCCTTTGATCGAGAGTACTTGGGTGTGCTAATAAGCTGAAGTTTGAAGTTGTTACTAGCTCGAAGAGTTAACTGAACCATTATTTGCCCAAGAGAACCTCCAAAAATTGATCTTTTATTAAGGATGATTTGAAGATTGAATCTACTTCAATGGAATTCAAAAGTTAGTTTTATGAAAAAGATACCTGTTGTTTTAGTGAATTGCATTATCAGTTCAAGTAGTCAAACATCCTCGTAATACCTTTGTGCCAGTCTGCCAGAACCCACTTGCTACAATGAACCAGAATGGGTTCCAGAAACTAGTTAACATGTACCAGTTAATGTGTATTCGAAATTCCTTGATGTAGTCATTGTGTCCCTGGAGAAATCTAGATTTAAAGCCCACCTGCATTGCATTAACACACCTTCAAGTTTGGTAAAGGCAAATTAAATAGTGATCTCCGTGACGAGACTGTCGCCCTGTTGTTAACGACCTTTACCGCCATGTAGATATATGTACTGTAACTGATTTCTGTCATATAATAAGTCTTGAAGAGTGGTATTTTACTGGATTTTTGCAAAAAAAAGAAGGTACAAAATATAATGTCTTTCGGTCTTGCATAACATATAATTGAAGAAACTACTGTATCTAACTTGGGCGCTTACTACAAAATGAAAAGGTATGATGTTTCTCTTGATCCCAACTAGAATGTTTTCTGAACCCATTCACACCCCAATTCGTGTCAAAAAAAATATTTTGATTAATTTCCTCTCCTTATAGTTCCTGCTCCTTTGTTTCATTTTTCCAAACTTAACAGTATTTCCCTAATTTGTAAGAGCAAAAGTGAACGAATCAGGTCTTTCGCGAAGCCAAGTGAAGGGGCAAATTTGTCAAGAAAAACATTAGTTGTAGACAACAAAAAAAAGAGATTTCCATTGCATTATTCCTGGACTCCTTGTCCATTTGAAACAATGATGGTGTTGTTTGCAAAAGCTAAAAATTATTGTTCCCTTGCAAATAGAGATAAATTGTTGGCTTTTGTTCTTTTCTTTTCTTTTTCTGCAAAAGATTTGAAAATAATTTTCCATTCTCATAGTTATTTTGAATTGATGCAGAGTAGAGAAGGGAAATCTTGGGGTGCCATTGCTGCCAGGGCAGGGGTGCTCATTTTATAGTTTCAAGACGAACACGTACCAGCTTAATTTCATGGAGACTCCTTCTGGTATCAAGGTTGCTTATTTTACATCCCATTTGTTTTTTCCCCAAATTTTCAAATTAAAATAGTAATACCATATCAGTTGGTCAGGTCTAAGACCAGGGTATATCTGCTAGTATTTCTTTATTGGTCAATACTGTATTTTTACAGCTTTACTCTGATAAGATTAATCAACATTGGCAATGTACCTAACTCTACTGTACCAGTCCATTGCATTTGTATCGTACCAGTATATAAGTGATTGTTTGTTTTAAGTGGTTATTTTTTTATATGGGGTTCTGTGATTGGATTTCTTTTGGTTTGTATGGTTTAAGGTTGTTATTTATGGTTAAGCTAGTTCTATATTTCTTAATGTGGCATGAAATCTATAGGTCAAAGTCCTCCTTTGAAAGAGTATCTTCCTTGAGAAAACATAGAACTTAATTTGCAGATAATGCTCATTTTGGTCCTCTTTTCTTTTTGTCGTATAAATAATGAAGCAGCATTTTATTATGAGTCCTCTTTTGAAAGAGTACCTTTTTGCATGAACTTTGACAAAGTCATAGTTATTTCAGTTATATTCTCATTAAATAAATAAACTAGCTTTGGGCTTTCGAGAAAAGAAGGCTATGAACAAGAAAGAAGTAATTGTAGGAAAGGAGCATTTTAAGAGAAGAAAATTATTTCTATTTTCTCAGCATAAGGTTCATTGAAATATTAACCGATGTAATTTGTAGAATGAAGGGTAAGGTGGTCTTGTTTTATTTTTTATTTTTTCTAGTAACACTATGCTATGCCACTTACTGGTGTTTTTTACAAATGCCACAGCTCATTAGATTCCTTTGTGAAAATGATAAATGGTGGATGTTGTAGTATAACCCATTTGGTGATGTGTATTATTGATATACTTAAAATTCATTTGACTAAGTTGGGCTTCAAATATTTAGTGGTTCTCCACTTGCCCTGACACATTCATAGTTTAACAACTTTGATAGCTTTCTGATGCTCTATATACTCTTTGCATATGTTGCTGCAGCTCATTCTGATAACTCATCCAAAAACGGGTGATCAGAGAGAACCATTGAAGTATATATACAACCTTTATGTAGAATATGTTGTGAAGAATCCTCTTTATGTTCCAGGCACACCTATTCAGTATGTTCTCCTCTCCACATTTTTTCTAAATTATTATTCCTCTTAAAAATGGTATGCTCCTAATAATATTTAATGTTTGATATTGTATATTTGTTGGGTTCATAATAGGTGAATTTGTTTATTGCTGAAATATTATACAATTTGGTTTAGATAATGACGCAATCCATTTAGTAAAGAATGAATTCATTTATCTATTGATGAAAGTGAATAAGATCTCTATTGTAGTCTCTGCATTTAATTTTAATTTTATTTAAGTCGCTTTATCCATCATTAACGTCTGTTTTCCCTATTCATTGACCCACCTTTTACTTTGATAGGTGTGATCTCTTTACAAAGAATCTTGACCAGTATGTCAGGACCTTGATTTAGTTTGTCAAGTGTAAACCCTCTTTCTCTCTCTTTCTCTCTACGAAGCTCTTTTTCTCTGTCCAGCTACTGTATTTGTAACATATGCCTCTTTTTACTTGCCAGGCTTATTTTGCCAGTATACCATATCACAAGCTACTACTCTTACAGCAACTTCTAGAAAATATTGCGTGGATCTGCATTCGAGTAGAAAATTTTGTGTGAATTTGGAAGTGGTTACATTCTAAAATGATGGTAGTATGATTTTTGTATACTTGCCGAATTGTAACAAGATATTGATTGGAATTGCTGGTGAGATTCATGATGCTCGTTTTTTGCATCCGTTTTATTTATTAACTTTTTCAGTTTATGTTGTTTGCTTTTGTGTTGCATAGTGATGTAGTGTATAATTTTGAATGATAAATTAGTAATTATTTTTTTAATCAAAGATCTTTGCTTTCTCAAATTTTTTCCAAGTGATAATGTTTATTTGTCCAGGCCTGAAGTAGGAGAAAGGAAATGCAACTAAAACCTAGCTGTGGTACATTTCAATGAGTAAAACTAAGGTGCTCTTAAGCTCACCAAGCCCTTTGTGAGTTTAACTCAAAAACCTATCGGATTGACTTCAAATGACATTTTCAAACTGTTAGATGTTCAATCTATATTAAAATGTGCTTGGAGACCAAATTTTACATTTTTTTTTGAATTTTTTTACTATTTATTAAGATGGTTTAAAAATTGCTGTTTTCCAATGGTGCAGAATTTTAATAAAAATAGCGGTTTTCAAACCAGTTTAATAAATAGTAAAAAATTTCCAAAAAATGTAAAATTTGGTCTCCAATCACATTTTAATATAGATTGAACATCTAACAGTTTGGAAATGTCGTTTGAAGTCAAGCCGGTAGGTTTTTGAGTTAAGCTCACAAAGGGCTTGGTGAGCTTAAGAGCACCTTAGTTCTACTCCATTTCAATACCCCGTTAGATTATAGATTTGTTCATCTGTGTTACTGTCACATGTTCAGCCCAACTAAATCTATATCGAACTTAGGAATATAAAAGGTATCATTTCATGAGGCCCATTTTAGTTTTAAAATTTTAGCATTCTGATAATATTTCTACTTACAAAATCGTGTATGGGCCAGATCAAAATAATATGATCAGCTCATCTTCCCGTTATATCTAAGCCCAGTTATAATAGAATTCGGTTTTTAAATTTAGAAATTAAAAAATTAAATTTTTGGGAATATATTGATTCATCTTTTTCTTTGAAAAATAGATGGAACCGCACCATTTGTCTGAGTGTTTTTTAGACCTCAAATCCCGTCTTGACCACATATTTGCTTGGAAGATGATATTTGCGAAAAAAGACCATCAGTCTATCATTGATGGAACTGAATCATTGATGCAGTCCTATCTATTTTTTTAAGAAAAAAAAAATCAATTATTTTTCCAATGATTCGATTTTTTAATTTCTAAATATAAAAAAAAAATATTATAGTTCGTCTCATCTCCCATTGTGGGGACAAAATTGGAGATCTTTGCCAAATCCATCTGTTTTATTTAGATCAAACAATACCTTGCTTGTTTTGGCCGTCAGATCTGAAACCACGGACCGGATCTGAAGGCACTAGAATTATATTCAGCCAATTGGAGATGATCTGAATATTGCCACAAAACCTTTTGGTATATTTCCCGAGAAATATACAGAGACCAAGATTGGGTTTAATAACAGGGGATTTGCACGTGTTCCTTTTCTTTCTGAGCCTGTCCTGTATAATTGATGCATCTCTCTTAATCCTTGATCTATTAAATTTCTTTTGTTGAATGCGCCAATGCACCTGTTCTTCATCTTATTTAACCAAGGCTAAATGTGCATGAACTTACAATTTATTAAGTTAGAATTGAGCTACGTGTTGGTTACCCCAAGTGCACCCGGTTTAAGGTAAATCTAAGTTTAATCTATTGAGCTTGTTTGGAGGGAACACAAATTTATGATAAGATTTTTGTTATAAAATTTGGGTGCAACTTTGTCACAAAGGAATTGCAAATTCATGCATCTGGATTGTGTTAAAACCGATCAAATACAGATTAATATGAATATATTTGTAGCATTGTTCCAACAATTTATTTCTAGCTACCTACTGACAGGATTTATAGTACACATCAGAGGAATTTAATTCAGACCCACCACCGTGAATTTAATTTATCTAAGTAACTTTTCTTTGAAGTTTGAACACATCTGTTAATTGTTATTATTTTTTGCATCAATTTAATTCTTTATCATTGTCAAAATTAATATTATATTTCACAATAATTTTGGGACTTATTATTGGCACATTAATGTGTTGTACTGACCGGATGTTCCTGAGGTCATTCTTTTCTGATGGGAATTAAACACCTATTCAAAATGCTACAATTAATAGTAATTGATTTTAATTGAAATGAAATAAATGAGCCTATAAATATAATTTAAACTCACTAGCTATTTAATAGTAATTGATTTTGAAACCAGCTATGAAGATACTTATTTGTGATATTCAAACTTATTTATGATATTAAGAAGTTTAAGGGTAAAACTGAAAATCATGCTACTGAATATTTTCTAAATTTTTACCCTAATAGTACAAAAGGTACTTTTTACTGTGAATTATTAATTGTATTAACCAGAGAAACAATCTGATCAATTTCATGTGCTTCATTGAACACTCCACATGGCAACCTTAGCAGATTGTTTTGTGGCAATAGCAACTCCAAGTACCATCTAATAAATTTATCTGGTTTCTCATCTAGCTGTTCTTTGTTTTTTGTTATATATATTTAGGTCAAAAGATTCTACTTTATTACCAATTAATGCATGGACTTTGTAGGAACTGTGCACATGCATAGTTTAGACTTTCTGGCATCTCAGCCATTAATTACATTTTTGTGAAAAAAAAAAATAGATTGACCCAATCCGTTTTTCCTTACATGTTTTATTTGATGTAAATAATTAATGTAATGGAGCAATATGTTGTAATTATAAATAAATGGTTGATTGTGAGCATTCATATTAAATTATAATTAAGCAATGATTATAGAATAGATATAATATTAGGAGTTAAAAGTACCAAATTTGGTAAATGTCTCAAATCAGAATAAATATCTCAAATCAATCAAATCCTGACCTTGAACTTACTAAAATATAACATAAGACAAATAAACTGTTTTATTCTTATCCAATCCTCCTAATGGTATGTTATATGTAGAAGCAGCCAATTGTTATTATTTATATACATATCTATTGTAGTTGTATCAATAATATGATATACATGAAATGACAAAATTGGGTCCACAATTTATAATTGAACGTTACATTGCCAAGCTTGAGCTTAATAATGCCTAATATAATAACTACTCCAAAGGAAGAAAAACCATACTAAAGACAAAATTTTAATGATTTTTGTTTGCTCACAATTCACAATTGAAGGACCTTTTTATGGTTTATGTCATGATGTGCGTATCATCTCCACATTGTAGACCCCACCAATCACAATATCACAAAAGTGATCCATACCACCACATCAAAATATATGTACTTTTCTACTGACTTACAGTTTAATTCATACAATAGTTGTATGGATGTACAAACTACAGTGCTGTATGTAAAACGACGTAGAAAGAGACGGTGTATTAAAAATGACTAGAACCTAATACCTACCTCGGTGTCTGTTTTTAATCTCCGTGCCGTTGCCTCTATAGCACGCCAAATAACTAATAAGCCCATCTTTTTTTTTTATACTATGAATCATAATTTGATTATGAGTGAGGCTACGGCACTATGCACGGCTCAATATTTGAGTTTTCAAAATTCTAACAGTCGATCCGAACCGTTCAACATGATCTTCATATGAATATGTACTTGCAAACCAAATTTTATATTTTTTAGAATTTTTTTACTATATTTTAGATAGATAGAAAATCACTTGATCTGAAAATTCTGAACCATTCAAAAATAGTTATTTTCTACCTATCTAAAAAAAAGTAAAAAAAAATGAAAAAATATAAAATTTAGTTTACAAGTACATATTCACGTGGAAATCATGTTGAACGGTTCGGATCAACCGTTAGAATTTTGAAAATTCAAATATTGATCCGTAGTACGGACAAATCCGTGCTATGCATAGTATTCGTAGCCTCACTCTTTGATTATTGTCAAACCAAACAAAAGGAACTAACAAAAAAATGTTAATTTATAAAATATTATCTACAAAATAATCTATTTTTTTCATGAGGAGGGTTCAAATACACCCACATTTTTGTGCTCCCAATGCACCTACATTCTTTATTCCGTTTTCAAAGTCCGAATAGTCGATCCGAGCCGCTCAACATAATCTTCATAATAAAATTTGCTTGGAGACCAAATTTTATATTTTTTAGAATTTATTTACTATTTTTTTAGATAGATACAAAATCACTTTATCGGATGGTCCATAATCTCCTTAAAACAGGGATTTTGTATATATCCAAAAAAATAGTAAATAAATTCTAAAAAATATAAAATTTGGTCTCCAAGCATATTTTATTATGAAGATTATGTTGAGTGGTGAGGATCGGCTGTTCGGACTTTAAAAATGGAGATATATAAATATATTTTTTGGGTGCATTGGGAGCATAGAAATTTGGTGCATTTGAACCCTCCTCTTTTTTCATAGTGCGAACTAAATTTTCATTGCAGCGTTGCAAGTGATGGTAATAAATAAGAAAAAGAAATTATTATAAATTGTCGGACCCACAAACATATTTAATCTAAAAAAGGACGACAAACACTGTTCTCTCTGGGGTGAAAACGGGTCAGATATTATCTGAACGAATTCGGATCCGCAATCAAAAATTAGATATGGATATACGAATATCTATTTGGATAGTGGTACATATAGGATTTTGAATTTTAATTATCCATATCCGAATAATAGATGTATATCATATAATTTAATATATATTAAGAAAATATTTATGTATATATCTACGTATATCTGATCTGTAATCATATTCGGAAAAAAAAAAATAAAGATAAGGTTTTACCACTATGCGTCCTTTTATGGATATATTATTTATTCACTTTGCTGCAGCCATTTTGCAAGAAAATCTTTCTTTTGGTGATTTTGAAGGGCGAGAGCAGTGCTTCTCCTTTCTAGAATTCTAGGTTATCTGCAAATAAATTTTGTTGGAGTTCATTTAAATATGTTTGTGGATCGAAGAGAATTCTTTGGAGAATCCAAACAATACAAGTCGTCTATTTCAAATCGAACAGTGCCGATCAACTCTAGTTGTATATTTATCCTTTATTATGCTGACTGTTTTTAAGAAAATCAGGTTCTGCTTTAAACCGCCTGATTATCGCATAAAACTCACATCTAAAATTATCCCATGAAATCTGCTGTTATTCTTAAAGGGATCACAGGACTGTCATTTTTATTTCAACCGTTCAAACTTTTTCATGCGGGAATTTCAAGAAAAGGAAGTTTTTTATATTTGAATCTCGACAAATATCAACAGTTAGGACCGAAATAACAGGATCCCGTTATCCCTGTGGAATAACAGCAGATTTATTTCCTCCGATGAAATCCGTGCAGTTCGTCAATTTTTAACCGCGATTGATTTTTTTTTTTTTGTTACTGTTGAAACATGAAAGCATTGGATTTCTGCAGTATACGTAGAGACACTTAGAGTCAGTTCGGCTGTTTTAAGGTTCACGTGGAAAAAAAATTCACTCAGCATTAATTTTTTTTTCCATCGTAAACAGTAAAAATTCAGTTCAAATTTGCCTCTTCCTGCCCATTTCCGTGGGCCGAACGGGCCCTTAAAAAAAAATCAATTACTTGCCAATAGATTGCTAATCTTAAAGCAGACAGAAAATACCGTATACCGTACAGCTACGTCAATTCTTTCATTCGATCGTACGTACAAAGTTGCCCGTGCAAAAGAAAGAGTGACAAATTGCCTCCCGTCCGTACCTGACTGGACCAAGTGGCCCTGTCAGAGAAAACCACGAGCTTTGGTACTATCACTTGGATTGTAGCACTGTACAACTACTATTTTCTCTTTTGAATTGATAAAAAAAGCGCATCTGAAATAGTTAATGCATAACAGTAACAGTTACTACATGTCTTTTTAATCATAAAGGTCTTATTTATTACTGTTGCCTTTTCTATATGTTTGTTTGTCTACAGAATTTTAGTTTAAAAGGGGTTATAGCACGGATGTACAGTTTAGACTTTAGACCACCACTATCACTGAAATATGGTCCCCAGTAGGAGGGTGTCAAACAAAGTCTCTTTTTGTTTTCTCAAATTTCACAAACGACGATAAAACAGAAAAAAGGACTGTTGCTTCTTTGGGCATTGAACCCACGCTAATTCAACCTTCAATAAAAGGCTGAAAAAGGAAACTATGGCCAATGAAAAGATGAATATACGCCAGAAAATTTAATAATGACAAAGTAGAGGGAAAGATTTCACATCAAAAAAGTTAGCACACTCATAAGTCATAACTAATAATTTACAGAAACCAAGATAACAAAATCAGTGACTGAGAGAGAATTAAGAGCAGAAACTAACAACATCTTGGTCGCAGCGCGGCTAAAAAGAAGCACTTGCGCCGCTCCGCTCTCTGCGGCCAAAAGAGACAAAACATGATGTAATTAACTATAGTTAATATTACTAATCAAGATCTAACACCATATAGAGATCCTAATATATTCCAACCTAAATTAATTTTACATTTCCCTAGGGATATATCTGACGGTAGAGATTAGACACTTGGTCCGGATGCCACCTCCAGCCGTCCATCTCCTGGATCGCTCATGGACCGTTGTAATGGCGACTCTGATCCTGCCAAAATAAACGCACTACTATTATTGTTAATTTGCTCCAAATACTGACACTTGCATTGTGAAAGTTTATACAAAATAAACATTTCTTTTTTTTTTCTGGTATGTATCTGAGGAAGATATTTTTCTGGAACGGCATTTATTAAAGCATTGTTAAATTTCTTCACCACGAACGAATCAAATTTCATGATCAACCTATCTTTATATTCTTAAATGTTACTCAGAATAACTTATGAATAACTCTAAACACATCGCACCAGAATTTATAAAAGTAATTCAGATTTAAAAAAATTATAAAATTTTGTCTAGTTCGGAACACTTTTTGTCCAATGGATATTTCAATATTTTTCAAAGAACAAAATTATAAAAATATGTACTTCACATTTGAAATAATAACAAAATTATGTCTCAACCAAAAATTTTCCCACCTAATTATCCTGGCTAGACCTAGAAGGCTAGAAACTAATTTTGACAATCTCATTTATTGAAATAAATGATGATGAAAACAGGGTAGGTGAGAATTGAGACAATCAATTAGTAAAGAGTTGTATTAATTTAGCAATTACTCCAGGGGTTTTGCCCAATCTCCAAATATTCATTGAATATTCGATAGTGAAAGTGAACGTAAAAAGATAATTAGAAGTCAAAATCTACCAATAGAAGAAGAGTTAAAGGAGCGCTTGCAATGAGCAATGGCGCTCTGTATCCCATCTTGTTGCTGAATCAGCGAGTCATCCCTCCTCTGCGGCGGCGGAGCCACCTCCGCCGCCGCCTTCGCCACCACAGTTGCTGACGCCGACCTGCTCTTCCCCAGTCTCTTACACACTTCCTTTAGCCCAGCTGGCACACTCGCTCTAGGTGCTCTTACTCCACACGCTACAACAACTGGTTGCGACGCTTTCTCAGGGTTTACAGCCGCCGCCTCCTTCGCCGGAGTAGCATTCGCGGGCGCCACCGCAACCGCAACCTCCGTTTCAGCGTCGGTCTCCTCTCCTTCACTCGTGGTGAAACGGAGCTTGTCTCCGTATCTCTTGGAAACTCTGACATACAACGGCCTGATCTTGTTCAAATACTTCAACACTACTTCTTTCGCGAATTTTCTTTCCTCTGCTGACGCCGCTGCTTCTTCTTTAGAAGATTTGATTTGTTTCGCACCAGCGTCGCGAGAGAAGAGAGAGACAACAAGGAACTTTGATTTAGGCGAAACAACTCCTGATACGGTCTGTTCAGTCGAGGCTAACTGAGATTTCTTCAAGCCTAAAAGGAATACTCTGATCTTAGTAGCAGATTTGAGAAGGGAAACGGGAAACTGATTGAGTGGCTTTGTATCCGGATCAGAAGAAATGACAATCGAGTTGCCTTTGAAGAACAAATCACCTGATGGAGATGCCGGTTCTGATCTGTGGAGGTCCACGTCAGTATCGCATGACAGCGAGGCGAGGTCGGATTCTTCCCGGACGGAGAACTCCAGGTCGAAGAAGGAGCCTTCTTCGTCAGAGTCGGAGAGAGAGGAGATTGTGGGGGAGAGCACTGTGGTGGAAATGGTGGTGGTAGAGGGAGAGGATACGGCGGCTGAAGTGGTGGTACTGGTAGTAGAACCACCACCACGCCAGTATTTGAGGAGGCTGAAAGTTTCCATTGTTGGCAAAGCCAGAGAGAGAGAGAGGCGAGGTGCTCTGTTTCTTTTGTTTTGTTTGAGATCGCTTTCTCGCTTTCTCACTTTCTCTGGATTGTTTAAGGTGAGATGAGTTTGCAAAGGAGGTTAAAAAGGACAGGAACAGAGGAAGAAAGAGAGGAGCGTGTGACAGTAAATTCGTATCAAATTATAACTGAGTTAACTCAAATTTTGAGTTTAGATCCGGACTGTCCGATCTGATGTAGCATGAATAGTACCCCCACTGTCTATTCCCCCTCGGACCTGATTGGCTTGGATTCTGATCGGACGGTCCGAATTTCAAAAAAAAATTTGAGTTACTTCAGAGATTGTGAATACTGACAGAGAGCGGGAAGGAGACATTTATTTTGTGGCCCTTATCTTTGTCACTGACAGGTGGGGCCGTCCGGGGCACATCTTGCCCAAAAATGTTTTTCCTAATAAATTAATGCACTTAAAGTAAGTTTATCTTTTTATTCTTTATATCAAATTAAAATCTGAGTCTGTCTAAAAAAATGTAAAATCAGATTATTTTATCCATTCCAAAATATTGAAATATCGCTTTGAAATTCCAAGCGACTGGTAATGGTATTTCGCCAAACTAAAACGTAAAAACACATAATATTTGGAAAATAAGAAAGCACGTGCTTAGTATTTGACATCAAAGAAATTTGTGAAGAAATAGATCCCTCCTTCAACTTCGCTAATAATTAGAAAGCGATGTGTCAATATAATCATTAGTAACAGTCATTGCTATATCTGAATTTTTTTTATAAATCATAATTAAATTTTTTTTGTTTTAGGAAACCAACATGATTACTTTTTTATTTAATATTAATCAAATTTGATATTATATTTATTTAATACTAATATAATATTTAAATTGATATTGTATTGCATTTAATATTTAAACTTTTTTTTACAAAAACCATAAGAACCGAAATAGCATTTCGGTCTGGTCCCCTTTTTGAATTTTCTATGATACTGGTTTCACAAGTTTTCATATGAGCCGCCATAGATAATCTAAAAAAGAGAAAAAAATGTCCGGAATAAAAAAAAAGTAATCACGTTGGTTTCGTAATTTTTTTTATTATGGTTTATAAAATAAATTCGCTATATCTAGTGTTCAACTTAATAATAATTAATATACAGTTAAATAATTTACGTGTTCGATGAATAATTGTAATTCCGAAAAGAAAAAATGGTCAAACCGAACAAATTGATAGCAGATACGTCAAAATATTTAAAAATACTACGAAGGGTCATGACCCGGCAACATAATATGCGTTAATGAATTTTAAACAATAATGTCTAGACTGTACAAGATTGTTTAATGTTCAACTTAATATAAAGTTCATGTTCAATTAAATGATAAATGTTTTCAAGTGATCTGAATAATTTATCATGGATCCATTCTATTTATCTTCAAATTTTTCTCTATCCATCTTTCGTTTTACATCCAAACTTTTACTGATGTAATTTTAAAATTCTATTATCATAGATCTCATAAGTTCAATACTACAGCAAATTAATATGTACTAAGTAAAATGAACGAGTAGGGTTAATATCACTATTAGTTTTGTGATTCGGTCATGCTCAACATTTTTATCTCAGTTTTTCAAAGTCTGAATAGTTGATTCGAATCATTTAGTGAGATTTTCGTATTAAAATATACTTGGAGACCAAACTTTTATATTTGATGAAATTTTTTTACTTTATTTTTTTATAGATACAAAATCACTTTTTTCAGGGGCGAATTCAGAATTTTCGTCAGGGGGCAAAAAAATATTGAATCAGGTTTAAATCCATTAACCAATTGGGTACTCGATAAAAAACAATGTTTTAACTTATACTTTCCAATGCTCTGACTTGTAATTTCTGATTACCAATTAAAATTCAACAAATTTATTTCAATTTTAACCCTAAATTTAACCCGAATTGCAAATCAAACGTCCAAAGAGGGGCAAAGTCGGTCGGAACCAATAAATCTCCACTAAAACTCAAAATCCAGGAGAGGCAGCTGCCTCTCAGGAACCACCTGGGTCCGCCCCTGACTTTTTTGTGGTCCAAAATTTTCTAAATAATTTGTACCTATCTAAAAAAAATATATAAAATTTAATCTCTAAGCAAATTATACTACGAAGATTATATTCAGAAATTCATATCAACTGTTCAGACTTTAAAAATAAATAAATAAAATGCAACATAAATGAAGCACAAAACTAATAATACATTTTAACCCTACTAAAAAAGAACTGAACTAATGACATTTCAAAAAAATTCACCATGTGGCTTCATCACCACCCTCATCTCGTCGATTTTTTTTTTCTCTTATTTATTTCTTCGTGCTATCTCTTTATTTTATTTAAGAGAAAATATATTTTTATACTTGTATAGTGGAATTTTTTGTCTCTTCTTATTTATTTTCTCGTGACTAATTGTATTATTTTGTATTATAAAAATATTTACAGTTTCAAAGAAATTATTTATATGAAAAATTAATTGCTGATAAGATTTTTTTTCTTATAAATGATCGTTATAAAAAATTAATATATTTTATAATAAATAATATTTTATGAGCAAAATTCTCGAGGACAGTACGTATAATATATTTTGAGCAAAAATAGATAAAACATCCTAAAAATAATAAAATTTGATATCCTCCAAAATTTTGATGTGTATAATACATCCAACAATATGTATTGATTTGTTATAAAATAAAACGTATAATTTAATTTATTTTTATTCGATCCAAATATAAATATCTGTACAATTGTTTCACTTGTGAAATATGGCATGTTTGGTTGTGGTGTAAGTCATTGAATAAGTACCTTATTATGCACTTATGCTATCAATCATGAACAAAGTCTAATAGAATAGCATGAAACAAAATATCACTCATGTCCTCATAAGTTAACCCATCTAGATAGGGAATTCGTATCCTCTGAGTACAACAGAGGTATTGTTACGTGGAGTCATTGGATTCGGGCCGTTTTTTTAACTTTGCACGAATCTCAAAGCACAAATAATACTACCCCTTCTCGAATTCCGAATAGACACCATTTTTTACTTAATCTGGACCGTAAAGTAGTGGGCCCACTTGTGCGGTACTACAGAGGATACTTATCATCTAGATAGGGGGGTTAACTTATTCCACATTGTAATTGTTGTTATTGTTATTGTTATTGTTATTATCATTACAACTATTATTATTACAGTTGTTTTTGTTGTTGTTGTTGTTTATTCTAATTTGGAGTTGGCATTGCTGCATGAGATATTATATGAAATAATATTAAGAATGCATTGTGAAAACAAAGTTTGCAGAGAAATTAAAATTACATGTAATGTGATTTATACCGTCGCCTGATTTGTATTTTTCATCTCTAGTTTTGTATGATGTGTTTTAAATTATATAATGTTATTTTTTAATTCTAAAAACCTTCAGTTGTATTTTTTGTGTGAGTACGTCACCTACGTTTAAATTTTTGTTACGTAAGAATGAAATTAATTTCTGTGCATCCAACTAGTTCCAAAAATGAATAAGACTAAAATAACATTTATAATTTTATAATTTTAAATTATTTTGTAATTAAAAAGTTTGCTATCATCAGATATGTAAGACAAAATATGAAGATTAAGAGGTTGAACTTATTCCATCGTAACTTTAATTAACAATCAAATAAAAATATCCTATGCCATCTTAACTTGAAATAAATAACTTATTACATCATTAGTTTAACCCATGACCAAATATGAGCTTTATATCTTACATTGGTAACTTCTGATATAGGTGACTTCTGATAGTCCACAAACAAAATACATGCTCCGAGCGTACCCAGTAATAAATAGGATGAGGCCATGTTTGATTTATTTCTGAGCCGCAGTACCATATAGGCATATACTGATTTGAAGAGCTGCAGGATGCGACAGCGCTTTGGCAGGAGATGGTCCCATTTCCAAATCCTCTGTAACAGACTCCTAAAACATCTCTACTGTTGCATTATAAATGACTAGGTCCCACAAGCACAATAATAACTGAAATAAACAGACTAGGACCCTATCGGCGACCTATTACAGAATTTCTTGTACAGATTCCGTACCTGAAGATCCGGGCATTGGGCCTCTATAATAATTTCACGAGATCGGAGGAGGTTAAACTCACAGCACAAAAAACTAACTGCACTAACAAAATCTACGACATGATTAACGGAGGGACATAATGGCCTAAATTGACGAATGGCGGGAGACCTTTCTTAGGTTATTGGTCTGTGGTAGAGATTGGTGAGTGTCCAAATGTGAGAATAGCGTGCCAGTATTAAATCGGATGCAATTTCTACTTCACGTCCGCTCTGCTGCTGCACGTACAGGAATAAAATTAGTCAAATTGTCAACTTCTTTTTTCGGTAATTTGGGGCAAAATATACGGATTTTACAAGACGCGCCGTTGAGATGACCGTGAATTGATTTGTCATTTTATTATTATTTTATTAGGATGCACGAATTAGTTTGTGATATATTTATTGTTTCGGAAAATTGTAAAAAAATTCTTTAAATTCTAACGCATTTATTGTCTAAAGGGCATACCGAAATTTTTATTAATACCCTCCAAAAAAAAAATAGTAAATCTACCCTCCTCCGTATTGAATTTTTTTTAAAAATAACCTAGCCGTCTCACGTTGTGGCAGTTTTTTTTTTTTTTTTGAGATGTTTAGTGTGTATAGAATGAATGTTTGCTATAAAAATTGGTATTCTACACGGAAACTTCAACGCAAGTTTTGAGGCTCTTTTTTTTTTTTTTTTGGCAACTTTAGATATGCATTTGTCAATTTTACGTCTCCAATTGGTGCATGGTGGTTGTTCAAGTATTTGCATAATCACCGTTGGATCTCTGCTAGATCCAATAAGATGTGCCAATTGAATATTGCGCGGATCCAGGTAATATATAGTTTTGTTATATTGATCCAAGTTAACCGTTTGATTTTCTCATTTTCATAATTTGAGTTTATGTGTTAGTCGTTGAATTAGAAATTGTGGAGAATTATTTTTTTAATTGAAGTATCATTTGATTTAGAATTATTTCTGGTAAAGCAATTTGTTCGAATATCTTTTTTGGATTTGTTTTGTGTGTTGTTCATTGGGAGGTGGTACTTGATGTTTTGGGCTATATTAGCGTAGCTACATTGTTTCACGATCTTTGCTTGTAATATGTGACCTAAAAGATATTAAGCTGTTTAGAAAAACAATTTGTTGTGGAAACTGTTTATAATGCCTCTTCGAAGTAATCTAATGTGACATGATCGTATGGGGCACCGCACATTCCATCACAAAATCTGATCGATGTAACAGCACATAATCTGATTCTTGTAAAGGATTAGACGATCATTATCTGTAATAATCATCTCAGCTTTTGTCGATCATTTATATTTTTTTAAATTGATTACGTATCATATATACTCATCTAGGATAGGTGTCATATAATATACATATTATATGGAAATATTAACTTATATATATATAGAGTAGAACTAGGGTGTGATGTGCTCACCAAACTCTTTGGTGAGCACAACTCCATAATCTACCGTATTCACTTCAAACGAGATGAATCCAAACCGTTGAAACCGATGTACTTCACGAGTGATGTGCGTACATGAAATTTTTGAATGTTTCGAATTTGTTTAGTACAAAGTCAAGCGGTCAAAATTGATGAAAAATGAATGCATTAAAATAACTTCTGAAACTTCATTTTGGATCATTCATTTTTCATCAATTTTGACCACTTGACTTTAGATTAAATGAATTAAAAAAATTCAAAATTTTACATGTACGCACATCACTCATGAAGTACATTGATTTCAACGGTTTGAATTCATCTCGTTTGAAGCGAATACGATAGATTATAGAGTTGTGCTCACCAAAGAGTTTGGTGAGCACATCACACCCTAGTTCTACTCATATATATATATATATAACAAATTGTTCCATTGTGAGACGGTTTGGTAAACATCTGTAAAAAAAAAAAAGTAGAGCAAATCGTTCCAACATGGGAGGTTAGGTTATTTTTAAAAAGTTCAATGTGAAGGATAGATTTGCTATTTTTTTTAAGGTATTAATAAAAATTTCGGAAAGGCATATATGTATAGATATTTAAAACATACTGAACGAATCCATGTAAAGCTATCAATGCATACATTTAGACCAATACGTTTGAATGTGTGTTCAAATTTCAAGTTTAACTCGTTATTTTTTTAAGAAAAAAAAATTGTTCCTTTCTAAAATTCAGGCCAAAACGATCAAAATTCAATAAAAGTTTTTTTTTTTTTAAATGTCATGTTTAGTCATCTTTAAAAAACATTCAACTTGGTTGAGAAACTAATTATTCAAGTGTAATTTTTTAACTAGTGAAACTGTAATTTTTTTTGGAGGATCAGTAAACAAAATTTCAAATACACTAGTCATTCATGACTCATGTAAGTGGGTGCATAGTCACATGATTTGCGAATAATTCATTTTTTTGGTGATGCCGAATCGAATGCTGAATTATTCGGTTGACCGAACTTTGACCAAATTATTCGCGAATAATTCACAAATTTTATGAATTATTCACGAATTTTTTCCGAATATTTCCCATACCTTTTTTTTTTTTGCTCTCTTGTAGAACTGAGATATCTGGTCCGAATAACTCCGAATCATTCCCGAATTATACCCGAATCACGAATTTTTGATCTCGCCGAACTGAACCCGAATGATTCATCATTTAGTTATTCTTTCATTTGTGTTTGGATTAAACTGAGTATTATGAATGTAACTTTTTATGAAAAAAGTAAACAAATTTAGTAAAAAAAAAAAAACAGTAGTGGTAGGAGTGTCATGGATTCTATAATATTATTGTGAAAAAATTAGGCATAATGAAAGGCATGAATTTCCCACTAAAGTCTAATCCCGGGGAAAATTGTACCAAAGTTCTTAGGATGTGACTAATCTCCACAATCAGGCACTTAAATTACATTTTTATTGCACTAATAATGGGTTGCTTTTCTTTTTGACCGGGAATGCTTGGTGCTAATAAATGGACGGACACAATTAGGGGTGAAAACGGTATGGATAATATCCGATCCGTATTCGATCAGTAGTCGAAAAATTAGATGTGGATATCTGATATGCGAATATCTGTGTGGATATGAATACTGATATGATTTTACGTTTCAATTATCCATATCTGAATAATAGATATATATTATGAAAAAAATATTGTTATTCACCATTAAAATTTAAATATTATGAACTTTGGTATTTTTTAATATTATTTTAATAAATATCCAATCCGATCCTTATCTGTATCCGTATCTGAAAAATTAAAAAGACATATGGATATGATTTTTTCACTATCCTTTCCCGTATTCGCTCCATTTTCACCCCTAGATCGCACCATGGATGAATTCCCAGTTTTTTTATTAATACCCTAAAAAAAAGGAAAATATCAAATCTGCCCTCGAGTTTTTTTTTTAAACTACCCTAACCGCCCCCCGTGGGGCGGTCCACTGTTCCAACCAAACTGCCCCACAAGGGGGCGGTCCGCTGTCCCTATCAAACCGCCCAGCAAGAGGGCGATATGCTATAAAAACCCTATAATGGGTTTTTCTCTCTCTTCCCCACTCACAATTCACTCTCTACCTTATCTTCTCATCCCAGCAGCGTCCTTGGCGATTTTCAGGTTATTTTTGTTATTATATTTTTTTATTAATATATTTTTTGAACGAGAAGAATGGACAGTAACAATCGAGGTAAAGAGAAAGAGAGCAACTGAGGTAAGTCGTCATATCGTGACGGCCTAGTGATCAAGGTAAAAACCGAGGTAGAGTCAACTAGTGATCGAGGTAAAAATGAGGGAGAAAAAAAATGTAAATACTGCATTCCTATCAATAAATGTTACGTATGTAAAATGGAGGAATATATTAAACAGTCTATTCGGTATGAAATTTCGGACGATGACTTTGTGGAAAATCCCTACGGCTGTTTGTCAAAAAAGAAGAATAACCATCCAGAGCTGTTCGATCCTTTGTGCTGGTCTCTTCGATCAAAAACATATTTGATTCATTTGTGCTGGTTTGATATGACATAAAAGAACATGTTTCCAACCACTTCTCTTCGCAAAAAACTCATGAAAAAACTTCAATTTTCACCATCCTCCTTCTCAACAATTGCAAATGCCAAAGGCAACAACTGGTTTTCAGCATCATATGCACATGCTATCAACAGCCTCCCCTCGTAACGGCCAGACAGGAAGCATGCATCTATACTGATGACCGGTCTAATGTATGACACAACTTGAATGCACAGACCAAAAGCCCATGCTATGGCCTTGAATTGCAACGCGTCATCGACATCGGGTATGATGACATTTCAACATTCATACTTTGTATCAGAATTTGTACTTGCTATGGCCTAGATCAAATGGTGCAAGCAAGTTGTATGAACCTTGCCAACTACCGAACATTATGTAGATTGCAAGTTCACGCCCTCTCCACAGATCGAGTAGCTAAATCTATGTCATATTGGTTGGGGTTTACACCAGTCTTTTCGTATACCTTTTGCTTAAGTTCTAGAAATGAGGTGTTTTCATTAACCACGAAGCCGTAGGCTGCATCTTTCATGTAATGTGCTCCCTCAGCACCCTGAACGAACTTCCCGCCCACATACAGTGCAACCAACATTTTGAGAGCTACATTAATAAACAAACTTTTATCAGTTACAAAATAATAATACAAAAATAAATTATTAATAACAATAATAATAAAAAATATTAATAAAAAATATAAAAAAATAATAAAAAATATTAATAAATAAATAAAAAAAAAAATAATAAACCTGGAAATCGCCAACAGGAAAGAGCGAAAGTGATGTGTGGTGAGTTAGAGTGAATTGTGAGTGGGGAAGAGAGAAAAAAATTCATTTGTAGGGTTTTTATAGCAGACTGCCCCCTTGCTGGGCGGTTTGATAGGAACAGCGGACTGCCCCCTTGAGAGCGGCTAGGGTAGTTTAAAAAAAAAAAAAACTTGAGGGCAAATTTGATTTTTTTTTCTTTTTTTTGAGGTATTAATAAAAAAACCGAGATGAATTCTTGTAATATTTGGTTATTATGGACAAAGAAGGTCCATTATGTAAAAAAAATTGAAAGGAGGGTAAAATGGTTCTCTACCCGAGAATTTAATCTCATTTTGTAGTCGGGGTGCATATTCAAAGAGGAATTCATATCATCTAAGATAACGGAATATTTTCTTTTGATCTGGACTTTCCGATCAGAATTCACCAGTGTTCTAAATAGCTAGCTATAGCAGCGCTATAGCTATGTAATAGCTTTTTCGGACCATAAAAATTAAGCTATGAGATAAAAATGCACTAATTCAGCTACGACCGCTATAGCTGTAATAGCTTACCGCTATTACTGCTACCCGCTACGTGCTATTTTTACCGCTATGCTACATTAGTATTTTTTTTTATTTACATGAACTTTTGTTCTTATTTATGATGCTACATGGGCTGCTATGATAAGTATTATAAACCGAACTATGTGGTTCTGTTCCTATTTGTGAATTAGTCTCTCATTCTATATCGGAAAATATTCAAATATTAATTATTTCTTTTGGTTGCTCTTCGTCTAGTATTCACTTGTAAAATTAATTATTATTCGTTTATTATAATCTGTAATACTATAAAGTATGAATTATTAAATAATGTTACCTTGTAGATCCTATTTTTTTTTTCTTCTTATTTACATGATTAAAAAAAATATAAACTTAAATTAGTTGTCATTTGATTGTTACCCCAATTCTTTAATGTTGATCATGTTGATAATTAGTAGAAATATATAATATAAATTTTGAAAAGAAAAAACGCCATGTATGATAGCTTCCGTTATAGTTACGCTATTCGTAATAGTTTTTTTTTTAGTCTCTCCACTATGACGCTATATTGGCTATTTAGAACTTTGGAATCCACACAGATATTAAAGGGGCCCATGCATTTCTCCTTGAACCAGATTGGTCAGAATTTTTATCGGATGGTTGGGATCTAAATAGAAATATTATGTTACCTCAGCGGATATGGATTCTTTTTGCATTTATATTTTGTAAATTAACTTAAATAAGAAGTATTTTTTATATTTTTAAAATTGGAATATTTTATAAAAAAAATTCAAATTTAAATGCTTGGAAATTTTTAAATCGATTTATCCAATATATAACTTATGAATTGAGCAATCTCACAGTAATTAACTCGAGTGTCGGAAGATTTCCTTGTTATATTTTGGCTTTCGGTGCAGACGACAAATATAATAAAACATAAATTGAGAGCGCACTGTTTTTGGTGATTGGATATTGATGAGAAGTTTCACAAATTCAAATTTCCGCAGAGAATCACTACGATATTCTCGCTGACCGATTGATTGATTGATTGAATGATTAGGAATGATGAATCATTACAATATTTATGCAGTTTATAAGAATTTAAATAATACATTGATTGTGTTTAGCGTGCACTCGTGACGAGTTGGCTCATTCGAGTCACGAGCGAGCTGAGTTTAGAGGTATGAGTTGAAATTTCAGTTTGAAATCATCACGAGCTGGACCAAGTTAGTTGATGAGTTAGTTTGTTGAGTCTTACTGGATCTTGTTTTTAAAAGAATAAATTTTACAAACTTTTTGGACCGAACTGGACTGAGCTGGACAATTTAAAATGCACACACATTCATACAAATTTACAAATTGATGCTTAGCCGAGCTGGTGAGCAAGTTAGGCCCTAGCTTGAACTCATTAATTCTATACCGAGCTAGTGACGAGCTGGCTCGTTAACAGTTCGGTCCAGTAACGAGCGAGTTATTAGCGAACGAGTCAGATACGAGTCACAATCAAACCACGAGCTACGAACTTTGTTGCCACCGCTAATTGTGTTGAGTAAAATGATGTCACTGACAACATTTCACACCTTGAAAAACTATATCAATGATATATAATAACGTTTCATCCTAGAGTAAAATATTGATTTCTGCAACCAAATATTCTTTTTAAGTAAAAGAAATAAAAATTTGATGTCAAAGAAATAAAATGCTTTTTGAGGAAGCGTTTGTCTCAAACATCCATATAAAAAACAATAAAAAATCTGTTATCTGATGAAGTTAACGAAACCGTTTTACCTGAGAGAAACAATGCTAGAATACGAGATTTTATCCAATCCATGATAGTAATTTTTTTTTTGAAATGCTAGCAATAAAAAAATTCAGGGTTTTTTCAGGCGGAAAATTCTGCATGGCACCAACTGGTAGAATATAAACCGAAATTTTTATTAATACCACTATCAAAAAAAAAAAAATAAAAAAAAATCACAAATTATGAGGAATTCAAAAAATACCAGGGCCTCCAAGTCAATCTGGAGCTCCATTGTTGGGGGCCGCAGATTGACTTGGAGGTCCCCAAAACCCAAAAATACACTGTAATATACTGATATTTAGGTTTTTGAGAGACCTCCAAGAATGGGGACTGATATCTAGATTTTTAGGGGACCTCCAAGAATGAGAATTGACTTAGAGGTCCTGGAATTTTTCGAATTCTCCAATGTCAATAGTATTTTGTTTATTTTTAAGAGGGATGCTTCGGTGGACATAAGGACCTATTTGTAAAATGAGTACTATTTTCATTTTCAAAGTTCAAACCGTCGATCCGACCGTTCAACATTATCTCCATATTAAAATGTACTTGGAGGTCAAATTTTACATTTTTTTGAATTTTTTTACTATTTATTAAGTATTTTACAAATTCAATGGTCTGAATTTGACTAGTTTTTGTAAAATACTTAATAAATAGTAAAAAAATTCAAAAAAATGTAAAATTTGACCTCCAAGTACATTTTAATATGGAGATAATTTTGAACGGTCGGATCGACTGTTTGAACTTTGAAATGAAAATAGGACTCATTTTACAAATAGGTCCTTATGTCCACCGAAGCAAATGCCTATTTTTAAATGGTATTAGTAAAAATTTCGGGAATATAAACGACCTACTTTTGAAACCATTTCAAAATTATATTGGTTTTTCACTTTTTTGCCTTTTGTCAGAATCCAAACCAGGGCCTCTGAACCAAACGTCCAAACCCATGATACTTTCACAAAAATCTCAATAATTGTTGTTTCGTAGAAGCCCAAACTGACATTTTTCTCGGCCTATTAGAAAATATATCCAAGTTTGCTATAAGTGGGCTAGATTTTAATTGGGTTTGAATCTGCAAACTCTAGCCTATAGGTATGTAGTTACCGCTTGCCCAGCTAATTGCAATTGCTATTCAAGGAGTCTAATTTTGTGAAATAATTCTGTTATTGTTATTGTTATTGTTAACAATTATGCTCCTAAATGTCAATAGTTTCGATCACAGATAACCGTTGAAGTATCATAAACATACATATATTATTATAAGAAAGCCTTTACAGCAACAAGGAAATCTCACATAAACTGAAAAAGTTCCAGTTTACTAACTCCCTTAACACTGCTAACTAAAAAACTAATGATATGCTTCCTAGGTATGGGTTTTGTTTAATCTTTGAAAGTTCGACTGCGACATCTTCCATTCTCATCCGATCTTTTGGCGCTTCCTTAGAACAAGCGAGGCCTACGCGAACTAGTGGAATTATGCACTTCTTCATTACCATGTTCAGAAGGTCATTGCCATTTCCTAGGTTGGTTTCAAGGCATTTCAACTCTTCAAACATGCTAGGATCCAAGATCTCAATAATCTTTTCAGGGAATGCATTGGAAACATACAAATGAATGTTGAACCCATCTTTGAACATCGCATCTGTCGGCCTCTTTCCGGTCAACATCTCCAACAGAACAATTCCATAGCTATATGTATCACCCTGTGCGGAGATGGTGCTACCCGATGCATACTCTACAGTAAATATTGAAAATACAGCGAACATTACATAAAAAAAAAACAATTGTGGAAATTTGAGCAGTTCTGATACTTGGAAGTTTCTTAATTTACCTGGAGCTATATAGCCAATAGTTCCTTTCAGTCCGTGCAAGGTTGTTGACATCTCGGCAGAGGTGGAGTGCGAAGCAACCAAGAACTTTGCGAGACCAAAATCACTGACAAGTGCTGTCATGTCGGTGTCAATAAGTATGTTGCTTGGCTTTATGTCACAATGGATCATTGGAGTTGCACAGTGATGATGCAAATAACTCAGAGCAGAAGCAACATCCATGGCAATATATATTCCATCAGCCCAACTAAGCTTCTTTCCTGGGGATTTCGGGTGTATCCACTCCTCAAGGTTGCCGTTTGGGATGTATTCGAAAAGTAGAGATTTAAAGTCATTCCCTTTCAAGTCTAGCGAGGAACACGAAGTGATAACACTGACTAGATTTTTGTGCCTGATGTTTCTCAAAGATTTGCATTCAGAATTGAAGCTCCTCAGGGCTCCATGATGCTCAAGGTTGAAAACCTTGACAGCTATTGCTCGGTTATCTAGCATTCCCTTGTAAACAGAACCAAAACTCCCCGAACCGACCAAATTTTTCGAGGAGAAACCAGCAGTTGCTTTTGCAATATCAGCATATGATACCTTCTTGTACTTGCCATCCCTGAATGGAGCGGGTGTATGCAAATTGGCGATCCTCTTAGCCCTTGTCAGTTGGTATAGAATGATGACAAGAAAACACAAACTGATGAAAATATCAAATGTGATGAGGACGCTGATGATCACCACCATTTCAGAGGATTGTGTCGATGCTTCTGGTACCAAGTTGTCGGTTACTCAAAAAGCGCTTGATGGCAGACATCTAGAGTACTCTGGATCACCGCCATACAAGCCTCAATTGGAAAGGAGAGGATTCATGGGACGCATCACTAGTTATATTGTGAGGTCTTATGTGAAGTGTTTCTGTGGATGCACTGACACTGGAAACCAGTTTTCATTTTATAGAGATAAACACAAGTCAATATATAAAGTGTAAATTACGTGTGGTGGTAAACAAGCACTTACTGAGTTGACTGACCAGAGTAAGTCAATTTGATCCGATCTATATATTCGAAGGATACACGATCGAGGTGCTATTTTTTTGTTGGCTTCGGCTGTGGCGCAAATTAACAAATGTGCTTTTCGGAAAATTAATTCAGTCAATCAACGGAAGACTTGAGCAGTATACTTTAGAAGTCAATACCCAACGACACGGCGTTGAATGATTCAACCTATTTTTATTTTTCATTATATGTTCGATCACGATGGAACATAAAAAAGCATAATAAGAGACATGCATTACTGGAATTTGGGTATGAAAAATATTATGTGAGTTAGATGGACAGTTTGCTTAAGAGATGCGTCCGAGAGATGCACGCACGTGTGGTGAATCTTAAATAATTAATTTTATTTATAAATAAGGATCGTTAGATCTTGATTGAATGGTGAATTTGAAATAACTAACTTAAATTATGAAAAAAGTAGTTAAACGTGATATGTTACGTTTAGACACGTCACGTGTGATCACGGCATGACTAACATGCCGTGACCATCCTTCCAAATTTGGTCACGGTACAACACGTATAAATCATGACGCGACTAGTCACGTCACGGCATATCACGTATTTAGAACCCTACCGTGTAGCATTAATTGGGTGTTAATTCACATAAATAATTTGTGTATTAAGTCCTAACTTTTCACTAATAAAAATAAATTCTTTTTCTGAGTGAGAAAATTAATCAAACAAAGTATAATATGGAGAATTAAGACACTAGGATTTATGTTGGACTATGTAATAATCTAGTTGAATGTTTGACTAAATTTGCAAAACATATATTTGTTGAATTTAACAAATTTTTTGGGTTGAGATATTTGCAGGTTCATAAGATTTAGAATTGCAACATGACTGTTGAGGCTCTTCACTATGTCTTTGAGATAATTGACTACACCATTGTTTCGATGAAGGCTAAGACTTCAAAATCAATATCTAATCTTCACAAGTTTTCCGAAAAGTGGTCATATGTCGAAATCGGATACTCAAGCGCCGAGATGCACCAGTTTGAAGATTGGTGAAGGTTGCTGAAATTCCACAACGCTTGATAAACATTGTAACAGTTGTCACAATGATTGGCTCTGGAAGTTTTGCAGAAAATTGGGTCTCGGAAATGAATTATTCCATTGCAACGATTGATTAAACATTGCAACGCTTTAAATCGATCAGCTTACACACCGTTCGTATTTTGACCGCAGTTTCATACAAACTCCGATTTGAGTGAATCAATGCTTGAAAAATCCAGGAAACCGAGATCTACAACTTTCATGTTGTAACTTTATTCAAATTATGAAGTGATGGGTCGCTATGGGCCGTGGAAGGCCGACGTCAGTTATGGAAACGTTAATAAACCTAGATTTGTTTCTCTCCCTATAAATAGAAAAAAATATTAGGTTTTCTACAAGTGCTCCAGCCGTCAAACACATCCTCCTCTGCTGAAAAAGAGCGCCACCATGGTTGCTTGATTTTGAAATTCAATACTCATTCAACAATCGAAAATCCACTCTACTAAACCTCAATCTTGATTAGAATTAGAGTGATTGTGAGAGATCTCTTGTTTATTTAAAACACTAGAGCCTTGAGTGCTCGCTTCTTGTATTAGAGCCTTTAGTGCTCGTGAGCTAATTCCATGCTCGGGCCGTGTGACTTTTCGGAGTTTGTAAGGGCTCACCAATTTCACCTTGTATTCCTTTCTCATTGGATAAAGAAAGGCGCGCTATCAAGAATGTCGCGAAGTCCCGGAGACGTAGTCGTTAGTGCCGAATTCCGTAAATAACTCTCGTGTCAAGTGTCTCTTAACTCTTTTATTTACTTTACGTACACTTACTTAGTTTAAAGTTTATTCTTGTTTCCGTCAAAAATAACTCATGCACATATTAGTTAAATTCATTAGTGGTGAATATTAAATTACTTAAGTATTAAAATTTTAAAAAAGTCTCATATTCACTCTGCTCTAGGTGCCGTTAGGAACCAACAATTTAGTCTTACCATCATTGTTAATCCATTCAAAAAAATTTCTTGTTGCTGAAATTCAACTAAGCCGCATGTGACATGGATCCATACCGTATGCGGGTTGAACTTGAACGTGTACTTGCGAATTTGAGAATTTCTAATTCTGAAATAGTATTGCCCACTTAAATGAGATACAATACCCTATCTAAGAACTGGTTGGGACTTGGGATGGTCATGGTCCATACCATATTGCCCATTTTAAAATTATGTTGGTCTGTACCCTTTGTCAGAATTCAAACCTGGGCCTCTGAACCAAACCCATGATTCTTTCACAAAACCTAAACAATTTTTGTTTAGTAAAAGCCCAAACTAATAATCTTCTCGGCATATTAGAAAATATATCCAAGTTTACTATAAGTGGGCTAAACTTTAATTGGGTTTAAATCTGCGAACTCTACCTAAGGTGTTTAGTTTTTTTTTTTTTTTTTTTTTTTTTTTTTGCGAAGGTCACCTAAGGTATTTAATTACCAGTTGCACAGCTAATTGCAATTATTATTCAAGTTCTTGTTCAAGGAGTCTAATTTTGTGATATATATGTTATTATTATTGTTGTTATCAATTATAATCATGCTCCTACAGGTCACTAATTAGATCAAAGTCCAATTTTGTGATATAATTCTGTTATTATTATTGTTGTTGCTAATAATAATTATGCTCTTACAGGTCAATAATTTCGATCACAGATAACCGATGAAGTATCATAAACACACACACATATATATATATTATTAGGAGAAAGCCTTTACAGCAACAAGGAAATCTCACATAAACTGCAAAGTTCTAGAAAAATAACTTATTAAACGTTTAAGTGACACATTGTTCACATAATTTACTAGTTTACTAACTCCCTTAACACTGCCGACTAAAAAACTAATGATATGCTTCCTAGGTATGGGTTTTGTTTAATCTTTGAAAGTTCGACTGCGACATCTTCCATTCTCATTCGATCTTTTGGCGCTTCCTTAGAACAAGCGAGGCCTATGCGAACAAGCGGAATTATGCACTTCTCCATTACCATGTTCAGAAGGTCATTGCCATTTCCTAGGTTGGTTTCAAGGCATTTCAACTCTTCAAACATGCTGGGATTCAAGATCTCAATAATCTTTTCAGGGAATGCATCGGAAACATACACATGAATGTTGAACCCATCTTTGAACATCGCATCTGTCGGCCTCTTTCCGGTCAACATCTCCAACAGAACAATTCCATAGCTATATGTATCACCCTGCGCGGAGATGGTGCTACCCGATGCATACTCTACAGTAAATATTGAAAATACAGCGAACATTACATAAAAAGAAACAATTGTGGAAATTTGAGCAGTTCTGATACTTGGAAGTTTCTAATTTACCTGGAGCTATATAGCCAATAGTTCCTTTCAGTCCGTGCAAGGTTGTTGACATCTCGGCAGAGGTGGAGTGCGAAGCAACCAAGAACTTTGCGAGACCAAAATCACTGACAAGTGCTGTCATGTCGGTGTCAATAAGTATGTTGCCTGGCTTTATGTCACAATGGATCATTGGAGTTGCGCAGTGATGATGCAAATAACTCAGAGCAGAAGCAACATCCATAGCAATATATATTCCATCAGCCCAAGTAAGCTTCTTTCCTGGGGATTTCGGGTGTATCCACTCCTCAAGGCTGCCGTTTGGGATGTATTCGAAAAGTAGAGATTTAAATTCATTCCCTTTCAAGTCAAGCGAGGAACACGAAGTGAAGACACTGACTAGATTTTTGTGCCTGATGTTTCTCAAAGATTTGCATTCAGAATTGAAGCTCCTCAGGGCTCCATGATGCTCAAGGTTGAAAACCTTGACAGCTACTGCTTGGTTATCTAGCATTCCCTTGTAAACAGAACCAAAACTCCCCGAACCGACCAAATTTTCCGAGGAGAAACCAGCAGTTGCTTTTTCAATATCAGCATATGATATCTTCTTGTAATTGTCATTCCTGAATGGAGCGGGTGTATGCAAATTGGCGATCCTCTTAGTCCTTTTCAGTTGGTATAGAATGATGACAAGAAGGCAGAAACTGATGAAAACATCAAATGTGATGATGACACTGATGATCACCACCATTTTAGAGGATTTTTTTGATGCCTCTGGTACCAAATTGTTTTTTTTTTGAAAGCTTGGTAGCTCTGGTACCAAATTGTTAATTACTTCAAAATCACATGGCGGCAGATAGAGTTCTGGATTACCGCCACACAATCCTTGATTATAGTGGAGGGATACTGCAGAGGCATCTCTAAAAATACCACCTGTTGGTACTAACCCATAAAAATTGTTGAACGCCAGGTTCAGATATCCCAGAAAGCGAAAGGATCCAAAAAACTCAGGAATTCTTCCAGAGAGGTTGTTATGAGAGAGACCAAGAGATGTTATTGCTCTCATGTTATTGAAGATTTCAGGGATACTCCCTTGGATGAAGTTGTCATCTAAAAAAAGAAACTCCAATGACAGACAAAAACCTAACGAATGAGGAATTGTACCTGTGAAATTATTCCCTGCAAGGGACAGATAATGAAGGGAACTCATACTAGAAAAATCAGGTATGGACCCCACTAGCTGGTTGTTCGATGCGTCAAAATTTGTCATCTGACTAGTTAACCTGAATAGTTCTCTCGGCATGGCTCCCTCAAGCTGATTGGACCTGATTACAAGAATCTTCAATCTGTTGCAGTTTCCCAAACTTGCTGGGATGGCGCCGTTAAGTTCATTGTTCGTCAAGTTGAGAAAGTATAATTCGGTAAAGTTCCCTATGGAATCAGGGATGGGCCCTGACAGTCTATTGTCAGAAATCTGCATCCTTCCTAATTTTGACAGAGAACCAATGGTTGAGGGGAGAACACCTTCAAGGTCATTTTGATTCAAGTTTAAGTCAGTGAGGTTCACGAGATTCCCGATCTCTCGAGGGATCGAGCCAGATATATTATTATACCCTAGCACTAGCTTCTCAAGCTTGGTTGAGAGGTTCCCTATTGTATTTGGCAAACTGCCTGACAGGTTATTATCAGAAAAATCAATTGTTTTTAAGGCACTGCAATTTGCTAATGAAGTTATTAGGTTGCTCAGATCTCCTTGAAAATTATTATAACCTAGCTCTAGCATCTCAAGTCGGGGAAGTCTTTGCCCCAGGTTTGATGGAAGAGCTCCAATCAGATTATTGTAAGACAAACTCAAGTAAGTTAGGGAAGAAATGTTGTAAAGAGAGTTCGGGACTAATCCGTTGAATCCGTTATGAGAGAGGTCTAGGTACCTTAGGCTGTTGATGAGGCCAAGCTTCCCCGGTATTTCCCCGCGCAGGAAATTGTTTTGCAGGTTGATTTTTTCAATGAATGTGAGATGAGCTATGTCCGGGGATAAGTAACCGATGAGTCCCAATGACACGAGGTTTAGTGCAGTAACATGGGGTGGATTGTTGTCGTCGCAAGTGACCCCGCGCCATTGGCAAAACTCGAGGGAGTCATTTCTCCATGAAGCTAAGGCTGGGTGGGGATTAGAGAACTTGGATTTGATGTTCAATAGAGTTTGTTGCTCTGAGGCAGCAGCAATACTAGAAGAAATTATGAAGATGTTAACGAGTATAGAAAACGAGCGACCCATCGTTAATTATCTTGTGAGGTCTTTTCTGAAGTGTTTCTGATGAGGATGTACTGACACTGGAGTGGAGACCATGCATGCTTCATTTATTAGAGATAAACACATGTCAAATTATCAATATATAAAAAATAAATTACGGAATATTATTGACTTAGAATTTAGCACCAACACTCTGATTTACAGAATATTATAATCAATCTATCAATTAAACAGCAGTACTGTACTGCACGAATCAGCAATAAAAAAAAAAAGGTGCAATCCAAATCACTGTGGTATCGTCAAAGTCAAAATTGATCAAATTTCCGAAAGTAATTAATTTACGAAAAGGACCTTCGGCCTACTATTCAACACTTCAACGAGTAGAAATGATAGCAATTTAGTCAGTCAATGGAAGACTTGAGCAATAAGTGGAGGTGAGTGGTGGGAGCATTTTCTCAAAATAAATTGGAGGGGAGAGCAAACACCCAACGACACGGCATTGAAAGTTTCAACCTACTTTAATTTTCATTAAATGTTCCATCAATCGTGATGGAACATAAAAGCATAATAAGAGACATGTATGAATTACCATTATTATAAAATGCAATTATAAAATAAACCTATGAATACTAGTATACATCCGACATTTTTATTTTTATCCAAAAAAAAATTAATTTAATATAATTAACCAAGTTTCGGAAAAAATTCTATTTGTACCCAAACCGTAAATAATATTTACGGTTTGAAAAAAAAATTCAAACCGTAAATAATATTTACGGTTTGAATTTTTTTTTTTTTTAGAGAAAAATAGCTAAAATGCTGATATGAAATATAACACAAAAAAATCGAATTGTTTTTTTAAAATATTTGTTAGAAAATACGCTACGAATATCGCCGATTTTGTGCTAAAATACGGTAAATTACAATAATTATGCTAAAATACGATAAATTTACTAAAATGCTGAAATTACAATAATTATGTAGAATTATGCTAAAATACGGTAAATTACGCTAAATTACGTATAAATTGGGCCGATTTTGTGGCATCTTTCATAAATCATAAAAAATAGTAAAAAAATTCCAAAAAATAATAAAAATTGGTATTCTACAAGTTCATTAGATAACTAATTTACTGAGCTACGTAGATTGAAGAACAGAAATGAAAATCTTAATCGGAAACTTCAACTGAAGTTTTGAGGCCCTTCTCTTTGTTTTTTGGCGATTCTGAATTTGGCAATCTTGCATCACTGGCACGGATGATGCGCATTTTCGCAAGCTTTCCGAAAAGTGGTCATTTACTGAAATCGGACACTCGAGCGCCGTTTTATGGCCGTTTGAAGTTTCATCGTCGTTTTTCACCTTCTCAGTGAATATATCATCCCTATTCGTACGTAATTTAGCGTACTTTACCGTATTCTAGCATAATTTTACATAATTATTGTAATTTCATCATTTTAGTACATTTACCGTATTTTAGCATAATTATTGTAATTTACTGTATTTTAGCACAAAATCGGCCCTATTCGTAGCGTATTTTCTAACAAATATTTTAAAAAACAATTCGATTTTTTTGTGTTATATTTCATTTCAGCATTTTAGCTATTTTTCTCTAAAAAAAAAAAAAAAAAAATTCAAACCCTAAATAATATTTACGGTTTGAATTTTTTTTTCAAACCGTAAATATTATTTACGGTTTGGGTACAAATAGAATTTTTTCCGAAACTTGGTTAATTATATTAAATTAATTTTTTTTTTGGGTAAAAATAAAAATCTCGGAGTATACATGTTGATATAGATTTTATTTTTATTCGGTTTCGATGTACATGTTTCGACGCAAATAAATTGAATTATTGTCTATATATGATTTAATTTGCAGTCATGACACATATGACGATGATGATTATGGTAAGGAAAAATACAAGTGCTTATAGAATTATAAAATATAAAGGAAAAAGCTGCAAGATTTTAAAAATTATAGGTTAGCCACCTCTAAGCAATGCATAGAACCGCCTTTGATTATAATAATCATGGTGCTAGATATTGAAGGTTAAGCTCTCTTGGAGGAATTGAAGAAGTATCCTAACATTCACTAATTTACTTATATATTCAAGATAAATAAATATCCATTGCTGAACTCAATTTGAAGCGGTTTAGGTTAAAATTAAGCATCAGGTGTCGCAGTTACTAAAAGTCGACGTGTCCATGGGAGAAGCCATTATTTGAACTTGCTATAGTAAAGAAAATATATAGGGTTATCAGCTCAAAGACTTAATTACCCGGATTTTCTTGAGCAATATGATGTCTAAGCTCAATCTACCCACAGTAAAGGAACATTTGAAGTAAATTCAAATAATGTTGACAACTATGTGTTCTCATCACTTGGTTAATGATCTTCAATTAATCCTTGGGCCCAAATTAATTGATTTTTACCCAAGTAGATGATTAAAAAGCAAGATCGGGCATCATTTTTTCTTTCAATGTTGTCGGCCTATTTTGCGTTGTTGTACTCTACTCGCAAGCATTTAAAACTCTTTTAAAACTTGCGTTGCTCTTCATTTTTGATTCGGGTATGATACTAGGGCCCGTCAATTAAACACATTTTCTTTTTTAATAATGTTGAACTATTTTATGTTTTCATGAAGCCCAAAGTTATAATTCTCCAGGCCTACCAACAAATACGACCTAATAATGGTGTGTTCTGGGCCTACATGTATTTAACTTGAATTCTTTTCAGGTAGACTGCTAAATTAATTTGCAGCTACGGGTCAAGTTATTAGTTTTAAATTATATATTAACGAACGAAATTAATCACTAATTATCATTATATTGTTAATTAAAATGTATATAAAAAACTATAAATCTCAATAAAAGATGAAACATGAGTAAATATAGGTGAGTAAAAAAAAAAAGGTATCATATGCTGATATTGCAAAAGCAATTGCCATTCAAGTTATTATGGTTGCTGTTAACTATTAGAAGGAAGCCTTTACAGCAACAAGGAAAGCTATTTCTTAAACATATTAGTGGCACTTAGCTCACAAACTTATTTACTAGTTTACTAACTAACTAACTAATTATATGCTTCCTAGGTAAATTTGTTTAATCTTTGAAAGTTTAGCTGCCACATCCTTCATTCTCATCCGATCTTTCGGTGCTTCCTTAGAACAGGCAAGGCTGACATGAACGAGCAGAATTATGCACTTCTCCATGTCCATGTTCATCTCTCCAAACATGCTAGGATCCAAGATCTCAATGATTTTTTCTGGAAATGCACTGGAAACATATGCATGAATGTTAGAACCATCTTTGAACATTGCATCCGTTGGCCTCTTTCCAGTCAACATCTCCAGCAGAACAATTCCAAAGCTATATACATCACCCTGTGTGGAGATGGTGCTGCCCAGTGCGTACTCTGCAGTAAATATTGCAAATACAACGAATATTACATAAAAAAAATTATATGAGATGTGTGAAAATTGTTGCAATTTGAGAAGTTTTGATACTTGAAATTCCTTAATTTACCTGGTGGTATATAGCCAATCGTTCCTTTCAGACCAACCAAGGTTGTGGACACCTCCGTAGAGGTGGAGTGAGAAGCAGCCAAGAACCTTGCGAGACCAAAATCACTGACAAGTGCTGTCATGTCTGTGCCGATAAGTATGTTGCCTGGCTTTATGTCACAATGGACCATTGGAGTTACACAGTGATGATGCAAATAACTCAGACCAGAAGCAACATCCATAGCTATATTTATTCCATCAGAAAAACTCAACTTCTTTCCCGAGGATTTCGGGTGTATCCACTCATCAAGGCTGCCATTTGGGATGTATTTCAAAACTAGAGATTTAAATTCATTCCCTTTAAAATCTAGCGAGGAGCACAACGTGATGACACCGACTAGATTTTTGTGCCTGATGTTTCTCAAAGATTCGCATTCAGAATTGAAGCTCCTCAGAGCTCCATGCTGCTCAAGGTCGAAAACCTTGACAGCTACCACTTGGTTATCTAACATTCCCTGGTAAACAGAACCAAAACTCCCTGAACCAACCAAATTATTCGAGGAGAACCCATCTGTTGCTTTTACAATATCAGAATATGCTACCTTCTTGTACTTATCATCCCTGAATGGAGCGGGCGTAGGTGACTTGGTGATCCTCTTATTCCTTCTCAGTTGATACCAAATGCTGACAATAAGGCAGAAACATATGAGAACAGCAATTGAAATGATGACACAGATGATCACCACCATTTTAGATGATTTTTTCGATGCCTTGGGTACCGAATTGTTGGTTACTTGAAAAGCGCATGATGGCAGTTGGAGTTCTGAATCACCGCTACACAATCCTTGATTACCAAGGAGGGATACAGCAGAGGCATTGCTAAATATACCACCTGTTGGTACTTCCCCAACTAAATTGTTGAAAGCCAGGTTCAGATACTGCAGAGTCCGAAGGGATCCGAAGAACTCAGGAATTCTCCCTGAGATGTTGTTATGAGAGAGATTAAGGGATGTTATCCCTTTCATGTTTTTGAAGGATTCAGGGATACTCCCTTGGATTAAGTTGTCTCCCAGAAAGAGCTCCTCCAAGGATGGACAAAAACCTAAGGAATCAGGAATTGTACCTGTCAAGTTGTTCCCTATAAGGGACAAATAATTAAGGGAAGTCATGCTAGATACATCAGGTATGGACCCCACTAGTTGGTTGTTCGATGCGTCAAGTTCTATCATACTAGTTAACCTTAATAGTTCTCTTGGTATTGCTCCTTCAAGCTGATTGGAACAGATTTTGAGATTCTGCAATCTGGTGCAGTTTCCCAAACTTTCTGGGATAGTGCTGTTCAGTTTATTATACATCAAGCTGAGAAAGTATAATTTGGTAAGGTTGCCTATGGAATCAGGGATGGATCCTGACAGTATATTGTAAGAGATCTGCATCCTTCCTAACATAGACAGAGAACCAATGGTTGAGGGGAGAATACCTTCAAAGTTATTTCCACTGAAGTGTAATTCAGTGAGGTTCACGAGATTCCCGATCTCGCGAGGGATCGACCCTGATATATTATTATACCCTAATACTAGCTTCTGAAGCTTGGTTGAAAGGTTCCCTATTGTATTTGGCAAACTGCCTGACAGGTGATTGACAGAAAAATCAATTGTATGTAAGGCACTGCAGTTTGCTAATGAAGTTATTAGGTTGCTCAGATCTCCTTCAAAATAATTATAACCTAGGTTTAGTATCTGAAGTTGGGGAAATCTTTGCCCTAGGTTTGGTGGAAGAGCTCCAGTCAGATTATTGTCATACAAATTCAAGTAAGTTAAGGAAGAAATGTTGTAAAGAGAGTTTGGGAGTAATCCGTAGAATTGGTTATAAGAGAGATCTAGGTGATTTAGGCCGTTGATACGACCAAGCTCCACCGGTATTTCCCCGCTCAGGCTATTGCCTGTCAGGTTGATTTTTTTAATGAATGTGAGATAAGATATGTTCGGGGATAAGGAACCGGTGAGTCCCAACGCCCCAAGGTCTAGTGCATTAACTTGTGGTGGATTGTTGTTGTCGCAAGTGACTCCACGCCATTGGCAAAACTTGAGGGAATCATTTCTCCAAGAAGCTAAGGCTGAGTGGGGATCAGAGAGCTTGGATTTGATATTTAGCAGAGTTTGTTGCTCTGAGACGGCGGCGGCAGCAGCAGCAGAAATTGGATTGGAGTCAGGTTGTGATAACGAAATTATGAAAATGGAAAGGAGTACAGGAAGCAAAGGATGCATCATTAATTATCTTTTGAGGTCTTTTGTCAAGTGTTTCTGAGGATGCACTAAGGCTGGAGACTAGTTTTCATTTTATAGAGACAAATTACAGTGGTAAACTGGTACTTGTTGACTTGACCAGAATAACTCAACTTGAACTTATATATTGGAATATTTGAATGAAACAGAAATTATGATGAGTGCGGATGAATAATAAAAGACCATATCACAACAAATAACCAATAATTAGTGTTATTATATTTTATAAATAGACCATAACACATTTCATTTATAAATTCATTTCATTTCATTTAACCAACTTTTATAAACATCGGTGTTCAAATATTCAATCAATCCTAACTAAACGTTTGTGCGGCTCTAAGCATTGTTGGATAAAAGTGCATAGTCAATCGAAGAAATAAGATTATTATTAACTTCATTGTATACCGTAGGGGTGTCAACGGGTACAGTAAGGGCCGGGTTAAAGCATTTTCATACCCGTCCCCGTTATAAATTTTCCTTACCAGTATCCTATCCTTACCCGCTATAAATTATCTTACCCATTACCCGTTATGGTTATCGGATAACGAAACGGTAGCGGATAAATAACGGGTAATACTAATATAATAATTATTTTTATTATTTATTAAATAATACATAAAAACATATATATTCATTTCACACATGTATAGTACTTTATTGAAAAAATATTTTTGATCATGTTAAGTGTAAGTAAACCAATTAAAGTACTCTTTCAATGCTTATTAATATATATAATATATATAATTTTTTTTATAATTACCCGATCGGGTAACGGGTACGAAATAGGTTTTACCCGTACCCTTACCCGTTTAGATAACGAAAAAATCTTTACCCGTACCCGATAAGTTTACGAAAAAAAATCTTACCTGTACCCGTTTTATCGGATACGGTACGGGTCAGGTATACGAATAAAAGGGTGCCATTGACACCCCTAGTCTACCGTCTTATGTGAATTTGAATTCATTAGTTAACTAAAACTTGGAAAATGTATAAAAAAATAAGAGTGGGTCTATGGTAATATGCATAGCACGATTTGGTCCGTAATACGGATTAATATTTTCATTTTTAAAATTCTAAAGGTCGATCTGAACCATTCAACATGATTTTCATATGAATATGTACTTGCAGATCGAATTCTTTATTTTTTATAACTTTTTTTACTATTTTTTAAAATAAGTAAAAAATCACTGTTTTTTGGATGGTCCAAAATTTTTAGATCAAGTGATTTTCTAAGAACTTGAGACGGATTCGGTATATAGAACTTGAGAGATGAAGAAACAATTAATCTTATATAAGAAGATGTTAACATGTCTTTTGCACAGTCGTGGCTTGATCGCACGGCTACAAAGAAATTAACAAGCAGAGTAGAATTATACAATTTCTCCATGCATATATAAATTATCGGAACTGAGCCAGTAGAGCTCGCGGGTACAGACATTTGTGATTTAAAAAAAAATAGAAATAAATAAACTGATTTCAAAGAAATTAACAAGCATCTCGTGTTGGCCATAAGTTTTCGATAGAATTTGCAGTTTAGCGATCAAATTGCATCTAGTGACAACTTGTCCAAGATGAAAATGCAATATTGAGCTTTCTGATTGTGTCCCTTAAATTTATCTTTTCCAATCGACTTGTCCAAGTCAAGAGGGTAGGGTCCATACGAGTTTTACTTTTCTATTCATGCCGTGCAAGCGGATCGGATATTATATGTCCGTATTCGGATCCATATCCGAAAATTAGAAATGCATATCCATATTCGAATATCCGTGTGGATACGGATATGGTTTTAAATTTTAATTATCCCTATCTGAATAGTAGATATATACCATATAGTTTAATATATATTATGAAAAATAATTTAGAATTCACCATTATGAAAAACAGATATTTATATCTGTTTAATATCTGTATCCGTCTAATATCCGATCCGTATCCATATCCATCTAATATCTGATCCGTATCCGTATCCGTCTAATATCCAATATTAGTTTCACAGAACTGCCAGAAAAATCGCTATACTGTGGTACCTGATAGGGTTGAAATAAACACTATTTTTCTTTATCACTTAACCTAAAATATTGCAAAATATCGAGTTACAAATGTCCAATTTAGATAGAATTAGATTATTTTTGCCATTTTACTTAATTCTGTAGAATTGCAGATTTTCTAGTGTTTTTGGAGCTAAAACAGATATAAAACGAAGCATTCTGGACATACTGGTACCAGCATGTGCCGCATGCAACCAGAGGCAGCCAAACCGCATACAAGAGATGCAGCACAGGAATCTCATGCGGATGATGCTTAACCGCACATAATAACTGATAGATAGCAGTTACAGCACTAAACTTGACAGCCAAGTTCCACTAAGCCTACTAACACATAATGGACGAATCATGACTTATCTCCTCATCTGGACAGATAGGAACCTAGTATAATATATATAGAATAGATCTAGGGTTCATAAAATCATGTGAAATTAGAGAGTTCATTCATAGAATAGAGAAAGTGAGAAAGAATGAGGTTGTCTGTTCGGTGCTGGCACACAAACTGATAGTTATTTCAAGTTGTTAGTGGATATTGATCGACACGTGGATGCTATTGTTGCGTACATCTGACACGATAGTGAGGAGAAGCAAGATTACGGCTAGAGTTGCAAAGAGCTTCTGCTGAGTTGCTAGTGGTAATTTCTATTTTGAATTTAATTAATTTACACATGAACTCCGATTCGGATAAGAACTAAATTAAATTGTAACCTTATAACCCTACCCGAATTCTCTACGGTTGGACCTTGGTAAGACTTGGTATCACAAAAAGTTTTGCAGACTACCAAACATTCAAAAACCTAAACTGTTATTATATTAGGGAGAAATAATTCAATCATTACTGAAAACAATAATCATGAAATTAGGGAGAAATGATTCTGATCTTTGTACCAATTTTTTATGTTTTTTTATTATTGTGTTTTTTTGTGAATCTAGTACGTAAAGAAGCACTTATTTTCTCTGTGCATAGTTGTACAACAGACACTCAATACTACAACGACAGAGTGAATTTCAATCTTGGTAGTCTCTACCAAGCTTTCAAAAAAAAAAACGACAGAGTGAATTCATGCACAACACATATGATCACATCTCTGTACGCTCGAAGGATATATAACAAGCTGAGATAGATTCTAACAACCCTCTGCTTTGTCTTGTAGAGAAAGATGTAAAAGAATTTTCCAGGAGCACAAGTACGGCTGCCCCTGCTACTGTTCTACCTTTGTTTACTAATTCCTTTTTTCTGTTATCTTTGCCTTTTCTCATTTTTTGCACCTCATATAGACTGGCTCAATCTTCATGAGCCCAGGATTACCCTTCTCATGTTTTATTTCTTCTTTCATTTTTGTTAGGATAGTTTTACTGTTTTTTATTTATACTGTCCTTTTATTTTTGTTTTTATTTTACTTTTTTAACTTTATATTACGAACCTTTTGTAACAATTTACTAGTTAATGAAAACGAGGGCATGACCCCAGTTTCTTCCTCAAAAAAAAAAAAAAAAATTGGAGGCTAAACCTCTACATTTATTTGTCAAAAAGAAAGAAACACTTATTATTTGTTCATGCATAAAAGTGTTCATACAATATCTCCTACTTTATCTCTTCATTTTACTTACCCACAAAAATGCAATTCGAATTAACAAAAACATATATACAAGTATACGGCATTGAATGAAACTGATTGAAATAATTAGACTATAGTAAGAACTGTGGCGCAAATTGACAAATGTGTTTTTCAACAAATAATTAGACATCTCTTCATTTTACTTACCACTTGTCACTGTAAAATCCACAAAAATGCAATTCAAATTAACAAAAACATATATACAAGTATACGGCATTGAATGAAACTGATTGAAATAATTAGACTATAGTGAGAACTGTGGCGCAAATTGACAAATGTGTTTTTCAACAAATAATTAGACATCTCTTCATTTTACTTACCACTTGTCACTATAAAATTCACAAAAATGCAATTCAAATTAACAAAAACATATATACAAGTATGCGGCATTGAATGTTTCAAACTAATTGAAAATAATTAGACTATGGTAAGAATTGTGGCGCAAATTGACAGATGTGTTTTTCAACAAATAATTAGACGTCTCTTCACTTTACTTACCACTTGTCACTGTAAAATCCACAAAAATACAATTCAAATTAACAAAAACATATATACAAGTATACGGCATTGAATGTTTCAAACTGATTGAAAATAATTAGACTATGGTAAGAACTGTGGCGCAAATTGACAAATGGTTTTTCAACAAATAATTAGACATTTCTTCATTTTACTTACCACTTGTCACTGTAAAATCCACAAAAATGCAATTCAAATTAACAAAAACATATATACAAGTATACGACATTGAATGTTTCAAACTAATTGAAAATAATTAAACTATGATAAGAACTGTGGCGCAAATTGACAAATGTGTTTTTCAACAAATAATTAGATATTTCTTCATTTTACTTACCACTTGTCACTGTAAAATCCACAAAAATGCAATTCAAATTAACAAAAACATATATACAAGTATACGATATTGAATGTTTCAAACTAATTGAAAATAATTAGATTATGGTAAGAATTTTGTCGCAAATTGACAAATGTGTTTTTCAACAAATTAATTCATCAGTAAACGGAAGAGTTGAACAATATACTTGGAGGTTATAGTAGGCACTCAACGGCGACACAGTATTGAATGTTTCAACCTACTGTTATTTTCATTAAATGTTCCGTATTTCATTAAACGGGTCGTCAATGATAACTTTTTATCTTTTTATTCTATCAGTACCGTTTTTTATGAGAATAATAGTGAGATTTTTTTGTTACATAAAGTTTTCTTAGTTAACTAAATAATTATGAACTAAGTTTGTGAGGAAATAAAGATAAATAATTATGGATGAAAAAAGTTGTGGCATAAAACAATTAAAGAAGATAAATAATTATGGATGGAAAAAGTTGTAGAATAAAACAATTAAAAAAGGGCCAAATTGTATACAGATAGCCAATAAAAAAGATACATGTGTATTTCTCCATATGAATGTATATTTCTGCAATAAATGATTACATAGTAAATTCTTCCAGTTATAATTTTCAAATTTGAAAAAAAATTGAAGCATCCCCGGTAAGTTTATGGGGATTTCACTAGACTTTTTAGTAATGAAAATAAAATAAATAATTAATGATCATTAATATAAAAAAGTGCATCTTTTTTTAGAAGTTAAGAAAGGACAAATTTGTTCATACAAGCAAAATATTTAAAATTGTTGTGTTAATAAAAAGATTGATTGTGTTAGTATCATCACCCAAAGTTTCTGGTGGCCAAATTATATATATTATAACATTTAAACTAATATTTAGAATAGAGTGAGGCTATGGTGCTATGCATAGCACGGATGGCTAGTGTACTACGGCTCAATATGGTACTTTTTAAAATCCTAACGATCGATCCGACCGTTCAATGTGATATCCATATGAATATGTACTTGCAAACTAAATTTTATATTTTTTCGAATTTTTTTACTATTTTTTTAGATAGGTAGAAAAATCAGTGTTTTTTGAAAATTCTGGACCATCAAAATTCTACCTATCTGAAAAAATAGTAAAAAAATTCAAAAAAATATAAAATTTAGTTTGCAAGTACATATTCATATGGTTATCACATTGAACGGTCGGATCGACCGTTAGGATTTTAAAAAGTACCATATTGAGCCGTAGTACACTAGCCATCCGTGCTATGCATAGCACCATAGCCTCACTCTTTAGAATATTTAAACTTTTTCTGAAAATATTAGAATATATATTAAGGACGATATATATATTTTTCCATGTTACTGCATGCATGACAGTCTGTCAGGTAATTATCACTGATAAGTCAATTATGTACAAGTTAAAATCTTTCCTTCTTTTTGTCTAAAAAAAGTCATAAATCGTGTCCAAATTCGCCACTACTAAATATTAACGGATTCAAATTGCATGGACGGCCTTTCTTCAAAAAAAAAAAAAAAAAAAAATTTTTTTTTGCATGGACCAAATATTATAATGAGTGCAGTCAACACTATAGTAAAGAGATCGATCCAAGAAAATTAAAAATACAATGAGTGCTGTTGACACTATAGTAAATAATTCAACAATATATATACTCGACTATCTCGAATCGTGTATATATATTTGATATTTGCATCAAAAAAAAAATTTATCAGAAATAAGGTGGATTGTTTTTTTAGATAATTGGATCCAATCAAATCATTGTTTCAGACTCATTGAGGAGAGGCCAATGAGACCGAATTATTGATATTGATGCTACTGACTTCCACAATTCCTACGCTAGTGACCACACAATATGAAAAATAAGAGTGAGTCTATGGTCCTATGCATATCACGGGTTGGTCTGTAATACGGATCAATATTTTCGTTTTCAAAATTCTAACGGTCGTTCAACATGATCCCCATATGAATATGTACTTGCAGACCGAATTCTATCTTTTTTATAATTTATTTACTATTTTTTAAGATAGGTAGAAAATCACTTGATCTGAAAATTCTGGACCATCCAAAAACAGTGATTTTTTGTCTATCTTAAAAAATAGTAAAATAATTCTAAAAAAATATAAAATTCAATCTGCAAGTACATATCCATATGAAAATCATGATGAATATTTCGGATCGATCATTAGAATTTTTAAAATGAAAATATTAATCTATATTACGGACCAAATCGTGCTATGCATATATCACGCTTATTTTTTTATACATTTTCCAAGTTTTAGTTAACTAATGAATTCAAATTCACATAAGACGACAATGAAGTTAATGCTTAATAATAATCTTATTTCTTCGATTGACTATGCACTTTCCCAATAATGCTTAGAGCCGCACAAAAATTTAGTTAGGATTGATTGAATATATGCACACCGATGTTTATAAAAGTTGGTTAAATGAAAATATGAAATGAAATAGAGTTTATAAATGAAATGTGTTAAAAGAAATGAGTTGTGTTATGGTCTACTTATAAAATATAATAACCAGTGTTCTAAATAGCGCGCTATAGCGGCGCTATAGCGTTTTTGGACCCCAAACGCTACGCTACGACATCAAAATGCGCTATTTGCGCTATGGCCGCTATAGCGGCCGCTACAGCGCTATAGCGGTCCGCTACGGCGCTATTTGCGCTATACAATATGGGTTTTTTTTTTTTTTTTTTTAAGCAATTTATATGGGTTTTAAATAAAGATAAAAAAAATCTCAAACCGAAATTGAATTTGTTGCTACTCGCTACAAATAAATCAATTTGAAATTGGGAATAGAAATTGAAATTTGAATAGAAAAAAAGTCCAAACCGGAATTAAAATTTGAATAGAAAAAAAAATAGATTATGTCATGAATCATGATACTTAAGATATTTTTAATAGGAAAAATCGATAGTTTATGATATTACTATGGATATTTTGAACCGCAATTTGGACTTTGTACGGGTTCAATATGAATATTATAATTTCTTAATTACTTTGGTGTTATTTATTGTTCTATGAGACCTTAGATAATGTTGATATTTAGTACAAATATTGAATATACGAAATGTAAAAAAAAAAAACGCTATTTGGAATAGCTTCCGCTATAGCGACGCTATTCGCTATAGCTTTTTTTTTAACCTTCCCGCTACGACGCTATAAACGCTATTTAGAACCTTGATAATAACACTAATTATTGGTTATTTGTTGTGATATGGTTTTTTATTATTTGTTGTTATTATTTTAAATAAAAGTTGGGAGTCAAGATATCAAACTATTTAAAATTTACAAAGAATATTCTCATTCAGATTTCAAACATGTGGCCTTGTGGCCTTTCACAGAGATCACACTATCTTTGCTACTAGATAAAAAGTTGATTCTCCCATAAAATATATTCTCAATGAATTTGTATATAAAAATGCTTCAATGGATTGGAACCATTGACTATATATATATATAGCCATACCAAAAAACAAATTAATCAAGGAAGACGGTAGGCATGTTTATCGAAATCCTATTTTGTTCCTAGCAAAATAATGTTGAAAGATGCACGGGTTTCTATTTTTTTGTTGGCTTCGAAGTATCAAGGATTTTGATTTACAAATCAATCTTTTATATAATATAAGGTTTAAATTAAATTTGTAAAAGGATATGCAATAAGGGATATTTGAGTTCGAACATATATATTAGAAGGTAATGTCATATCTAATTGTGCTAAGTGTACTTTCCAATTATAAATCATTTTCAAGCTGCTTTTAGTGAACATGCATATATATAGTTGCATGCAGAATTAATTAATATTGGATTGAAATTTGAAACATACATTATGATGAGGTTGCGGATGGCACCATAGTAAAAAGAAAGAAGAAATATTTAATTTAAATATTTTGATTGTGAAATGAAAATCGTTATCTGATCTTACATATATTATTACCAGTTTAATTTCTTATATATACGTTTCTGTTTTCTCGTTCATATTACGAATCTATACGTAGAGGTAGAGGTAGAGGTAGAGGTAGAGGTAGAGGTAGAGGTAGAGGTAGAGGTAGAGGTAGAGGCGAATTTTTTTTTTTAAAACCATAATTAGAAAAAACAAAATTAGCAAACCAACATGATTAGGTCGGAATTTACAAAAATCATAAGAACCGAGATGCCAATTCGGGTCCAAGCCCCTTTTCACAATTTTTCCCGGGATCCGCCACAGAAAATCCGAAGTGGACCTAAACCCAAAATGGGATCTCGGGTTGGATCTGTTTCCTCCTGGACCCGAGTAGGGAATTCGGGTTGGAGCTGTTTTCTCCTGGACCCGAGTAGGGTATTCGGGTTTGTGGTTTATTTAATTTTTTTATGTGCCCGACCCCTCTGACTCCGATTTCTTCCATCTTCTTTCCTTCCTTCCTCCTCTTCTTTCTTCCCACCCGACCCAATTCGTTTTTTTTTTCAACTCTTTGAATTTGATTTTATTGAATTCTAAACATATTTAAGTATAATTTTGAGAGGGGAACAAGAAGAGCTTCAGATCTACAAGTTTCGTGAGGTATGTGGTTATTTTTTTTTATTGAATAAATAATACGAATTTTAGTAATTTTCAGAAAATTTAGTATAATTGTAGTGTATTTAGTGTAATTGTAGTGTAATTAGTGTAATTGTATTTAGTGTAATTGTAGTATAATTGCATCATAAGCGCACGCTATAAATAGTTTCCCTTTGTACCTACCGGATAGGTGTCCGGCATCTACACTGATAACTGGCCGGAGATATGGCCAGGCCTGAATGCATGGACCGAAAGCCCATGCCACACGTGTGAAAATATGGATGCCTACCTGGTCAGATGGTTCATGCTCAATTCTGTATCTTGTGCCTGGGTTAGACCTCTGGATTGCACCGAGCAGAGAAGGTAACATTTCATATGCTTTCTCCCAAGAACCAAATAAATCAGCAATAGCCAGCTCCCTTCCTCTCCAAATCTTGTTATAGGAAGGCTCTACCGTTTTATGCGCAACTCTAACTGCAGCCCGACATGCTTTTAATGACATCTCCAAGTCCTTCATAAGACCAGGTTTGATTATATCTGCAATCATCCTGGCAGTCATCTGACGACTGTCTGCTGTACAAGCAATGCTGTAACAATTGTGCTCGTATGGGTTTGTTGAAATTATCCAAATCCCCGTCTCAGTTGTTTTTGCGTATAACCGCCATGGACACTCCTCCGCTCTACATATTACCACATAGGCACTACGATTGCTCTGGGTTTGTTATATTTCTAAGTTATTTTCCATTGCAAATCCACCCAACTTCTTTTTAAGTTCGGCACATCGTCATAAAATGCCGAACAAGAATGCTGCAATCCCCGATTAATAAAGGGAATAGACGCTTGCCACTCCTTTATTACATCTTGCATCCTAATCTCATCCTCCATTTCGGCCATATCATCTTCCCCGACAACCGAGTCACCAAGGTCAGAGTTTGTGTCTGAGTCCGTATCATTATTTAGCCGGTCAAAATAATTACACAAATCATCCGATAATTGGGGGGGTCATCACAATATATGGGTGAATTGTGCACTGGTATATCTCTGCTACTTCCAGGTACACTACCCGGGTATGGGTCATAATTGGTCTGACTAACAACTGGTACAGACTCAACCACTAACTCAAGAAGTTTAAAATTCAGTACCGGAGTGGCATGTCCAAGCACCATCTGCCATATCATTTCGTGGTCTATGTTAAATAACTGGTACTTTTCTGTTGAGCCAGGTGGTGCCGTGTTCAAACGTGCCCTGATTGTCAGATCGAACTGGCCAGGAAGCAAACGAATGCCAACATATATTTGTCGTCTTAACTCATCAAGACTGGTTGAGTTAGTAACAGGAAATGTGCAGGTCGGTGCGTCTGAAATTGCGCGTCTGTGGTACACATTTATTATTATTCCAGACATTTCCTGAACACAAAAATTCACAATCAAGCTTCGATATTATTTTTAATTTTACAATAAAATAAACAATCGTAATTGAAAAAAAAATACTTACTCAATTTTTCAGACGAAAGCTAAAAACACAGTGCCTGATCCGATTTTAATTTTACACTAAAACTCTGTGATACGTCCTATCTCGGGAGATGAGGCCGTATGGAAAGTTGGGCTGAGTTGGATTCGTCCTGCCAAAGGATGGCAGGCCGAGATGTGAGTGGAGTTAGGAACTCGAGGTGGATTGTGAGAGATTCTGACTCTATCCTGTGTGATCTCTCCTGTGGTTGGAAAAAGTGTCCCCTGATTCGTGGGAATCACTGCCTTATATAGTCCAGCCATAACTGCCATCTCGGGCAGTTATGGAGGACGTGGGTAGTTATGTCAGCCGTTACTGAGACGGGAGGCATTAAGTTAGCCGTTTCCACTATCATCCCGTATGTCGGTTATCATGAACCCATTTTAAGGTTATATTGAGGCCGCTGTATTGGGCCCCGACTTGGCGAATCTTTGGGCTTTTCATATGACTTCGGGTTGGCCTCTTAGAGAGGTCCGAATCCCAGTCGTTTATGGCCCAGTTTAGAACAAGTAAAAGGGCCTGTGGACATTAGCCCCCGAAGTCGGAATGCATCAGCGAGATGCTTTCGACTTAAGGGTAAATAACTCATAAAAACACATTTATTAATGTTATCTATGTCTGTGATGTAACATTTTTGGTTGTGGGAATGTCGAGTAATATTGTAATGTCGACGAGATGTGATCATGACGTCGTGTGATCGTGATATTGTATAATGACGATATCTTTAAAGAATGCACAATATAAATGAACTTTTCTTATATTAATAAAGACCAATTACAACTCGAAATAAACTAAAGACTCAAAAAATAAAGGCGGGTTTATCTAGCCTATTGACTATTGCTCTCATAAGAAGTAATTAGGCTAATCCCGGAGGTGAAGGGAGGAAATCCAACATCTCGCTATCGGGATCTTCGAAATGATCATCTGCCCAAATCTGGGCCGGAGTGGCTGTTGCCAATGTGGGTCCATTGGGATGTCGGTTCTGGCAAGATTAGCACTTGAAAAAGTGACGTCGGGGATCCGACCGATCGTGAATCAGAAAATGAGAGGGATGCCACCATGTGCGGCAGCCCCGGCATTTGATCATGTCCTCTTTTGGGGCTGATTGCCCACATGCCAGGCAGTCACGAAGAGGCCCGAGGAGTTCGGCAATGTCAATTTCATCGCCCAACTCCCTGTATACCGCCAGCTTATAATTTAAGAAGTCTTGAATGGTGAGGGACTCGTTGTTCAGCATCCAATCCAAGTCGTTGGGGATGTCTTGGATCAACTCTTCCCTTTCCGCGGACGTGAGTATACGTCGCTGGGTGGCCTGAGGACCTCGGCTTGAGCTGGATAACCAACAGGGCGAGGTGGAATAACTCGATGCTGAATGGCTCGGCGTTTGCAATTGGAAGAAAAAAAAATTCTCACATTCTCTGCTCTCAGCTAGCTGCTCAAACAAAATTAATGGAGGTTGCGTCTGGCGTTTGCGGAGAGACAGAAGAGAAGAAAGGGAAATATAGGGGAACCGAAAAATGGGCCTAAACCCGAATTCCCCTTTGGGGTCCACAATAAAAAATGGGTTAAACCCGAATTCCCATTTCGGGTCCAAATATTGGCCTAAACCCGAATCTAGATCTCGGGTCCAAGGCTTCACACGAAGGCCCACACCATCCACTGTGAAATTTGTGAAAAATGGAGTCCAACCCGAATAGCCAATTCGGGTCCAGGGAAAAAAAAAACCTGGACCCGAATTGGCATCTCGGTTCTTATGGTTTTCGTAAATTTCAGCCTAATCATGTTGGTTTGCTAATTTTGTTTTTTTATAATTATGGTTTATAAAAAAAATTCGGTAGAGGCACTTATCTTGGTGAGATGAATATTGAGGTATCATCCAAGTCAAAATTGAATATCCCTGTCCGGCAAACTAACAAATTTGCTTATGAGAAAATAATTAATGTACGAAAAGGACCTACCATACAACGTGGGGAAAATGGAATTGAAGAGTCATTGGCCAAGACGCTTTATTGAAATTAAAGTTTAAAACTCCTTGGCCAAGAATAATTCATTGAAAGTTCAAACCAAACATTGTTTCGTGAAATGTTCCCGTCCCATTAGATTGAATGAAAACGGGGTAATAGACTCACTGTCAATGACACCCTTTTATCCGTTTATCTGATCCTTATCGTATCCGAAAAGGCAAGTAGAAATAAGATTTTTTTTTTCATTAACTTATCGGGTAACGGTAAGGATAACAATTTTTTCGTTATCTTACCCGTTATCCTATAAGATAATTTTTAAAAATAAAATTATATATATAGATAATATATTTGTATGAAAATAATATATAATATAATAAAGTTTTGTATTTTACTAAATTTTCATAATACAAATTAGTTATATTCATTATTATTTTTTTTCTTTTTTGTCTTGTTTTGAAAAATATTTTATCGAAATCACAAATCGAGATGTCAATAACATTTTTTTATTCGTTTACCCAACTCATACTGTATTCGAAAAAATGAATGATGATAAAGATTTTTTTCTTCATCATAATGGATACGGGTATGAAAATGCTTACACCCGACCCGTATCATACCCGTTGACACCCCTACCTTCTCCCCTTTCAAAATTTTTTTATTCAATTTTTATTATGAAAAACATCGACTTTCAACAATCTTTAAAAAATAGTAAATATTTTCCAAAAAATTGTAAAAATTAGGTCTGCAAGTAAATTTTAATATGGATAATATATTGAGGAGGCTATAGGAGTAAAAAAAAAAAATTATCTCCAAGTACATTTCAAGGGATTAAGATTTTGAGTAAAAGAAGGCTATAGGAGGTGACTTTAATTCTTGCTAAAGAATTCATGTTCGAAAGAATTGAGCGATTAAGGAATTTAAAGGAGGCTTGATGCCGAACATGATTCTTTAATCTCCTATTGTTCGAAATCTTAATCCATACTCAGATCTTAAGGCATATTTATTCCTGAATTAAACCTTCTTAGCTTCTACCAACATACTAAGACAACCGAACAATATTCTAATTAATACAAATCAATCTTTAGTTTTGTTGCTGAATGGCTCCTAGATTTTAGATCGGATTGCACGTGTCGGTCAAGTTAATTTTGCTTGTACGCAGCTATACATCCAGAACATGCATGTATAAAGAAATAGATAACAAACTTATTCGAATTATTTGAGAAATTATTGTTGCATCCTATTCTCTGCATATCTTACAATCTAAAAATATTTATATACATGTATTGTATCTGAATTTATAAGTGTGTATATCTAGTTCATAAAGTGTTTGTAATTTTTTTTTTTGAATGATCATAAGATTTTATTTCTTAGTGAATAAGGTTGGAGGTGAAGCCACCTAATTATTTAAAATCCGAAAAAATTACTCATTCAAACATCGAACGTGCAACATAATCTCACATGAAAGGTATGAGCTTAATTTGCTACTAGACCAAAAACGAATTCTTCAATAACATAAACAACTTTGTCATTAAGTATAATTTTTTTTAATTAACAACTTTGCCAAATAAGTAAATAAATTACCACTATAAATTAAGAACTTTGTCAAATAATAAGTAAATAAACAGCTTTCAAAAAGTTTATTCTAATGAGATACTTTTATCACTAAGTATAAACATTTTTAACAAAAACTTATAAATACATGAGTGCAGGTAAAGAGTGCAATGCAGTTATCACCAATGTTGTAAATAACATATGCGGTTGTCGGACGGACAAGGTACCGTCAAGCAATTAATCGGGAATAATCAGTCATAATCGGAAATAATCGGTCGATTAGTCGGGAAAACCCGTAATGGTTTGATCACCACTAACGACTAATCGGCTAATTAATTGGTCTAAACGGACGTTTTTTTTTCCAACACTGGTTATCACTTAACATTATCTTAACCGGGAATATTTAGAACAGTAGTACTATCCGCCTCTATAAATACATAGGACATATATAGTTATCCCTACATCTACTGCAAAAAGATAATAGCATGGCACTCAAGAGCTTCCATCTCCTCTCCATCCTCCTCCTAATTTTAACCATCGGAGCCGCTTTCATTCCCTCTGCGGTGGCCTCAAGGCCCGGCGTTAGCAATTCCGCGCAACCTGGTGAGTTACATATAATCACTTAGCCTATATGCATTATAATTTATGGTTTTTGTGAAGTCGGAGTTGTCATCCAGAATTAGTATTAATTAAATAACAAATTCTCAATTGTGGTGAGTTCATCATGAAGTGATTCAAAATTAAAATCATACTGAAGGCAAGATTGCCCAAGTGGGTGAAAAGCGTTAGACATAATTCAAAAAGGAAATCAGGCTTCAATCTTTGTAACAGAAAAGACCAAAAAGAAAGAGAAAATTACAGAAACAAGAAACAATGGTAGAATCTTAATATTTACTTATGAAAAAAAAAACACTGGAAGTTTAATTAAATATATCAAGGGATATTATATAATGGCATAAACCAGCTGCAGTGTGTTAAATACCAGCTTTATGTGTACATTTTGACGCTAAGAATTGAATAATTGTCTATGATTTAATTTGCAGTGAACAAAAGATTGCTTTCAGGGAACTGTGCTCCTCGTAGTTATGGTGAGATTGGTGATCCACATTGTTCAAAGTATCCTTAATATCCTCCTAATTAATCATGCGCCATAACTATAATCATGGTGCTAGATATGGAAGGTTAATTAAGCTCTACTGGAAGAAGAAGTATCCTACTAATTAATTAAGCTATAAATTTAAGATAAATAAAATCTCCTTTGGAGAACTCAGTTAGTCCAAGGGACTGTTCGTCCGCCTGGAAAAGTTATTTAGGTTAAAAGCATCAGGGGTGACAATTACTAAAAGTAGATGTATATTTCAACTTGCTGTTGTACGTAAACCTTTGCTTTATTGATGTAATCAGTGTGATATATATGTTGTGATGTGTGCACGTCAGTATGATTCTTCTATATCTAATTTTGATTAGGTTTAATTATCAGCACAAACTTTGTGATGTTTATTTTCGAGAGAGTAATGAGATGTTTATGCTCAATCTATCACGAGGAAAGGAACATTCAAGTAAATTCAAAATCCAACAATTCATGGGCTGCAGTACTCCAGTGGCACATGAAAAAAACAATATTAGTGAACTCTTAATGGATCTGTCTCAACCAAATTAATGCTTTCAATGAAACCTCCTTGGCTAGCTAGCTGCTCTAACTACTGTTCAAGTCTTCCATTGACTAATTAACTTGCATGCATGCCATGATCATTTAGAGTGGAAAGAGTAGCAAAACATGAGTGAGAAAAAAGGAGAGCTAAAACATTAATGAATTGTATCGAGATCATTGAACATTAAAGAAACTTAATTATAGATTATTTGAGAAGAGTATCTCTAAATAAATTACATCATATTGAAAATAGTGGTATTAGAGATTTGTAAGATAGTAAATATTGTTGAGAACTATGCATTCCCTCACTTGGTCAAATGATCTTCAAATATAATTCGGGTGGAAAGCAAATAGGTCTTTAACGATGGTCCTTGGTTCCAAATTAATTGATTTTTCTCCTTTTGGCAAAAAAAAAACCAAAAAATTAACTTGCTTAATTTGCTCTTAATTTTGGGTATAATACTAGGGGCCAGGGGTGAAAACGGTATGGATAATATCCGATCCGTATTCAATCCGTATTCAAAAAATTAGATGTGTATATCCGATATCTGAATATTCGTGTGGGTATGGATACTGATATGGTTTTATGCTTCAATTATCCGTATCCGAATAGTAGATATATATATCATATATTTTAATATATATTATGAAAAAAATATTGTTATTCACCATTAAAATTAAATAAATATTATAAACTTTGGTGTTTTTTAATATTATTTTAATAAATATTCGATCCGATCCGTATCTGTGTTTATATCCAGCTGATACGGAAAATTAAAAAGAGATATAGATATGATTTTACCGCTATCCGCTCTGTATTCGCTCCATTTTCACCCCTAACTAGGGCCCATGAACTAAATTCTTGATTCTTTTAACTAATGTTGAACAACTTTATGCTCTGGGCCTACCAACAAATACGATCTAATAATGGTATGTTCTGGGCCTACATGTAAAAAAAAAAAGGAGTGTGTTTACTTTTTAACATAGGCAATGGTACAATGTACAACGCATATTGGTCCGTAAGGACCAATATCTTCATTTTCAAGTTTAAACAATTAATAACACTTAACATGATCTCCAAATAAAATTGTATTTGTAGATCAAAATTTACAAATTTTTAGATAAGCAGAAAATTACTTGATCTAAAGATTCCATACCATTCACAAGAATCCCGAAAAATATAAAGTTTTATATGGAAGTTTCATGTGGAAATCATGTTAACCGGTTACATTGAAACCTAAGATATTAATTCATAGTACGGACCAAATATGCGCTATGCATAGCCTCACTCATTGAAGAAATCAAATATATCAATATTGGCAGGAATTTTGAACTGTATGTACGGGTGTAAACGATCGGATACGGATCGGATAGTGATCAAACTGTATTCTTATATGTTATAATTTTTCGGATACAGATACGGATCAGATATCGGACGAATATGAATATGAATATAATTCGGATAATTAAAAGTAAATTACTTGATCGTGGAATCGGAATCAGTCACTTGATCGTGAAATCAAAATCAAATAAGTCAGTCAAAGTCAACCGAATCTGATTGGAAACTCGAATTTTTCTGAAGTTTTTTTGTACGAAAATATAGGGAAAAGTTGATAGAAAAATAATTTGTCAAAATATTATGCTTAGATAATTTTAACTTAATATAATATAATTATTATAAAAAATAAAACAAAATAACGTTAGTCTGAGAGAGCGAGCAAGAGAGTTTAAACAAATTGTAATAAGTAGACCATTTGATTGAATTGGGGGACCCACATATATTAGAAGGTGGGTCCGCGGCTCAGAGAATGAATCAAAAGTTTGAAGAATATATATGGTTCATACAGTTGTTAATATGTGGTTAATTAATATAGCTCAACCTAGAGCAGTCCGAGCGACAACTGTTGGTGACGCAAAAAAGAGAAATGAATGGCAAACCGGAATAGGCCCAAAGGATGAGATATTACAACTAAAACACGTGTATTCATATACTAGCTGAGAGTTCTCAATTGAATTGGCCCATATAGGATAGGAGATAGAAAAAGAAATCGGATATCCGATTGGAGTCAGATATCGGATACGGATTATCCGTATCTGGATCCGTATCCGGTTCCATATCAGAAACTGTATCCGTTCAAAAACTATCCGTATTCGAATCCGTATCCAGTAATATCCGAATCCGAATATCCAAAATCATCATTTCCCGGATTCGGATTCGGATTCGGATAAAATCGGATAATATCCGATCCGTTTACACCCCTAACTATAGGGCTATGTTTGGATGACACAAGAATAGAGGCTATTCGAAATAGCAATGTGCATCCAAACAACATTTTTGCTATTCGGAATAGTTAGAATAGCTACTATTCTCTATTCCTTGTATAAATATTGTAATAGCTACTATTCGGAAGTGTGAAATGAGAGAAAAAAAGACTTCATTTTTGGATTTTCGTCAACACAGTTCCGAAATTACAAATTTGATACCACTTTCCGCTATCTCCACGTTGTGACAATTCATTTGAGATCTCATTTACCTATCTTTTCTCTTAATTAGCACTTTGTTAACACTATTCTTTATTGGTTACAGCTATTCACTATTCCATATAGACAATCCAAACAATATTTTTACTAATCCTAATAGCAACTACTGTCAAACAAAAAAAATAAAAAATAGAGAATGATTGCCCCACTAGGCAACTACTGAGATTACAATTTAAATGCGAAAAATTGCAAAGAATTTATAGCGTCAAGTCATTAGATCAAAGAGCTGGCATCAATATAGTTTATCTGCTTATGTGGAATTTCATCCAATTATCTAACAGAAGTCGAACAAAGGATCAATTTCATAGGAATTTAAAAAATTTAGAAAGGAAAAGAACTTTGATATTTAAGGACCAAAAGGATCAAATGATAATAGTTTAAGAGCTAGGCTAACAGAGTCTATGTAATGGTCAAAGAAACCAAAATATTATAGCATAATACATACAATACGCACGTACTTCAAATCCCTTACTTGATATTGAGCAAAACAATGATAAATTTACACACACAAGCAACAAATATTATATATACATTAAAGAAAATTTGCAAAAACCTGAGAGTTAGCACTCCTCATTATTTACAAACAGCATATACAGCATGTATATGATGTAAATTCATATTTGTTCAGTCAATAACGGATTCAGCAAGTGCCCCGCAAAGAGCACAACCCCGCTTGTATCCTCCCGAATCAAGAACAAGAAGGGGTGATCTGCTACAAAATCAATCGGTTCTCCCATCAGACGCGCACACCCAAATCTCATAATTGCGGCAGATGCTGCAGCTGCCTCAGTTCCTTCTTCATTTACTCCCACGAAGCACTTATGTACAATCTCTGACACATAATATTGATGAACATCGGATGATTCGACCATCTTCGAAAAATCTCCAGTCATTGTGAAGGGCATAACAAGCCCTAGATTTTTTAATATACCAGAAAATTTAATTTCCATGGAGATCTTGAACTTTGGGATTCTGAAATCCCCCACAAGAACCTGTTTCATAGGTACGTGGCGATTTAAAAAATCCGGTTCAGAACTCATTTTCATCAATAGGTTAAGCAAACCATTAAATGTATTTGGGAGAAAAATATTGAATGAAAATTGCTTCCTATCTTCTCCTTGTTCATATGGCAGTTTTAGAACCTTGAAATCGTCATAAACTGATATGTATTGCCTTTTTTTACTGGCCATGAAGGGGATTTCAATTGAGCTTCCATCAATTAAATGAAAAATGTTGGTTTTGGTGAACAACGGATCAAAACTTTCATCCCACGCTCCCTTGAAGTACAATGCATTGCCCAAAATCAATCGTGTATCACTCGTGACCAATCCAGGTGTAAGTAGGTTTTTGATGTGTCCGGCAGTTGTTTGTTCAACCCATTTGTTTATTTGATTTCTGCATTCTTCAGGCTGCCCAAAAGAAGTGATATGAGATAGCAATAAAAGGAAACAATAATAATCATATGAGATTTTACTATCAACGTAGTTAATAATTTGACTTCAGAGAATCAATCAAGATTGTCTGGCAAAAAATTGCAATTACATTTACGTACCACTTCTAAAATCTTAAAGTAGGGCATTGGAGTACCACTTCTTTTAAAAATATAATATAACACACTTAAGTGTTATGTTATAAGTGTTACATTAGAGTACATAGAATTATTTTTAAAAGTAGAACAAATCACTTAATATTTTTATTAAATCAAGAAAAAGAATTTACATAAATTACACATAACTAATAGTTATATGAATCAAACAAAATATGACAATTGCATCTACATAACTAATTTTCAGAATTACAATAGTACCTTAATAATTTTAGAACTAAAATTATGTAATACTAATGAATTAGCAACAGAAGCTATAATATATCTTGAGTGCATTTGTCACAACTACATTATATATGTAATGTTGTTTTAACTTTTAAGTAATATAACAGCATGACACGATTTCACTCTACTACTAGACACCATTGCTCTTCATTGATTATCAAGATATATATTTAAAAGATATTATATTATTTATACTTCATTAACTTGAACTTTTATACATGCCTTATTCAACAAATTATTTAAAAATATTACCAAATAAGGTCATGGTCCTTGTATGGGCTTATGTCAGTATGTTAAAAGTTTATTTCAAATGTGAAGCTTCCGAGTACTCGAAAAGAGGCATCAACTCCAAATTAAATTCGAAAACACAATCAAAATAAATACAATTTAGTTCTCCAGAAATAGGTAAGGTATAAGGTAGCATTAGCAATTAATCTTGCCAACCATTATGTATGAAACCTTTCATATTATCAATATTATCACAAAATTCATGCATGATGTTTATGAATTGTGCAATCTTACACATGAGAGATATTACAACGGTGCCTGCATTGTACAGCCATTCAGTCATCACCTAATGGAATATTAACTTAGTTCAAAATATAAAAGGAAATATAAAAGTTAAATATAATTAGGCACTCTATTAATATCGTGTTAAACATTGAAGAGTACTTTGGTCGTTCAGTTAATCCGACAATTTTAATGGACTTAATTTTGGTGAGTAAATATGACTACCTCATTATAGACACTAAAGAAGTTAGCTGCGATTTGTAAATATGGTCTATTGTTAGGGGCATTTTCGAAAATTTATTTAATCAGATCATATTTGTTCAAACACTAGATTCATCCAGTTCTTATCAGACCACGGTTTAACTTTATAACATGAGCTCAATTGACTAAGAATTTCTCTCTCTTTTTTGTTAACCTTTTGAAGTAGGCCAATTGCCGAAAATTTCAAAGAACATGAATCCAAACAAAATAGCCTAACAAATTGAAAACAATCAATCTATAGCAAAATAAGAATATCACCATGGAACGAAAAGGAAGAGGATGTGCCTGGGCCTTGTACACCGACCCCGCAATCTCTCTAAAAGAGTTGTTGAGATTTGTACTGGCATCCACCCACACGCCACACGCATAGCGAAGGCAGGGCCCACGGTGACGCGATCCATCAGCGAGAAGGACATTTGAAATATGGGAGTGTAGAGTTGACAAGTCAGAGGTCCCATTGGAGCCGAGAAAGGAGAGGAGCTGCTGGAGTGTGGGGCCGGTGACGCCGGCGGTGAGGAGGGCGAGTACTGAGTGGAGGGAGAGAGGCGAGAAGGCGAGGTTGGAGTTGGAAGAGCCGGGAACGGAGAGGAGGTGTGTTGATAGGCGGAGGGAGAAGGAGGTTTGAGATGTGATCGCATCTCTCAGTTTCAGATCCATTGTTCAGCTGTGAAATTGGTGTCTTGTTTTGTTTTTTCACTTCCGGTGGGTCTCGCGGCTCTCGCCTGATCGCCTCTTGGCCTGCTCAATGGGGTTGAAAAAGGTGAATTAGTATCCTATCCTCTTCATTAACTTAATTTTTGAGTTAATGCAGAATGAATCCGGACTGTCCGATCCTTGTTGGCACGAATATTAAAGATATTCCGTGCATTTTACCTCGGATCGGGTTGGTCCGGATCCTGATCAGACGGATCAGATGCATTAACTCAACTTTTGAGTTGATGCAGAAGATGCGGACTCGAAGAAGGTCGCGTTGGTGGGAAGAATCAGTTTCCAGTTGACTCGAACAATGTCCGTCAGACGTACCTAACTTGCTCGCCTCTTGACCTGCTCAATAAGTTACATTTGACTGGATCATAAAAGAAAAATCTTGGTCTATTGACAATGATATAACAAAAAATTTAATTAATGAATATCATAGATATGTCGTTATTATATTAAATAAATAAGTTGGGCATAAAAATAATGAGAAATTTATATATATATCCATCAAATCTTCTCGCTAAGATATTTCCTCATCACAATTCTAAATTTAGTTATATTCCATCAAAACTTAATTATGTTATTTATATCTTCATTTTCTTCATTTAACTATTAAAAATTTAAAATTAGTATTACTAAAAAAATTAAATGACTATTTTGCCCTTCATCAATTACTGTGCTAACCTACGACGCTCCCCCTTCTCTTTCGTTCTTCTCTGCACAATCCAACTATTCCAATCTCAGGTTTGAATTTTTTTTTTCTTGTTTCTTTAAATTCAACTGCAAACTTGTTCTGGACAATCCAAATATTGGTCAGTAGCAGTCGCCACCACACAAAAATGGTTCTCTGAAACATGATTTTGTTAGAAATTTTAGTTTTAACACAACTTTGATTTAACTTAACCACGACTTTAATAGATTTATGGAAATATGGTTCTTAAATGAGATTTTCCAGAGATATTTGATGTATTACATAATTAATCTTAGATTCTTAGTAATCAAATAATCAAATTTTGGAAATTAGCAAAAAGGTAAAAATGCATGAAAACTCAGTATGTGATTGTTTGATGTGTGAAGAGCTCTCAAGACAGTTTAATTAGTTAAAAGCTTTTTTCCTTCTATACATTGGTGTAAAAATGGGAAATCTCACCAAATTTACTGAAATTCGAGATCATCAACAGTAACCCTGAAATCCCGAATCCAGCTATTGAATTATTTCGAGATGCGTACACAAAAAAACCAGATGTTTCGAGATGTGTGCACGGAAAAATTTGGACAGCTGAATCTCGGATTTCAGAGATTTCAGGATTACTGTTCATGGATCTCGGATTTCAGCTATCTGAATCTCACCATATAGCATGCATTCGTTTCCGATACTGAACAATGCGTGTAGCAGCATACAAAAGGAAATGACAAACCAATGTTAACTACATGTGATATGTGGCTTGAGCAACACTGAACTCATTCATCTCCTGGTCTCCAACAGGTCAAGTTAAAAGAACATTTTATTCCAAGTATTTAATCGAGCCAATTTCAGAGAAATTGAAAACACATGACAGATGGCGTAAGGCATTTTTTTTTTTTGAGTAAAAATTGGGCCGTGCCCATATTTAATTGATAATTACAGTTACAAAGATTGTAACCACGGTTTATAAAAATCCAATGCGCTCAAAACAATTGAGCTTGAAAGTAAGAAATGAAAGCTAAATCGTAAATTTAACAAGATGAAGTCCCTGAATGGGAAAATCCAATGCACGTTCGTACCAGCACCAGTCCGTACCAGTTCGGGACGCTCTTTCCTCTGTCCAGGCAACATTTGCTTTTTACCAGTTCTTCCGGTTCTCAGTCTCCGGTCCAGTTCTGATCTCAACAATGCAATTAATTAACCCATTAACTGTTAAACATCTTCAATGCAATACTCAGAAGAGCCCTCTGCCACTAATTTCTGATTGCCCCTGCTATTATTTTTGTGTCTGTGGCATGCTCATACCTTCTTCAAAAAATTGCAATTACCAAACATGATTTCTCCTCTAGTGCTGGTACCCAATTAGCTCAGACAACAGTATGTGTTTTCTTCAAAATTCGCAACAAAGCCGCAATTTCATCAATGAGCAATTGGCGTAAGGCAATTTGAGAGGTGAAAACACACAATTTTTTTATTCAATAGCATAATTCATCTGGTTAAATGAAAGAAATTTCTAATTCTATTGGCCCTATTGCTAAATGCTTGCGGTATCGTCATTTCCGTGTCAGTGCTCATACCGTAGATTAGAGTAATTGGAGTATGGAGAGAAGAAATGAGGGGAGGAGGAGCGTCACACCAAGGGAAGACACGCGGGAAAAAGAAACGGAAGGTTTAGCGGGAAGGGAAAGAACGTGAAGAGAAAAAGGAAGGAACTGATTAGCCCAGTAACTGATAAAGGGCAAAATAGTCATCCAATTTTTTTTAGTAATATTAATCTTAAATTTTAAATAGTTAAATGAAAAAATGGTAGGGGTGTAAATGGTAGGAGTTAAATTAAACAGCTATTGCTCGGTTATCTAGCATTGCCTTCTAAACAGAACCAAAACTCCCCGAACCGACCAAATTTTTTGAGAAGAAACCAGCAGTTGCTTTTGCAATATCAGCATATGATACCTTCTTGTACTTGCCATCCCTGAATGGAGCGTGTGTATGCAAATTGACGATCCTCTTAGTCCTTGTCAGTTGGTATAGAATGATGACAAGAAAACACAAACTGATGAAAATATCAAATGTGATGAGGATGCTGATGATCACCACCATTTCAGATTGTGTCGATGCTTCTAGTACAACAAGTTGTTGGTTCTCAAAAAGAGCATGATGGCGGACATCTAGAGTACTCTGGATCACCACCATACAAGCCTCGATTGGAAAGGAGAGGATTCATGGGACGCATCATTAGTTATATTGTGAGGTCTTCTGTGTGAAGTGTTTCTGTGGATGCACTGACACTGGAGACCAGTTTTTAATTTATAGAGATAACAAGCACTTACTGACTTGACTGACCAGAGTAAGTCAATTTGATTCGATCTATATATTTGAAGGATACACGATCGAGGTGGTATTTTTTGTTGGCTTCGAAGTATCAACTCTGATTTACATCATATGACAAGTCAATCAACGGGAAGACTTGAACAGTATACTTTGGAAGTCAATACCCAACGACACGGCGTTGAATGATTCAACCTATTTTTATTTTTCATTATATGTTCGATCACAATGGAACATAAAAAAGCATAATAGAGACATGCATTACTGGAATTTGGGTATGAAAAATATTATGCGAGTTAGATGGACAGTTCGCTTAAGAGATGCGTCTGAGAGATTCACGCACGTGTGGTGAATCTTAAATAATTAATCTTATTTATAAATAAGGATCGTTAGATCTTGATTGAATGTTGAATCTGAAATAACTAATTTAAATTATGAAAAAAAGTAGTTAAACGTGATCAGTTACATTTGGATACGTCACGTGTGGTCACGGCATGACTAACATGCCGTGACCATCCATCCAAATTTGGTCATGGCACAACATGTATAAATCATGACATAACTAGTCACGTTACGACATATCACGTATTTAGAATCCTATTGTGTAGTATTAATTGGGGTGTTAATTCACATAAATAATTTGTGTATTAATTCGTAACTTTTCACTAATCTAAATAAATTCTTTTTCTGAGTGAGAAAATCGATCAAAAAAAGAATAATATGGTGAATTAAGACACTAGGATTTATGTTGGACTATGCAATAATCTATTTGAATGTTTGACTAAATTTGCAAAACATATATTTATTGAATTTAACAATTTTCTTGAGTTGAAATATTTGCAGATTCATAAGATTTAGAATTGCAACATGACTGTTGAGGCTCTTCACTATGTCTTTGAGATAATTGACTACACTATTATTTTGATGAAGGCTAAGACTTCAAAATCAATATCCACTCTTCACAAGTTTTCCGAAAAGTGATAATATGCCGAAATCGGATACTGGAGCGCCAAGATGCACCAGTTTAAAGATTGGTGAAGATTGCTGAAATTCCACAACGCTTGACAAACATTGTAACGGTTGTTACAACGATTGGCTCTGGAAGTTTTTGCAGAAAATTGGGTCTCAGAAATGAATTATTATGTTGCAACGCTTTAAATCGATCAGCTTATACACCGTTCGTATTTTGGCCGCAGTTTCATACAAACTCCGATTTGAGTGAATCAACGCTTGAAAAATCCATAAAACCGAGATCTACAACTTTCATGTTGTAACTTTATTCAAATTATGAAGTGATGGGTCGCTATGGGTCGTGGAAGACCGACGTCAGTTATGAAAACGTTCATAAACCTAGATTTGTTTTTCTCCCTATAAATAAATAAAAATATTAGGTTTTCTACAAGTGCTCCAGCCGTCAAACACATCCTCCTCTGCTGAAAAAGAGAGCCACCATGGTTGTTTGATCTTGAAACTTCAATACTCATTCAACAATCGAAAATCCACTCTACTAAACCTCAATATTGATTAGAATTTGAGTGATTTGTGAGAGATCTCTTGTTTATTTAAACAATAGAGCCTTGAGTGCTCGCTTCTTGTATTAAAGCCTTTAGTGCCCGTGAGCGAATTCCATGCTTAGGCTGTGTGATTTTCCGGAGTTTGTAATGGCTCACCAGTTCCACCTTGTATTCCTTTCTCATTGGATAAAGGAAGGTGCGCTATCAAGAATGTCACGAAGTCCCGGAGACGTAGTCGTTAGTGCCGAATTCCGTAAACAACTCTCGTATCAAGTGTCTCTTAACTCTTCTATTTACTTTATGTACACTTGTTTAGTTTAAAGTTTATTCTTGTTTCCGTCAAAAATAACTCACGCACACGTTAGTTAAATTCATTAGTGGTGAATATTAAATTACTTAAGTATTAAAATTTAAAAAAATCTCATATTCACTCCGCTCTAGATGCCGTTAAGGACTTACAATTTAGTCTTACCATCATTGTTAATCCATTTAAAAAAATTTCTTGTTGCTGAAATTCAACTAAGCCGCATGTGACATGGATCCATACCGTACGTATGCGGGTTGAACTTGAATGTGTACTTGCGAATTTGACAATTTCTAATTCTAAAATAGTATTGCCCACTTAAATGAGATACAATACCCGATCTAAGAACTGGTTGGGACTTGGGATGGTCCATACCGTATTGCCCATTTTAAAATTATGTTGGTCTGTACCCTTTGTCAGAATTCAAACCTGGGCCTCTTAACCAAACCCATGATTCTTTCACAAAACCTCAACAATTTTTGTTTCGTAAAAGCCCAAACTAATAATCTTCTCGGCATATTAGAAAATATATCCAAGTTTACTATAAGTGGGCTAAACTTTAATTGGGTTTAAATCTGCGAACTCTACCTAAGGTGTTTATTTTATTTTTTTGCGAAGGTCACCTAAGGTATTTAATTACCAGTTGCACAGCTAATTGCAATTATTATTCAAGTTCTTGTTCAAGGAGTCTAATTTTGTGATATATATGTTATTATTATTGTTGTTATCAATTATAATCATGCTCCTACAGGTCAATAATTTGATCAAAGTCCAATTTTTGTGATATAATTCTGTTATTATTATTGTTGTTGCTAATAATAATTATGCTCCTACAGGTCAATAATTTCGATCACAGATAACCGATGAAGTATCATAAACATATATATATTATTAGGAGAAAGCCTTTACAGCAACAAGGAAATCTCACATAAACTGCAAAGTTCTACAAAAATAACTTATTAAACGTTTAAGTGGCACATTGTTCACATAATTTACTAGTTTACTAACTAAAGAACTAATGATATGCTTCCTAGGTATGGGTTTTGTTTAATCTTTGAAAGTTCGACTGCGACATCTTCCATTCTCATCCGATCTTTTGGCGCTTCCTTAGAACAAGCGAGGCCTACACGAATGAGCGGAATTATGCACTTCTCCATTGCCATGCTCAGAAGGTCATTGTCATTTCCTAGGTTGGTTTCAAGGCATTTCAACTCTTCAAACATGCTAGGATCCAAGATCTCAATAATCTTTTCAGGGAATGCTTCGGAAACATACACATGAATGTTGAACCCATCTTTGAACATCGCATCTGTCGGCCTCTTTCCGGTCAACATCTCCAACAGAACAATTCCATAGCTATATGTATCACCCTGCGCGGAGATGGTGCCACCCGATGCATACTCTACAGTAAATATTGAAAATACAGCGAACATTACATAAAAATAAAACAATTGTGGAAATTTGAGAAGTTTTGATACTTGAAGTTTCTTAATTTACCTGGAGCTATATAGCCAATAGTTCCTTTCAGTCCTTCCAAGGTTGTTGACATCTCGGCAGAGGTGGAGTGCGAAGCAACCAAGAACTTTGCGAGACCAAAATCACTGACAAGTGCTGTCATGTCGGTGTCAATAAGTATGTTGCTTGGCTTGATGTCACAATGGATCATTGGAGTTGCGCAGTGATGATGCAAATAACTCAGAGCAGAAGCAACATCCATAGCAATATATATTCCATCAGCCCAACTAAGCTTCTTTCCTGGGGATTTCGGGTGTATCCACTCCTCAAGGTTGCCGTTTGGGATGTATTCGAAAAGTAGAGATTTAAATTCATTCCCTTTCAAGTCTAGCGAGGAACACGAAGTGATGACACTGACTAGATTTTTGTGTCTGATGTTTCTCAAAGATTTGCATTCAGAATTGAAGCTCCTCAGAGCTCCATGATGCTCAAGGTTGAAAACCTTGACAGCTACTGCTTGGTTATCTAGCATTCCCTTGTAAACAGAACCAAAACTCCCTGAACCGACCAAATTTTCCAAGGAGAAACCAGCAGTTGCTTTTGCAATATCAGAATATGATATTTTCTTGTTATTGTTATTCCTGAATGGAGCGGGTGTATGCAAATTGGTGATCCTCTTATTCCTTTTTTTTGAGAAAAAAATGCGGGTCAAGATCCTCTTATTCCTTCTCAGTTGGTATAGAATGATGACAAGAAGGCAGAAACATATGAGAACAGCAATTGTGATGATGACACTGATGATCACCACCATTTTAGATGATTTTTTTGATGCCTTGGGTACCAAATTGTTGGTTACTTGAAAAGCGCATGATGGCAGATGGAGTTCTGAATCACCGCCACACAATCCTTGATTACCGAGGAGGGATACAGCCGAGGTATTGCTAAATATACCACCTGTTGGTACTTCCCCAACTAAATTGTTGAAAGCCAGGTTCATATACTGCAGAGTCTGACGGGATCCGAAGAACTCAGGAATTCTCCCTGAGATGTTGTTATGAGAGAGACCAAGAGATGTTATTGCTATCATGCTCACGAAGATTTCAGGGATACTCCCTTGGATGAAGTTGTCATCCAAAAAAAGAAACTCCAATGACAGACAAAAACCTAAGGAATCAGGAATTGTACCTGTCAAGTTGTTCCCTCTAAGGGACAAATAATTAAGGGAAGTCATGCTAGATACATCAGGTATGGACCCCACTAGTTGGTTGTTCGATGCGTCAAAATTTGTCATCTGACTAGTTAACCTGAATAGTTCTCTCGGCATGGCTCCCTCAAGCTGATTGGACCTGATTACAAGAATCTCCAATCTGTTGCAGTTTCCCAAACTTGCTGGGATGGCGCCGTTAAGTTCATTGTTCGTCAAGTTGAGAAAGTATAATTCGGTAAGGTTTCCTATGGAATCAGGGATGGGCCCTGACAGTCTATTGTCAGAAATCTGCATCCTTCCTAATTTTGACAGAGAACCAATGGTTGAGGGGAGAACACCTTCAAGGTCATTTTGATTCAAGTTTAAGTCAATGAGGTTCACGAGATTCCCGATCTCTCGAGGGATCGAGCCAGATATATTATTATACCCTAGCACTAGCTTCTCAAGCTTGGTTGAGAGGTTCCCTATTGTATTTGGCAAACTGCCTGACAGGTTATTATCAGAAAAATCAATTGTTTTTAAGGCACTGCAATTTGCTAATGATGTTATTAGGTTGCTCAGATCTCCTTGAAAATCATTATAACCTAGCTCTAGTATCTCAAGTTGGGGAAGTCTATGCCCCAGGTTTGATGGAAGAGCTCCAATCAGATTATTGTAAGACAAACTCAAGTAAGTTAGGGAAGAAATGTTGTAAAGAGAGTTCGGGACTAATCCGTAGAATCGGTTATAAGAGAGGTCTAGGTACCTTAGGCTGTTGATGAGGCCAAGCTTCCCCGGTATTTCCCCGAGCAGGAAATTGTTTTGTATGTTGATTTTTTCAATGAATGTGAGATGAGCTATGTCCGGGGATAAGGAACCGGTGAGTCCCAATGACGCGAGGTTTAGTGCAGTAACATGGGGTGGATTGTTGTCGTCGCAAGTGACCCCGCGCCATTGGCAAAACTCGAGGGAGTCATTTCTCCATGAAGCTAAGGCTGGGTGGGGATTAGAGAACTTGGATTTGATGTTCAATAGAGTTTGTTGCTCTGAGGCAGCAGCAATACTAGAAGAAATTATGAAGATGTTAACGAGTATAGAAAACGAGCGACCCATCGTTAATTATCTTGTGAGGTCTTTTCTGAAGTGTTTCTGATGAGGATGTACTGACACTGGAGTGGAGACCATGCATGCTTCATTTATTAGAGATAAACACATGTCAAATTATCAATATATAAAAAATAAATTACGGAATATTATTGACTTAGAATTTAGCACCAACACTCTGATTTACAGAATATTATAATCAATATATCAAACAGCAGTACTGTACTGCACGAATCAGCAATAAAAAAAAAAAGGTGCAATCCAAATCACTGTGGTATCGTCAAAGTCAAAATTGATCAAATTTCCGAAAGTAATTAATTTACGAAAAGGACCTTCGGCCTACTATTCAACACTTCAACGAGTAGAAATGATAGCAATTTAGTCAGTCAATGGAAGACTTGAGCAATAAGTGGAGGTGAGTGGTGGGAGCATTTTCTCAAAATAAATTGGAGGTGAGAGCAAACACCCAACGACACGGCATTGAACGTTTCAACCTACTTTTATTTTCATTAAATGTTCCATCAATCGTGATGGAACATAAAAGCATAATAAGAGACGTGTATGAATTACCATTATTATAAAATGCAATTATAAAATAAACCTATGAATACTAGTATACATGTTGATATAGATTTTATTTTTATTCGGTTTCTATGTACATGTTTCGACGCAAATAAATTGAATTATTGTCTATATATGATTTAATTTGCAGTCATGACACATAATGACGATGATGATTATGGTAAGGAAAAATACAAGTGCTTATAGAATTATAAAATATAAAGGAAAACGCTGCAAAATTTTAAAAATTTATAGGTTAGCATAGCCACCCCTAAGCAATGCATATATAGTACCGCCTTTGATTATAATCATGGTGCTAGATATTGAAGGTTAAGATCTCTTGGAGGAATTGAAGAAGTATCCTAACATTCATTAATTTAGTTATATATTCAAGATAAATAAATATCCTTTGCTGAACTCAATTTGAAGCTGTTTAGGTTAAAAACATTATCAGGGGTCGCAGTTACTAAAAAAAAGTTGACGTGTCCATGGGAGAATCCATTTGAACTTGCTGTAGTAAAGAAAATAGGGTTATCAGCTCAAAGACTTAATTACCCGGATTTTCTTGAGCAATAAGATGTCTAAGCTCAATCTACCCATAGTAAAGGAACATTTCAAGTAAATTCAAATAATTACTGTTGAGAACTATGTGTTCTCATCACTTGGTTAATGATCTTCAATTAATTCGGGTGGAAAGCAAATAGGCCTCCTTGGGCCCAAATTAATTGATTTTGACCCAAGTAGATGATTAAAAAGCAAGATCGGGCAAAATGCTGCAGCTGCCTCAGTTCCTTCTTCATTTACATCCACGAAGCACTTATGTACAATCTCTGACACATAATATTGACGAACATCGGATGATTCGACCATCTTTGAAAAATCTCCAGTCATTGTGAAGGGCATAACAAGCCCTAGATTTTTTAATATACCAGAAAATTTAATTTCCATGGAGATCTTGAACTTTGGGATTCTGAAATCCCCCACAAGAACCTGTTTCATAGGTACGTGGCGATTTAAGAAATCCGGTTCAGAACTCAATTTCATCGATAGGTTAAGCAACCCATTAAATGTATTTGGGAGAAAAATATAGAATGAAAATTGCTTCCGATCTTCTCCTTGTTCATATGGCAGTTTTAGAACCTTGAAATCGTCATAAACTGATATGTATTGCCTTTTTTTACTGGCCATGAAGGGGATTTCAATTGAGCTTCCATCAATTAAATGAAAAATGTTGGTTTTGGTGAACAACGGATCAAAACTTTCATCCCACGCTCCCTTGAAGTACAATGCATTGCCCAAAATCAATCGTGTATCACTCGTGACCAATCCAGGTGTAAGTAGGTTTTTGATGTGTCCGGCAGTTGTTTGTTCAACCCATTTGTTTATTTGATTTCTGCATTCTTCAGGCTGCCCAAAAGAAGTGATAATGAGATAGCAATAAAAGGAAACAATAATAATCATATGAGATTTTACTATCAACGTAGTTAATAATTTGACTTCAGAGAATCAATCAAGATTGTCTCGCAAAAAATTGCAATTACATTTACGTACCACTTCTAAAATCTTAAAGTAGGGCATTGGAGTACCACTTCTTTTAAAAATATAATATAACACACTTAAGTGTTATGTTATAAGTGTTACATTAGAGTACATAGAATTATTTTTAAAAGTAGAACAAATCACTTACTTATATTTTTATTAAATCAAGAAAAAGAATTTACATAAATTACACATAACTAGTAGTTATATGGATCAAACAAAATAAATGACAATTGCATCTACATAACTAATTTTCAGAATTACAATAGTACCTTAATAATTTTAGAACCAGAATTATGTAATACTAATGAATTAGAGTTATATATATCTTGAGTGCATTTGTCACAACTACATTACATATGTAATGTTGTTTTAAGTAATATAACAGCATGACACGATTTCACTCTACTACTAGATACCATTGCTCTTCATTGATTATCAAGATATATATATTTAAAAGATATTATATTATTTATACTTGAGTGAGGCTATGGTGCTATGCATAGCACCAATGGCTAGTGTACTACGGCTCAATATGGTACTTTTTAAAATCCTAACGGTCGATCCGACCGTTCAATGTGATATCCATATGAATATGTACTTGCAAACTAAATTTTATATTTTTTCGAAATTTTTTACTATTTTTTCAGATAGGTAGAAAAATCAGTGTTTTTTGAAAATTCTGGACCATCAAAATTCTACCTATCTGAAAAAATAGTAAAAAAATTCGAAAAAATATAAAATTTAGTTTGCAAGTACATATTCATATGGTTATCACATTGAACGGTCGGATCGACCGTTAGGATTTTAAAAAGTACCATATTGAGCCGTAGTACACTAGCCATCCGTGCTATGCATAGCACCATAGCCTCACTCTTTATACTTCATTAACTTGAACTTTTATACATGCCTTATTCAACAAATTATTTAAAAATATTACCAAATAAGGTCATGGTCCTTGTATGGGCTTATGTCAGTATGTTAAAAGTTTATTTCAAATGTGAAGCTTCCGAGTACTCGAAAAGAGGCATCAACTCCAAATTAAATTCGAAAACACAATCAAAATAAATACAATTTAGTTCTCCAGAAATAGGTAAGGTATAAGGTAGCATTAGCAATTAATCTTGCCAACCATTATGTATGAAACCTTTCATATTATCAATATTATCACAAAATTCATGCATGATGTTTATGAATTGTGCAATCTTACACATGAGAGATATTACAACGGTGCCTGCATTGTACAGCCATTCAGTCATCACCTAATGGAATATTAACTCAGTACAAAATACAAAAGGAAATTTAAAAGTTAAAGATAATCAGGCACTTTATTAATATCGTGTTAAACATTGAAGAGTACTTTGGTCGTTCAGTCAATCCTACAATCTTAATGAACTTAATTTAGGTGAGTAAATATGACTACCTCATTATAGACACTGTTTGGATCGTGCAAGAATAGCGCTAACCCGGGAATAGCTCCGCTATTCTTAAAAGCTGTGATCCAAATGTAAATTAGAAATTAAGAATAGTGCAGGAACAACGCTATTCTGCTATTCCTACGAAAAGGTGGATTAGTGAATTCTCAAATTGTTAGGTTAGCGATATTAGTCCAAAATAGCAATATTCCAAATATACAATCCAAACAACATTTCTACTAACCCGGAATAGTCCAAAATAGCCCTATTCTCAAACCACTTGGGTTAGCACTATTCTTAACCACTAACCCAAAAATCGCTATTCTTGCACTAATCCTTGCACGATCCAAATGTAACCTAAAGAAGTTAGCTGCGATTTGTAAATATGGTCTATTGTTAGGGGCATTTTCGAAAATTTATTTAATCAGATCATATTTGTTCAAACACTAGATTCATCCAGTTCTTATCAGACCACGGTTTAACTTTATAACATGAGCTCAATTGACTAAGAATTTCTCTCTCTTTTTTGTTAACCTTTTGAAGTAGGCCAATTTGCCGAAAATTTCAAAGAACATGAATCCAAACAAAATAGCCTAACAAATTGAAAACAATCAATCTATAGCAAAATAAGAATATCACCATGGAACGAAAAGGAAGAGGATGTGCCTGGGCCTTGTACACCGACCCCGCAATCTCTCTAAAAGAGTTGTTGAGATTTGTACTGGCATCCACCCACACGCCACACGCATAGCGGAGGCAGGGCCCGCGGTGACGCGATCCATCAGCGAGAAGGACATTTGAAATATGGGAGTGTAGAGTTGACAAGTCAGAGGTCCCATTGGAGCCGAGAAAGGAGAGGAGCTGCTGGAGTGTGGGGCCGGTGACGCCGGCGGTGAGGAGGGCGAGGACTGAGTGGAGGGAGAGAGGCGAGAAGGCGAGGTTCGAGTTGGAAGAGCCGGGAACGGAGAGGAGGTGTGTTGATAGGCGGAGGGAGAAGGAGGTTTGAGATGTGATCGCATCTCTCAGTTTCAGATCCATCGTTCAACTGTGAAATTGGTGTCTTGTTTTGTTTACTTCCGGTGGGTCTCGCGGCTCTCGTCTTCATTAATAATGCAGAATGAATCCGGACCGTTCGATCCTTGTTGACACGAATATTAAAGATGTTCCGTGCATTTTACCTTTGATCGGATTGGCCCGGATCCTGATCAGACGGTTCAGATGCATTAACTCAACTTTTTAGTTGATGCAGAAGATGCGGACTCGAAGAAGGTCGCGTTGGTGGGAAGAATCAGTTTCGAGTTGACTCGAACAATGTCCGTCAGACGTACCTAACTTGCTCGCCTCTTGACCTGCTCAATAAGTTACATTTGACTGGATCATAAAAGAAAAATCTTGGTCTATTGACAATGATATAACAAAAAATTTAATTAATGAATATCATAGATATGTCGTTATTATATTAAATAAATAAGTTGGGCATAAAAATAATGAGAAATTTATATATATATCCATCAAATCTTCTCGCTAAGATATTTCCTCATCACAATTCTAAATTTAGTTATATCCCATCAAAACTTAATTATGTTATTTATATCTTCATTTTCTTCATTTAACTATTAAAAATTAAAAATTAGTATTACTAAAAAAATTAAATGACTATTTTGCCCTTCATCAATTACTGTGCTAACCTACGACGCTCCCCCTTCTCTTTCGTTCTTCTCTGCACAATCCAACTATTCCAATCTCAGGTTTGAATTTTTTTTTTTCTTGTTTCTTTAAATTCAACTGCAAACTTGTTCTGGACAATCCAAATATTGGTCAGTAGCAGTCGCCACCACACAAAAATGGTTCTCTGAAACATGATTTTGTTAGAAATTTTAGTTTTAACACAACTTTGATTTAACTTAACCACGACTTTAATAGATTTATGGAAATATGGTTCTTAAATGAGATTTTCCAGAGATATTTGATGTATTACATAATTAATCTTAGATTCTTAGTAATCAAATAATCAAATTTTGGAAATTAACAAAAAGGTAAAAATGCATGAAAACTCAGTATGTGATTGTTTGATGTGTGAAGAGCTCTCAAGACAGTTTAATTAGTTAAAAGCTTTTTTTATTCTATAGATTGGTGTAAAAATGGGAAATCTCACCAAATTTGTTGAAATCTGAGATCATCAACAGTAACCTGAAATCTCTAAAATCCCGAATCCAACTATTGAATTGTTTCGAGATGCGTACATAGAAAACCCAGCTATTTCGAGATGCGTGCACAGAAAAAGTTGGACGGTTGGATCTCGAATTCCAGGGTTACTATTCATAGATCTCGGATTTCAGCTGATCTGAATCCCACCATATAGCATGCATTCGTTTCCGATACTGAACAATGTGTGTAGCAGCATACAAAAGGAGATGACAAACCAATGTTAACTACATAGCAAGAAAATTTTGCTGCGGGACCTCAAGATAGAAAAAAAACTAAAACCGGTACCAAAGGACAGGTACCGGTACAGACACTGACTTTAGGCAAATTTTGCTTAAATGAAAATAACAAATTGATGTTACAAAACTAATCGGAGTAAACTCATATAAATTTTTCAGACCATAAAAAGCTTGATCTTTTGAAAATAGCTTCTTTGATCCATATGTACTTGGGTGATATGTGGCTTGAGCAACACTGAACTCATTCATCTCCTGGTCTCCAACAGGTCAAGTTAAAAGAACATTTTATTCCAAGTTTTTAATTGAGCCAATTTCAGAGAAATTGAAAACACATGATAGATGGTGTAAAGCATTTTTTTTTTTTTTTGAGTAAAAGTTGGGCCGTGCTCATATTTAATTGATAATTACGGTTACAAAGATTGTAACCACGGTTTATAAAAATCCAATGCGCTCAAAACAATTGAGCTTGAAAGTAAGAAATGAAATCTAAATCGTAAATTTAACAAGATGAAGTCCCTGAATGGGAAAATCCAATGCACCAGTCCGTACCAGTTCGGGACGCTCTTTCCTCTGTCCAGGCAACATTTGCTTTTTACCAGTTCTTCCGGTTCTCAGTCTCCGGTCCAGTTCTGATCTCAACAATGCAATTAATTAACCCATTAACTGTTAAACATCTTCAATGCAATACTCAGAAGAGCCCTCTGCCACTAATTTCTGATTGTCCCTGCTATTATTTTTGTGTCTGTGGCATCCTCATACCTTCTTCAAGAAATTGCAATTACCAAACATGACTTCTCCTCTAGTGCTGGTACCAAATTAGCTCAGACAACAGTATGTGTTTTCTTCAAAATTCGCAACAAAGCCGCAATTTCCTCAATGAGCAATTGGCGTAAGGCAATTTGAGAGGTGAAAACACACAATTTTTTTATTCAATAGCATAATTCATCTGGTTAAATGAAAGAAATTTCTAATTCTATTGGCCCTGTTACTAAATGCTTGCGGTATCGCTATTTCCGTGTCAGTGCTCGTACCGTAGATTAGAATAATTGGAGTATGCAATTAAGAAATGAGGGGAGGGGGAGCGTCGCACCAAGGGAAAACACGCGGGAAAAAGAAACGGAAGATTTAGCGGGAAGGGAAAGAACGTGAAGAGAAAAAGGAAGGAAGTGATTAGCCCAGTAACTGATAAAGGGCAAAATAGTCTTTCAATTTTTTTTAGTAATATTAATCTTAAATTTTAAATAGTTAAATGAAAAAATGGAGATATAAATAAAACAAGGGAAAATTTCTAGTGTGTCCATCTAAATTTTTGAAATAGCCAATTTTCCCATCAAAACACCGTAATATCTAATATCCCTATACAAATTTAACATTTTTCTTGTATTCTTTTTAACTATTTAACATTTTATTTAATTATTTTAAAAATTAAATTAACCAATATGCCCTTCAATTTTAAAAAGACATGTCCATTATTTATAAATATTATCTTCCTCCTTTCTCCTTGTACTGTGAACTTCTTTGGATGTAGTCGTGGCAGCTAATACTTTCCTAGCTGCATAGATAAATGAAATGAGAGTTGTAAGATACTAAGATGTCAATTTCTTTCTATCCCCACAATTTTCTAGGGTTTGATACTGATTGTAGCCTTGAGGTCTGATCTCCTCTTCGTTCTTAGCATTTTTCTGATTTAGCACCTCTATTTTGAATTGTGCCTGTTAATTTCTGAAGTGTGCTCTTGTTCTAAAGTTATAATCTTTGGAGTAGAACTAAGGTGTTCCTAAGCTCACCAAGCCTCTTGTGAACTCAACTCTAAAACCTATCGAATTGACTTCAAACGACATTTCCAAACCGTTAGATATTCAATCTATATTAAAATGTGCTTGGAGACCAAATTTTACATTTTTTGAAATTTTTTTACTATTTATTAAGATGGTTTGAAAACCTGTTTTTATTAAAATTCTGCACCATTGGAAAACAGCGGTTTTCAAACCATCTTAATAAATAGTAAAAAAATTCCAAAAAATGTAAAATTTGGTCTCCAAGCACATTTTAATATAGATTGAACATCTAACGGTTTGGAAATGTCATTTGAAGTCAATTCGATAGGTTTTAGAGTTGAATTCACAAGAGACTTGGTGACCTTAGGAACACCCTAGTTCTACTCCAATCTTTGTCTCTCGTGTCTCTTTTTCATTTTTCAATAGGCCCATTTTCAGTTCTTTATCTTTAAAAATTTCAAAATCATGAAATGACCTAGCACCTCCTGGACTAAATGTAAATGTGACCCTCAAAGCAACGATATATTTCTCATCTCCAAATCAGCAAGCCGACCCCATGCCTCCCTATTTTTAAGAATACAAATCGTGGACCAATTTATTAATGAAATATCCGTATTATTGTCCGATTTGCCCCAAAAAAAAATTTTCCTTGTGCGATCCATTCGGTTGAGAACCCATTTCGGTAGAGCAAAACAAATTAGATTGAAGAATCTATTTAAATTTTTTTTTTTTTTTTTTGAGGGTAAGGTGGCAACCAGCCATCTTACGATTTTCATTGATAAAAAAATATTTACATGGTAAAATTATTTACAGGGTAATGTTCTCCCCTCTCACACTAAAAGAAAATTAAGTGCATAATTATTTATTCCCGACACTCGCCGTACAACCCCCCCTTGCTATATATGACTCAGCAGTACTGTAGCCATTGTAGCACCTCGTAGAGTGTTTCTCTTGCTAAGTTTAGGACCGTTTTTGTTTTTTGGGAGAAGATCCTTCTATTCCTCTCACGCCACAACGCCCAAAGGCTCGCTGCCCAGGCAATTTCCCAGAGAGTAGATGGCGATGATTTTGAAGTCCATAGGTGGACATGGTCTGCTGTACTGACCGGGATGGGGCCTGCCTTCACTAAGTGAAATAGGGTCCACCATAGTGCTTGTGCATACGGGCATTCCCACAAAAGATGGTAGGCCGATTCCAAAACATTTTGTCCACAAGTCACACATCCCAGTATCTGTATACAACCCCTTTTACACAGATTTTCCCTTGTCAGAAGTTTGTTTTGGAACATTACCCAAAGAAATATTCGAACCTTTGGTGGGGTTTTGATCTTCCATAATTTACGCTGGTAAGGGCATATCTCCCCCGTATGGTGTAGCAGCCGGTAGGCGGATGAGGTGGTGAATTTGCCCGAGGCCTCCCATTTCCATGAAGCTGCATGGGTCTGTTGATCCCATTGTGTGGAGACTTTATAGAATGGCAGAAGTCTGTGCAGATCCTTAATAAAAAAGGAAGCGTTGTCAACTGATCCGAGATAATCTGGATTAGTGAACCCGTACAGCAGTTGTATAGCTTTTGACCAGTTGCTGTGTCCCTCGGTGTGCATTGTCCAGATCCACTTTGTTAGAAGGGCGTCATTTTGTGTCCGAAGATCAATTATCCCTAATCCTCCATTTTCTTTCAACATACAAGTCCTTTCCCAATTAACCAAGCAATTTATTGCTTTACAGGTTTCATGCCCTTTCCAGAGGAAATGCCGCCTTAATTTGTCGATGTGTTTGAATACCCATTTTGGGATTCTGAGAGCTTGCATAAAGTGTAGGGGCATGGAGGATAGAACTGATTTGATTAGTGTTACTCTTCCCCTAAAAGAGAGGAGAGCCGACTTCCAAGTTGCCACCCGTGCTTGCACAGTTGCAATTAGCGGGAGAAATTCCATCTTGCTCGGCTTTTTAATCGATAACGGAAGCCCCAAGTATTTAATGGGCAATGAGGAAGCAGGGCTTCCTAAAATACTCTGGATCACAGGCACTAGATGTTGGGCTATCGCGATGGGGACAAACGAACTCTTGTCTCTGTTGATTCGTAATCCCGTTAGGCTCTCGTAAATGGTCAATAAAAGAGAAATAACCTTTAGGGTTGTGGGATGGGCCTCTGTTATGATAATTGTGTCATCGGCGTACTGGATTGGCTGTGGCGGAATGTAGATCGGTGGATGCATCACAGGGACCGAGTTAGTGATAAGCCAGTTTAGAGAATCAGCAACTATAATGAACAACATGGGGGAGAGAGGGTCGCCCTGCCGCAACCCTCGAGTATGGCCGAAGAAGCGGGAGTTACTCCCGTTGACTTTGACCGTTGAGGAGGATGATTTGAGAATGTTGAGTACTGAAGCGGTCCATTTTGGAGGGAATCCTCTCTCTATTAGTAGGTTGGTCAGGTAGCACCAGGATACTGAGTCAAAGGCCTTTTCAAAATCCACCTTATATAGTATGGAGGGTATTTTCCTTTTTTCGCAAGAGATAAGGAATTCTCGAGCGACGAGGAAGGACTCCATGATTGATCGAATCTCAATGCAAATTGGACCTTTAAGCTTGATTTTGGATGAGGGTTTGTCCAAAGTCCTTTGGACAAAACCCAATCCCAATAATCTTACCTTGTCATCCTTCTAAGCGCTTCTTCAATTTTTCTATGAGCAGAATAAAATCTCTTCTTGTAGGCTTGTTTATGGTGAAAGACATTCCCAAATATGTGTCATATGTTTGCCACTGCTCGAAACTTGGGATTAAGTTTCAATAAAAATTGAGTTTGAACATCAATTGGAAAGGATGTGTGCGGGATGCGTATACCAACTTCTATCAGAGAAAAACATATATATATATATATATATATATATATATATATATATATATAGAGTCTGACTAGGCTACTCCATGGAGTAAAACGACTTGGTACTCCACGCCATATCTTCATTTTTAAAGTTCAAATAGTCGATTCGAACCTTCCAACATGTTCTCCATATTGAAATGTGCTTGGAGACCAAATTTTACATTTTTTGGAATTTTTTTACTATTTATTAAGCCACTTTGAAAATCTGAAAATTCTTATGAACAGTAAAAAACAGTAAAAATTTCTGGACCGCCGGATCAGTGATTTTCAAAGTGGCTTAATAAATAGTAAAAAAATTCCAAAAAATGTAAAATTTGGTCTCCAAGCACATATCAATATGGAGAACAACTTGAGCGGTTCGGATCGGTCGTTTGGATTTTCAAAATGAAAATAATGAGGCGTAGAGCACCAAGTCGTTTTACACCATGGCTTAGCTAAGCCCAGCACTATATATATATATATATATACACGTACGTATGTAATTATTCAATTTCTTTCTCTGGTTGTTTGATTAGTCAAATTTTGGGTTTGTGTTATCAATTAGTGTTTCAAAATCACCATATACACCAAAGCAGATGGTACAAAAAATTGAGTAAATGTTGCAGCCTTTGACCTTGAGTCTTACAAAGAGAGAGCGATTGAAATTAATTTCATAGAGCTGAGTAATCATAAGGTTCACATGACCATAGCAACAAACGAATAGTTCGGATTCGGTTCGGCGGAATCAAAAGTTTGTGATTCGGATATAATTCAGAAATAATTCGGTACAACAAGAAAGTAAAAGAAAACCTAAAAAAACCCAAAAAATAAAATTAAAACAAATTAAATTTTTTCGCGTTTTTATCGTGAACAATTCGTGATTCGTGTTTTATTCGCGAATAAAAATATACGTTTTTTTTCGCGTTTTATTCGGAGTTCAGTTCAAAAACGTCAAAAAAATAAATAAAATGTGAATTATTCGCGAATTAATCGTGTATATTGTTACTATGCACATGACTACAACAATGACTCTCCACTCTCAAGTGTACGCATTATTATATGGAGAGGGTTCAAATAAATCATAACGTAAATTAGCATATTCTCAAATAAAATTATCAAACTAAATAGATTTTTTTGAATCATACATGAATATTAAAAAAAAAAAATTCAAGTTCGAAATATATCTACACAAAATCACTCACATTACCCAGGATTTTTTTTATGAACTTTACTACGTGATCGACAAAATCACTCGTCACTGCGGTGTAGTGTACCGAAATTTTTATTAATACCATTTCAAAAAAAAAACACCACTATAATTGGAGAATTCGAAAAATACCAAGACTTTCAATTCAATTTGCAGCCCTATTCTTGGGAGGAGCGCAGATTGAATTGGACCCCCCAAAAACCTAAATATGATATTTATTACAGTATATTTTTGGATTATTGGGGGGCCTCCAATCTGTAGCTCTATTTTTGGGGGAGCGCAGGTTGAATTGGGGCCTCCAATTTCTGATATTTTTTGATTTCTCCATAATTTATGATTTTTTATTTATTTATTTTTTGACAGTGGTATTAATAAAATTTTTGGTGTAGTGTACCGCTTCCCTTGTACCACGAAATTCTACTTAATGGGTTGCCATAGTGGATCCGAATCCGGATCCAGATCTGGCAGGGCGATTTCCATTGTGTAGTCATTTTCTTAAACTAGTTAAGTGTCCGTGCGTTGCAACGGAATTAAAATATTATTTTGAATATTTTTTTAAATGTGATTAATTTTTATTTGATTTCGTCATCATGTATTAGTTAATAATGAGGACAAACAATAATTTTAGAACTTGATATAATGAATGTATATGCACATTGATGAAATGAATCTATATGTTATTGCACATTGATGAAATGAATCTATAGTTAATAATGAGGACAAACAATAATTTTTATTTGATTATTTGAAAGTACTATATTATTGCAAATTGATGAAATGAATCTATATGTTATTATTTGAATTTTTTTTAGTCAATTCTACAAGTTTTGTTTTATTTATTTGCAAGATATGTATTTAATCAATTCTGCAGCTGGTGTAGAATTACACGATCCATAGATATTTTCTTAAAAAAAAAACATATTGAAAAAGGGCGAATAGCAGATATATATCACCTTGAAACAATCATTCAAGCATCAATTTGAAAAACAAACAAGTATCCTTGAGAAGCGTGCAGACAAAATGTCAAAATATATGTATACTGAAAAATGACAATATCATATTCATGGGACAATCCAAATTTAACTACTTATCCTTCCCTTTACAAATTTTTCTTCATATATAATAAGCCCAAAAACACATATTAATGCTAACAAAAAAAATCTAAATGTAAATCTCTGGCTCATGCTGTAGTTTTGCATCCCGTGGAGTTCATTTCGCAAAAAAAATCATGCAAAAAGTTCATCAAAATGCATCAATTAATAGGAGCATATGTAGCTCTACTCCCACCCCTCTAGCCTGGTAACCTTCTTACTATAGAATCAAGTAAACTCTGCAAGGGAGAGACAACAAAAGGATTTATCATTTTATGATGAAACCAATAAAAGAACAAATGAAGCACTCAGCTCATTCAAAATTCACTTAAGAAAATCATTTCTTTCTATTATATATACTTTCCAATAAAAAATTTGAAATAAATTCAGTTTTTCTCTGTTTAGTTTCTAATCAATAAAGTTCAATTGAAAATCATGTATTGAACTCTTTTAATTGAAATCAATTGAACTCTATTTCCTATTAGGCCTTAAATAGAGCAATTGTCACGTGTTGTATATGCAGACGTATATATTGATATTTATTTGTAATTTGTGCTGAAATCACATAATAGGCAGCAATCCATTATTTCTTTTTTAGCATGTAAAAGAATTTAAATGTTACCTTTCATATACAGTGTGCATATCGTAAACAATTTCATGTCATGTCAAGCGTGATAACAAAACCAATGAGAACACAAGATAGCAAATTGGCAATATTAGCAAAGATAAGTTACTGCGCCCCCAACACCCTCCAACCCAACACATACGTTATTCTCAAGTGCGCTGTTTTATGACACATTCAGATAACTGGCACAGCGTCACTTAAGCGCTATTTTAATAACTGATGGAACACTAACTTAAACATTGCCTAATACTTTGACAAACTAAATTGCCTAAAACATCGATTCAGTGACATTCAACACTTTGCATCCCACCAGCTCTACTACAATCCTTGCCAAGATGAAATTGCTCTACTTTCTACACTAACAATATCACAGCAAATACTTAGGAGAGAGAAACATAAGCTAAACAAAAAAGACAGAAAAAAAAAGAAATCAAAATGTATACTGCAAACCATCTAGTAACAAATTGTGCCTTTGCTGCACTTCCTCCTCTGGTACCAGTTTCTGGGTGCAATAGTGTTAGTTCTTTCCTTCTTTGTGAATATATGATGTACAAAGAGGTACATAGCTATACTCCTATTCCATACCAGCAACTAAATGGAAATACATGTACAAAATTGGTCACTGGTGACAACGACAACATTCCAACAAACTCGAAAAGCCAACCAAAGTTAGAATAACAAGAAAATTGGGAAAGAAAACAAAGGCCGTAATGCGAGAAAACCATCTATACCAGTTTTAAGTTCATGCATTTGGTGTCTACAAATATTGAAATTCCAAAATATCAGTTTGGTATCTACAAATATTATAATACAGATTTTCAAAAGGAAAAAAATAAACAGAAAAGAAACATGTGTTCTGACTTTTGGAGGTCCTTTATTTATCTTCTTTAGCAATCTCTGCATTTCAAATTCATCGGTCAGAGCTAAGATGAGTACAATTGTTCCACAAAATAATTACCGATTCAGGATCAAACCTTTGAAGAAGACTCTTGCTTCGAGAAATGTACATCTTCACATTTAGAATTAGCACTACTGCGCCACAGTCAACTTGAACTGGTTATTTTACCAGTCAAACTTATTCATCAATCAAATTTTCCCCCAAAAAGAGGAAAAAAAAGTAAAAAAGAGAGAACTGAATCAGTTCATATATTTGTAGACATTATCAAGAAGCTACCACGACTAAAATTTGTTCTAAAAACATTTACTAATATCTATAAATCATTATGATCTAGACTGGTACATAGGTATAATAGTTTAATAAGGTTTGGATACCATTTTTAAGCTAAATTGGAAATTAATTGTTTTCAAATACTAACAATATCCAAAAGCACGTATTGAAATAAATAAACCACAAAACAAATTTTTCAAACAAACCCATACTTATTGTTGCAACATTGATCAGAAAAAATCAATGTTAGAAAAGAAAGACAGAAAATGATTGGATATTGTACATGAGATGATATTTAATGGGTGTGAGCATAATGTCGTGACCTATAAAGAAGTTGTATGTCAGAACACAAATTCTCCTGTAAAGATATATAATGTATTGCTTGCCAGAAAGTAAAACTTTGAGAAAAAACCTTCCAAAAAAATATACGCTAATTGAAAAATCATTATTTTTAAGGGATCAAGACATATCAACAATGCTTCATCATAAAATTAAACCTCAAGCCTAATCATATAGCCCACTATAAATCTTGACGGTAACCAAGGTTAATCAGTGTAAATTAATGTGCCTTTTTTCTTAGATTTTTACCAATTTTGGCTGTCAAAAGTCAACTTTTTCCTTAGATTTTTGCTACACAAAGGCATGATTTTTTTATCACAATTGTACAAAACATGGTTTTTCGATCTTGTACAAATATTTGCACATTTTTCTGGAATTTATTTGTATTTATTTGAGTAATGAAAATACACACTGTTTTATTATTTCCTTTCTGTCATGCAGTATTGAAATCCAATTTCTGATTATTTTACTAAGCCAAATCACTATTTCTTTTTATGGATTTGTAAAGGAAGATCCATGCTACATCTCTGTCAAGTTTTGTAATTTTTGGAATTTTATAAATGTGCTTAATGATATGTCAAATGCAGGGGTAATATTGTCCATGGTGCAGTAAAATGCTGGTTTTTATATTTTTAAAATGCCAACTTTAACAATAGCAAGAAATTCCATTTTATTTGTTTTGTGTCCTCTATTGAATTGTGTGACTGGATTTTTTATTTGGATTTCTGATCAGCTTGTACTGGTTTCAGCTTGTACTGGTTTCACTGTCATAGGAGGTTCTTTTGGTGATTTTGGGTACCAGTGCAGTGCCAATGGCACTTGCAATGCATTTCATTACTGGCACCAGGTGTACATTGATACCAGGAGCTGGTTAAAAATTGTGACAATCTGATTTATGTTTTGTTTGGTACCGGAGTAGATTTTTAAATGGTCTATATCACTGATTTGAATAAAAAAAACCCAAAGGAAACAAAATCAAACTCCAAAAATCATTAAGTCAAAGATCAAGTAGCAGAAGTGAATGTCATAACCAGAATTTGTGTTATAACTTTTCGACCCAAATCGCTAAGCACCAATTTGCACCAACTTTTAATGTGTGGTAAAATGGTAAACTGATTTTTCCTTCCTCACCTAAACTTTTTTAGGTTGTAACAGTTAAGACCTGGATTGTCATTAAAAACTTTTAATGTGTGCCAATCCAGGTCTAACTTTTACACCAAGTCTTAATTGTACATGTATATGTAGTGTACATGGAGATAAAAATGTTAAGAACCTGCTCATGTAAGAGAGGGCTTTTATGAGAGGAAAATTGTAATTATGAGTCTCCATTATAATTTTCTGAAAATTGGTAATTATCATCTTTTTTCAAAGGAAATGGAGTATGGAAGGGCTACAAGAATAAAAATACTGCCTCTTTTGAATAATTTTTACTATTTCCACAACAACTCACAATTATTCACGGGTAAAATTAAATATCCCAAAACCCCAAATTTCACATTAATCAAACAAACAACAACAACACTTCATATTGAACATAAATTATCCAAAAATATAGAATAGTTAACTATAAGAAAAAAATTATCGAAAGAAGGTCCTGACCAGCCTGAGTCGGAGGAGCACGCTTGGAGGGGAACTTCGAGGTGGCCCGGGCAGCCAGAGTGGGTGCCGCCATTGGAGCCGTCGTCTTTTCAGACATTATCTTCTTCTCCTGCTTCATGATCAATTGTGACGGGGTTGTCGAACCCTAACTGCTGATCAGCTTCACTCTCTCCTGCTCTCTCCTTTTCTCTGGCTCGCTCTCTACTTCATTCTCGCTAGCTACCTGCAACGGAGGTAGACATTTAAGCTATAAGTCACCTACAAAAATGAAAAAAATGAAACTAAGTCCCAGCATCATACCTGTTTTTAACAATACTGACCTGACTGGCACAGTACCTAAAGTTCGTTACTGATACTTTACTTTAAACAACCTTACTTTTTCTTCTCTTTTTCTTTTTTATAGCTGTAAGCAACCTGACTAATACGTTAACAATAGTAACTTGATCAGTACAGTACTGGTAGCAACCTACCTAAAATCAACAGTACCAGTAGGGGCCACGGCATGGAAGGGGGGTCCGAGCTGCTAACTTGGCACATAATCAGGGTTTTTTATCTTCTCTCCTCTCCTTAGCACGGTCTCTGTATTTATTTTGTAGCCTCTTTTTCTTCTTTCTTCTCCTCTCTGCTTCTGAGAAGAAGAATTAGTGGAAATTGCGTAAAGAAAAGAATAGCCAAAAACTAAAAGATAAATATTAGAAAACAAAATGAAAATTGTTTGTAGATACCCCGAAAATATACACGCACAAGTTATGAATGGTACTTACTTCCGTCGCATAAACCCCTGTCTTTAGCTATTCTTCTTCCCGTACGACATCTTCCCCTTTCAAATTTCTCCAATACGAATGAAACTGAAACAAAGGGTACTTGGCTTAGGGTTTCTATTTCCTCTTTAACCACCTCGTCAGAATCACGTCAAAATCCAATTGGTCATACACATCGTAAGGTGCTGCTCTTCGCAAATCCCAGCATACCCCAGAACCTCTTAACATTACACCACTGAATCCCCAATCCTGTTTCACGTTAGTGTCTAAGGGCTTGATTTGAGAGAGAGAAGGAGATGAAGAGAGGAAGGATTAACGTGAAGAAGAAAAGAGAATTGTTCTGTGAAGAAGAAAAGGAGAACTTGGTGGGGAAGATGCTGCGCGGGGGAGGAAAAAAAAGACGCGTTTTCTGCGTTGGAATGGAGAAAGAGGAACACGCGCGTGCGCGAGGAAGGAGAAAGGATACGCGTATTTTGTCTCGGGGAAGGAAAAAGGAGAAAACGCGTGGAGAAAAAAGAGAGAAAAGGAGACTTAGGTGATACAATTTCCGTGTGGAATTTTATGTAGCGTGGATCTAACTAACTAAATTTAGATTTCTACATGTTATCAAACATGAAACATATGTATGAAATCGAAATTGTAATTAATGGCTGAGATTGAAATATATTTTTGATGAGTGGCTGCGATTTACTTAATGAACGGTTGAGATTCTCTCTGGACAAATAGAGGGTTGGGTCCCAAAAAAAATTGCGTGATATTAGTAGTGAGGATAATCCGAATCCGAATCCAGACAGTACATTTGCGTTTACCTTTTTACCAAGGCTAATCCCAATTTGAGAACACTATCTATTTCAATTTCAGCCCAAAAGAAAACCAAGAAAATAAATATCAGATTAGTTGCAAAAATTGGGGCCTTAAAAGATTTATATATATCATCATATCAGACTAACAAAACAAAACAAGAAAAAAAAAAGTAGAGTATTTCAGAAAGCACCTCTCATCTATAAAAGAACCTTTTACTTCCTCAAATAAAATCATAGTGATATTTATTGATTATGCATTATTCACTTAGATTAAATACAACTTAATAGCAGTCACAGAAGAACTCAACAGGACCATGGCCAAGATCGAGCGTTTCTTTCGACTCGGCACTTGCAGGAATGAGTTTACATCGAACTTTGCATGACTCGAGATCATCGGCGACAGCTGCCACATCAGCAGCAACCGACGCCTCCACCTTCTCTGTGAAGAGATGGCGGCGGTGGTGGGAGGCTCTTGCTGGAGAGAGCAATGTGAAAGAAACTAAGAGAAGGATAACAATGAACACAGCTTTTGCCATTTCTATATGGGGCAAGTTATTTGTGTGAGCCTCTGAGGTGTATATATATATATAATAAAATTTGATATGTTTTTGCTTTAATTTGAGGCGGTGGGGTTGAATATATGTTGAATGAATGAAATGCGTTTTGGTTGTGGAGAATTTATTTTTTGTTAATTTTAAGAGTATTTAATTAAAATAAAGATGGTTCATTCTTTTTTTCTTTTTAAAAAAATATTCAGAATTAATGGCCTCTGTTACAACTTACAAGTCATTATTTAGCAGGTTCTATATCTTGTATTGATTAAGAGATCTTCTTTAATGGCTGGTGAGATTTATTTGCAAATGAAGAGTTCATTTTGAGGAAATGGGTCAGCATTAAATGCCGTGTAAACAATTATCTTTTTTTTTTTTTGAAACAATTTTGTTGTTTGTACAAACTGAAAATTCTCTCTAACTTCTGAGCTGTTACCTCATGAATTAATATTCTTAATAAAATTTTGAAAACTATTATCTGGACTGACCCTTAATAGTAAGCGACAAAGAGATTAATTAACTTTATTCATTTTTTTAAATTCTATTCTTAGCGTTGCATATATTTTCACTGTAATTATTAAATAAATTTTTATTTCAACACTATACTTCATTGAATTTTTGTATTACTGGTCCTTGTATCTTTTCTAATTTGATACGCACATCTAAATAATTGAGAACATATCTAAAACTTTTATATTTTTATTGCAATTATATTTTTTAAATATGTATATCATAAGAGTTAATTTAAATATTATTTTTAAATAAATACATTAAGAAAATATTGAATGAATTTTGAGATTTAGAAAAGCAGAAAATTTGAAATTTTGTTCCCAAAATGCGCCGGACTTTTAAATAGCAGCCCTAGGGGTGTCAATGGCACCCTTTTATTCGTTTACCCGACCAATACCATATCCGATAATTATGGTGCGGGTAAGAATTTTTTTTTCTAATAAATTTATCGGGTACGGGTACGGGTAAAAGTTTTTTTTTTCGTTATCTAAACGGGTAAGGGTATGGGTAAAGCATATTTCATATCCGTTACCCGATCGGGTAGTTATAAAAACATTATATATATTATATATATTAATAACATTGAAAAAGTACTTTAATTAGTTTACTTGTTTTTCGTATGATCAGATATTTTTTCAATAAAGTATTATACATGTGTGAATAAATAATAAAAATAATTATTATATTAGTATTACCCATTATTTATCAACTACCGTTTCTTTATCCGACAATCATAACGGGTATAGGTAGGTACGGATAAGATAATTTGTAGCAGATAAATGTAGAGTACAGATAAGGACAATGTGTAACGGGTACGGATATGAAAATGCTTCCACCCGACCCTTACCGTACCCGTTAACACCCCTAAGCAGCCCTTAATTTCTTTTTCTTTTACTTTTTAAATAGCAGTCCTTCCTAAATTCTTGATGTATCATTTAATATTTCTTGAATTTTAATTTATAATTTTATAATTTTAATTAAAAAAATTGGCAGTTAGAAGAAAATTTACACATGTACCATCTAGATACATATATAGTGTTTCGTCTTAGTAATAGTTCTCTTATTATTTTAAACTTAAGTAGCAACAATATGAAAAAACAACGGAATTATCCCAAATTTCAAGCGATGTTTTCCAATAAGCAAACCGCTAAGAGAAGTCTTTTGCTTAAACTAGAAATACTAAGAGTATCACAACACGAAAATGCATCCGAGCATGTAGAAGTAAGAGTGAACTTACTAGTACTCAGGGGCGGACCCACATGGTCCCAAGGGGGCAGCTTGCTTCTGGATTTTGAGTTTTAGTGGAGATTTATTGGTCCCAACCGACTTTGTCTTTTCCTGAAAAAAAATTTATTCCTCTCTAGATGTTTGATTTGTAATTTGAGTTAAATTTAGGATTAGAAATAAATTTGTTGAATTTTGATTGGTAATTAGAATTATAAATTAGAGTATCAGAAATTACAAGTCAAAACATTAGAAAATATAAGTTAAAGCACTATTTTTTATCGAGTACTCAATTAGTTAATGAATTTAAACCTGATTCGATATTTTTTGCCCTCCTGACAAAAATCTTGAATCCACCCCTACCAGTACCATAGTAATACAGTAGTACAAAGTTTTTTATACCAAAGCGTGGAGTAGAGACAAGAACAACTTGGTTCCAAGAAACCAACCCAAAATTCAACCAAAAGAAAATCACATATACATCAAGACATGAAGTTTTGAAATTGTACTTGGTAAAGAGCACATTTACTGGTTGTGCCTCCTTGCTGTGTTAGCCAGACACCAGGGGATTAGATCCACAGTCATTCATTTCTTTAGAAATATGATCAATCAATGACACCATATTTCCCCTGATATGCTTTTGAAACCACCATACTGGATTCGCTTCAATCTGACAAATTATATACAAGAAGATTAATAAACTACCACAATTCTGCTTGTTGGTGTGATTATCTATGAACAGAACAAGTATAAATTTTCAAGTAGCGGGTATACATGCCGAATAAAACAACAAAATATTAACACAAGCTGAAACAACATAACAAAAAAGACTACGCACTTCTTCATAAATGTTTCCAATCCCAATACAAGTTTAAAATGTCAATGAGCAAGAATTATCTTTAGCAAGCTTGGAAGTTTTGGATCTAAAATATGAATTCAGGTAAGTTTGAATTAGAGTCCAAAGTGAATGAAGGAATATTCTTCACTTTAGTGGCGCATGGAAAAAAAAGGAAAAAATATTCAACGCTTAATGGTTCTGTCTCATCAAATTCATGCTTTCATTGAAAACCTCTAAAAAAGTTACATCATATTGAAAATAATGGTATTAGAGACTGTAAGATAGCTAATATTGTTGAGAACTATGTGTTCCCTCACTTGGTTAATGATCTTCAAACAATTCGGGTGGAAAGCAAACAGGCCTTTAATTATGGAAATTTCCTTCAGCCCAGTCCATTTCATTCAGACGCTGGAAATTTCCTTCAGCCCAGTCCATTTCATTCAGACGCTGGAAATTTCCTTCAGCCCAGCCATTTTATTCAGACGCTGGAAATTTACTTCAGCTCAGTCCATTTCATTCAGACGCTGGAAATTTCTTTTAGCCCAGCCCATTTAATTCAGACGCTGGAAATGTCCCACGAATTTCTTCTACTGAGGCAGCAATTATCCCACGAATGATTCGAGGAGATCAGCTGCTGCCTGGTTACCTACTGTTCATGACGGTTTGTATTTTCGCTTTTTTACTTTGACAATATTTTTTTGTCTGTCTGTGATAGAAAATATGTTTTTATTCTTTTGAAAAAATATAAACTTATTTTTCTTCATTCAACCGTTGATCTTTATTGAGATTCATGTATGAAAAAAAAAATTAAGCAGTTTAATGAAAAAGAACAGAAACTTGATTTTTTTTTTTTAAATAACAGCCGATTCGTACTCGTTGCTTACAGAACCTATTAGGGTATGTTTGGTTGCAAAACAATAATAGCTAGAATAGTCAAATCAAGAATAACTATCATTTGTCTTATTAGAATAACAAAATCTCAAAACCCTTAAAAATAGCCTATTCTAATAAGACAAAAGGCTTGAATTTCCTATTCTAGTTATTCTAATCTAACCAAACACCGAATAAGCTATTCTGATTAGCCTAATCCCAAGGGGAGCCATTCGGCAACAAGGGATTAAGTCTCCTTAAGGCTTAATCTGCTTCCTTTAGCTTCCTTAGCCGTTTAATTCTGCTAAACACCGGTTCCTTAGTGCGGATTAAGATCACCTCCTTTAGCCTTCTTTTGTCCGGATCTTAATCCTCTGCTCGAACCTTAAGGCACCTCTACCCCTTATTTTGCTTCTTTAGCTTTCATCAATGGATTAAGACAAACGAACATCAGTTCCTTAGCACTCCTTAAGCTGTTAATTCTTCACTCTTAATCTCTTGTTGCCGAACGGCCTTAAGAATAGCCTGTTGGAATTAATTTCAATAAATTACAACATATATGGGCTTATATGTGATATAAATATATATTGAATAATAAACTGTCAAATATCTAATTAGACCCGTTAGGAAGTGATCAAATTAAGTATTATTTATCGGGTTCAATATGTGTCATGAGAAGTGGGGGCCTTTAATGTGTAGAACCCGTATTAATAACTTTATGATTTAGTGATGTTCTAAATTATATAAAGTTTAGAAATATTACAATTATGTTATTGGTCCGTGGAGAACACAATTAAATATGGCAATGTTCCGTAAAGAAGGAAATATCCAATAAGACACGTTCTGAATTTAGATCCACTAAGGATCCAATAAGAAAATAGGCTACAGAGGCACCTATTCAATTAATTAAAAAGAGAGAAGCGTTCTCTCTCTTAATCTACGTAATCTCTCTCTCTTCAAAACAGAGAGTGATCTTGAGTAATTGGAGAAGGGGTTTGTCGGTAAAAGAACTTGCGATTCGGGTATCTCTTCTTGTGCAGAACAAAGTGTTGCCGCTGCCGCCTTTCTTGCTCTCTCTATCGGACTGAGAGGGATTACTTGAAAATCTAAAGGCTTCCGGTGATCAACGGTGCTTGTGTCTCTCTGAAAAATCATGGTTATGAACCAAGGTAACTTAAAATTTCAGATTATGATTCACTAAAGAATCATGGCAAATCTAGAGTTTATGAATTGCGGTATGATTATACATGAAATAAATCTATCATAGCTTATTCTCAATCCAACCAAACATACCCTTAGAAGACGGCATGTAATATGATTAAGATGTAAACTTATGTAATCATTATAACTTTCTCAGTTATATGTATGAAAAAAAACTGAACAGTTAAATGAGAAAAAACAGAAATCTATTTTATAAAAAATAACAGCCGATTCGTACTCGCTGCTTACAGAGCCCGTTAAAAGACGGCATGTAACATGATTAAGATGTAGACTTATGGAATCATTATAAATTTCTTACTTTCTATAACTAATTACATAATGCTGTGTTTCGACGTGTATGTTTCGGTGCGACAGTTGAGATGTCAAGTATTTATTCCCTCTCAAAGACATCTGCACAGTTTTCTGATATAAAATAAAAAGTAGTCTCGATGTCTAATTCTTATCATCTTATCTATCTTATCTTCTTATTAATATTTCTCACCGAACGTTATAAAAGGTATGTCAAATATTGACACGGGCGGACGCAGAATTTTTATCAGCAAAAGAATGAAATCGAGATAAAATAACTTATCGGATTTAAATTCAATAACTAATTAGATATCAGATAAAAAAACAATCAATGTAATAATAAAAAATAGTATAGTCTTACATAATAAAAAACAACAAAATAATATCATTTTACATATTAAAAAATAATAAAGTTGATCTGGATCTGTAAATTTATATAAATTTTCTATAAAAACAATAAAGTTTCTCATTAACAGTGTTTTTGCACTGATTTGATGGGCTTTCCAGTTCCAGAGAGAGCAAAATAATTTTCAGAGAAGGAACAACTGCCCCCTCTGACTGTTTGGGTCCGCCCTGTGACCTATCGTTCAAATTCAGGTGTTTGAAAGCAAAAATAAAAATAAAAATTCAGGTGTTAAGAAAAATCGGATGTAGACTTTTACCTTCTCGAACCATTTTAGTCGGTCGTTCCTTCGGTTAATTTTGTCAATTAATATTATTATTTTCAATTATGTGGATCCTTTAACGGTGTTCATAAACATATACGGTCGTTTGACAATATATGGACTTGTTCTCTATTAATCTAATTGTTTGAAGAATACAATGGAAGAATGTTGTTTGAAATAAGGTCAAACAACTCCGCCTCATAAACAAATACAACGAAAATTTTGCATCCACATAATATACTAGAGATCAAATCATCAGAAAGTAAAATCATATAATTTCTGTGAGCAAAACAACCTGTGTTAGTTGCCTAAACAACTTTTGAACTAACTTGTCTTTCCTATTTTTATTTTTTTATTTGACAACCGATTTAATTTAATTTAATTCAATTGACAACTTTCAAAGGCATATACCTAGGGGTGAAAACGGATAATATCCGATCAGTATTCGATTCGTATTTGAAAATTTAGATGTGGATATCCGATATCTAAATATTCGTGTGGATATGAATACTGATATGATTTTACGTTTCAATTATCTGTATCCGAATAGTAAATATATATCATATATTTTATATATATTATGAAAAAATATTGTCATTTATCATTAAAATTAGATAAATATTATGAACTTTGATATTTTTAATATTGTTTTAATAAATATTCGGTCAATCCGTATCCGGATTTGTATCCGGCTAATATTCGATCCGTATCCGTATCCAAAAATTAAAAAAAAATATGAATATATTTTTAGCACTGTCCGCTCCGGATATACCTGATTTTTTTCCTAGAAAAAACACTATAAAATACTTTATTTCAAGGTTCACTTGGTTCATTTGGTTGGACTTGGTCCATAGAATTGTACACGTAACACCCTAGCATGGCAGAGTGTTAGAAATATTAAATTAATAAAGAGAGAAAACGACACACGGTGTTATATTGTAAATTTATTTTTCAACACCTTTATTTTTTTCTTTGCGCTCTTACGCATGTGTCGGTTTGTCGGCATTTTTTGTATTGGCGAACATATTTGGCAGAGTCGGAATAAAATTAAGACAGTAAATATTTCAAAGAATAATAAACTTCTTTTTCAAACCATCATTAATTATTTAATTAAAAAATTGAACTTTATATAAAAGGTGCAATTATAAAATCATAAAACCTTACTTTGTTCCTGACAACAAACAGTTTGCTTTATTTATTACAACTGACAACCGTACGTATATTCCCTTTCTTTGGGCTCAATTTTTTCAATTTCAAAAGCTCAAATTCGATTAATTTTTCAACGTTGGCAAAAGCAATTTATTGAAGGACTAATCTGCAAAAAGGAAATAAAAACGCTAAAACGGTCTCAGTGATACAGATTCAAGATGAATTCAGATCCTCTCCGGTACCGTAATAAAAAATCTTTTACAGTTAGTGAATCTGGAACGTTCTTGTTAACTTGGCACGAATCTCATTGCCCAATAATACTGTCCCTGCGCTAGCTATCTCAAAGCATCTGGGAGTAAATCTCAAACCGTAAAGTGAGGAGATCTTTTACAGTACCTCAGAGAATACCTGTCCGATTTAAGATAGACTGATAGGGACACCGCATGGAGAATCGGAGGTCCAGTGGACCCCAGCTGACGTCAAACGTATATTCATGGGGCCACCTGGATAATTAGAAAATTCCAGAGCACCACAGCGCATCCTTTTATTCATTTTGTAATAATAGTAAATAGTTTGTTTATTTAACATTTATTAAGATCTAAGCAGCTGTGAACAGTATATATTATTAGCTAATCATGCTTTGTTATTTTAGAAGCTTCTTAATAACTTGATTACATAAAATATTTTTTTAGAATCAAATAAGAAAAAAAAGCGGCACAAATTTTTTTTTGAAAAATAATAAATAATTATAAATTAGAACATCAGAAATTATAAGTCATATTATTAAAAAATATAAATTAAAACATTGTTTTTTTTATCAAATACTCTATTAGTTAATGAGTTTACATACAATGAGTTAATTAAATTAAATTAATTATTTTTTTATTCTAATAGAAATTATGAATCCGCTCCTGATCTGCGATTTCTTACGAAGTATAGTTTGTCATGCAAAAGTGTGACATACTGAGGAATCGCAGCAAATGCAAATATATGAGTTGAAAAAAAATAAAAAAAATGCACAAAAATATAAGTCTGAAATTTCTTCGCCGTATTTCTTTTTCAAAAATAAAAGAAAGGTTGGGGGGCACACGCGGAGTTACATGATTAAGAAGAGATTGGAGTAGGTTCAATGGACATACTTTTTGGTTCAATTAGCTCTAGACCGTACAATTAGCATTAAGATCTGCCAGCACAGAAATTGATACAGACTTGCACGGAATGTGATACAGAGGACACGAATCTTGATGCAGATCGGATGGTCATCACACCCATCAAACCAAAGTAGGTCGTATGCACATCGGACCTACTCTGAATTCGATTAAGAAAACCAGCGCAAAAGGAGGCCGGTGCCGGGGGTGCTTTTCACGTCTTTCCCTTCTTTTCTTTCTTATCTCTGATGTCTCCATTTAAACGTACCCGGCGCCTTGATTGTGACCACTCCTAATTCCTATTCCCAGTTCCCTCCCTTGATGACATGTCCTGATTATTTGCGGCTTTATGTTGTGTAGCAAAGTGGGAAGCTAATTCTTTGCCTGTTTGAACTCATTTCTCTTTTTACAGAAACTTTTATTAATACCATTGTCAAAAAAAAAAACAAATTATAAGGAATTGGAAAAATACCAGGGTCTCTAAGTCAATTTGCGGCTCCATTATTGTTGGGGGGGGGGGGGGGGGGGCATATTGATGTTGAGGCCTCCCAAAAATCAAAAAATGCACTGTAATATACTGACTGATATTTAGGTTTTTGAGGAGCCGCAGATTGACTTGGAGGCTGATATTTTTAGAATTCCCCAATTTTAGTGTTGTTTTTTTTTAAATAGTATTAATAAAAATTTCAGTCTTTTTTATGAATGATATTTATTGTATAGAGAATTGACATTTTAATCATAAATGTGATACGTTATGTCTCTTTCAATATCTCAAGAAAAACAAATTGACACAACGTAATCAGAAAATTATCATGAGGGGTCAATTTTGGTAATAGAAAGAAAATTATTAAAGTAAACAAGATGTAATTGTTGTATAACATTTATTTTTTTCTTAAGTACTGAAGTGTAATTGTGTAACTAGATGGATTAATTATGACAAAGGTCACAATTAATTATACAAGTAAAAGTATAATTTTTTTTTGGAAAAAAGAGATTGAACTCTCCCTCATTTATCGTTCTTTTGTTATGTACAATATTTTCCCATAGATAAAAAAAGCAACTTATTTTATCAATAAAGTTTGTGCAAAAGAATGTAAATAGAATTATCTAAAAAAAATACATAATAATCAATTTTTTTCGATCTCATAAGGTTGGTTAGAATTATTATTATTATTATTATTATTACTATAATGATGATGTGATGATGTAGAAAATTATTTCTTCATTTGTCACCTTCAGACAAAATATTAGAAAAATTTTCATTGAGCTAATTCTAACATAAAATGTCTATAAACAATTTATTTATGGAAAAAAATATTTTTTATATTTTTTATTAATTGAAATAAAAATTATCGAAGTATTATAAAATTTAATTCCTACAACAGTGTATAAAATTTTCTCATCCACAAACAGTGGAATTAACTTAAAATAGTGTATGTAATGCGCAAACTTTGAGTTATCCAGCGCAACAGAAGATCTGAATTCTAGAACTTTATTCGTACTACCGTCAAGGAATTAACGGGCGCCTCTCGTTCACACATTCACCGACCCTTTAATCCAACGGCCAGAATTTCTTCCTCATCCTCGACCTGATTTAAAACCCCATCGCCAGAAAACAAAGAATCTCTCTCGAACTCTCTCTCTCTCTTTCTCCTCTCCTTTTAGACCGAGATCTCACATTCTCTCACCCAGCAAGGAAAGAGAAAAAAAATTCAAGTGAAAAGGAAATCCTTTGTGTGCTGTGCCTGCGGATCACGTTTAGGAGCTCATGGCGGATCAAGTCGAGGAAACCAGCGTGCCAAGAGAGAGCCTTATTGAGAAGATCAAGGAGAAGATCCACGACGATTCATCCTCTTCGTCAGACGAGGAAACTGAGAAACCTAAGCCGTCCGTGTCCGATCCGCCTCCCAAGCCCAAGATCTGGCGCATTTTCGGCCGTCAGGAAAACGTGCATAAAATCCTTGGTGGTGGCAAACGTATGATCTGATCTGCCTTTTCATTTTTCTTGACATTTTTTTAATATATAGTCAACTTAATATTTTACAATTCGATCTAACTGAAGAGAGTGCGTTAATTTGTCTTTTATTTATTTATTTATTTTAAATTAAGTAGCCATGTTCTCAAAATTATAGATGTTATCGATCGATATGTAAATATAGATAAAGCCGATCCTTTCCATACTTTTCACCTTTTTTTCAATTCCTTCAACCTATTTTTAAAGATCTGGTCCGATTGAGGTTGTTATTCATATTATTGTTGTTTAGCCTGGGTTTAAAGGGTTTAGGAGAAAATTATATAGATTTGGACTTTTTATGTAATAGTTTATAAAAAGGACTGCGGAAGAACCTTCCTTGAGATTTGTTGCTTACATCAGTTGGGACACTGGTGTTTTCAATTAGTAAATTGATGAAATTAATACATTTTGCTGATCAAATTTAAAAAATGAGCAATTAATAAATGGTACTTGTTTAAGCATGATGCCAAGCTAGTAGCAAATCCATACCAGACATATATATATCTAGAAGCAAATGAGATAGTGACTCTTTAGTATTTGGTTCCGTCCTCCTAATTTACAATCTTTAGTCAGTTTTCGTATTTCACAATGTCCTTTTCAATTGTTGTACTTGTTGCAACATTCTTATACACATTATTTTTGTTGTTGCAAATTTTTGTTCATAAAATTCAGGCTAGTAATTAACTAATGCAATATTGAAAGGAAACCATTGTATTCAATGAAAATCAATAAATAAACCCGTAGGTACTTAACTATCCTTTCTCACTCTCATAGGCAGAGATTCAGGGAAGGATAGATTATCATCTGAGAAAAATATTTCCTATTTCATAACATAATATTGATTTTAGTTCACAAGATAATTTGTGTACCTTATGCATGTTGCAATGTTTTAATTAGAAAAGTTTAATTGGTGCAGCTGCTGATGTGATGTTATGGAAGGACAAGAAGCTGTCGGCTGGAATTCTCGGCACTGTGACCGCCATATGGATCTTCTTTGAAGTAATGGGATACCACCTGTTGACCTTTATGTGCCATGCTCTCATTGTCACTCTTGGCGTCCTCTTCCTCTGGTCCAATGCCTCCTCCTTCATCAGCAAGTACGCTTCTCTCTCTCTCTCTCTCTGCATGCATGTGCACACAACACGTGCATGCATGTGTTTGCATGTGTGGGTTTCAAACCCATCAATTGATCATCTGCAGTAAAGTTCAAATGTTTATAATGTGAATTTTTAGACTTGCAAGAGTATATTTACCTTCCCTGAGTTATTTGTAGATCAAGTGTTTTGCATAGTTTTTTTTTTTTAATCGAAGAGAAGTATATAAATTATGGAAATGATTGTCTAATTTACCTTTTGATTTCAGATCTTCTCCACCGCGTATTCCTGAGGTGAGCATTTCAGAGGAATTGATGGTGAATATTGCACTCTCAATTCGGTACGAGATAAACAGAGGCTTTAGAAGTCTGCATGAAATAGCTACTGGCCATAGCCTTCAGAAATTCCTCATTGTATGCTTCAGTTTTCTCATCCATTTTCCTTTTTTTTTTGTGTGTCACATTTTGAATTTAGTTTCATCTCACATTTTTAAAATAAAATTAAAATTGCCTTCGAAATTGATAGGCTTATCTGAAATAATCGAAGGCCTAAAGTTGGCAAACATTGAATTTGCTTGTAAAAAAGTTTAATGCTAAGCCTTTTTTTTGTGAAATATTGTTTATTTTAATTCAGATTGATAAAAAATGTTTCTTTTATCTTTTAATAATTTTGAAAATCTAATTTTTTTTCCCCAAATTCTCTAGGTAATCGGCTGTTTCTGGGTTCTTTCTATTGTTGGGAGCTCTTGCAGTTTCTTGACTTTGGTCTACGTAGGTAATGTTGATTTTTCTCAGCCTACTTATCTAATGTGTAATTAACGAGGAATAATTCATTTCTGTTGCAAGTACCACTCACCTGGTTTTCTCTTCCTTGGCTTAAAATTCTTTTCTTTGTTTCTTACAAACAGATTTTCTGATGATGTTCACAATCCCATATCTGTACGACAAATATGAGGACAAGGTGGACCCACTTGCAGAGAAGGCCACAATTGAACTCAAAAAACACTACTCGGTTTTCGATGAGAAGGTTCTCAGTAAGATTCCCAAGGGAATTGGCAAGGACAAGAAGCACTAAACAAATTTGACGGTTAATGTCTGCTTTGTTGGTAGTTCTCTATGGTAAATGACCAAGTTTTGGTTTTTTGTGTATGGTGCAACTGTCGTTTCTAAATAGATTCTGGTTTAATGGATGTTAATGTTAATCATATTATAAATGTAGGTTGGGGTTTGTAGTGGAAGTTTTGGTAAGAAACATGGATGGTTTTAATCCGTATATCGTGTTTCTTTTCTTCTCTTTTCTTTCCTTTTTGCTTAAGACCTATATTTTGTAAGCTTAAGCTGATGTTTGTTATTTTAGAACCCTATTTTCATATAGGGGGTAAAGTGCAGGAGTGTTGGATTTCTTGTCTTCATATACAATGTTCTGTTCTATAATTCATCAGTTTGCAAATTTTTGTTTTTTTCTGTACCATTTTTATTAATGCAATGTGACCCAAATAAAACATCAACTGGTAAAGCTCTAGATTAATGGTTTACTGATTCAAGTGGTGATTCAATTGGTTCTTTGGTTCCACAGTTGAATTTTAATTAGTTTATAACTATTTATATTTATAATATCAAAATGATATATAAAAATATGTGCACTTATGTTTACTATTTATAAATGTAGATATCAAATCACTCAACTATTTAATATTTATTCAATAATATTTATTCAAAGAGATTAGCTTTCATGCTTTGAGAAGTAAATAGAGTGTTTTACTTTTTGCTCATATTTTTATTTTTAAAGTTCAAACAGTCGATTCAAATTTCTTAACATGATCTTCATATTGACATATTGATATGTGCTTGGAGACCAAATTTTACACTTTTTGGAAATGTTTACTATTTTTTTGGAATTTTTGAAAATCACAGCTTTTTATTAAATAAAATAATAATAATAAAAATTTCACAAAAACACTGATTTTCAAAAATTCTAAAAAAATAATAAAAAAATTTCAAAAAATATAAAATTTGGTCTTCAAGCACATATCAATATAAAGATCATGTTGAGAAATTTGAATTGACTGTTTGAACTTTGAAAATAAAGATATGAGCTGGAAGTAAAATACTCTATTTACTTTCCAAAACATCGTAGCATCACTCTTATTCAAATCTTAACATTATGTTTTGTCACTAAATTAAAGGCCGGTTTTCAGGTATGAAGCATTGTCAAACTGTAGTATGTGACAAAGACGTTGCATCATGGTTTTGTAATTTTATACTAACGAGAAAATTACAATTACGAAAATACTGAATACTCAAACTTTAGTTTGATTAATTTATTTAATACTTTGAGAGCAAGCAACAATTCAGGAAATTTGAACTTCATCAGCTTCCCAATGAGCAAGCAACAATTGTTCAGAAGTTTGAAACTTTTAAAATAAATAAATGCATAGTATTGAGAATGATCAATTTACAAAGAGTGAGTCTATGGTATTATGCATATCACGATTTGGTTAGTAATATGGATTAATATTTTCGATTACTAACCTAATAAATTAATTAATTCAATTTTGAATTTCCATTTACTAACCTAATAAAGTAATAATTTTTTGAGACCAGTATTACAACACGCGAGGGCAGACGAGATGAAGATAATAACTCTTTAAAAAGAGATTGGACTATCCAACAACTAACCACATTTCCTTGAAATTTAAAGGCCTTCTAGCCTTTACTTAATCTTACCGCCTTAATCATAAAAGAAAATAATTCTTTTTTAATAAAGATAAAGAGTTGAGTTTTCTAGATTTAAATATCCACACAAAAATTCAATCGAATTAATCATAATATATTATGTACTATTACCAAATTAAACTTTTCTTCATTACATTATGTCGTATTTTAATTTTCTAATCCTTATTTTGCTGTGCCAGGTATTTTTACACAGTCGTAGGCTCCTAGCGCTTTTTCCTACTTAAACCAGATAGTTCAAAGCTAAATTTCATACCAATTTAGTTTACATACCTTTTAGTATAATCTTTACTAACATACCATCCTAGAAGATACTCAAAACCAAACTATTCAGTTTTTGAAACAAAACTTGTCATGAGCACCTTCACTATGTTGGTCTCAAATTCTCATGATATGTCACCATTAAAACAAACGAGAGCAAACACATTTTGTATTTTTCACAGAAAGTACGTCAATTGCGGTTTTTTCCTGGATCCACCTTCCCCATATAACTCATTCCATTGCCTGAGCTCGCTCATTATCGATCCCTCGGCAGAAAAACTGGCTGCCACCTGCATTTTTAAGAAGAAAAAAAAGAGAATCAACATTGATTTAATAGCAGCCCGGAAGAATTTCATAAACTTCTCAAATGAATACTGTTAAAGAAGAGTTCTGAAATCAGTATACTTTAATTATTGCTTCTTTGAAATGATTGTAATATGAAAGAGAAAATTGTAGAAAAGAACCCACCTGGTTCTTAGCTTGCCTCAAATCATCCATTGTCAGCGGCCTAAGAATGATTGCTTCTTTAGCTTCTCCTTCCTTTTCTAGTGATTCTTTCGATGGAGTCTCTCCTGATTCTTTTTGTTTTGCCTGGCATATTTGAACAACTTAGCTTCAAATCAGAAAAGTTAAAGCTTCTTTCAAAAATAAACCAGAGAATGCTGATACAAACAGAAATTGCGGCAGAATGCTGTATATATTTATGTTAGAGTGAGGCTATGGTACTATGCATAGCACGGCATGGTCCGTAATATGGATCAATATCTCCCTTTTCAGAGTCTAAACAGTCGATTTGAACCGTTCACCACGATCACCATATGAAAATGTACTAAATCAAATTTTACAATTTTTGAAAAAAATTTACTATTTTTTTAGGCAAGTAGAAAATCACTAGATCTAAAAATTCTAGACCATTCAAAAGTAGTGATTTTCTACCTATCTAAAAAAATAGCAAAAATTTATAAAAAATGTGAAAGTTAGTCTGCAAGTACATTTTCATATGGAGATGTTGAAAGGTTCATATCGACTATTCGAATTTTAAAACTGGAGATATTGACCCATAGTACAGGCCAATCCGCTCTATGCATAGTACCATAGCCTCACTCTTTATGTTAAGTATTACAAAAAAGACTAAATTATTATAATAAAGGAAGTACAAAAAGCAGAAAAAAAAAGTAATATGAATAAGATGAATACAGAAACAAAAATGAAAACACAAAGGGGGTATTACTATAGAGCATAAACTGTACATTATTTGAATGAATAGACTAATTACCAGTTCCTTGAGCCTTTCTCTTTGGATTAGCTCCCTTACAGGTCTGTATGCTGCTGTTGTACATAGATTCTGCAGGAAATAGAAATTCAAACAGGATAACTAGTAATAAAATTCTGACATGAGATTATAGTATCTAATCAAATCAGAAGTATGATAAAGACCTTTAAATCACTGCCGCTGTAACCTTCAGTAATTCTCGCTAATTCTTTGAAGTCAAGTCCATCATCTGCTTTCTCTTTTGATAAGAGTGTCCTTAGAATCAGCTCCCTACTTTCTAGGGATGGTAGCCCGACCATTATTCTATCTCATTCAAGGAAGAATATATTTAGTCTGCTGAAAATAAAACAATCTATTTTCTCTTTAAATAAACACGGTTTGTCACAAATGTTGCAAATAACCAATCCACATTTCTAACATTTTCCAGGTGACTTGCAAATAAATCTGTAAGTATTAAAACCATTTTTTACTTGCAACAAGAATGACAAAGTTACCCTTTGTCATCCTCACTGTCATGCTCACTGCTCAATGAATAGTCCATATGAAATTACAACTCCTTATCTAGATTAAAGATTGCATTGCTTCCATTCAATTTGGGCATGACAAAGAGGAATATTAGAGTTAGGGGTAAAATTGTCTACGTTTACTTGACCTAATCATTGTGTCAATTACAGTTACCTAAAAAAGAATGTCTGTTGTTGCTAGTAAATGTGAGAAAAGCAGCATGTTGTTTTCATGAAAGTGGCTCTTATATATTGGAAATAATACTTGCCTTCGCTCAAATCTTCTAATAATGGCCTCGTCAAGATCAAAAGGCCTATTTGTGGCTGCAAGCACAAGGATTCTCTGCTCGGGCTTAGACAAAAGCCCATCCCAGTGACCCATAAACTCGTTCTTTATCTTTCTCATTGCCTCGTGCTCACCAACTCGACTCCTCTGCCCCAGCATGCTATCCACCTCATCCACAAATATTATTGTGGGAGCCACTTTTGCTGCTAAGGTAAATAAAGCCCGAACATTCTTTTCGTCTTCGCCGAACCATTTTGAGGTGATGGTTGACATCGACACATTTATAAAACTCGCACCGGCCTCATATGCTATGGCCTTTGCTAGCATGGTCTTTCCTGTACCTGTCAGGTTTAAAAAATGGTTGATGGGGTTGGCTGGTAATGACTGGTCGTGAAACTGATGGCAAACAGAGTTGAGGATGAGAAACTAATTTACAATTTAAGGTTGAAAAAGATGCAAAAACTGGATAAATCATGCAATATAATAAGTGAAGCTTACTGGACTTAAATAGAGCTCTGTTGTACAGTAGAGCTTAGTTAGAATAAAGTATGGTAAAACTAGCAGTATCAGGAATTGGGGTTTCAACATACTGGTAAGGTATAACCTATCGTCAGTGATTGACACAAGAATATGACAATAGCACCTAGTCATACCAGTAATTGGTTATTTACTGTCCTTACTGTTTTTTATATTTTACTGCACAATGGAGGGTAAGTGAAATAAATGAGTTGTAAAATTAAAACTTGATTGAGATTCTTTAAGTTCTGATTTGCAAAATGAGACTTGGATATACAAAATTCAGTGAAAAATGCTAATATTTAAGCAGATAGCTTAGAATACTGCAACATTTCAGGATTCAGGCTTGTATAAACATGCTGAAATTTCAGCAATACAGAAAAATTATGATCTTCATGCCAACCAATTAACAAGTAAGCTTCTAATACCATTGAACTACCAAATGTAGTATGCATACCAATATAAGGTTCCGATCATGTTTTCAGTACTGAAAATAGCACTTGGTTATTAGTACCTGGCGGACCGAAGAGTAGAATCCCTCTGCAAGGCTTGAGAAGGCCTCCTTTGAAGAGATCAGGCCTGCGTAAAGGAAGCATCACAAGCTCTTGAAGTGATTCTTTTATGTCATCTAACGCGCCTATATCGTCAAACGTTACTCCAATTTCATTTGCTGGTATCAACTCTGGCCTTATTCGCTTTTCAAACTCATTGTCAGGAGCAACATCCTAAAGCCAGAAAAAAAAAGTTATATTAAACTACATCTTGATAAGTTTCAGGATATTTGGTTATGTAACCTTTGTTGAGTTAAGCAGTGATCACAGTACAGCTTTAATTATTGTACCAGGTGCTTGTACCATATCTATAAAAATTTACATTTCTTGTTCTTTTTTTTTTTTCTCTTTCTTCCTGCTAAATCACTGATCTAATTGTTTCTTGATAGTTTGGTTGAAAGCAAAATCAACATACCCAGTTTAGCAGTGAATAACAAGGTTGATCTATGACTGGTCAGGTTCAGTACTAAAGTGCACAATAGAATTTCAAAAACAAGGTTGTAGAGGGAGAGCTAGGAATTAGAACACATACCGGTACCTTCGAAATAGAGGCGTCCTTTTTGACAGCTGTGTCAGATTTACCTGGTTCGCCTCCTTTATTGTCAGGAACCGTCGATGCTGTTTTCTTCTCTGATTTCGCAGCAGCTGGAGCATTTCTGCTATCATCCATCTATGCGTCATCAAGAACACAAAAGTGGTAACAATTACAGCAAAATTTGCTTCCCCCGGGAAGCAAAAAATAAATCAAGAATAGAATAAATAGAAACAAATAAGTATTTGATCCATAACATCTTCTCCTCCGGGACATACAAGCACGTAAAAATAATCAATGCAGTATTGGCAAAATGCTGGTTCAATATGACACCAATCAGGTTTAACAATAGAATGAGTGGTCTCTATGTATCGGTAGTGTGGTACAACAGTCATCGACTAATAGTAAGAAAAAATAAAATTGCACAAACCTTTGGCTTTGGTGCATCAGGAGTTGCCTCCAACTGTTGAGTGTCCTTGCCACTAAGTTTGTTCTCTTGAAAAATGTCTAATGCATGTGACAAACTGAAGCACAATCAATTAAACAAATAAACAAAAGAAAAATAATGAACAATATTTCAAATGATTAACTAATTATAAAAGGTAAGGTTAATGAAATTCATGTACGGTTAAAGAAAGCACATTACAGACTATTTTCTTAGTTTTATGTTGTTCTCGGCTAACAGTGGTATTGACTTCTTTTAGAGGATTACAATATGAAAATTAAATTGTAACATCAAAAGGCATTATGAAAGGATAAGCTCTGTTAACTTACCTTTTGGAAGAAATAACAAGCTTCCCATTTCGGTACTCAGGGTTTTTATTATTCATAAGATGGTATGAAACAGCTGAAATCACAATCTCCTCAATATATTTACCAAGAACCATTGTATCAGCCAGACAAATGGTCCCCAAATCGTTACAATCCAAATCATTCGAGGCAAGCACTTCGATTATGTGGTTTCTATTATCTTGATACTGTATCGTCTTCATATCCTCTTCCAGCTTGGACTTCCAGCTGACTAGATGGGACCCACTCTCAGGTGGCTTTATCTCTATGTTGTACGGAAAGAGGATCGAGAGCTCTTCAGGTGGTTCGGTCAAGTCAGCATCGGGTTCAAGGATTCGAGACCCAAGTACCAGTACAGGGCCAGTTAGCTTCTGAAGCATAGCTTTGAATAAATTGTACATCCGTTGGGACTTGAAAAGGAGGTTTTCTACATCTCTGACATACAAAACTATGGGATTTTTCTTGGATATGGAAATAAGGACCTGAAAAAATATGAGTAATTTAGATGAAGGTGTTCCTAACTTATCACAATTTCTCATCTTGTCCTTCAAGTTTTATAGTTCCCATTTAAGGACCTAAATTAAACAAATAGGAACACTAAAACATAAAGGATCAAGAAAATATTACGAGTACTAGTATATCCAATGAGAGTAATTTCTATCTAGAAATGCTTCCACTAGGACCATGTAAATCCGTTCCAGAATGTGCTGAATCACTGCTGTAAATATTCTTGTTTCTTTAATTAAAATTTTATTAGTAGGCAATTGCCTGCTACCTCAAAAAAAAAAATGCTTGCATTACCTTATTTCACAAAAATAAGATAAAAATTTAATACCAAGGCATATTGAATTGGTATTATAGAAAACCTTATAAAGGGACTGAATCAGGAGCTTCTCATCAAAAGACCAGCTGCTGGTGCGTTTGAGGGGCCCTAGAATAAAATAGAAATATAAAAATAGTAAGGAAGTAGAAAGATCAAGGATACTGGAAGAACAACGATCCCCATATTTTGATAAAGAGAACGCAATTCACAACTAGGATTAAAAAAAAGAGTTGTGTAATATCTTCAAGGGTTACAATACCAAATTTTAAGGTTTCATTGATTAATAGCAGATGCCTGGGTGTGCGCCCTCACACATACATACACCCACAGAGCAGCGCAGGATCCATCCCCCCCCCCCAAAACAATAAAAAAAAGAAGGGGGAACAAAAAGGTATCTATATATTTTTTGGTAATGAAAGGTGTATATTTTATGACAAAGTAAAGGACTCCTATTATGCTCTTCCATTTTTTTTTATTACAGATAATACTGACCAGGATTGACAGGAGAGCCTTGCGATGCAAGATTACTCAGATCATATGATGAAGAGGCAGTTCTCCTAAGGTTCGATGTGCTACTTGTACGCTCTAAACCCCTTAAAAAACAAGTTGTTAACCTAAATATGAGATATAAGTATGATAAACTGAAAAAGTTGTTGAAAGTTTAAAGGTGTTCAATACCTTGACCGGATGTCTGCCCCACTGCTTTGCCTTCGTATTGGACCTGAAAGTCGAACATAATTTGATTGAGCGGAAATAAATCTAAAAATAAATAACCGAAATTTTGGAATGATGCCAAGGTAAATAAAAGTACTGTTTCTTCCAAATGAAGTGACCATTTCATGAATAAAGTATCAGATTCAAATGTTATACACACACATGAATATGATCTCTCACAGTTGGGTATGAACCTGATCTCAAATTAATCATTTTGTTTTCCCCATTTTCTTGAGCAGCTGGCTTATGTTTAATATTCAATTTACCGATTCAGTACAGATGCATACTGAATTACTGATACCAGGTAGTACGTTCATCTTTGTATGGAAAATAAATAATAATGTGTTACCTTTTGGTTCCTCCTTCATAGAAATCGTTGCGAGAGATCCAAAAAAGCCAGACATTTTTTCTAGTGTAGTCTCAGAAATTGATCTTTTGAATGACTAAAAAATTTACAAAAATAAGCGCATCAGAAAGTTCAAGTTCTTGACAAACAATAATATAAACACATGACACATAGAGCTTTGACAAATATTAATAGATACAATATTTAACTGAATGCCTGTCCATTGTACTTTAGAAATCCATACATATAATAGCATCTAAAAACTTTCTTGCCAAATATATTTTCCAAAGGATTGATGGAACTACCATCCCATGTGAACGTACTGACAATCAGACATTACTGATACTTTTCTGCTTTGTTGAGAAATCAAGATGATATTTCTATTCTCCAATGACAATTAATTTAAAAGGAACAGATGTGTTACCGATACAGCACCACCATTGCCATATTTGCTTTGAAGCTGCAAAAAGATGTAACAAAAATAAGAACAACAGTACCACATATTATAAGATTTAATATATTTACGACCTAATCTCTGGACCCTGTACATTGAAGTCATATATCCAAATCAATCATGATCATCGTCGCCATAAAATTATATAGAATGATTATAATCCGAGCTATCCATCTTGATCTGATTAGAGCCGTATGGTCTCCAACCAAATAGCTCCAGCAAATGGTTGTTACAAATATGTACTGACCTTGAGGAAGAAATCAGTTGCATCTAGCAAGAGTAATTTGGCGTCGAAGTAGTCCGCAAGTGCCTTTGCAAGCATCTGCTGGTAAAGCTCTAAAAATATGTCAAAATTACAACTTAGTTGATGCAATGCACAATCATCTTATAGTCTTGGTCTTTACAATTTTGGCATCAAATAATGTTCCGAGCGTAAAATAGCTGACTTACATCACTTTGTATTGACTTTTATAGATAACAATGTACCTGTAGGTCCAGAGAGTAAAATAGCACGGCTACCAGGAGATAGATTTCTGGTGTACTTGGAGAAGTCGCCTTGTTTCAAATGCACATAAGCAGCACTTGTTAATACTACACGCGTTTGCTCACTGCATTTTTTAAATTATTGTAGAGAATAATGTTAGTTTGGCTTCCATGGTAATTATTAAGGAGAGCAGCCAATACAACTTTTCATTTCAAGTTCCAAGAGAAAGTTGAAATGCACTCATAGACCAAGTGAATGACCCGGGACTCATGCAATTACCAAAAGAATAAAATCCAGCGATCTATTTCAGAAATGTAATTTTATTTTTCATTAAAAAAATTCAAAGAAACCGACATGGATCGAAATATTCAATTAACATATTATGTTTTGTTATCTAAGAACATACAATATACCAAAAATTATGCCATTACAAAAATAAGATTGACTAAAAACTTAGTCATCACCATTCACCACCACCACTATTGATTTCCTATTATTTTTTTAATGAAATGGAGAAGAATGAAGTCCAACTTCCTCTGCTGCCAATGGGACTGAGTAATCTTTGTAATTAAGAACGATGAAGGAGATATCTTATGATACCAAAATTCTCTCTATATTGAAAAAAAAAAGAGCATAGTAACCAGAAAAGAAAAAAAAAAAAAAAACAGAGCTTCTGTTCACCTATTTGAAATTTTCTGTGCTTCTATAGCAAGAAGAATATTATGGAACATGATCAACCTCAGTTAGAACTCATAGTGATAAGATTATACCAGATAAGAAAACCTCAAAAGAACCTACAAACAATGCAGTCTTTTAATTTCCCTTTATAGCTAATTAATGGAAAAAAAAATGAAAAAACTGCAGGGCCGGAAGAAGCTAACTGAAATTTTTTAGTTTTTTCCTTTAAATATTTTAACTTATACAAAAAATTATACTATTAGCCCCCCTCATAAAATGAATCACAGAACAAAAAAGATAAAAGGGGAGGTAATACTACTGTACATCGATCTTAAAAGTTCATTCATTTGACATCTCTAACAATATTGTCCAAACTGAAAAATTACAATTTTCTAATATGAATGCAAAATTAGAATTGTAAATGTGTTCACCATCATTAAAAAAAAGTGGCGTATATCAAATTTGGACCAATTTGGAAGTGGTTTACTCACTCTTCAAATAATATGAAATTTCTCTCGATCAAATTTTTAGAAGTTTTTTGAGTAGAGCTAAGGTGCTCTTAAGCTCACCAAGCTTTCCGTGAGCTTAACTCAAAAACCTATCAATCCGACTTCAAACGACATTTCCAAACCGTTAGATGTTCAATCTATATTAAAATGTGCTTGGAGAACAAATTTTATATTTTTTGGAATTTTTTTACTATTTATTAAGCCGGTTTGAAAACCGCTGTTTTCTAATGGTGCAGATTTTTAATAAAAACAGCGGTTTTCAAACCGGCTTAATAAATAGTAAAAAAATTCCAAAAAATGTAAAATTTGTTCTCCAAGCACATTTTAATATAGATTGAACATCTAACGGTTTGAAAATGTCGTTTGAAGTCGGATTGATAGGTTTTTGAGTTAAGCTCACGGAAAGCTTGGTGAGCTTAAGAGCACCTTAGCTCTACTCAAGTTTTTTTATATAAAACCAAAAATTTTAAAAAGAAGACTTAATATAACATACAACAGAGAACGACACATCTACAACTTTTAACTTTTCATATGAACAATTTTAATAACGATAATATAAAAAAATATGTAAATGGAATTTTTATTGATTTAACAGTACCTAAGATAGTAAGGAAATTCATCAAAGGTGACCTTCCCCTCCTTTCCATCCATCACTAGTCTCATCAACTCCTGTTCGACCCGATCAGCCGTTACACCGGCCGATGAACCCGACGGCTGGGCCCACTTCGTCGCTGTCTGGCCCGACACTAGCCCGAGTCCGACTCCAACCCCCAACCCAATCCCAAGCGCTGACATCACTATGTGCTTCTGTTCCATCCTTAATTCTTTTCCTCTGTTCTTACTAAACTTGAGACTTGATCAAGCAAGAACCATATAATCTCTCTACCTTTCTTTGGTTTGGAAAAAAAAAAAAAGGTGTGAAATAGAGGAATGGGGTTTTGTTTCTTCAAGTGGGTGTGTGGCGTGTTTTGGATGGTACAATGGCGAAGAACCGAACAGGTGACAACTGACAACTGACTAGTGATTAGCGAGTACTAACCAAGGACATTGTGGATGTTCTGTACACGAATTTATGCTCTAAATTTGTGTGGCGGATCACTGTCATTAAAAGTCCTGAATTAAAACACTACTTACTGAGTCATATTACAGTTAACGCCACAGGAAACTAATAGTTAAAGCTCTCGATCAATAAATACTCGCCCGAATGGCCATTTTTCAATATTATCCGCCCCATGATGTCGCGATTACAGATACTCTGAAGTAACTCAAATTTTGAAATTAAACTCGACCTTTCGATTATAATCGGCCCAATTCGGTCCGAGTGGAATGCAAGGCTCTTTCAATATTCGTGTTAAAGTAGATCGGACGGTTCGGATTAAACTCAAAATTTGAGTTACCTAAGAATTCTGATGTCGCTTTCACGGATCCGGATTTCATGTGTACAGCTAAAAATCTTCTGGTATTGGATTCTGATGTCTAGCAGATTGTCAAACAGATAATCATTACATTTCCTAATTAATTCAGTTAATGCTGCACTGAGATTCGAAAATAATTCTGATATAATTCAGAGATGATTTGAAATTATCCGAATTAAAGATCTCAGTCCTACAAGGAAGTAAAAAAAATATTCGGAAAAAAATTTGAAAAAAGTTTGTAAAGTTCGCAAATTATTCGGTAATAATTCAGTCAAAGTTCGGTCAACCGAATAATTCGGTGTTCGGTTCATTATTACCAAAAAGAATTATTTGCAAATAATTCGTGAATCTTATAACTATGGTTTATAGTTTATACAGTACAAAATAAACCGTTTTTTTCTTGAAAAATTTGCAATTTATTTTGGGATGAAAACAGAATGGATTATACGAATCTTAAAGAAAAAAGAACAAAAGAAGGGGGAATCTCAAAGAGGATGTTGCTAATTTACCATCATTGTGCCAAGTCAAATGAATTTAATTGTTTATTGGACAAATGCAATCACGGTATGTTCAATGCTTATCTTCATTCATAATTGAAAAAAAAAATGATCTTTCAATCACTTTCAAACTATCTTCATCTCCACATAATCGAACTCAGGTGTTTTTCCGAAAGAAAAACAGGAATCTACTTTTCCGGATCCAACCATTAAATTTTTTTTATTCACGTATCTCGATAAAAAAAACTTTTTCATGCACAAATTTCGACAAACTTGAATGATTGGATCTGAAAAAACAGGTTACTGCTTTTCTGAGAAAAAAGCAGCAGAGTCGGACTCATCTCCACAATGCATTATAGTTTCAATCGATAAGGCATGCTGAATAATTTAATATACATCTCTGTAATTTATTCATTTACATATATGAAGTTAGGATTTTGAAGATAAGTACAAATGGTGGGGTGGCATGGTTCTATTGGAAAAAAAAAATGTTAAATTAACAATTGCTCCATGTTTCTGTAATTTAAGTTGTAATTGTCAGGTCAGAATTGAAATTTTTATTTGCAAGTGGATGAAGATACTTTAATAATGGAAGCGACATAATTTGTAATTGTGTATGAGTCGTTTGATTAAAAATAAATATTTTAAATCAAATCCATTCTCTTTTTAAAAAAAATGTTTTAATTCAAACCATCTAATTCTAATATTAAAAAATTACAAATTCTGACAGATTAAACATTCGGAGCTTTCTTTCATTCCGGAAAACAAAAGCAAAAAATGTTAAAGATGCAAAAGACAATTGTTAAAACTTAAAAGTCACATATTTAAAATTCGGATATTTTTTTTAAATATTAAATAGTTAATCATTTTATTCTAACTTCTAATAAAAAAATGTCAAAGATAAAAGCACATTCAACAAAAAAAAGTCTTTTATGTTTCTTTCAAACCATAGTGACAAACGAATAGTTCGGGTTCAGTTTGGTAGGATCAAAAATTCGTGATTCAGGTATAATTCGGAAATGATTCGGTACAACAAGAAAGTAAAAAAAAATCCAAAAAAAAAATATTTAAAAAAATCACATTTTTTTTGTGTTTTTCTCGCGAATAATTTGTAATTCGTGTTTTATTCACGAATAAACAGTATTATACGTTTTTTTTATGTTTTATTCAGAGTTCAATTTGAAAATATAAAAAAAAACGAATAGAACACTAATTATTCGTAAATTTATCGGATATGTTGTTACTGTAATATAATTCAACTAAGAGATAAATATCTAGCCTACCGACATATTTGGAAAAAAAAAATCATAATAATAATAATTTGCGTGAGTTACGCAGCTACAATATCAAGATGAACGTGCAACCAATCAGCAGTTGACAAGCCATGGTAACTTGTTGGGCTGTAATAATTGAGTTTCAGTCATGATCAAGTATCAACTCGATGTTTCCATTCTTTTTATATGTTAAAGAGATAAGCATCAAAAGATTGGTGGCTTAACAGGAATTCACATCACCTCAGGTTACCTGACTGAATACAATTATGATCGGATGGTTCTTTTAACATGGCACGAATCTAAAAACAGATCCCCTACAGTTTTTATATGCACCGGATTGAGTTTGGCCCAAATAAAATTAATCTGGGCCATCCGTTTCAATTTGCTTGAGTCAGGTACCTGGGAGGATACGGATCCGCTTAACAGAGCATCAACAAGCGCATATTAGAACGGAGTTGATGTTGATCTCAAGGGAAAAAAAAAATAGAATGAATCAGCCAATAAAATTTTTTATTGATATTTTAAAGAATCTACAGCTCAGCAACTCAAATGAGTTTCTACCTAACTGTTAACTACTTTTTAAAAATTGAGATCTCTAAAATTTATAAACAATTTTGTAATGAGAAACTTTCCTGCATAGTTTCTAAATGCAACTTACAATCAAGGAGTTGGCAGGGTAATGTAGATTGTGTTTTCTGTGGTGTCCCTGAGACTATAGATCATTTCTTTGTTACTTGTCCTTTTATTTCTTCTTTATGGTATTGGATTGGAAATCATAACAATTTTGTTTTTAATTGTTCCCAAGTGTCTAATCTTTGGTATTTTGATTACTGGATTCCATTAAAAGATTTATTACTAGTTGAATTGATTAGGGTTGCTACTTTGTGGATTGTATGGTTAACAAGAAATAGATTTGTTTTCAAAATTCTCCTATACCTTCTATTAGGGCTGTAGCTTCTTCTATTATTGCTTTAATTATGGTGTAAGTCTCAATTAGATAATTCTTACTTTAAGTTATCTTTAATTATGTTTTTTGATATATCTTCTTTGACTTAGATAGGCCCTCCGATAGTATTATCATACCCAGATACACAGGACCAGGACAGCTCCCTACTGGATTCCAGCGTGGATCCTGGTCTTGGTTTAGAAGGGTCGGACCTAGCTGATTATTTGTTTAACATGGCAGTTTATGATGTTATTGATGCCGCTGCAGGTCTTCTTCCTAGTACTTCATCACTGGTTCCTCCTCTACTAGTGTTACAGTCTTTAGTGATACCATTTAGTATTACTGTTTTCATCATGTCAATATGTTATTATGTTTTGATGTGCTTTTATTAGAGATATTGTGAATATTTTGATGTTGGTTGTTAGGTTTTATTTTCGCAGTATATTTTGAATGTTTTGTATGAATTCTATAGTTTCGTAATGAAACTTATGATTATTACTACTTTTGCAAAAAAAAAAAAAAAGCACTATAATTTTTTAGGTTCATTAACGTTCGTACACTATTATCATTTTGCCATTCTTTCATATCATTTTTTATTGGTATTCATTCTCACCGTTTTTTGGGGTCCGGTGGACGCTGTATATTTAGCGAAATTTTCAGATTTGTTATTTTGCACGTAGAGAGAGTTTCAAGAGTTTATGCTTTTTATTTCTTATCATGATTCACATTTTATATTTTCATTTTCAAAGTCCAAACTATTGGTCTGAACCGTTCAATATGATATTCATATTAAAATATACTTGAAGATCAAATTTTATAATTTTTGAAAAAATATTATTTTTTAGATAAGTAGAAAATTACTGTTTTTGAACGGTTCAGAAACAATAATTTTATATCTATCTTAAAAATTATTAAAAATTTCAAAAATTAAAAAATTTCATCCTAAATATATTTTAGTATAGATATCATATTGAGTGATTCAAATCCTCAGTTTAAACTTTAAAAACAATAATATAAAATATAAAAGAGTAATGGAACCTCTTTGAATATATGATTCGTTTTCATTCAGCATTAGAAAATTTCTTTCAACGCATTGAGCGTTTATTTTATAACTAAAAGTGAAAAGTCAATATAAGAATTTCATGAAATTCACGGCCAATATTAATCAAGTGGGACCGACCCAGAACTATAATGATTTTGTAGGTGGCGAAAGAATAATCCAGAGGCACCGAAGAAGGTAGGACACGTGGCAATCATGCAAGGTGCTTGGGAATTAGATATCACGTGATAAAACCATGGCATATGGCCCGCTTTGTTTTTTTTTTTTCAGTCATGCAGATTCTTTTGTTTCTAGTTTCGTGGGCCCTGTTGGGGCGTTTGATTGTCTTAATATGCGGGTGGGTGAAAATAAAAATAAAGCTAAAAGAGAAGATAGAGGTGTCTTGAAGTCTGAACAGAAAATTAAGATTGGGATAAAATGAGATTAGAGGTGATCTTAATTCATGCTAAGGAACAGTGTTTGTCAAAATTAAGCGACTAATAAAGTTAAATAAAACAGATTGAGTCTTAAAGAAGCTTAATTTCTTATTGCCGAACAACCCCGTTATGTTCATACTAGTGCCGTAAAAAGCGACTGTTTATACTGATTAATCAGTCGATTAGTTGTTGGTGGCGATCAAATTATTACAGAATTTTCAGACTAATCGATTATTCTCAATTATGACCAATTATTTTAAATTATTTTCGATTAATTGTTTCACGGTACTATATCCGGTTATAATTGATTTCAATTGTTTTACTCATATCATAAAAAAGAAAGTAAAAATTACATTTGTAAGATTATTTTTACAAAAATTTAAAATTAATAAGATTGCACCGATTATGGGTCCAACTTGTATTTTAATTCTTGAACCGCAACAAATCATTACGACTTTATTAATTTTGGATATTTACAAAAATGATACAACATATTTGAGACCGAGATTTTTATTTTTACCCAAAAAAAAAATTATTTTAATATAATTAACCAAGTTTCTGAAAAAATTATATTTGTACCCAAACCGTAAATATTATTTACGGTTTGAATTTTTTTTTTTTTTTTTTAGAGAAAAATAGCTAAAATGCTGAAATGAAATATAACACAAAAAAATCGAATTGTTTTTTAAAATATTTGTTAGAAAATACGCTACGAATAGGGCCGATTTTGTGCTAAAATACGGTAAATTACAATAATTATGCTAAAATACAGTAAATGTACTAAAATATTGAAATTACAATAATTATGTAGAATTATGCTAAAATACGGTAAATTACGCTAAATTACGTATGAATTGGGATAATATTTTCACTGAAAAGGCGAAAAACGACGACGAAACTTTAAACGGCCATAAAACGGCGCTCGAGTGTCCGATTTCAGCAAATGACCACTTTTCGGAAAGCTTGTGAAAATGCGCATCGTCTGTGCTAGTGATGCCGGATTGCCAAATTCAGAATCGCCAAAAAACAAAGAGAAAGGCCTCAAAACTTCAGTTGAAGTTTTCGATTGAGATTTTCATTTCTATTCTCCAATCTACGTAGCTCAGTAAATTAGTTATATAATGAACTTGTAGAATACCAATTTTTGAAATTTTTTTACTATTTTTATGATTTATGAAAGATGCCACAAAATCGGCCCAATTCATACGTAATTTAGCGTAATTTACCGTATTTTAGCAATAATTTCAGCATTTTAGTAAATTTACCGTATTTTAGCATAATTATTGTAATTTACCGTATTTTAGCACAAAATCGGCCCTATTCGTAGCGTATTTTCTAACAAACTTCTTTAAAAAACAATTCGATTTTTGTGTTATATTTCATTTCAGCATTTTAGCTATTTTTCTCTAAAAAAAAAAAAAAAAAAAAAAATTCAAACCGTAAATAATATTTACGGTTTGAATTTTTTTTTCAAACCGTAAATATTATTTACGGTTTGGGTACAAATCGAATTTTTTCCGAAACTTGGTTAATTATATTAAATTAATTTTTTTTTGGGTAAAAATAAAAATCTCGGTATTTGAGATGTGCACGTGTTTTAATGCAAATACATTTACCTGCCACTTTATCATCAGTAGCCACTAGCCAACCATCTGTAAACCGCATTATACATTTTAATAAAGGGTAATTATATGTTACCCCTTGATTCCTTCCCCCATTTTTCCCCCAACTAACTAACTTCCTTTTCTAACTATAATAATCAATTTTAACTAACTAGTGGTCCCTACAAATTAATTAGTAGATTTTCTCCTTTTATTTCTTTCCTCTCTCCCTCCCTCTCCCTCTTCCACCTCCGCCTCCCCCTTCCACCTCTGCCTCCGCCCGCCTCTCCCACCTTCGCCTCTCCCTCTCCGCCTCCGCCTCTCCTTCTCCGCCTCTGCCTCCACCTCACACAACGAGGATGAATACTTGTTCAATGATAGATGAATACTTGCATGACGAGGGTGAATACTTGTGCAACGAATAACTCGAAAGTATGTCATCATGGATCTCATTTTAAAGAGAAAATTATGTAGAAAACGTTCGTGGTTTTAGATTTGCAAAATTCCTCACAGATCGTTAGAAATATTAGTTAGATTGAACGGAGAAAAAAAAAAACCACCTCTAAAAACGTGTAAAAGATGGGTGTGATATGTCCAGTTTTTTTTTAAAATACTTGATATATCAGGGTGAATACTTGATGTATTACATGTGAATACTTGTTCAATGATAGATGAATACTTGATATATCAGGGTGAATACTTGATGTATTACATGTGAATACTTGTTCAATGATAGATGAATACTTGCATGACGAGGGTGAATACTTGTAAAAGATGGGTGTGATATGTCCAGTTTTTTTTTAAAATACTTAATATATCAGAGTGAATACTTGATGTATTATAAGTGAATACTTCATGTTGTTTCCACTTGCGGTGACGGTTATGCGGTCCCCACGGTAGTTAGTGATGGCGGTTGTGCGGTCCCCCACTTAATTACGCGTTTTCTTTTGTTTTTAGCGGACGGCAGTTGTGGTACCCTACTATCTCCGCGTAATTAATGCTCTTAATGTCGTAATATTTCCATATATAATTCTTTCTCAAAGATGAGTACTTTTATTTATATGGATGAATACAACTCGTGTTAAGTGTCAATACTTTTTCGCAAATCATCCCCTACTAATTCCACCACTTATCTCCGCATATTACTGTGGTCCCCTACTTATCTGAAGTCGCGGTTGTGCGGTCCCACCATACCTTCATGTACTCTTTACACTTACACGACGAGAATGAATACTTGTTCAATGAGAGATGAATACTTGCGTACGAGGTGTGAATACTTGCGTAACGGACAACTCGAAAGTATGTCATCATGGATCTTATTTGAAAGAGAAAATTGTGTAGAAGACTCTCGTGGTTTTAGATTTGAAAAATTCCTCACAGATCGTCGGGAAAATTAGTTAGAGTGAATGTACAAAAAAAAAACCACCTCTAAAAACGTGTCAAAGATGGGTGGTAATGTTTCCTTATATAGTTATTTCTGAAGGATGAGTACGTTTCTTTACACGGATGAATACTTCAGTTTACAAGTGTCAATACTTCGGCGCAATCCTGCCGCCTGTAATGCTGTGGTACTTATTTCAACGGTTTACTGTGGTCCCCTACTTATTTCAACTGTTATTAACAGTTTACTGTGGTCCCCTACTTATTTTCAGTTGGGGGAAAAGTGGGGGATGGATGGTGGGGGAAGGTTAGGTCCTCCCTTTAATAAATTGAGGTTGACTAAAAACCTTGAAGAACCGAATTGTGCGGGGAATTATATATCGACAATTTTTATGGGCAACGAAGTGGAACCGTTCTATGAAGAATTTTAGAAATAAAATCTACAAAATATATGTAAATAATATTTTTACTATTCAGTATACATTAAAAAATTGTGAAGATATTTTCCTAGCAAGCAAATATAAATATTTTTTAGTATTTTATAATTATATTCTCAAACAGATTTGTATGTCCTACATTATTTATTTTGTGTGATTAACATCAATTACATAATATTTTTCCCATATAATACGCTCATATTAAAACGAAAGGTTTAAATAGCGTTTATCGTGTCATAGCGGAACGGTTAAAAAAAGGTGCTACGCCGATAGCGCCATAGTTTTTATGGTCCGAAAACACTATAGCGACACTATAGCGTGTTATTTAGAACTCTGATTAAAACACATATAACACCCAACATTTCCATATTAAATATTTAAATTCAACACAATTATATATTTTAGGGTCCTTCGCAAAATAAATAGAAATAGACGGTTTTCAAAATAGTTAAGAAAAATATTGGATATTAAAAGTGCAAAAAGGAACTTCATATTTTATGTTAAATACCTTTTACTCGATTCATTTTTTGTTAGGAGTTTGATGATTTTATTCCGAAATATTTCTTTTATTTTATTTCAGAAGAAATTGAAGATGTCAAATACTTCTTAAATTACTAAATCAAATAAAAAACTAAGGCCTTCGGAATTTCATTTATACAAGCCCAATGAAAAAAGCCTGTATTAGGCCGTTGGGCTTTCCAAACGAAGGAAACAACCAAACATGCGCACGGCCCACCGAGTCCGGATGTAACTCAATTTGTATTTAGATTCGGACCGTCCGATCAGAATCCGACCCGATGCGGTCCGAGGGGAATACACGGAGTCTCTTTAATATTCTATCAGTAGCATCAAACTGGTACCAGGTTCCGCTTCTGATTAGGGAACTTAAATTGCCATTTTAGTTCCGGATCCGTATCCTCTGCATTAACTCAAAAGGGAACTTTTGAGTTAATGAATTTCAACCGTCTGATTTGAAACGGAGCTAATCCAGCTCGTGCCTATAACATAGGGGGTCCTTTAATATTAGTGCAGATCTAGTTTACACAATCTTAAAATATATCGGACGGTCGAGCTTCATTAACTCAAAAGATTCCCTTTTGAGTTAATGCAGAGGATACGAATTCTTTTAGTTCCCCGAAAACTAAACAATTCAGTTCTAACTTGCGGTCAATTTGAAGATTTGTCCCATATTTGTCTTGTCAGCTGTACTTCTTAGGTTTATTTACAAGCTCAAAGTTCACTTACGAGTAAAAATCCAATCCCGCAGCTAGAACACCATCACTCTCTGCCTTCCTGAAAGGAGGAAACCTGAGTTTGATTGAGACGAAGGGTGAATTCATTTCCAAGGTTAGTGTTTCAAACCTTGCACACCAGGTGTTCGACGAAATGTCTTAATAATGGTTTGCATCTTTTAACGTAGTTTTGTTGTATATAGCTCTCTTGACAAGTAAATTGTAGGCAATTTTTCATTTCTAAATAGTACTCGGATTGATTAAACACGTGTTTTAACTGTGTGCTCTCTTTTAACAGCATGATACCATCACCTCTACCTCGTGGATTTGGGGCGGTTCCCCAAGCCCAGCTTTGGCAGCCTCTCCAACATGCTTCCTCTTCCTTCTGGCAACCCAGAAATGTGCATGAGCATATTAGGAAATTGCAAGAGACGATAGATGTGTCCCAAGCCATGTATGTTGCTAACTAAATGACTTTTCTCTGGTTACAAGTTGGTTCTAATTTTTAACTCGGGGCACTAACAAATGGTGAATCTCTTCCCAGGCTAAAGGAGCTGGAGGCGCTACTCAAAATAAAGACTGGCAGTAGTTCTGCAATTGAAGAGTTTCTCGAGGTTATAAATGCAAAGAAAATTAGCCTAGATGCACAGGAGTCCCTTTCAATTGAGGCGGCTAATTCAGTGTGCTCATACATGAAGGCCCTTGTGGCTCCTTTAGCTTCTGTCACCGACAAGACGGGCCCATGGGAAGAGGGATCACTCGCGGTGAAATCGGGCCAAAAGATGCAAAAATCCAAAAGAAACAAACTTTGGAGGAAGAGGAAAAGGAGACGGGTTGCAGAACTTCTACTCAAGGTATTCATGTTTTTTCCACGTGCAGTGCCTGGTATGGTGTTTTCAGTGTCAGTACAAAAGACTCGTTGCAACCTTCGACTGATCACTGAAAATTTATCCCAAGCATTGCTTGGTGAAAATTGGCCTGAGCCGAGAAAAAAATTTGTTAAAAAAACTAGGATGTTAGAATGTTTTTAATGACAGAAATGTCTCCAACTTTATGTTATACATATAGTGAGATTTACAAATTGATATATATGTATGGTTATTATATTAAATAATGATACTGATTACCTGAACAACAAGAAAACCAATAACCTTGTGTGAATAGCTGAAATTGTACTTATCAGTAAGAGTGACTTGAGTGCATTCAAATTAAAATTACCAGTACATGGACTGACATTGAAAAAGTTTGGAACATTCCTTATTGAACTGTCTGTTTCGTGTTTCTTGTCCTTTTTCCTTCTAACCCCTTCAGCCACTTTTGCAAAACAGATCCTCCCCTTTCCTTGCAGTCCCCCGTATGTAGAGCTTTTGTCCTTTTGTATCACCTGTGTCCTTGCATGACCATAAGCTGGAGTACCTACTAGCAGCATCATTACAAGCTCCAATTATCGTTATTTGTCATCAGTTTTGCATTTTTTTTGGGGTGGGGGAGATGGGGTTAGAGATAGAGTGAGAGAGATGTCTCAGTTGTGCAAGACATATCTTTGAACTGAATGACCTGTACAGCCAGAACCTCCTTTGTTAAACTTCACCTGTCAGTTGTGCAAGACATATCCCTTTCTTCTGTACCAAACTCTTTCTTCCATCTTGTATATGTCTTGTTTATCTTTTTCAATAGTTGATTTATGTACTGAGAATGATCAACTTAATCCAACATTTTGTAGGAGCGTGAAGATTATGATAAGGTTGATCAGGCTGCCGATGATTGGAGGGCGCAAGAGATTGCCAAGGATATTGCCAGACGCAAGGTACTTCCTTTAATTAATTATGCCTTGTGCTGGCTATACTTGTCCCACAAAATGTAACTAATACAAACCAATAATTGGCAAGAAATACCAAAAGTGAGTCAAATTTGGATATATTGGTTGGCATATACAGGACCATGCCTAAATGCAACTAAAATGAAATTGACATTTCATTATAGGAACAAATGCATTTGTGGAGAATAGCAATTGTTTCTGCTGTGCTGGCATAATGACCTTTTTTCTTATGCCAGTCATATTAATCTTTTATAGTGATACTGGGTGTAACTAACTTGATTTTCAGGTCGAGAGTATGAAGAAAATTGCGAAGAAGAAAGCTAAAGAGGAGAAAGAGAGGCTTGAATCTGAGGTATCAACAAGTCTAATAGCATGTATATCAATTTTGAGTTCTTTCATAATATGCACCCATATGTTTTTTGTATGCAGATAAACAGCCAATATTTCTCACCTTTTGCACTTGACACTATTTTTTGAGATATTTGCAAATGATTTTCCAAATTTAGATTAATTTGATGGACAAGGTACATTTGTTACAGTTGATAATCTTTCATCTTTATAAAAGACATCTCCCTTATATTATATTAAGGTACAATTAAACAAAGAGGATTCACATGTTTAGTTGAGGCAAGAACTTGGGGCAGTTTTTACTAAGATGGTTCAAGCACCTCCAATTTATGTGTTACATTGTGCCTTCACTTATTTGAAAACTTATAATAAAAAGAGACATAGATCACAACTAAAGGTTTTGTTTGTCATTTGAGTTTTATATTTTCTTTTTAGTTGACTCTTAAATAAATGGAGGCATAAGAAAAGCTGGCATGTGAACCCTTCATTTTTATTAATTTTATACCATTTATTCCAACATTTGGGATTCTTATCTACCAAAAAAAGTTCAATTTTTCATTTGCAAACATTGGAGGTCTAAGATATCTTTTGCATATTTTATAATGTCGGTTTAAGTCAAGGGGCAAAAATCAATGATTTTCCAGTTCAGTAAATTCTAGATCAAAGATTTCATCTTTAATTCTGATGCTTCTGTTCAGCTTGAGCTTATTCTAATAGTGGAAAAGCTTAAAGAGCTCCGATCAATCCGAATTGAGAAACTGAAGAAACAAGGTGAACTTTTCTGTTACTTAAATTTTAAAGTGCATGATCTGTGATGATGATTTGATGCTTGTAAAAGAAAATGTTGGGTGCCTTTTTTACACTGACTCAGTTTCTAACTGGATCAGTATAATATTATAATGAGATATACTCATGGTTAGCCAGATGAGTTTCAAGCCATTTTCTAATAAAGGAGAAACTAGGTCAAATATGGGCTTGAATACAGAATTTTGACTTAAACTGCACAGCTGAAGGTTCTTTGGGGCTTTCTTAGTGTATGATTGCACAAGCAAGGGTTGATTGATGTTCAACCTGGGCATAATTGCAAAATGGTTTTGAAGGAGTAATCAGGCCATAATTGCAAGTTTGAGGGTGAAATGAGGAATAGTTGAGAATGCCTGCTCTCTTGAGGGTTAAGAAAGCTTAGCTTAGGTATAATTATAGGTGCTTGACTAGGCGTAGTTGTGGTTGAGGCTCAAGTGCACAACAGAGGAGTTAACTCAGTCTTAATTGGGCGCGTTTCAGACTTATAGAGCTTAATCACGTATCAGTAGTATGCTTTAGCAGGCTTACTGAGGCTGAATTAAGGCATACATGTATAAATGAGTAAAGGGAACTACATTGGCTTTAGATGCACACTTCACAAGTTAATTTAGGCTTTGCCTTTATTAGGAATAAGCACACATCTGATGGTTAAGCTTTGAAGTAAATACTATATAATTCCAGCCCCCATCAACTTACTTAACAAGTGATTTCACATTGTAATAATGGGTATTATCTTTTTTAAACAGGCCATTTCTTCCCAGAAGAGGATGACAAATTTCTCGACCGAGTCAGGGCTGCAGTTGAGGAAGAGGAACTCCAGGCTGCCTCTGCTGCAAGCACTGATGCCGCAATTGATGCAATTGCAACAGCTGAGGGGTCTAGAAAATCTTCAAATCAGCCAACCAACCAATCAAGTTCTACGGGTCCCACTAACACAGGAGATGCACAGGTTGAGGCTGGATCCAGTAAGAGTGGGGGTTCTAATTTGCAGAGAGAGATGCCTGTTGGGGGAGATAAAAAAGTCGATGGAAATTCAGGTATCAATTTGCCAGTGGAGTTTTATCATTACTATCATGGGAGCAGCTATGACATGGGGACACTTATTGAGGTGATGATCTATTTTGAGTTCTCGAGTAATTTAGGCTACTTTGTGTATATTTGTTGCACTTTCTAAGATCAATCAATTTTCTATTGATTTGTAGGTGAGAAGAACATGGGATGCTTATCTACGACCAGGAGGGAGGTAATGACACTTCTCTTATGAATTATACTTTTCTGTTTAGTTGTCTCCTACCAGATATGTGACAGTTTCAGCACTTGTACTAGCGGGAAATTGGGTTCACAGATTAATTTGTTAAAACTGGATTTATGTTTTTTTTTTCTTTTCATTTTTTTTACTGTTTGTAGTCGTCTTTGTGTGTGTGCTGGTGGGGTTTGATGGCGGTTCAATACAGAAAGGGTTTGAATTGAATTGTGTTCATATTATCCTTCTTAGTATAGGAGTAAAAAGGCAAGTAAATTGAGGAAAAATGTGGAAGAGTACACTTACAAAATTTAATACTCCATCTTGATTTATGTACATTGTATATTGGTGCAGCCGGATACCTGGGCACTGGGTCCAGCCGCCGCCTCCTGCAAATGAAGTATGGGCATCCTATTTAGTGCGGAAATAACTTGGTGTATCTTTGAATTTCTCAAGTTGGCCTGAATCAATGTAATCGTTCGGCCTAAATTCAACTCTTTCAATGTTTTGCTGAGAACTTAATTCCAGGAATGCTAAGGAGTGTTTATTGTGAATATAATTCTTTGTATTGTTCTTTGATTTTGAATCATTGAGAGTATAGCTAAAAACGTTCTTTTTTATTATTTTCTGAAAAAAAAAATTCCTTTATATTGTTAATATACCACGTGAATTTGGATTTAACGTTAAAACAGTGTCGCTCCATAAGCATTCTCTACTTCACCAAAAATGGATGCAAGACACGTGCATGTCAAAATGATGAAGAAGGGACCGGGCCGGGACGACGTGATTAGAGCATCTACATCCCTGAAATTATTAGAGTTTCTAAATAACTGTTAATTGTTTTTTAGAAATTAAACCTCTCTTAATTTTTAAGCCTCCACATCCCTGAAACTAAAATTAGAGTTTCATAATTGCCACGTCACAGCTTATAAAATTTCTTATTAAGATATATCTGCAAGAGAAAGGAATTTCAGCGAATCATTTCGCCACGTCACAGTTTATAAACGATTTCTTATTAAGAAATTATTGAGCAAAGTTGCTAAATAAGAAATTCATCTACATCTCTGAAACTAGTTTAGCAACTGCCACATCAGATTAGAAACTCTAAGAGTTTCAGGGACGTAGATGCTCTTAGTAACACTTACAGGTGGGGCTTCTCATGTCAGGTTTGATGCGACAAAAGGCTACCGCAGTTACGGTGACATCTCGTGAGATCTGAATCTGACGTAAGGGACCCACTCGAACGTTAGAATAACAGCTCCACAACCAGTTTTGAGTGTAACTGCACACGGTCAAGCAAACACCGTCATTGCATTCAGTAAATCCCGCACTTAGCTCCAAAATGGGAAAGAAGAAAGAGGAATTAAATATGAGTGAGGCTATGGTACTTCGGCTAGTGTACTATATATAGCTAGTGTACTACGGCTCAATATGGTATTTTTTAAAATCCTAACGGTCGATCCGGCCGTTCAATGTGATATTCATATGAATATGTACTTGCAAACTAAATTTTATATTTTTTCGAATTTTTTTACTATTTGTTTAGATAGGTAGAATTTTTAGTGTTTTATACAAATTTTGGACCATCAAAATTCTATCTATCTAAAAAAATAGTAAAAAAATTCAAAAAAATATAAAATTTAGTTTGCAAGTATATATTCATATAGATATCACATTGAATGGTCGGATCGACCGTTAGGATTTTAAAAAGTACCATATTGAGCCGTAGTACACTAGCCATAATACACTAGCCGAAGTACCGTAGCCTCACTCATTAAATATTGTTGGTGGAAGAGGCGTGAATGAGTGAACCTCCGAACACTGAAGGGAAGAAAAAATATCGCCTATTCTTCTCTCGCAGCTAAGCTCATCTCAACCCTCCCCTCACTCACTTGATCGGTCGCCTCCATCCTCCGCCAAAAGACTAATTACCCCTCTGTATCACTAAAAGCCAATAACTCTCTGTCCAGCTAAAAGACTAAACAGGACATTTACAAAAAGACCCCCATCTCCTCTTCCCTTTTATCTCAAAAGTCTAAATCTAAACCCCTAGGAATTAACGAAGGTATTCCGATGGAGGCAGCGGGATGTGTATCTCGGATCGGGTTAGCGGGTCTGGCCGTTATGGGGCAAAACCTTGCCCTGAATATAGCCGAGAAGGGGTTCCCCATCTCGGTGTACAACCGCACGGCGTCTAAGACTGAGGAGACTGTGCGCCGGGCTCAGGCGGAGGGGGGGCTTCCTCTGACGGGTCACGCCACCACTAAAGACTTCGTTTTGTCCATTAAGCGCCCCCGCTCCATTATCATGCTCGTCAAAGCTGGGGCCCCCGTCGATTCCCTCATTTCCTCCCTTGTTCCCTTTCTGGAGCCAGGCGATGCTATTATTGATGGAGGCAACGAGTGGTAAGTTAATCGATCAGTTAGTTAATTAATTCATCCATACCATTAATTTTGAAGCAATTCATACACTTTTTAGCATTTGGTGTTTAGGGGTTTAAATTGAGTCTCAAACAACAGTAGTAATAAAAGTAAAATTGACAGGTATGAAAACACTGAGAGGAGGCTGGAGGATGCGGCTTCGAAGGGGCTCCTGTACCTAGGTATGGGGGTGTCAGGTGGGGAAGACGGGGCCCGCAACGGGCCTTCCCTCATGCCTGGCGGCCACAAAGAAGCCTACACCAATGTCCAGTCTATCCTCTCCAAGATAGCAGCACAGGTGGACGATGGCCCGTGTGTCACTTATGTGGGCCCTGGCGGTGCCGGTAACTTTGTCAAGATGGTTCACAATGGGATTGAATATGGTGACATGCAGCTGATTTCTGAGGCATATGATATACTGAAGCATGTCGGAGGTCTCTCCAACAATGAGCTTGCTCAAGTTTTTGAGGATTGGAATCGTGGCGAGCTGGAGAGTTTCCTTGTGGAGATCACCGCTGACATTTTTAGCGTGCCTGATGAATTCAACGGCTCAGGCTCCGGCGAACTACAGCTTGTTGATAAGATTTTAGACAAGACTGGGATGAAGGGTACTGGTAAGTGGACAGTACAGCAGGCAGCTGAGCTGGCCATAGCTGCCCCCACCATTGCTGCCTCCTTGGATAGCCGCTACATCTCTGGGTTGAAAGATGAGCGTGTGGCAGCCGAGATGGCACTGAAGCAGGCTGGTCTCCAGCCCGGCCTTCTTAGGGGATCAAGCTTGGTTGACAAACGACTGCTTGTTGATGATGTGCGTCAGGCACTTTACGCCTCTAAAATCTGTAGCTATGCGCAAGGCATGAATCTGATCCGTTCCAAGAGCATTGAAAAGGGCTGGGATCTGAATCTTGGCGAGTTAGCGAGAATCTGGAAAGGTGGTTGCATAATTAGGGCTCGGTTCTTGGACCGTATCAAAAAGGCCTACGGGAGAAACCCTGATTTGGCGAACTTGATTGTGGATGAGGAGTTTGCTCGGGAGATGGTGCAGAGACAGGCTGCATGGAGGCGAGTGGTTGGGCTTGCTGTGGAGTCGGGTGTAGGTGCACCTGGTATGAGTGCCAGCCTGGCATATTTCGATGCATACAGACGGTCGAGACTCCCTGCCAATCTGGTCCAAGCACAGAGGGACTACTTTGGGGCGCATACTTACGAGAGGGTTGATAAACCTGGATCATACCACACTGAGTGGGCCCGTGCCGCTAGAGAGAAAAGGGGTGCTGGTGTGCCTAGCTAAGTAATCCCTTTAAAATCTCATTTGCTTGTGCCAGTTAGCTTTCATGTGGTTGTTTCTCTATGTATTTTCTTTATTTAAATTCTAAGTGGTCGGATTATGATTTTTTGTTAAATAAGATTTTGCACCTTAGTTTATTAAGGTTGTAGTGCATGAGGAGAATTAGTAGGGGTGAGGGAGGTGCCTTTCTCTGTCAATTGAGGTATTTTTCATGTGCTTAAGCAAGCTTAATTCTGTGCACCTGTTTTCTGTCAATTAGTAGTGCTCAAGCAATGTTTGCCTTCCAAGTACAAAATAAGATATAACAGACTCTTGGTCCTAAAGTACTAACAATTATCTCATCCCCAAAATACTGGTACCAGTGCCCCAGATCAACTATAAAACAAATTATAACGAGCAACTTGTAACGATTTGATTACATTTGGATGAAACTGTTGCAGCTCAACTGCACTTGTAGCTTCTTGAGTTGACTAAACATTTGTCTTTCGTCAAGGATTGATTCATTGCAAGTATTAACATGTTAGGACAAATGTACTGTTAAGCCCATAAAATTAGTGCAAATTAGATTTGCTGTACCAAATATTTTGTACATGTTATGGCATATAGTTGGAAGGGGATCCTGGCTGAGGGTTGGCATGTCTGTGGTATCATATTTTCGTCGTTAGTGGAGTGGAGGCGGCTTCCGGAGCAACGCTGCTTTAGCATTGCATCCAAAATAGTTACCACTAAGACGTTGTACGGGGCGGATTCAGTATAATGAATGGGGGTCAATTGACCTTAAACTTTTTATTTTTTATTTTTTATTTATGTATAATATTTTATATAATTTATAGAGTAAAAATAGTTAGTACTAAGATGTGCTCCTACAGCTTTAGCCCCCAAAATAGTTTGTACTAAGACGTTCTTTAGCTATTTCTACGCTAAATGTTCTTTAGTTATATAATTACAATCGACCTCTTTTGGTCTTTAATACTTGTGAAATTAATTTATCACCAAGATAAATCTCTACAGAAACTAAAATTAAGTCCAAAAAGGGAAAAAAAAACATTCAAAGAGTAAGGTCGATGACTCTTTAATACGTCATATTATTTCGGCCAAGATCCCATATTGATACGTCCTATCTCCAGATCTCATATTGATACGTCTAATCTCGGAGAGAGTGGGCCGTATGTAAAGGTCTCTGGATTTGGGCTCGTCCCGTCTCGAGAAAACGGGCCGAGATTTGAAAAGTGGATTGTCGATTTCCGACGTGGGAGAGTGAGGAGGTATTCGCACTCTATCAGATATGATACATTGCTTTTGTCGGAAAGGTTAGCCCATGTTAAATGGGACTTTTTGCCTTAAATAGACTGTTCCCTAACCGTCATTCGTTGTTAGAGCGGTAATGGGAGTTCACATAAAAGCGGTGACGTCCGCATAAACAGAGGTCACTAAATCGCACTCGTAACGTACGGATACGAAAGTGGTGACCGTAAGTCGAGTCCGGGCTGGACCCTTGTCGGGCAAGGCCTAGTTAATCTTTGCCGAGCTGAGTTGTTTCCGGATCCTAGGCTCGTTTCATTTGATTCCGGGTTGGCCCCAAATAGGAGTCCGAATCTCAGACTATTCTTGGCCCAAGACCGGTTCTATGAGGGCCTTTGGTACATGGCCCCTATCATTTCCAAGTTAACTGCTTAAGAATCTATCTCTTACCTTCAACTAAAAATTATAGAAAACAATCATGATTACTAAATTAAAGCTTGTTTTTTATTAGACAAAAAGTTGTAAAATATTTCAAAATACTACTAAAAAAAAGTAAATATTGCTAAAAAATGAGTAGAAAAAAATGCCGAACCAACACGAACTTCACACCTCACTTAACTTTAAATTAACTAAAATTTTGTTATATACCATATACATTAGCATATATCTATAATTTTAATTTTTAAATTTGAACGATATTTTTCAAAAAATATAAAATATACCGTAAAAGTCTGATGCACTGCTAGAATTACATAATATAAGAAAAAAAAAATCTTTTAACAATCAACCCTGCCAATCCAGTTTACCACTAGTACAATTCTTTACTGTGAGATATCTGCTTTGAAACAAAAATATACCTCCAAATCCTATCATTGTCTATTGTTGGTGTCTTACATAGTCATAGTTACATGTGTAACTAAAGATACCAGTTTACTACCTAGTGTAATTATTTCATGCCTCCTGTAAATAGAGTAGGGTTAAAATGATCCATCTCTTTTGCCTGAGGTGCTCAATTTGATCTAGAGCATCCATATACTTTACGATTCGTGCTAATCTTGATAACGCCAGAGCCAAGAGATGCTGATCCAGTCTCCTTCGTATCCGCTTTAATTTTCCCAGACCTTACTCTCGTCTCTCTCTAGCTTCTCCCACCTCTCGATGGAATCGGTCTCGGTTCTTCCTTCTTCCTTCCGGCTGAGCTCCCTTCATCAGAGAGCATCTCTCCTTCAAAGGTATCTCTCTGCTCTTCACTCTTTTCTGTTCCCTTTTCTCTCTGTTTGCTTCGTTGTAATTTCTTAACTGCAACTCAATTTGTTATGTGTCATGCGTTCTTAGATGCTGTATACTTCATTGATCCTCCTAATTTGAGCCCTACCATTAGGAATCTCTTTGTAGCAGTATAATAAGCCTTTCTTATTTTATCAGCCCCAATTTGAATTATATTATTTTATTCGAGAGGTACTTTACTGATATTTGATTCAGATACTGTTGTTGATACATCTTTGTGTTTGTCTTGGTTGGATTTCTTTCTCTACTGGAACCATGCTTGCTAAGAAACGAGATAATATAACATTGTCATGTGGTAATTTTCATTTTGAGACTTATTTTGACTCTGCCTCCAGTGTAAGCATTAATTGGTCACAATGAGCTAATTCTACAATTAATGAAATGAAATTAACAAAATTGAAACCTTTTTCCTCCCTCATCATCCTTCCAGTTCCTGTTTTCTGTGCTATTTTAATATATTTTTGACTGATCAATGCCGCCAGTTCTGGAATGTTATGGCTAAAATCGGACAATATCTCGTAGATTCAACAAGAAATTTTAATTAATTTTTGTACTTATATATTTTTGTTAAATTCAGGTGCCACGCATGTCCCAGTTATTCTGGATATGAAGTTCGAAATAAGCTTTTAACCCCCTAGAGTGTACCTTAGGTTGAGGCGAAAACCAGGTATGAGTTGAGCTGGCTAAGTTCTGTCAAAATTGGTGACAGTGATGCAGAATTGAGTTGCAATTTAGTCATAATTGCACATTTGAGGGGTACTAAATTAATATAAGGTTCTTGGCAAATGAGGTTGAAATGTTGAATTGAGGTATATTTTGTTTAATTACAGGATTTCTCATCTTACAGTGGGGTATGTTTTGTCAAAGAATGGTTCAAACTTTCCACTTGTGATTATCTTTATTCTATTCTTATCATTTTTTTTTCTTTTCATGTCACACCATGGCTATTAATAAATTTCAGAAAAAAGGTTAGAGAGATGGTTCTTAAGAGCTGGCTTTTGGGATTCTATTGCATCCAGGTAGTTCATTGTTAATGGTATCAAAATTTTGTATGTTACTTTTCTTACATTACAAGAATTAAAAAATGTTGCCACGTATAAGGGAGTGAATGGTTTTTATACTTCCATCATAGCTTCTTGAAAAACAACAATGCAACAGAGACAATGGCACCCCCCTCTACAATAAATGAAGAGGAAGCAGAAGAAGAGCCCATACCAGACCAATTAGTACTTGCTGATAGGTCACTGCCAGATGGGTCCCAAGAGCAGATTATCTTTTCCCTAACTGGAGATGTTGATGTGCATGCTCTTCAAGACTTATGTGATAAGGTTTTTCTCTATCTCGAAGTTATTTTTACCCTGTACTTCTCAAATAAACCCTAATGTTTTGTATTTTGAATTAGCACCGAACAATATTTGGTCATTGCAAATCAGTGACCATTGGATTATATTAACTGAAGCAAAGACGACTATATTGTCCCTAACATTTTCCATATTATTTGAAACAACTTGAATTATGCTATATTTGTATGTTATGTCTACATCCATTTTGCTTACAAGTTCATAGTTTGTAGAGAAAAGGGACAACCTTGTCACTTAATATACATTTTTTAGTCTTATATTTGTTGTGTTATGTGCAATATTTCTGAAGCAATGTTGGGATGCTGGTTGAAAGACACAGTGTTGGTTTTTATTAAATAGTGGGTATTGCAAAACACAACAACATTATTAATCTTTTACTAACAGAGTTGGGTTTGGCTCGGTAACATATCAGTATGTGTTGTTGCCAAATGGTCTGGCTGTATAAGCCGTACAAACAGAATAACTTTTATATAGTATTTAATGTGACATGGTAGGTAGGATGGCCCAGGAGACCTTTATCAAAAGTAGCGGTGTCTCTAAAGAATAGCTTATTGGTTGCTACATTGCATTCTATAATTAAATATCCTGGTAACAACTTTTTCAATCATTGATTGTATAATTTTTTATTTTAAAGTTTAGATAGTTTTATCATTAATTACTTCTATGAGATGTTTCTAATTTCAACTGTGAAAGAGCTCTGAATATCTCCTAATCCTTACACATGGTAGGAGAAGTGCCGATTGTAGTAGACTCTTCCTCTTTCTTCAAAAGAAAACTAAGTAATGAGACATTATAGGTAATTTGGATGGAAATAAAATTAGAGGCAAGGGTTTTGCTAGAAATTTTCTTAGATTTTGGTAGTTCAGATATACTTGGTTTTTATAGAATTGTGGTATATTATTTAGGCTTTTGTAGGAAAAATATAAAAAATTTCCCACCTAATCTATTGTAAATGAACATTTTATTAAAATTTTCAAATTCAACTAAAAATGGAGATGATGAATGCCTTAGTGTATCTGGAAAAGTGATTTGACAGAAGGAGATGAAGAGAGGAAGCAGCTTATTGGGATGGCTCGTGCCACCTCAGACCAAGCATTTAATGCTACTATTTGGGATGTCATTGTTGATCCCTCCTATCAGGTAAGCAAAAGGCACCGAAATTTTTATTGATAAGAAAATGGAAAAAAAAAAAATTTAAAAATAAGAAAAGCTGTTCGGAAATTTTATAAATGGGAAGGCCAATGAAAAAATAAAAATAAATGGGACGCCATGGCTGGTGAAAACTCATTTCTTAATTGTAGCATTGTTTAAAAGTACTTTTTGGTAATTTTGGGTCATGTGTACATAGGTACGTAAATAATTGTTTTCGTTACTTTTGTTTCATTGGCTAGATTGATTGGGCTAATTGCACATGATAAATCGGTGCTACTCTGGTTGACATTTGCGTCAAAAGTAAATTCATTTGGATATAATTTCAAATTGAGGTGCAGTCTCTTTTGTAATTTTAGGGCTTAACTGAGGCTTTATTTTATAAGATACTGTAAAATGACGTAATTTGGTCAAATTTGCTAAGTTATGAAAACACATGCTCTACTGTGTACGAAGTTCAAATTTAATATTTTTTTTCCTATTATTTGAGATGTGTCATGGCGGCCCAGTTTTCCTTTTTTTTTTTTTCCGTTTTTTCACGGTGTGAGACGCCATGGCTCGTGACTGCCTTCCCATTTATAAAATTTCTGAACAGCTTTTCTTATTTTTAATATTTTTTTTCCCATTTTCTTATCAATAAAAATTTCGGCAAAAGGCAACTACTGTGTGCATTTGTCCTTTTAAAAATTGGGTATTGTGTGGACCCCCCCCCCCCCCCCCCCCCCCCCCCCCCCCCCGCCAACCACAAAAAAAGAAAAAAAGAGAGTTTGCTTGATGGTCTTTTATTTTTGGAAATTACTTCAGTGCGGCACTTCATCTCAGTCTATTGGACATTGAATTAGATTACTAAGTTTTGTATCTCATGGAATACATAATTGAAATAATATAATATAAACTATAATACATTGTTTTCTTTTTCCTTTCCATTATTTAACTTTTGATGATATGACTATGATTTATTTTGCTTGTCTTTTGGTTCCTTTTGTAGGGTCAGGGCCTCGGTAAGTTGCTTATACAAAAGCTAACAAGGGCATTGCTCCAAAGGGATATTGGAAATATTACATTATTTGCTGATAGTAAAGGTAATTTTTCTTCGAAAGTATAAAACCTACTCATTCTTGTTATTGACCAAGTAAGATGTTTATGCTAAGTAGTGGTCGCGTGGCAACCATATTTGCCATTGTAATGATTTCGATGGCCATATATTAGGAAATCACAAGATCAACCTTCAAAATTAAAGAAATATGATATGATTAAAGTTTCTCCAAAAATATGTTTTGAATGCAGTTGTAGATTTTTACAAGAATTTAGGGTTTGAAGCTGATCCTGAGGGCATCAAAGGCATGTTCTGGCACTTGCCCTTCTGACTAAGATTTTGTATGGTTTCTTTATGTTTCTCTATTACAGCGAGATAATCGGGGAAAAATTATACAACAGTTCTATATGTACAAATGACCTCAGTGCCTTCATAGATATTATTTTGTAACAACAGTACCATTAATTGATAAAATGAAGAAATTTTTATGTAATTTTATCTTTGTAGTTGTTTAGTCAAACAAAAAATAATGCATTTCACCACTTGGAGAGATATCTGGAAAAGGTTTCTTGCCTTGGTATTTGCTTTAAACCAACACTTGCTAGAATTCCTAGATTAATTAGTTTCCGGGTGCCCCAATCTATAACTGTAGGAAATAGTGGGTAAAAAGATTATAATCAGCTCATTTCCCTTTATCTAATGGGACAATCAAGTGAATCGTGTGATGATCAGATCAAATTCTAACACCTATAAGCTAACTAATTGTCATATTAATTATATAATACTATAATAACAACTAAAAGGTTATGGAACTACTGATCATAAAATGTGATATTAAATACAGGCATTTAAGTGACTACTAAAATGCCAAGTTTGGAGAACAAATCAACTACAGTTCAAACAAAAACCAGTGCTAAACACAGAATACTACAGATACATATAAATCCTACAAGGTTTTTCTGACCACTTAGCCTGCCGATATCAAACCAACAAACACATCAAAACTTGAGCTTGCCTACTGTTCAATAGTATTCATGGCACTTGAAATACTTGTACTACAAGATGGGATAGTAATATTTTCCAGTGGAGCTGCATACATTGGTACCGGCATTTTAGGAGGAAGTAAAGGCAAGGGAGATTCAAAATGTAAGGCATCCATCGCTTTTTTGATATTCGGTCTCTGACTGTCATCGGGGTGAGCGCACCACAACCCAACAACCATCAGACACTCCATTTGCCCCGCCTCAAAATCCCCGACAAGCCTGTCATCAGCAGCTTCTAGAATTTTACCGTGCCCATGTAACTCCCAAACCCACTCCACCAGTCGTATGTTGGGGCTTTCTGGTACGCATGGTCTTCTTCCACACGGCATTCTTCCGCATGCAATTTCTAACAGAACGATACCGAAACTATATACATCTGACTCTTTACTTGTTTGGCCTGTGTATAAGCATTCAGGGGCGAGATATCCTATGGTACCAGCCGGATCTGTTGTCTGGGTTCCCAATCTATGGTCCATTAGCCTTGCTAGACCAAAATCACCCAATTTAGCATTGAAATTTGAATCCAGCATAATGTTGCTAGGCTTGATGTCCCTGTGCACCACGCATTGTTTCCAATCTCTGTGAAGATAGGAAAGGGCAGAGCCTAGCCCGAGCGCTATCTTGTAACGCAACGACCATTGAAGAGTAGGTGTTGTGTCACTGTTTCTGTGGTAAAGATGTGTGTCAAGGCTACCATTCGGCATGTATTCGTAAACAAGCAACAATTCTTTATGGTGGTGGCACCAACCTACGAGTCCCACGAGGTTTCTGTGCCTTAACTGGCTTATGATCCCAACCTCAGCCGTGAACTCTCTAATCCCTTGCTCGTAAGTCTTGCTCAGTCTCTTAATTGCCACATCAATTTTTAGATTGCTTAAAAACCCGATGTAAACCCATCCAAAGGCCCCTCGACCGAGTTTCTGTTCCTCAGCAAAATTCTTAGTAGCAACGAGCAATTCATCATATTGGAAAATCTTGGGTCCGGCTTGTTTTGTTAATACATCATACATTACTTCATACATTTCTACCTCTCTGTAAGACCGGATCCTGTACTTCTTCCACCAAATTATAAATCCAAATCCAACAATGATAAATAAACTGGCAACTAATCCAATTACCACCTTAAGAATGTTACTATGAGACCCCAGGCTTGATATGTTCTTTGGTTCTAAGGTCGACTTGAAATACCAATTAAAACTTTGATGCAACTCCACATATCTCGCATGGCCGGTAGCACCTGAGAAGCCAATAGCTACCTCAGGTGGCAATAAACTTCTGAGATCAACCTTTCTACTTAAAGAATAATTTCCGAATCCCACATTATTATCTGAGTACACCAAAACGGTCAATTTTTTTGTACCGCTATCATAAGTAATATTCGATGTAATCCTCATGTCGGTGTTTGTGCTCAGTGTGATGTTTTGGTACGCAATGGAGCTGATCGAGTCCACATCAATTCCAACATGACTGTTGCTCGGGTCCCAATCATTCATGGCACTATCAAACTCTACAGCTACAACATGGTTTTTCCTTTTTTTATTTGGGCTGAAGCAATTTTCAACAACACCAAGGCAACCCTGAGATGATCGGTCTGTCAGGTCAGATGGGTATGGTAAGAGAAAAAAAGTCATACCATCTCCACGTTTTTCAACACTAGCGCTAAAAGCAAAAGTGAAGCTTGTTGTGAAGTTGGCAACCTTACCAGTGGAGGGATCCCACAATAAAATCGGTTGCTTGTAGGTTGCACGACCTTGGCTTTTATCAGAGTTTCCATCAGCATTGTAACGAGAGAGGTTGATGACATTGATATCACCATCCAAGAATGCATCACCTTCCAATCGGAGCACTGATTGGTCAAAAGTTGGATCGGAGAAGTTGTAGTTGAAGGAGAATGATGTTGAATGTTGGATGGTAAGGAGGAGAAAAAGCAAGTAAAAGGCGAAGTGAAATAAGGAGATCATTGTTTTCTTTATCAATAGCTACTTGGATTCATGAATGAGTTACATAGTAGACAAACACATTATTATGTTGAATTTTGAATGTGGCATCTATCTTGCTCAATGATATACAAGTCTTTCTTGAAATTTAAGTTCTGGGTCCCTTCTACAAACATAACCCTCACAATGTGCAAAATGTCATATAGACCCCCTTCTATTTTTCCAAGACAGAGTGGTCTCGCTCATAATTTTGTCCCACTTATAAGAAGAGCAATCTTTTCTTTTGAATTATGGAATATAATAAAGGGAGGGTTATAATGAAAAAGTAGGGAGGAAAGTCGGAGGAAAAGAACATTTAACGGGTCAACTTTCTTTGATTGGCTTATGAATGACTTGACTGACTTAATTTGGATATTCTTTTACTTTTGGAAGACTTTAAGATTGAAGTGCTTTTGTTTAATCAAGCGTGTTGGTTAAGATTGTCAACATTTACCGGCCCAAATGTTAAGTTAAGAAAAATTGTTCACACTTCACACGTATCCACAAAAATTGTCCACACTTCACACAAGTTAAGAAAAATAAGTAAAATAATTCTTATTTTTCTGTGGGCGCTAATTATGTTACTGATATTTATGTAAAATAAAAAATAATCCTCCTGTAGTTTCCTAAGACATTGCATAAGCCAATTATTGGTGTGCATTCGAAGTCTACTAAATTCCCCACCCCACACGGCACTGGGTACGCCCTTTTTATTGACTTTTCTTATCGCCAAGCAACAAACAGAAACTCAGTTGATGTATACCTTTTGTGATTCCATTGATCAGGGGAAATCTGAGAATTTTTTTTATAAACCATAATTAAAAAAAATACTTTTATGAAACCAACATGATTACTTTTTTTTTACAAAAATCATAAGAACCGAAATGCCATTTCGGTCTGAATTTTTTTTTATTCCAGACCGAAATGCCATTTCGGTCCGGTCTCCTTTTTGGTTTTTCTGCGCGGCTCATATGAAAACTTGTGAAACCAGTACCACAGAAAATCCAAAAAGGGGACCGGACAGGACCGAAATGCCATTTCGGTCCGGAATAAAAAAAAATTCGGACCAAAATGGCATTTCTGTTTTTATGATTTTTGTAAAAAAAAAAATAATCATGTTGGTTTCGTAAAAAAACAAAATTTTAATTATGGTTTATAAAAAAAATTCGGAAATCTGATGCATCCATTATTGACATGGAGGTGATTGGTCAACGATTCAAGTACAGAGCTTAGATACTAGGGGTGCAAACGGATCGGATATGATTGGATATTATCCGACCGTATCCGGATCCGTATCTGAAAATTAGATACTGATACGTCCTATCTCGGAGAGAGTAGGCCGTATGTTGCGAAACTTCCGGGTTGGGCTCGTCCTGCCTCGGGATGGCAGGTCGAGATGAGAATGAGTTTGAAACTCGGGATGATTTAGGAGATATTTAGACTCTGACCTATGCGATATCTCTCTTAACTAAAACTTCGACCCCTGCTTAATGGGTCTTCTAGCCTTATATAGGCCGTTCCATAACCGCTATCCCGTGCGGTTATGTTAACCATACCAGCAGTTATCCCGCACGAAGGCGGTGCAAGCCAGTTTCGGGCTGATCCCGTATCTATTGAGGTTTTTTGAGGCTTTTTGTTGGACCTTGCTATGATGGATCCTGGCCTTTTCATTGTGATTCCAAGTTGGCCTCTAGAGGAGGTTCGAATCCCGATTCTTTCATGGCCCATTGAGTGTTTTAAGGGCCTTGAGAACATAGTCCTATCATTAGCCTTCGAAGTCGGAATGCATCTGCAGGATGCTTCTGACTTGATTGTACTTAGTCGTGATTTCTCTTATTTAATGGAGTATATATAATTTGATTTCTCTTATTTAATGGAGTATACAATAATTTACAAGACTGATATATTTTCTCATACACTCACGGCTCACTATATAGTATGTACTCTCTGATTCACCTCCTACACAAGCTATACATCCTATTTATACTATATATGTCGGTACTAAAGTTTCTAGATTTTACATATTTATTCTACCGACATTACTAATATATGTCGGTTGATTTCTTTAGAGAATACATGATATGTACATGTCTTCTAAATGATATGTTACGAGAGTATAGAACTTTCTAGGATAATCCACTTGGTATCGGATCCTTCAAACTCCTCTCTCAAATCTATATACTCTCTGGTGAATCAGAGAGTAGATATAGTGAGGCGTGAGTGAGTGAGAAAATATATCAATCTTGTAAAATATTGTATACTCTATTAAATAAGAGAAATCAAGTTATATAAACTCCTCTCTTCCAATATCACAATCCAAGTTTCATTTCTAACATTTGGTATCAGAGCTTCAAGTTCGAGTAAGAAGTTTGCGAAGTAGACAAGGGCGTTCGTGTAATATAAGAAGCATCCTAAGACGATGTCTTCAGGTATTGATGTAACTATGGCGCAGGCGATGGTTCCTGTATTTATAGGAGAAAATTATGCCCTGTGGAAGATCAAGATGCGGACGCTGCTACTATCACAGGGATTGTGGGATGTCGTTAAACAAGGTTTTATGGTGCCAACGAGAGCATTGACACGGGAGCAAAAACAACAACTAATGAAGGATGCTAAGGCCCTGTTTCTAATTCTACAGGGTGTTGTCAAAAGTCTATTTCCACGAATAAGTGGAGCAACTACATCTAAGAAGGCATGGGAGACTTTGAAGAGATAAGTTTATATAACTTGATTTCTCTTATTTAATGGAGTATACAATATTTTACAAGACTGATATATTTTCTCACTCACTCACGCCTCACTATATACTCTCTGATTCACCTCCTACACATAAGCTCTACATTTTATTTATACTATATATGTCGGTACTAAAGTTTCTAGATTTTACATATTTATTCTACCGACATTACTAATATATGTCGGTTGATTTCTCTAGAGAATACATGATATGTACATGTCTTCTAACTATGATATGTTACGAGAGTATAGAACTTTCTAGGATAATCCACTTGCATTATAACTGGCTATATATCTTGAATACACTGGATTAATGGGCTTGGGCCTTGGGCCTTCCGATAGTAATTGGTGCTGATAATTTTAACAAATCGCGTAGTGAAATATGGAGACCATTTTTTAATTTCTCTATCAAAAGCTACTCGGATTCATCCAAGTTGCATAGTAGATGAATGCATTTACTCGGATTCATGCTGGTTGCATAGTACACAATGCTTTTATTATATTTATTGCGTAGTAGATGAAGGCATTTATCAATAGATACTGATTTTTATGCTTTATGCAAGTTGCAGAGTAGACGAATTCTATATTTCAATTTATTGAAATTTATCAATAGTTTTTTTTTTTTTTTTTTGCAGGTTAAAACCGTAGGCATTACATCTCTTCTCACATTCCTATTACATTACATTTGTTATTTCTATAAAGAGATAAATTTTTAGAAGTACTTCTATTCCTTATCACTCCAGAGAGGGTATGTATAACCCGTGCATTTGCATCCTTCATTCCTGCCTTTAATTGCTAGATAATTGGCCAACTCGTTATGACCTCTACTTATGTATCTACAGGTGTATTTCCCATTCATCATCTTCATCACTTTCCAACACTCAAAGATCTCAGCATAAGCCCTCCATTCAACATGTAGTGGCAGACTTAAATTTGTAACTGCTTTTTTTTCATTCAAAAAAAATTTGTAACTGCTTTTACCAGAGTCTCACAATCAGTATAGAACATGCACTCGTTGCCACCTATCCTCTGCACCTCCTGTATTGCCCGCCATAGTGCCATAGCCTCCGCATGTAGCCATGTAGGGGACCACTCACATTTACCCTTGCCGAATGATAACATACCAACTCAGAGCTTCTGTTGAGAACGTAACCCATCCCTCCCATCCATTCATTTACATATGACCCATCAACATAGCATGACAGCTCAAACTCAATATCATGTTGTTCATTCATTAGCACAATTTTTTTTTTATTTCAATGAAGATAGAATTAGAATTTCAGTGGATACCGCTAACAAATACTTTCTGAACTGATCATCTGTAGGTGGTTGTGCTGCATATGTCATGTCATTTCGTGACCGCCATAGTGCCCATGCAATTGTGCTAAACTGCTGCCACTGTTGCTGTGATGCTGTCTGAGATATGCTCAATAGGATTTCTTCAAAAGGTTGAGTAAAATTGTGTGACCTAATGGGCATAGATGACCCAAACCAACACCTTCTCGCAAACGGACATTGAAACAACATATGATTGAGATCCTCAAGCTCTACACCACAAACCGCACGAACTCCATCTATTCTGATCCCTCGACATGCCAGTGTCTTTCCCAATGGCAATGCATAATGCATGAGCTTCCATACGAATAGCCTTATTCTCAGCAATACAGTTCTTATTCCAAATATCCCTCCATAATTTCACACTTGCTCTATCATTCGATCCATTATTTCCTGCAATATGGTTATACATATTTTTTGACCGAGAACATCCCATTGCCTTCAAGATTAAAAATAACCGCATCCTCTCTATCTTGCACCGTTGGAACATTTATGTATGTAATAATATTGACACAAGCTGCATATCCAAACATATCTAAACATTTATGTGTGTTATACATTTATCAATAGCTACTCCTTGATCGAGAAGCAATTAGCTCATTCTTTGATTGGCTTGTTATTTGGGAATCAGTATGCTCTCACTCAGTACACCAAACCTTCTTTTTTTTTGTTTGAAAGGCCAGTACTCCGCCATCTTATCTACTTGACAATTCTTATTTTATGGAGAGCGCTAGATTTGTTGATATTTCTATCAAAATAATCCTCCTATGAGTTCCTCCGACATCGCATAAGCTAATTATTGGTGTACATTCGATGTCTACTAAGATCTTGAGATGGGAGTCGTGGCAGTTCGATGGGCATGATATTTGGTCAGAGTCGTCTGATTTTCGTATCAAGTTTTGTGTGTACTTGATTTATGCGAACTTTAAAATTGTTTGCATGAATCTTGATGTGGATTGGACAACTCTGACTGGATATGAGACCGAATTTAGGCATATTCCCTTGAGATGCGCACATTTGTTTGAATTTTGTGTTGAACTGACTTTAGCGCTAATTTGTACCTTCCTTTTGTTATTCCATTGATGAGAAGAGGGAGAGCTGATGCATTGCTACAATTGACATTGGTGTAAAGGGTTCCGATGGACATAGATCAAATGCCGAGCAATTTGCATCGAGATACGTGCACCTGATTTAGATTTATAATATACATCGACTGTATGATTCCCAACGCGGATCATACTACTTAAAACCGAACATGCATGGGACTAAATTCAGTATGTCCATCGGAAACCCCGCTCTCGTATTGGCATGGAGGTGATTATTGGTGAAGGTGAACGATTCCAAGTACAAAGCTCAGATAAAGAAAAATGATGGTCATCCTTAATTTGGTAATTCCAATAACGAAATTGAAATTTAACGAAAATTTAGATTCATTGACCAATATTTAGTTAGGTTATTTTGTAATCAATTTGAAACTACGGAGTACTGATCCTAAAAGGTCGATATTACGTACACAATTATTCCAATGACTACTATGGAGTATGGACTGATATTTCTTTTTTCTAAAGTCAAACGGTCGATCTGAACCTACTCAACATTATTTTCATATGAAAATGTACTTAAAAACTAAATTTTATGTTTTTTTTAATATTTTTCCTTTTTTTTACATAGGTAAAAAAATCACTAATAAATTAGATTAAGTTATTTTTTACCTAACTATAAAAAAGTAAAATAATTAAAAAAAATTGGTGTTCAAATATATTTTCATATGTAAATTATGTTGAACGGTTCATATTAACTGTTTGAATTTTGAAAACGAATATATCAAATATATTGATCTATATTACAACTGATTTGTACTATGCACAATACCATAATCTCTTCTTTTTTTTTTTTTTGAAAAGCTTGACAGTAAGTGTCAAGTGCACAATACCATAGCCTCACTCTTATGTAATATAGAAGTTGGCTCCTTTTCTATTTGTTTTAACTTGTACTGAAATTGAAGTTCCTTCAATTTCAATTTTCAATATTCATAAGACCTAATGGGAATATTTACAAAATGACCTACCATTGAAAAAAGACGATGAAAATACCTCATCTCTAAAAACTTTGACAAAATAACCTTGTGGGCCCCATATTTCCCTTCCCTCCCTCTGATTCTCTCCAATTTACTCTGGCTTTTATTTAATTCCATATATATGATATTTCAATATTACCATATATCTTATATGAGGAGAGATCCAATTACACCTTTTTTGGTGACACATCATGACACCGTTTTTTATATAGGTCAATTTTGCGATTTCAAAATTCAAACAGCCGATCCAAACCGTTCAACATGATCACCATATTAAAATGTGCTTGGAGATCAAATTTTACATTTTTTTGAATTTTTTTACTATTTATTAAGATGGTTACAAAATCGCTGTTTTTCAATGGTCTAAAAACAACGATTTTTGTAACCATCTTAATAAATAGCAAAAAAATTCAAAAAAAATGTAAAATTTGATCTCCAAGCACATTTGAATATATCCATCATGTTGAACGGTTTAAATCGACTATTTGGACTTTAAAAATAGTAGG